>CM068952.1:130475536-130516376 GCA_035128595.1 Eptatretus atami | reverse complement strand
AAAACGTGGTACCAAATTTAGTTTTCCCACGCAGATTGGACTGTAAGCATTATCTCTTGGACAAATAGCTCAGAATACTGAGATCACAAGTTCAAATCCCATGTACCATTTTGATGTGTCCCTTGTCTTCGTCTTATTCTTGCATATGGTAGTTTGGCTGCCAGGTAACTATCATTTTGTCAGGGCACAACTATGCCACTGATGCTGTGCCCCATATACCAGGACACTGGAACTTATTTCACCAACCACAGAAGGATGACAGGCTGACTCAACCCCACCTAGTGTTAATTCAATAGCCGCAAAAACAGCGGCTCAAACTCAGGACCCTAACATCCCAAGCCAGCCACCCTAACTGCTAAGCCAACACCAGGCTATGTCGCTTGTCACACATCATTGGAATTCATAGAAAACTATACTGACGCCTTCCTGAACGTCTCCTAAAGTCCTTGTCTTGCACGTGATATGAATGCAAGCTTCTCTGCAAGGCTAAGATTATTGTAAAATCCAGTAAACAAATGAAGCATGAGTAAATTGATCATTAAATCAGTTTAACTGAAGCAAAGCAGTGCAGATTTATTTATAATGTAGCTTACATGCAAATGGCAAAGGATTTATTCAGGATTTGATGACCTGACAACAGGCATTATTAAGTTGCCAATGATCTGAGGAGAACAGAACATGTAAAATGTCAGCAAGATGGATTTGTTATCCCGTTTGTTCAAACTTTTCCTTCGGCTGACACAGAGTTCAGGTGGAGGTGCAAATAGATTCCTATTTCTTTTTCAGGAATCTTCAAGTCTTCAGTTGTGCTCCAGGAATACGAGACTTTTGAAATGATGTATGAATACTAAATGAGGCCTTCTGCACGTTGATGTGGTGTGTGTGTGTGTGTGTGTGTGTGTGTGTGGTGTGTGTGTGTGTGTGTGGTGTGTGTGTGTGTTCTCAGTGACTCAGTTATCCCTTGCCAAGCTCTTTTAACCTGCCATTGCTCTGGCAAATCTGTAAGTGAAGTAGTCATTTAAATATAATTTTCAGCATACAAAACGAAGAGTGGCAATTTCAAATTGTTAACATAATTGTTCTGTTCCTGGATGCAAATGAGGCTCAAGGAAATATAGGATAACGACAAATATCCCTGGATGTGAGGAGCCAAATTCCTCGAATTTCCTGTTAATACGAGTAGAATCGAGCAGTGGTAGTAGATTACAACACACACACACACACACACACACACACACACACACACACACACACACGGAGATAACAACCAATGACACTTCTTCTTTTAGCAAAGATGCAAAAATTTAGTATAATTTGTCTTGTGGTTTGGAACCAATCAAACAAGATACAGTATTATTTTATAACAGCACCCACATCACTCCTCCCCTCCCCCCACCCAAAATGATTAATAATAAACATCTTTTTAAAAGTTGATTTTTAAACTTTCCCTGTGCTTTCCAAGCCCCAGATATGACCTTTCCATTGGTATTCAGAAGCACTCAAAAAACATTAGGTGTCTCCCTCCAACTCTTTAGTTGTGCAGAGGCACACCCAAGCTTTCTGTCAGGTACTTTTCCAGGTATTTTCAGCTTCTTTTAGAAGCTTTGTGAGCCATTTTAGGTGACAAACTCTGTTGTAGAAGCACGATAGAAGTTCACATGTCTCGAAGATCGCCCCAAGGTTCGAACGAGCTAGTTCGATATTTGTTCAGGTCCTGATCCAGATCTGGCCTATCAGTGGGATGCAAGACATAAACTGTTCAGCCTGGCAGAGGGACGCATTAAACCGAGTGCCGTTCTAATTATAATAGTGTGTTTGCCTGTTGAAAGAATTGATATTATATTTGTATGTTGAAAGAAAATGTTGGAGATTTGACAGTCTTACACTTTTGTATATGGGCACTCGTTGTCACCTTTTCACTTGGTTTTGCTTGCAGGTATATATATATATATATACATACAATGTCGAGGCTCGTAGGGGAGCTAACAGACAGAACATACAACAAGGGGAGAAGGACACAAGTGGGGCAGAAAAGTGAAGAAAAAAACCACTGGGGAACAGATACATGAGGAGATCTGTGGAAGGGAGAGGGATGGTATGGGGCGGGGTACACGGGGTAAACAAGATGGACACCACAGGGACTTTCAGGTCCTTACATGACAGGGAATTTCAGGAAGGAAAGCAGGGAATTTGAAGGAGGTGGGTTTGAGGTGGATTAATGTGGGTAGAAAAAATTGTGGTTTTGGATGGGGGAAGACAAGTGATGGTGGTGAACAGCTGTTTTGAAGACCTGGAGGGAAGAATGGGATTGAAGAGTGTGGGAGTTAGTTCCAAAGGTGGGAAAAAACGAGGAATGAAAGTGAAGGTGAGCAGTGATTCTTGATTTTGGTAGTTTTACCAGAAGAGGGTTGCTCGGAGACCTTGAGCATCCTGCGCAAATATGGGGGAGGAGGGGGGACATAAGCAGACAGAGCAGGGGGGGGCGAGGCCGGAGAGGAGACGGTATAAGTCAGAGAGAGCACCAATTGCCTGTGGTGAGAGAGTGAGACCACCCAAAGACTCAGCTCTCATCGAAGAGATACAATATCCTAAAATGCCTTGCTTCCACAGCGTGAAGCTGAGAAGGTGAGAAGGCAGGAGCACAGCCAAGAGGGGAGAGCAGTACTCCATCAGGCTGTGGACGAAAGCTTTGTAGGTAGTTTAGGAGCTCAGTTGTTCCAGGGAAGGACTTTGCACGACGGAGGGTGACAACGGTGGATTCCAGTCGGCGACTGGCTTTGGAGGCCAGCTTGGAAATGTGGCTTTCCCAGGAAAATCATGGCAGATGTGAGACCCAAAGCTTGAATGAAAGGAATTCTTCAAGAGGATTGTGGAGAAAGTAGATGGGGGGGGGGGTTGATGGTGTCCGATGGTCCTTTTGGAGAGACATAGTGAGAGTGTGAGATGTTTGTCAGGATTGAAAAGACATGTTCCACTGTGTTGGACTAGTTTTGTGTTTTTAATCCAAATCTGCAGGGTTGAAAATGCTGCTGCTTGCTGATTCAAGATGACAATGGTATGGCAGAGGGTGGAGTCACCCTTTGCCAGCAGAGGGAAGGTTGAAAACAATCCTCCCCAAACTTACCTAATAAATACTCGTAATAAAATTTAGATTTGCTAGTTTGCGTTCAACTCAGTGTGACCATGGATCAGAAACCATAATCTTTGTCTTCTGTATCTTTAGCCCCTTTTAACTTGCTTTTCTCGTCTCAATGGTGGTGGCTAACAACTCTTGCATCACATATGATTCAGGTGATAATTAATGCAGAAAAATGTTAGTACACCAAAGTACAGAAGCTCAACCTGAACCTGCTGTGAACAAAACAAAAACTGTTTGTACAAGAACAGATGTTCACCGATGAAACATGGTAGCAAACCAAGGAAGCTGCAAACATTAAGTGAATGTGAACAAAGGTGTCCAAGCACCCTTCGAAATATTTTTTTTTAATCTCAACAGCTACCAGAAACCGATGAATATAGCCATGAATGTCATAGACATTGTTATATAAAAACTTCACAGCCATTCCAAAGAGTGCTGTAAAGGAAGCTCAGTTCGGTTTTCCACAATGAAGTTTTTTTATGCTCACAACATGAAAGGTCTGCAATAAAACCTTCTTCGTCTGGATTTTTCCAACAACACTGTGTGCAGCAAAGAGCTGGTCACAGAAAAATAAATTGTCAAAGAGTGTGAAATTCATGATGCAGAGATCAAGATAAAATTGGAAGCACAGATTTTAAATGATACAACTGGTAATGATAAAAATTAGCAAAATCGATTATGTAAGAAAATAAGTTCACTACCACCACAGTGCTGTCAAAGGACATAAACAAGGCAGAGAAGGCTGCTGCTCAGAAATCTGACAAATCCGACAAGAGAAAACGAAGGGAAGTTAATGAAGCAGCATTTCAAGTTCAAACCTCATGTGTATATTAAACATTCTGTAATTGATGGGAAGTGTCCTGAATTATTAACATCATCTCATTCTTGGTATGTGAAAGCACTGAAAGACAGGGGCATACATGATTCCACAAATGAAGCAATTCGCAGTTGATATAGTTAGTTTTGACACACTTCCGGAGAAATAGGAGAGAGAGAGGGAGAGAGAGAGAGAGAGAAGAGAAGGAGAGAGAAGAGAGAGAGAGAGAAGAGAGAGAGAGAGAGAGAAGCAGGCGAATATAACACAGCAAAAAGTGACCCGGGTTTACCTGCAACTTTCAGGTCTATTCTAGTTGAAAAGATCAAGCATACAAGTTATGTGGCTTCCATTTGTAAAAATGCCCAAAATTATGCTCCAGCCATTTACAACCTTTCAGAGAATGCCGGGAAGCTTCAAGAAGGTCATTACTAGATTTCACTGTTTGAAGGGGATTTCATCCCGCATGATATTTGTCAACACATGGATGACGATCTCATGGTCGTTTATGAAGCAGAAGAGGAATCATCATTCAGCTCTTCATCTGGCGAAATCAGAGTGGGACTCTGATTAATGTAATATTGTATTATTGAAATATTCATATAAATATCTGAAATAATAGTGTTTGTTAAATGAGAAATATGGACAACAAGAACACCTTCAGTTACCATTGCTACTGTGTACGAAAATGTTGATAAAATTATTACTCATTCGACATTGTACAGAGTGGCCAAAAAGTCCCTATGCACGCAGTTAGAATTTAGTTAAACTTTATCTGTACGCTTCCCTCCATTCTCCGCAAAAATTTGAATTTTTCTCCATGTTCTTGTGGACATCTGCTTCCATGTTGAGGGTTGGAGGTCATAAAAGCAGCTTCTGACAGCTGTTTTGAGATCTTCAACTGTTGTTAGGCAGAGATGAGAAATTTCCTCTTTCACAAATTCCTCAAAGCGAGTTGTCACATGTTGTTAAGTCTGGACTTTGAGGAGGCCACACTATCTCAGATCCACCTCCAATCCATCGTCCACTGAATTTGTCGTCGAGATATTCTCTAACTGCAAGAGCATAATGTGCTGGTGCACCATCTTGTTGCAGGATAGCTGAAGATAGCAGGATAGCTTATTCTTGACAGTCGAAGACCTCAAAACAACCACCAAGGGCTGCTTTTAAACACATATGAATTTATATTGGCTATTAATCTTTTAGAATGATAGTCTTAAAAAAATTTTTATAATAGCTGAAAAGCCAATGTCAAAACGAATCCTGAAAACTACCTTCAGATGCCATCATTTGGGTTTGTTGCATTGGGAAGCATGCCATTCTTCGGAGAGGACGTATGGTCGGCTTTTCTGTGTGTGATCATTCAAGTCATCCATCGCAACAGATATTATTTGAAGTAAGATAGTGACAAACTCTGTTAAGAGACTCAATAAGATAATAATTTGTTAATGGATCTCAATTAGTGTTAAATGAGTTGTGGATCTTAATTGTAAGATAAACAAATTGATCATGAAAGTGATGGATGATTACAAAGCATGATGGCTTAAATCATTCCTCTGTATACTGTATATTGTAACTTTCCTTGTGTGCCCTTCTGTTGACTCACTTCCTTCGGCATTATAATTTGTTAACCAATCTTCCGCTCGCATTTAATTCCTCTATAATTCTCAAAAGCTTTCTTACAAATTGCCATGATGACCAAAACAATGCCTTGTGTGAACATTTCTCAGGCTTATGCTTTCAACAATCATACTACAATTTGTCTGTCTGTCTGTCTGTCTGTCTGTCTGTCTGTCTGTCTGTCTATCTGTCTGACCATGATACATTTGGTCATGACTTATCCAATCTCAACCAAAGTTTATAGGAAGACTAAGACACTACACAATTGACACGACACAATGGAGGTTGTACTGACTTCATTTGCCCCCCTTCCCAAGGGGTTTTCCACCTTGGGTGCAATTCATGTTAAGGTATATATATCGCTTATCATGGCATTTTTCAAGGCCACTTATAGTAACAAGAGTAACTGGAAAGCATTCAAAAATACAAAGCACGTCCGCTTTGTATTCGGTCTTCTTCCTTCTTCTTCCGTATGCTAAATGGTACCTTTGACTTCTTGACCTTTTGACCAAATTCTTAATTTGTCTTCTCCATATTCTCATCACAAAGCTTTGCTGAAAATTTGATGACAAAAGTTCAAATGCTAAAAAAGTTACAGCCTAGACAGACACACACACGGACACACAGGAGTGATTGCAAAACCATATGTCCCGCTGCGCAGGGGACGGACTAACTAGGAAGCATCTGAAAATGTAAAGCCCATCTGCTTTGTATTCGGACTTCTTCTTCTTCCTCCGTATGCTAAATGGTACCTTTGACCTTTTGACCAAATTCTTAATTTGTCTTCTCCATATTATCAGAATAAAGCTTTGTTGAAAATTTGATAAAAGCTCAAATAATAATTAAAATTTCAGCTCAATTGGATGAAAATCCACGATTTTATGTGACGCTGACCTTTCACCTTTTGACCAAATTATTAATTTGTCTTCTCCATATTCTTGTAAGACAGCTTTGCCTGCAATTTTACAAACCTCAAAATGGTAAACCAGACAAATGGTCGCGCCTAAATAACCACCGCGTGTGCGCCACGCACGCACGCACGCACGCACGCACACACACACACGTGATTGTAAAACCCCACCTCTCACTATGCGGGGGATGGGCTAACTAGAGCGAGAATTGCTCTGCAACACGTCCCCGACTGATCTGATATTTTCTAATTCCAAAAAGGACAAAAGGACATAACTCTGTGACAAATTGATGAAACGCCCTGAAACTCAAACTTGTTCTGTAACTTATCATAATCAAGGCATGTACCAAGTTTCATTTAAATATGTTAAAGGGTTTGGGAAAAAAGTGGGATGGAGCTAGAGGGGGCACTTTGAAAAACCACAGATGGGATGGACGGATGGACAGACGGATGGATGGAGAGAAAACCTATAGTCCCCTCCGGTGAAACCGGGATGAGGCGAATAACAACACTCATGATAATATTAATGTTATTCCAAAACAATATCAATACTAACTAGAGGGGGAGCACTCGGTAGAGTGCAAAACCTCCGCCGCCAATACTGCTAGGTCACTCAAAGTGAACCTGATATCCTATTCATTCAATTTGACGTCAACAGTGCTCACAGAGTTATAGTTTGCAACTTTCCCTTTTACTTTTAACTTTTACATCCTCAATTCATTCGTCATAACTAGATTCCTTGAGACAGAAATTGATTTTACGTGGTATATCCACCTGAAGTTCCAAAATCAGCCGCAATTATAATTTTGGCATGTTTTTTTGTTGGAAATCACTTAAAACAAGTAGAAATGCAAAAAAAAAAAATTCAAATCATTTTTCAAATTGGCCGCCATAGCGGCCATATTGGATTTTGGACCAATCCAAATTTCATGGCATGATCCTTGGACCAGACCTAATCCCCCCACCAAGTTTCGTCGAAATCGTCGAGGAGTTTTTCCTTAATACTGTTCACAAACAAACAAACAAACAAACAAACAACAGAAAGGGGTGAAAACAGTAACCTCCATCCATCTTCGATGGGGAGGTTAATAGTATCACCCTTCCGGCCCTCCCCAAGGGGTTTTTCTTCCTTGGAAAAACACCATGTTAGCATGTATACAGTAAATAGCTTATCATGATGTTTCATGGGGCACTCCTACGGGAAGTAAAACAATATATATAAACCACAAACACGTGTGGTTACCTTTTTAACATCACTACTACTGTTTAATACCAATCTGAATGGGAGGAAATCTGATGTTCTTGAGGCATTATATGCTTATCGTGTCCACCACAGGCTAACGGACCTGAACCTCAATCAATTGTAATCTATATACCCCAGAGAGGATAAAAACATGACCCTTCCTGCCACTCCCGCAGGGACTGGGTGTACGAGTTAAATAAAATAAGACAATTTGGCATTCCTTTTTAATGCAGGTTCAAATCTGTTCCCCGTAATGATTTTCCAGGTATCTACCTGAGTCTTTGTAACTCCAGTAACGTATAGTTCTGCAAGTATTATACTCGAGAATCATGTGAGACACGAAGGTAAAATTGTTGCATTTGACTCAATCAAAGGGGAATTTGCAATGAATCATGGATACATTTTATTGTGGCATGGGGGAGGGGTCAAATCATAATTATCAGGAATGAAAAATTGCTGAATTATGTATGTGCACCTTGCCATCAACGATGTCCGACATCAATCAGCCATTGCTCAATCATGGAACATTTTCAAAATTACCATCATCTGGACATTTCTTACTATTTAGAACATTTGTCACCGATCATATCTCAAAGTGAACTTTGAAATAAATGGGAGCTTAGTCGAATTATTGACCTCCTGGAAAAAGATATTGTGGCTTTTGGGATGAGTAATTGGTAGGATGTGGACAAAACACAACCAACATGGTACTCTATTCAAAAAGATGGTTGACGTCAGTCAGGGTACATTTCCCCACAGGACGTTCCCCTCTTTGGTAATCAGTGCCCAAAAGGACAAGTTTGAGTAGAGTCTAGTAGAAGACCCTTCAAAATGCCAATGAGGTACGAGTGTCGACCAAGTCCTTAAGAAACAGATTCCAGGAAACTGACCAATTGATAGTATACAGTATATACAGTACCAAATGCTGAGGTTGTACTGGGAATGTGACTGTCCACAATATTTCTCCTGATTGGGTGGTCTTAGCTCTTTAAAGATGAATCAAGATTGTTAAGACTTCCATTGGGCAGGCTTTCCTCAGAGCCTCCTAGCCTGGGTTTGAATCTCGGCCCACCTACAAACTGTCATCCTGCTGTCTTGCAGGCGGGGCGAGACACCGTTGTGCTTGCAGTATGTCAGATAGACATTAAACTGGACGTCCTGTCTGCGGGCATTAGTTCGAATCCAGACCCAGCTATAAAATGTCATCTGGTATTTCACAGTCAGGGTGATTCATCAATGTGTGTGAAATCCCTCAGATGGACTTGAAACTGGGTGTCCCACACCCTGGCCACATTCACAATTCCTGCCCTACCTAGAGGTGGCACTACATCAGCAGCACAGCCGTTTCCCTCAGCTAATGATGTTACCCCCACAGCCTTGTACTGCTTACGAAAGAAGAATAAGAAGACTTCCATGGTGATAGATGTGTATTGAGATGTGGTGAGTGTCTGCATATACAGAATGTTATCGAAATGATGTTCCACATGAGATGTTCCATACATAACCTATGAGTATTTTCTTATGATTTAAAACCCTGTTCTTCATTGTGCAGCCCACAAGCCACTGGCGGCCCCTAGTGGCCTAAAGTGCGGCCCCTGAGATGTGGTCGATAATACAAAAATGTGAAAACACCCCATCGTAATCCACCAAAAATGCCATCAAATTGACCCAATGGTTTCAAATGAGTGTTCCAATGCGAAGCGGAAAAGTAACATCACTACATCAGTACATGACAGTATGAAAACAATTATGCTTGCAGCCCAGTAACCACAACGAAAAAAAAAAGACTACGTGGAGGCGAGGCCTAATCGCCATTTGAGAGTCCTGCAGGAAGTGTAGCGGCTCTCACGCTGATGTCTTATCGGCAAAAGTGGCCCCCTTCTAAAAAATAGTGACGATCACTGATTTAAAAGCAAATTTTTAAACCCACCTGATGACAAACTAAAGCTCGCTATCTGTACATTCAAGCACCGTTGTGAGTTCATTAACACGGATGACCCAATACCCAAAACCGACAGTCCTGATGACCCTCAAATGGTATCATTCCAAACACAATTGCCCAGGTCAATGCATTGTTGATGTAGAATTGCTTAACAAAAGTTGATTAAATGGTGTCAGAAACTGAAATTGTGAATAATATGCTGTTATCATAATTTGTGATATGTTGGGTATGCCCAAGATGTCTGATATATGGCTCCCCAGAAACATTGGTGTTCATTATTGCCACCAATATCTTGAATCAATTTGAGAGCTTTTGGAAATCCATAATACCACTCCAACAGAGTTTTGTGCTCAACTGGTAAGTTGTGTTGAAATATACCAAATGTAGCAAACCACCGGGAAACAAATTTCAAACAAGAGTCTATGATTGGAAGGACAAGGATCTCCAGCCTCTGATCTGATGCTGTTTGATCATAAGGTTTGTGTCACAACACAACATTATGTTAATGTTGCAGAAGTTGTAAGAGGCCATAAAGAAGTGACAAGCAATATCAACTAAAGATGTACTCCTCTCTTATGACAATACACCTGTGCACAAGGTCCGTGCAACACAGGCCACCATTTAAGATCGCAACTTGACAAGCAGTATAATAACCCATCCTGCAGTCCAGATCTGGCACTGAACAATTCCATTTAGCACGTGTGGGAGATGATGCAGGCTGTATTTCGACATCAGCTCACAACACATTACAATAATTTCAGCGTTTTCTTTCAGTGACTCATCTACAACATTAAAAGAAAGTTCTAGGTAGTTTATGTTGTGAATGACAGAAGGAAAATGCACCACAAATTGAGCCTCAAAGATAGAGAGTAAGACTGATTTGCATTTGTGGAGGTCCTTGGAGAGAGGACATTTCTGAAGTCACAAAAAAACACTTGTCTTTCTTATTGCCAGGAATTTGCTTGCAATTTGCATTAATTGCCTGTGATAGTCACTGGACCTGATTACTAATGGTATTGTATCAAATACATAACCTAATTTTGGACACCAATATCTTTCTGTGTTAGATTGTCACGTTTGGCACATTGTTTCTTTTGTTGAGAACCTATGTTCCGCTCAGAGCCAGAAGCAATGCAGCAAAAAATATTAAAACTTTCTTTAAGATGGGTTTCAAAATAACTCACATAAGAGCCCAAACACAACCATGTGTACAATCTGCCAAAGCCTTTTGAACCGCTTTTGTCATGATGAGAATGCTTTTTTGAGATGCATTGTCACTGGAAACAAGATGTGCATCCACCATTATGAGCCAGAGAGCAAACACCATAGTACGGAGTGGAAACATCTGACATCACCAGTCAAAAATAAGTTCAAAATTCAACCATCGACCAGAAAGGTGATGTTCACACTTAATGGGACACACAAGGCCCAATTTTGGAACACTATCAAGAGAGGGGCACAACTGTACACAGTATCCGTTTTTGTGATATGCTCCGGGATCACTTGAAACCAGCTATTGGATGGAAACGCCAAGGGATACTATCAAAACGTGTTGCATTGTTGCATGACGATGCCAATCCACACAATACTGCCCATACTGAGGAAACCCTCTGGAAATTGAACTTTGAGCTGTTGGAGCATCCTCCGTACAGTCCTGACGTGGCTCCTTTGGGGCCAGTGACCAAAAAGTCACTGTGACCAAAAAGTGAGAGATGTGGTACATGTGTGGTTCGTCACTCAGCCAAAAACATTTTTTTCTGAGGACATACAGAAGCTTGTGAACTGATTGACAAAGTGTGTTAAAAAGGAGGGGGACTATGTTGAAAAATGTACATGTTCAATTGTAGCTAGATTCATGTATATACATACACATATTATATATATATAAATATAAAAAAAATATACATACTATATATATATATATATATATAAATATATACATATATATATATATATTAAAAAATTATATATATATCGTATATATATTGATATATATAAATATGTATATATATGTTAAGTATTATATTGTATATATATATATTATATATATATATATATACACCCACACTCCATTCTCATCCAGTGGAAAGAAGCTGTATTAAGCTACCAGAAAAGACACACAAGGTCAGCCCTTTGCTCTTTAAAACCCTACCGGGTTCCTCTCTAGCTGCAGACATTCACAGGTACCACACACATGAGATATGTATCCTACAATGATAAATGTCAGTGTGTGTGTGTGTGTGTGTGTGTGTGTGTGTGTGTGTGTGTGTGTTGTGTGTGTGTGTGTGTTGTGTGTGTGTGTGTGTGTGTCCATAACTCCAAAACCATTAAACCTAGTGGCCCAAAGCTTTGCCTGCATACGAAGGGAACTAATATAACTCTAAGAGGGTGCATGAATGAAAATTGAGAATTTGAGTAAATTTAAACACCTCTTTTGAAGATAATTAATTAAGGGTGTTATCATGAAAAAATAAAATAAAAAATGGCTTACAGTTGGTCAGTCCACTTTCCACTCGCAGGGCTCTTGAGCTGCCATTTTGTTTCAGCCTGCTCAAAAATGCTTTGACTCGGAACTATGATGTTCTCTCATGGACAAATTAAAGGATATCATCCAAATTTGTGTTTGAGGATCAAAACTCGTAGACTAAATAAGTGTCGAAATCTGGAGTGAAATCTGGAAATTTTAAGAAATTTCTAATTCTTATAACTAAGTGTATTTATTGAAGCAAGGCTGTGATGCCTTCTCCATATTTACAGAAGAAAAATACAAATACATCATTAATTAGTCTGGAGGCTGGGGAAATTCCTGAGAGCTATTTTTTTTTCTTCTTCTTCTTTAAAAGATATTATGTACTCGTGCACTTTTAAATGCACATACACACTTTGAGGTTATATGAAATGTACACGTCCACTTTTCTTCAACAACATCTACTCTGAGTTGATGCACATTTTTAAAAACTAAACAATGCGTTGATAAATTAAGGTATGTTTTCATAACGAGGAAAGTAGTCTATTTCTGTCCTTTGTCGGCGTTTTGTGTGTACTGTATACAATCGGAATGTCCAGAGATGTGATAGTTATCAAGCAGCTAGCTGGTGCTTGCCAAGCCAGCTGTTCCTCATGAAAAATTTCAAATGGAGTGCTTGCTTGAGTGCTTAAGCCACTTGGTAAGCACTCTACAATAAATTTGGTAAATGAGCACCCCCCCCCCCAATTCATTACATGGCAACAAGGAAAACATTTATACCATGACTTATTTTCGGCCGTATCGATGAATTCGTCCCTCAGGGGGGAAGATTTCAACATGACACGTGGCAAGTTAGAGGCGACTAATTATTATTTTCCCAAACATGGTTAAAAACGCTTATTTACTGTCAGTGACACAAAATACACCAGAATACTGAGATAGTCGTTTATTAATGATAAGGAGGTGCTAAGTCAGACAACTACAAACTCAGTGATTGTGGTGACACGATATTAAATATGTAATGATCCATGTAAGAATGCCCTATAACTTTTAAAAGCAGGAGGAGGGGAAGGAGAGGAGGCCAGAGACTTGGGGTTGGGAGGGAGTCTTCGCACCACATGTTAAAACATGCAACATTATCTATCCTGAAACTACAAGGATTTCAAAAAAAAAAGACAAACACTGATAAAATATGATAAAAAATGTGATGGGAAATCCTCAATGCTAAGGAAGAAGAAACAGTGCTGAAGAGGAACCCGAAAGAGGAAAGAGAGGAAAGGCAGAAAGAGAAAGAGAAGAAAAGCAGAAAGAGGAAAGAGAAGAAAAATGGAAAGAGAACACAGAAGAAGGAAGATAGAAGAAGCATAATGATAAAAGAAACAAAGAAGAAAGGAAGGAGAGGCAGATATAAGAAGGACGTTCCAAAAAGAAGAAAATCAGGACAGGAGAGATTAGAAGAGTAAAAGTAGTAAAAAGAAGAAAAAAAGGAATAACAAAAATCCAGAGCAGCAGAAACTCCCAACATCAAGAAGTAAGATGAGAAGCAAACACAGTAGCAATGACTGCTTCAGAGCAACTGAAACTCCTCAACAGCAAGAAGCAAAAACAGAAGCAAACTAGAGGGGAGCACTCGGAGAGTGCAAAACCTCCGCGCATACTGCTGGGTCACTCAAGTGAACCTTATATCTTATTCATTAAGTATGATGTCAACAGTGCTGACAGTTATAGTTCTTTTCTCCAACATTTTTTTTTGGGGGGGAGGGGTTGGAAATCACTTAAAACATGTAAAATGCAAAAAAAAAAATCGAAATTTTGTTGAAAAAAAAGTTGCAAATTTTTTTTTTTCTCTAACAATTTTTTTTTTGGGGGGGGGGGGTTGGAAATCACTTAAAATATGTAGAAACGCAAAAAAAAAAAATTTTCTCTAACAATTTTTTTTGGGGGGGGGTAACAATTTTTTTGGGGGGGGTTGAAATCACTTAAAACATGTAGAAATGCAAAAAAAAAAAAATTCTCTAAATTTTTTTGGGGGGGGGGTAACAATTTTTTTGGGGGGGGGGTTTAAATCACTTAAAACATGTAGAAATGCAAAAAAAAAAAATCTTTTTCTCTAAATTTTTTTTGGGGGGGGGGGGGACCAAGTCCAAAATTTAATGGCATGATCCTTGGACCATACCTAACCCCCCACCAAGTTTCGTCGAAATCCGTCGAGGAGTTTTTCCGTAATACTGTTCACAAACAAACAACAAACAAACAACAGAAAGGGGTGAAAACAGTAACCTCCGATCTTCGATGGCGGAGGTTAACAAAGTAACATTGACTGCATTCTTCCCTCCCATACTTGCGATCTCCCAGTCATTGTGATGTACTTCAGTCAGTTATCCATACTATCTGTATCTGTTCAGGAGGACACAATTCAAGCCTATGAAACCTTTGGCACTGCTGTATGAAGCGGGACAATCGCTGTAAAATACAAAACACACAGAAATGGTGTTCTGTGTTGAGGCGCGGCAGTGATGGTCATGTTTAACCCTCAGCCTGTCAAAATATCCCTGGTGGTTAAAAATCATGGCAAGGAAGCTTTGGTCTTATTTGCTCTTATCTTATCGAAGCAACAGTGTGTATCTTATGTTGTGTGTGTGTGTGTTGTTGTGTGTGTGTGTGTGTGTGTGTGTGTGTGGTGTGTGTGTGTGTGTGTCACACTTCATTATAAAGAGTTCCTGCTGTCGTCGAATAATAAAATGGTTCCGGTGGAAAGGTAATAATCGATTGACTTGGAACAAAACTTGTGTTCGTTAAATCAGAGATGCCTGTTTTAAGAGCTGGTGTTACTGGGGTTGAAGAATAAGAAGCGAGACTTCGAGCTTTAATGTAGCAGTTCTAACAGTAACATTTAATATTCGAGAACACCAGGAACCCATTAGGTTTAGAACATGGAAGGAGCAAACAAAATAATATGTAGTTATACTTCTCGATGCAATAAAAAATATATATATAAAAGAAAGCAGAAGGAACACACAAACAACAACAACAACAACCACAGTCACAACAACAATTACATGTTATAAAATATCCTTTTTCACGTGTTTTACTTAATTTTACATCCTCATTGACACTCACAGATAGACATGCAATATGTTTGTGATGTACAACATGTTGTCATGTGATTAAACCCGTCAGCGAAGTGATGGGAGGCATGCCTTTTTTGATTTCATTAATGGCCTCAATGAGTTTATTTCAGTCACATAAGAAAATACTGTCCCAAAACAAAAGTTCACCAGGTCCCAGCGTGTTGAGTACTATTTTCCTGAAGACACTGGTATTTAAGAATTTGCTTCAATGTGAGCAGAACCCTCTGTTAACAAGGGTTGACAAGATAAAATGACCTCCTTCATGGCAAATTGGGTGGACAATAGACAAAGATTTGGGTCAGGTCAAAATGTTTTGGAAACAAAGACAAAACCAAACCATGGAGTTCCATAATGCCATAATTTATTTATTTTCAGTATGCTTTTGAATTTCAGCAATGCCTGGTTCTATACCTGGTGAGCACAGTATTCATTTTCCAAAAACTCCCATCAGCCAGATAAAAATAGACCAAAGTGATTTTCGAATGGGGTAGAGTGATTAAAAGTGACCTTTTCCAAACATCTCCAGCAAATGTACCAGATTTTTTGTGGGTGGAGGTGGGGGGGCGGGGGAGGGGGTCAATTATAGGGCCTCATGTAGATCAGAGAAGAAAATCATTCAGCTGTACCCTGTGTTTCAAGCAGCTAAATCCTGCCTTCCACAATATGCAACTTTAAATTCAAACACAGTACATAATCATGCTGATCCTGATTCGCAATTAGGAAAATGTCACACCAATGAAAATCTCATTAAAGTGACTTTTAGGTGAGCCCAATGAAGCTGTTTTCTAGTTATCCTCAATTAATCCTATGAAGCAACAGACATTACTATGATTCGACTGATACGAAACAAACAAAACGAATAAGATTTACTGATTCTGATTCTGATGTACAATAATATTACAGAGCGTCGGTGCTTCCAAAACATTTCATTGGCAAGGGTTATACTGAGTGGTTTGCCATTGCCTTCTCAGCAGTAGTTAGGGCAGAAATTTGGATTTTGCCCTGGGTGCCGGAGATAGCTCGCGTACTCTTCGTAAAAGACACTGTGGGATGTTTAACATTCATCAACTCATGCTGGTACATAGAATCCTAACTTAAGGTCGGTCTATCCAAGGAGTGCAAAACATATCAGTGAATCACCCTGCCTGCGAAACACTGGAATGACAGTTTGTAGCTGGGACAAGATTCAAATCCAGGCTTGACTGTTTAAAGGCAAGTGTGAGAACCTCTTGGCCATCCTGCCAATCCTTACTGTTTACTAGAAAATACAATAATGAACATTCAAATGTCATCATCATCATCATTTGGACTGTACTCTTTACAGAGCGCCATTGCTGCCAAAGCAGTCTCTTGGCTAGATTTACAAGCCTAGACGGGTCGCCTCTCCAATGCAGTACATTCATATGTATTCCTTGGAATTTCCTGCAACTACAGCAGTATTGCTTTATTAACCTTTCCAAAGGTTTTTTTTTATCGTTCCACTCATTTGCAACAGAAAAATAGAACTGGCATTCCTCTGATTTCAAAAGTATGTTTTTCGTTTTCTTGAAAAGTAAAGGTTTATTACATTTGCTAAAAAGAGTTTTTGCAAGTACAAATAAATTAATTGTTAAACAACAATGTATATATATATATATATATATACACATACACACACACACACACCTAAAAAAAACACTTTTTATTGAAAAGGAAACCGTGTCCTGGCAGATATGGTACCAAGAGAATTTGAGTGCATTGGCATTTTAAAGTTCCAGGGCAATTACCCAAAGCATAATTACCATCATACTTGGCAGTTCAGGACTATCTATTGCGTGGATAGTTCAGAAGTGCCTCAGTATGTTTGCCTGGATGAATGTTTGTCAGGAGACTTCCAGGATGCTGCTGTTCCTCAGAAGGATATTAAAGAAGAGATAACACTTTTTGGGAAATCCTGTAGTCCCTATGTGAAGGAACACTTGCAGGATCTGTCAGGAGTGTATGCATGGAAGCGCACCGATGCAGAGAGATTTGAAAAGCTAATACATTATGCCATAATCTTGCTAATGCTTTATTTATATGCTGAAAGTTAAACTATCATGGAGAAATGTTGAGCCTTGGATTATCTTAAATTCCAGCTTGCAGTGAACTTGTACTTCGGCGTTATATCAGCAATGGCTTTGAGTTTAATTAAAGCTGCGCTTACCTGTAGAGTTCAACTTGCCATTAACCCTCTGAATGTCACCGTTGATAAATTAATTCAATACTTTCCAACACAGAAACAAATACAACAATGACTTCCATTTTCAAAAATTGCATGTGAAAAGCTATGGTAAATGGAAAAAGTCTGTCTTTCTAAAAAGGCATGTTTGAAATGGATTAGGCACTGCTGTTGAATGAAGTCAAATGGAACTGCATCCATGGTGACCTGCAGAGAGTTAAACCTCCTCCCTGTGTAAATGCTACGTGATCTCTAAATGAAGTGAAACCCAATATACAGGGGAGCCCGAAAGTTACTTTACCCCTGATAAATTTCTCGCACTTCCCTCCATCCCTTCCCCTCTGTCCTCGCCCCCTCGCCCGCTATGGTATGCGGAAACACTGACTCAGAAGAATGATGGAGCACATACAGATATAATGACAAATTAATTGTTGTAAGTACTGCACAATAAAACCTGTACCTTAAAAGAGTTCAAGAACAATGCTTCACTGAGAAGGGGTAAAGTGACTTTCAGGCCACCCTGTATATTCAAAATACAGTTTTCATACTGGCACTGTTATTCGTTGAGATGTATTGTTTCCCTTACGTGGCTTACAGAGGAGCATAAGCACAAATCAAAAGCTGTACAAAGACATCAAGAAACTTTTACATCTATATATTACTAAAACTCTCATCTTGTATATGTGTATTATGTATGTATGTATGTATGTATGTTGTATTGGGGGTCCTAGACTACCATTATTCTCAGGTTTTCCGTCTGTCTGTATGTATGTAATGGACAGCTCTGGAGGCCAGAGGAGTCAACCATTTTGATGAAACTTGACTGGTAGGTTCATACGAGGATCTAGTTGTATGCTTTTTGAGCACCGTTGCTATGGACGCCACCTAGCCTAGCAACGGACTTTGAAATTTTTGAAAAAATCCGAAAAATATTTATATATATATTTTTTCGAAAATCAAAACTCGGCTTCGCGTTTATGCGCACTATAATCAACCTCTTTGTCAGAAAATTTCAGCCCGATCCGTCAAAAACTGTATGACTAGTATGCAATAATATAGCGACCACCCATGTCGCCTACCGGTTGTGTATGTATGTATGTATGTATTGTTCCCAATACAGCCAAAACGGTACACGATAGTGCAAAAAATTTAGGGCACCTTACTCACCATTCACCTGCGGTTGCAGTATCAAGTTTCGTTCAAATCGGGCAACGAAAAAAAATATTAAAAATCATAATTCCCGATTCAGTCAAGTACTCTTCGGGAGTATTTGATCAATGCAAACAACCTAGTGGTATAGTTCGCTGGAGCTATCTTTTTGTTGTTGAAATGTTTTATTTATCAACCGCTGTCAGAAAAGGAACCCAAAGGGTTCACAGGTTGTCTAGTATATTACTAAAGTTATGCCTGGTGATGGCTTAATGGTTTGCGTGGTGGGCTTGAGATCCTCGGATCCTGAGTTCAAATCCCACTCTGCTGTTGAATTAATACCAGGTGGAGTTGACTGCCTGCCATCCTTCTGAGGTCGGCAAAATTAGCGCCAGCTTGCTGGTATCCTGTGTTGGAGTGGTGACCTGTCTAAGATTGTGCCCAATAGCTAAGGAGACTGCTTTAGGCAGCACCAACGCTCTGCACAGAGTATGGTCCCAATGGATGGATGGAACTAGAGTTCATTGAACACCTTACCACATGCAGTCTTGAGAAAAAGGACATGGGACTTTATTGGAAACAGTTTGTTGGAAAAAGAAGACTAATCTAGAAATTCTTCCGCCCTGGTGGTGCGAGTGCCAAATTTGATTTGTCGAGACGGCATAAAACTTTAACCAAGTACTGCTTAATTGGAGGTTTAAAAAAAAAATGCTTTGTGATTTGTGGTCCAGTGATTAAACGTATAATTGAATTGAAATAAAATAAAAGTTTTAAAGGCTGTAGGGAGGCGTGTCTCCTATGTTTACCGCCCTTGATGCAGCGTCTTTTACACCACCTTATTTAACATGTTAAATTAGTTATTCATGCCTCATGTTTGTGCCCTTTATAACATCAATAAAAACAGTAAGTATCCTGCTTGGAATGATTTTCAATTTTGCTTCACTGCCTGGCAGGCAGACTGAAGCAAATGCTTTACCACGCTGTGCACTTGTGCGCTCTGGATGAGACATGGTTTAATTTGCCAAATTCAGAGCCAAAGTACTGCTAAGCTGCATGTTCATGTTCCGATTCATGTTCCGATTTGTGTTCTAGGGTGTTCAAATATAAAATTTAATTTTAACTAAGTAGTTCCTCAGTCATTGACTGGCAAATAGATCACTGAGCTATAATTACTTAACCCCGCTTTGCGCTTCGCATGCGGGGTAATAAAGACATTGTGATACAATGGACGAATCAAGATCTGTAACGGGAATTTGAACCTAAGGTTTCATCCTCATGAGCTATATGCTCAGACATGAATATCACAGGTCAAACAATGTACATTAAGAAGAGTTTCTCTACTTTTTGCAGCTCTTAAAGAAGCAAAGATTTTGTAAAAGTATACAAAGTGTGGCATATAATCACCATGAGATTGACATCTATCTAAATAATAGAACAGAGTTCCAAGAGCTCAGAACTTTGGATTTGAGGTCGAATAAAAGACGTAATTTTATTGAAAGTATGTAGGAAAATGAAGCATAGAGCAATCGGAGCAAATTTCATGATATGACTGGAGGATAAATTGTTTTTAGCTCAGACTCCAACATTTGCTATTAACTAATCCCTTTAGTCTCTGAAAATTTGTATTACAGAAACAATGCCATGGGAAAGCAGCAGATATGGTTTAACATATAAAGTCCTTCCATGGTCAGGCATTGTATTGTGACCTACTTGCTGGGAAAGCAGGCCCTAGGAAATGTTTCTTGGAGTCAAAAAAGCCAATTCTTCCCATTTGAGATCTGAGCCAGCAGCAGTAGTGAGAGACGTTTTATATTGAAATGCCAGCAGCAGCCCTGAAATTTTTTTATTTTAAATGTCATGGAGTGAAACTATTACTGGGTCAGGTAGTGAGTGGAATTTTTAGGATGCCGTTGCTAACATATATTTCTTTTAACTTGTGATACACTTTCATTGACTCATATGATTTGGCAATTTTGTGATAGGTGCATATTGTAATAACTCTTTCTTTCGAATTATGTCGCCTGACACTTGTCGAGTGCTATTACTTGTTCCGCTATCCTGGGTCCATGCATCTTTGTCCAGGCTGCATTCTAGCATAGACTATCTTTAAATCTGTTAACCTCCCATTCTCTCTCCTCTTTTTATACTCTGTTACATTTTCTCTTTCTCTGTGTCTCATTTTTCTTGATAAAAAGACTAGCTGGAGTACCCAGCATTGGCCAGGTAAAAAAAGAACATGAACATAGATCCATATCAACGAACTTTTCCCAGGTTTAGGAGTTGAGAAATCCATAAAAATAAGTATCACAGAAATTAACTGTACTATAAATCGCAAAAGTCACAAAAATATGAAGAATATCAGGGACACACTGAACATCCGCACAATGTAAAATGTGACTTTGAAGTCCTTAACTCTCGCCCCCCACTTCCCAAATCCCAAGTCCTCAACCTCCACCTTCCAACCTGAAAGCATCAATCGCCTCCCCAGTTTAAGCCTTCAAACCTCCTCACCACCCCCACCACAACTAAGCTACCCCCTCCTCCAGAAAGTCCCCAAACTCCCCCCCCCCCAAAGCCTCAACCTCCCCCTCAAAACTCTATCCCATCCTTGCTCTCCCTCCCCTCCCAACCACTAAGGCATCAATCTTCTCCCCAGTCCAAGCCTTCAAAACCACATCTCCACCCCCCCCTCCCGCAACACCTCAACCCCACTCCCTACAGGAATCTTTACTCCTCCCCCCTCCCCCACAACTTTTTTCACATCTTTGCTCTCCCCCACTTCCTCCATCCCCAGCTCTGTCCTTCCCTCATCACCTTCCCCTCAATATCATAAAAGCAAATGGGTATTCCCAAATCGAAACAGCGGACCATTTAATACTTTCCTCTCCCCTATCAAGCTATCTCCGACTTCACAGAAACCATGATCGAAAGAACTCCATTTCATGGACCATCACAGTCGCCTGTCCAACTCACCATCCCGCGAGATATGCGGAAACGCCATGGAATTGCAACTGCTAAGTGACCATGAGACCCAAAACCAATTATCCTCTTCCTGATGCATGCATACACATCGTTAAAAGTAAACAATGACAGTTTGAAGAAGATTCATTCATCCATCTCTGACAAAAAACAGTGACACACACGTACAAACATCTCTCTTATAGTATAGATTCCATGATTTTTTTTTATTTTTATTTTTTAAATCTTAACCCCTTTCGAACCCTGCTACTCATTCGCTGCTTCATTTTCTCCATCTGCATCCTCCAATGTGACCAGTGGTGTCATGATTGGGGGGTGGACGGACGGGGCGACCGCCCCAACGCGAACTTGATGGGGCGACAAATGACAACCTCAAAAAAAAAAACATGTTCATGCTCCATTTGGTTGCATTGTATATAAATTATAATACAACGAACTCGTGAGAGCACGAGAAGCAACTTTAATAACTACGTTTTACATTTTAAACCCCGTGCTACGTGTCACGTTGATGTTCACCAAGTCTTTACATGCGGTTTAACATTTTTCCTAATTACTAATCACGTCGGCACAGCAAACAAATAAATCCGTCTTACTGTGGACTGTCAGTAATTAAGGGGCTGCCCGCTGCGTACATCTCTAATCTTGTACAATGAGGTAATTAATATGCATTCTGTAATATGGACATCGAGGTAGGCCCAAGGGATGGAGGGTTTTTCACTGTTCGATGTTTGTTTCGTAATGACGTGTCGATCAAATCCAGGCATATCTCGCGCCGTATGGGTCCAATTAGTGAGGGCCAAGATCACGTGTCTCGTTAGTTCTTCAACTTTCTTATCTTCCTCTTTTTTCCTTTCGATGCCTTGGATTGGCATCTCCACTTTTGTATCATTTCGCCCTCTTTATAAATGTGTGCCTTCATCTGAGGATAGTTATAATCAGTGCTCTTTCTTCATTTTCTCTCTTTCACAGGTGGAGTTTCCTAAAAAGCCCATCCGGCGTGTGGACACGAGAAACAGAAGGACGTATGACGGGTGACGTGTGACGTGCTGTTTGCTGGCGCTCCAAGGTAAATATAGTGAGAGGCTTCATCGAGCGTGTTGGATTGGAAGGATACCCTCGAGGTAGCACAATCGCCTCCAAGCTGTTCAGCCTGGGTTCAAATCCTGACCCAGCTAAAAATGTTATCCCGGTGTTTCACAAGCAGATCATTTCGCTTTGGGAGATTATCTCGCCTTGCCTTCCTCTGCTGCTCTGTCTCATCAGCTTGAGCCTCTAGGCCAGTGTTTCTCAACCTTTTTTGTCCCACGCCCAACTTTGATTTTCAAAAAAATCGTACGCCCCCACCATGATTGGAGACACTACAGTATATACTACATATGTATTTAAAAGGCAAAGCTATGAAAGCGATCATATATTGATTCATTCATTCTGAATCCTCATGCCCCACCAAAATATTGTCACGCCCCACCTTGAGAAACACTGCTCTAGGCCATAGAAATACCACACCATGCTGCATGCACGTTTGGTGTAGTCGTTGTTAATGGCCTTGTTGCATACCTGTCTGCTGTACAGCTTCAGCATGAGCTTACCTATCACCAAGCCCAGGTCTGCTTGGACCAGGGTGGGGATTATACTTCATCATTATTATTGCCAAATGGTACTAATAATATGATTGTTGTTAATATTATTAGTATTAATGAATACTTTATGACAATGTTGTCATTGTTTTTGTTATTTATTTTGTAATTATAATGCCATGCCATGGAAGGACCTATTAAACTGCCCTGTACACCTTAACATGGCGCGAATTATGAAACGTGGTAATTCTTCTGGATTCTTTGTAGTTAATTTGCTTAATCAACTCAGGAGATCATAACTAAATCTAAATCTATTCTCATTTTGAACAGCTTCCAGGGCTCTGCTGCTGAGCCTGTTGGGAAGCTTAGAGCTCTTTCATATGCCCCCTTCCCCCCCCCAAGAGACATTCCTGACTGGCAAATGCCTATGGGCGCTATTATTGACCTTTCTCCCTGGGCACCACAAACCCTAACTGTGCCACTGTATATGACTCGGCAGATTTCTTTTCTTTCTTTTTCTTTCTTCCCCCTGATCAAAAATTATTCCCATGCCCTCACCTTCTCTGATACACCTTCACCTTCCACGTCTGTATTCTTCATTCACTTCCCCCAACGTCAAATTACCCATCACATTTTACAGCACTCTTTTTCTTCTCACTTTCAACCCTCCATCTTTGGACCTTGTCTGTGAAATGTGCATGCACTTATACAAGCTTGGGATTCTGAAATTGACCCTGGGTCACACATTCAGCAACCCCCCCCCTTCCCCGGCCCCAACAAATGTGTTTTCATCTTTGCCCACCTTCGTGCCTGTCTCCTCCCAGCACTTGCATCCCCTCGACTTGTATTTCCACAGCCCCAATGAGCGTCCCCACACTCCCACCACACATCGCCAGCTTGCATTAAAGCAATCTACCATGCCCCCAACCCCAACATGTCACCCGTATCCCTCACCCACATCCTCAAAAATACTCAGCTCCAAATCCCAACTCTTCTCCAAGAGTGAGAACGAAAAATATTCAACATCATTGGTCTGATCTGTCCATTAAGTTTCCTGCTACGGCTCTGAACCTGAAAAAAATATTTAGCAAATTCCTGTCTCTGTCTCTGTCTCTGTCTGTCTTCTGTTTTAAAGGCCAAAGCCCTGTCCTGGTGTTGCTAGAAAGGTAAAGAACTCCCTTCTACAAGTTCCAATATCCAGGCTAACCCCTCCTAGTCCATGTTGGAATGTCTCTAGCCACACATTTCTCTTTGTAAATACCAAATATTTCAATGTATGGTGTACCATCCACCCAATAATGACAACACTCGATAATCATCTTTCTTTCTGCTAATGTGGATCAATGAGTAACCAGCTATCCAAACTGACTTATTTATATGTGATAACTTCAACTGCCACCAGTTGGCTAGGAGTTGTCTTTGCTATAACCAGCCATGGTATTGCTGGCACGAAGACTTTCTGAGATTTCACGGGTTTTATTAAATCTGTGTACTTTCCACCCACAGGGTATGCACTCCCTTCTGGGTCTGGTAATGTTGTTGTTTCTGTAGCTGCTGGTTGCATCATTTTCTGGAAATGCAGCTGTGCTGCCGATGCAGTACCTCTGTTACCAGTAAGCCGGTACTCAATTTGCTGACCTCGGAAGGATGACAGGCTGATTCAACCCACCTGGAGTTATTTCAATGGTATGACAGGGGCTCAAACTCAAGACCCCAAGATTGTAAGTCAGCCACCATAACTGAAAAGCCACCACCAGGCTTTGCCTGGTAATGCATCACAAACTGTGCTATCCCCAATCAGAGATGGACACGAAGCTAGTGGTGTACCATCCACCTGGTAATGACAACTCAATGTTCACCTTTATCTATGCTCGCATTGTCTGGCTGATGTTAAAATTTTAAGGGTATCTTTTGAGGAAGAGTAGATGAGTTATTTCCAGAACCTTGGCTAAATTCCAAATTCTTTCCCTGACTGCTGGGAAGGTCGTGGCAAACCCCACAAAGCATAATATCCTTTACACATGAGAACACTTTGGCAGCACTGGTGTTCTATCTACAGTGTGTGAGTGTGTGTGTGTGTGTGTGTGTGTATATCCACCATCTGATATCCACCATCGAAACTGATCCACCATCCCCCTAACTCGAACATGTCACCCACATCTCTCATCCACATCCCAGGAGGTGAATATCACACTTCTATGAAGTGAGGAATAAGAAGATTGTGTGTATAAATATGCTGCATCATAGTCTGTTCAGTAGACCATGAAGCATGCACATGACCCCACAAACAGATGTCTCCATTTTTTCCCCTTTTATGATTAAACACACTCGCCAACCCCTTATCACTATTTATCAAGGCTATGGACCTGCACCATCACCTTCCGTTTCCAAAGGCCTGACATGCCAGTCCTTCCCAGCAGATGGATATGTGCATGAGAGTGAGGATATGTGCATGCATCGGGTGTGGAGTGAGGAGCAGAGAGGGAGAGTTGCTGTCACCAGGACGGTCTTGAAGAGTACATTTAGCAGAAAGAAAGGAGGTAGATGGGACTTGCTTGAGGTAGGACCACACAAGTTACTCACATAGCACAGGAAGAGAGGAGGAGAGAGGGGGAGAATGGGAGGAAATATAGATATAAAATATCGTACACAATATAGTGATGAAGAGAAAGATATAACAAGCGCTGGACAAGTACTGAATGATATGACAAACGCACAGCTATAGCACTAATTAACACAAAGTGCACACAGTTTACATCCGGAGCCAGATCCCAGGATCCCAGGAAGATCTGATCTGGCAAATCAGCACAAATAACACCTCTTCCATTTTCAACTTAGTTTTATGCATACACCCTTCTCTTGTTCCTTTCCCAATCCCCTTCTAACCTTGCATATCCCCTCAACGCTTGTGGGCTATACATACAAGAATAAACTAAAAGAGTCTGTTTTCTGGATTCCCCAATTGGTGTTTTTGTGTTCATTGCAGCTCCGTTCAGAGTTCTATTGCCCTAGAGGGAAAGGTATTGGAATATTTATAGATATATGAGAATTTAATTTGTATAGAATATTCATGTTGAGATCATACTTTGTGTCGGCATCTTCTTTTCCCAAACTTACAGCTTAACTGAAGTAAGAAGATGTGGGAATTTTTCCCATGCAGTTGTATTGGCTTCAACAGCTTCATTGTCGGCACCAAGGTCTTGGGCCTCGTGGTATAATTCCGGGTGAA
Organism: Eptatretus atami; assembly: GCA_035128595.1. NCBI lineage: Eukaryota > Metazoa > Chordata > Myxini > Myxiniformes > Myxinidae > Eptatretus > Eptatretus atami. The sequence goes on along the minus strand of CM068952.1, from coordinate 130,489,976 downwards.
CTTGAGTCTACTCAACTAGTCGGGCTCATGTTCTGGGCACACATGACATTATATATTCTTGATTGATTATGGCTTCTCTTTTCGAACATAAACTTCATCTGAACAAAAATACATTATTAAGACCTGGTCTGGTGCTTGCCTGACATTATCCACCTGAAATGACCTTCATTTGTTTGAAACATATGGAAAGGGATTCTTTTATGATCTTGCATTTCTCATGAGATGAAATGTTCAAAATGGCATTTACCAAGATTAAAAAAGGAAGGGTGGGGGAGGGTCAAATTCTGTCCTACATACATCATAATGTATGATATGTCATGATGGCAAAAATAAGCAAGAACCAAAGCATGAAAGTGTGGATTGCAGGAAATACTGTGGGGGGGGGGAGGAAACTTGGAGCCTGTGTGCAAATCTCCATGACTTACTCTGACAAGGCCACCATCAGGCTGTTTGGTCTGTATTCTGCCTGTTGTTTTCCAGGATTGCACACAATTTGCATGGAAATTGGAATCGCTTGCCTTTTTCAAACCCATTCACAAAATGTAACAAGCTAGCTGCTGCGTAAATCAGCATTTTGTGTCGATTTCCAAATAGGCCGCTCTTCAATGCAACCTGCCTTGTCCCATTAAATCCATTACAAATATATGCAATAAACTGGTTTGAAAATGGTGGAAAAGCGTTATCAATGAATACTTTTGAAAAACATACACAAGTACAGTATTATGAAGAAACAACACTCAAGGCCACGTATAATAAAATTTGTGTGGTTTAATGTCTATACCAGGTAATTATGCACTTTGCTAACTTTAAGTATTCAAAATATTACAAAAGTTACATTACATATCTTTTGTACACCGTTCCTTCGCAATTCCATATCCAGGTGATGTATAACCGTCATCGCCGGGCGCCAAGGAAGGCAGTACTCAGTTTTTACTATTTGTTTTGTTGTTTTTCCGGACGATATCTCGGCCACCATCTGAACTAGGAAGCTGAAATTTGGGAACAAAAGTGAATATGTGCTTTGGCAAAAACGGTATTTTTTATTCTTTGATTAAACAATAAATTACTTAATTATTATCGATTTATTAATTCCTTATTTTTTTTCTTTCTCTTCTGGGCAATATCTCAGGCACCTTTTCAGCTTGGAAACTGATATTTGGACACGACAGTGGCCAAGTGATTTGGCTATAAAGCGTATTTTTGATTTATTGATTAACCAATGAATCGATTAATTATTCATTTTTCCATTAATTACTTGATTTTTCACAAAGTTACAGCTCCGGATGAAACAGTGGTAGTTTTGGTGTACTATTAGCCAATTGATGAAGAAATTAATTATTTTACAATTTTTATTTATGTATTTTAATTATGCAATTAATCAATTATTGTACACCGCTCCCTCCCAATTCCATCTCCATATGATGCACGGCGAGTATGTATCATTTGTACACATTCACCTCAGAAGTGCACCACTCCCTCCCAGTTCGGTCTCCATGTGCTGCACGGTGGCATCGCCAGGCGCCGAAGGCACCCCGGCAATGTCGTGCGCTGATGGATTTGTTATTTATTTATTTGGCATGGGGACGCTGTACTTTGAATGTACCTCAACTTGTTACATATATTGTTTAAAAGTAAATGGATACAGAAGACTCCTGTTAAAATGAATCGTCTTCGAGATTAAATTTGATAACATAGTAGGTGTTTTTTGCAATTATCTTTTCAAAAATACTCTCAAAGAGCTGTTTTTAACAAGTCTATGGTAATAACCATTTATATTTACTCTTCTTGGTGGGATACCTTTGCATCTGGATCTACTGCTTGTTTCATGCTTAAATCATCTCATAGGATTAACGTCAAAGTGAATAAACTTTTAAGCATAAGGAGGAAATATAAGGCAAATAATTTTTGGCCAGAGGAGAAACTATGTGAACTATCACAAAATGAACCAGAGAGTTGGTGTCAAAGCCACCCAATGATCGCCTGTTTATACATTTATCGTTTTTAATAGACTAGTCTAATAATATTTTTTTATAAAGCATTGCAGTGAAGTCTGATCCAAATAATTTTAAAGCAATATATGTATTTGTATATTGTAATCAGTAAAAAATAGTGTGGTAGATAAAAACATTAGAAAGGAAAAAACTTTAACGTTGATGTGCTACAAAAAAGTTAAGTTCAAAACAGGTCAAAAATTTAAAAAAATTTGAAATTATTTTTTAATTTCAACTTCACTACATCAATAATATACCCCAAAGGAATCTCCATGCCAAATATCAGCATCCTAGTACACACATTAATGAATGGCAAGCTTCTAAATAACTTGCACCAAAAACTTTAACGTTGATGTGCTACAAAAAAGTTAAGTTCAAAACAGGTCAAAAATTTAAAACATTTGAAATTATTTTTTAATTTCAACTTCACTACATCAATAATATACCCCAAAGGAACCTCCATGCCAAATATCAGCATCCTAGTACACATATTAAATGAATGGCAAGCTTCCAAATAACTTGCACCAAAAACTTTAACATTTTCACGCTCACGCTGACGCTGACGCTCACGCCGGGGGTATCGCTATAGCTCTCTGTTCTTCGAACAGGCGAGCTAAAAATGACACTGAAAGCCATATCGAGGAAATCAACTGTTGGTTGTTTTAGCCAACTGGGCTGTCGAAATAAAATCATTTTTGAGATTATCAAAGGCCCAAAAGCCTGCAATAATCATTTTTCTATCAAATAGAGCTAAAGCGGGATTCAAAGTGGATGAACCCTGCCATTCAGCAGAAAATACTTCCAAATTGACTAAAGAGTGGCCTCCACACTCAAATTTTAAAAATACAAAAAAAATCAAAAAAAATCTCGAGTTCATGGAACACCTTAACCTGTGGTATTGTGGTATTCCGTGGTATTGAGAAAAAGGACATGGGAAGGTGTTTTCAAGGTGCTTCTGTTTTCTGTTTTCAAGGAAGGTGCTTCTGAGCATAATCTCTGTTTCTGAGCACGAGCCACCATTTTTATCTGAATGGCGTCGTTACTCCGCCATCAGAGCGTGTGGCAAATTTTATTGGTCAAGACGGCATAAAGTTTTCCCCAAGTGTTAATAAAACTGAAGGTTTTTGCAAGTGCAAACGAGGAGATTTGTATTCTATGGTGTTCAAAATATAATTTAATTGAAATAAAATAAAAGTTTTAAAGGCTGTAGAAAAACAAAGCAAAACATTGAATCAAAAGTTTACTGCACTTGATGCACCCTCTTTTACACCACCTCATTTAACATATTACATTCGTTCTTCGTGCCTGTTTGTCATTTATGATGTCCCTATAAACAGCTAGTTTCGTCTTTGGAATGATTTTCAAATTTGTTTTTCAACTGACAGACTGAAGCAATTGCTTTACCGCGCTCTGCACATGGACACTCAAGACGAGACGCGGTACAATTTGCCAAATTGAGAGCCAAAGTACTGTTAGGCTGCAGGTTTTTGTTCCAATTTATGTTCTACTGTGTTCAAAAAAATAAAAATCAATTGAAATGAAGTAGGATCTCGATCAGAGATTGATGTCTGTCAAACAGACAAACACAATGAATTAATTGCTAAACCCTGCTTTGCCCTACGTGCATGGGGTAATTAATGTATACTGTATAAAGAAACTTGGATGCAGGAGGAGACTATTTGTCCCATCATGTCAACACCACAATTTACTTAGATACGACTATGATTTACCAACATCGTTCTTATAGTCTGGCAGTTGGCCAGAAAAGTGTGCAATAGGGTCCACCCAAAGTTTTTTTGTTGTTGTTGCAGTTTCTATATCTTTGAGGTGTACTTATGGGGAATCTCAGTGATGTGCATAATTGAGCATTTTTCAAAATATGAAAATTAGGGTCACTATTCCCGAAAATTCTATTTTCGTCGATATTTCAATAATTATCTGACGACCTGACGTTACAAGCAGCAAATGCAGAACATCCTCTATTACCATGCAAAGAGCCCAGAAATTCTGTGGAATTTTTTTTCCCTGACAGCATGTGTGCCACTCCGCCAAACGCACATTTCATCATTTCGTCGAGTCCACTGTTAACCATGAATACCCCGACACATCCAATGAAAATCATCAGCATGTGCATACCTCCGAGCCTGGGAATTACATCTGAGAATCTATCAGGATAAACCCACTTAATGTTCGCTCCAACTTTATAAAGCTGCTGATCATGAGTGAAAAGTCTTGTCTTCACCACATTAGTTAGTCAAACGTTGTGCCTCCCCCATTGCCATCATAATGGTGTCTGGATCAGCTGGGTTCATGTCTGTAAGTGGAAGATAAATGGCACTTCTGGCTGGTTCGACTGAATGGCCCATTGTACCTATGAACTGGGATATCTTGTCCTATTGGGTCACTCATTTCTTCAGCTGTTAGACATGGGAAAGTTTGACCAAATGACCTTCCATCATCTTGGTAGCGTTCAACTATGGTCAAGAGAACAACAAGGGAATGTGTAGAAAGGAGACCATTTTGTGATGAAATATTAGCATCAAAGGTGTCCAACACCACTTGAACAAGACCATCTTTGGCATACAGATTCCCCTTTAACTTAGGATTATTACCAGCTGTTGCTGCTGCTGATGCTTTGAACCACAGCAACTCATTCCACAAAAGTCATAGAACTGTCCAATGAGAGATTTCTTTCTCAGGACTACCCCAAGTGCCACTTGAAGAATAGTGGGTCGATTGGTTACCACATTCGTTATTATATTTCCAACTAGTAAAGGTTCCCCACATTGATTTGGGCAAAATTTGATTTTTCGGTAATAGCGACACCGAATTTGCATATTCATAAGAAAGCACGATATGTGATCACCATGAGAATGTCCTTATTGTAATCACAGGCACTGAAAAAAATGGGTCTACACACCTCTTTTGTGGCGTTATCAAACCTATTTACTATATATTGGCAAAATATTTTTCAGAACGGCCTCACTTAATTTGCATATTTTGGAAAATACTCAAGTGTGCCAGGGTGGCATCACTAGGATTCCTTATCAGTATACTCTCAGCCTGGTGTTGGCTTAGCGGTTAGGGGGGTGGCTTGGGATCATAGGGTCCTTAGTTCGAGCCCCGTTTCCCACTGAATTAACACCAGGGGGTTGACTCAACCTGTCAACCTCTCGAGGTCAGCGAAATGAGCACCAATATACTGGTAATAGGGGCACTGCATCAGTGGCATAGCTGCACCCCTAACCAACGATGCAACCAGCAGACAAAAAGGCAGCACACGATGGGACTATACTCTCTAGATATGAAAAATATTTTTAAAACGTTGAGTGGACACCATTGCAAGGTTCTCCCTCAAAACAGCATTTCACTACCAGACTATTACCATCAACTTAATCGAACAATATCCCTCTGTTTTCCAATCAAAAGGTGTTTTTTTCGAACTGAAATGGCAGCAATCGGCTTGCATTGAGAGGGTTCAGCGAATAGCTTTCTGTATTATCACCTTTCCCGAGTGACACACTACATCAATCTACATTTGTCTTACACTATCACCTCCCTTACTGCAAGGAGAACCGAAATCCTCACTTGGCGAAATTGCTCCTTCTTTCCACCAGTCATCATAATTTACTCCACACAAGACACCAATAATTATCCTAAATGCAATTGAGAAACTCACACCACATCCACATCCCCCAAGTGAGAAGTCAGAGATATAAAGAGCCCAGTGCTCCTACTTTAGTGCAACTGTTAAATTCACAATAGAATAAGGTGAAATAATATTTTTGGCCAGAAGCATTCATTGTCCACAATCTACTCTGCACTGTCATAAATTTCACATCTCTTACATGATTATTGAGTGTTTTTAACTTTTTAATGTCTCTTAAATGTAATAAATATTATCTGTTTTTTTCTGATATTTGTATATGTCGAACACTTATTTGTAATTCATCGATCTATTTGTTAAATGATTTATTGTTGTTTATATGCTTGTGGTTAATTTCAAATGATATATATATATATACATACACAGTATATGTAAAGAAAGACCCACCCACAACTCTCACATGTGAATGAAGGGAATATATTGACTGCTTTTGACGTTTGCACGTGGTACAAGGTTGAGAGTCTCATTGGTATGCATTGCTGTCTACGCTATCGCTGATGATTCGCCAATAAGTGATGAAACTGGTCCGGTAGCTGAGGGGGGTGTGTAGCATTGGGATTGTCATGTGTGTACTATGTGTGAACATCTTTATAGTTGTTGAGGAACTCTGGGAAGGGTTCGAAACAGCGTTTAGCACTTATTTTCCTTAAGTCTTCTTGGGTTGATTTATGCAGCTACTTTGGCTAGAGGAGCATGGGAGGGGTCAATCATATACTGTACATATATACATATATATGTGTGTATAGATATGTACATATATATATATGTATTTGTATAAGATTGGGGCAGTTGGGATTACACATTTTTTAAAAAGAAGAAGGCGCTTCCAAACAAAAGTAAAAACTAGATCGACTTCACTAATTTGAGCAAAAAAGCGAGAGCAGACCCTGTCTCAGGCAACGTTTCACCAGCTTCGCAGCCGGCTTCCTCAGGCACAATAGACCCCAAACCTCAACACGTGCCCAGTTTTTATTTCGATACAACCGCTCATTTCCGGTCACGTGCTGGTGTCAAGGTCAAATGGAGGAGTGCTTTTAAATTTTATTTTGCAAAAGCAACAAACAACGTCAAATCACATCATCGAAGGGGTGCTCTGCTCTTTTTTGTTTTTACTAACACGTGATCTGGTGTTCTATGTGTATGGGTGAGCACGTGTGTGCGCTTGGTATTGTTTTTGTGTTTCCGGGGCACGAACATGGCTGGTTTCGTTTCTGGGTTGGGTATGATGAGGTGTTGGTTGTGCGAGAGTCGGGGTTCTTGTTGGGTGTTGTGCACATGTGGATGTGGTGTTTGGGATTGAGTGTTGTTTGTTGTTCACCTTATCTAGCCTTTTGCACCATCCAGTTTTCGCTATTTGCATCAGAGGTGTGTATCGTGTGGGTATGTCCAACATCTCACCAGTTTGACCACCCTCCCAGCTTTTCACGTGCTACACTTCCAAAATCAACCTGTTGTTCGTCAGATGTGGTGTCGAGGATACCGGTCCAATAAAAGTCAAATGTATGGCCAGATTGCAGGCAATGACGTGCTCTGGCTGACTGGGTCACTTTTCCAAGCCTAATTGCTCTGTCATGTTCATCTATTCATTGTTTCAAATTTCTTCCAGTTTCACCAATGTAGAATTGGTCACAGTCTTTGCATGATGAGTGGTAAACTACTCCAGATTTATCACCAGTTGGTATTGGGTCCTTTAGTTTTGAGATGACATTACGGATGGTGCATAGAGGCTTGTAGACTACGCGAATCCATGCACCACATACTGTCCCGCCAATCCTTTCTGAAAGGCCCGGGCAGTATAGCAGTACAAGGTGCCCGTGTCTGAACAGCGTGACCTTCTTCTGTGATTGTACACACTACTGACAAATATTTGGCACAGCTATGGGTTCACCGGTCTCTGCTGTTGTAGCGAATTTGGTGATGGGGGAACTCGAATGAAGGATATTTGAGTCTCATGAGAATTGGCTCCCATGGGACTGGAACAGATATGCAGATGACACCTTCGTCATTGTGCTACGAACATGTAGACAACCTACTGGGACAACTTGGCCGGGTATTCGCCCCAATTAACTTCACAATCAAATTGAAAAAGAAAGCAAATTTGCATTTTTGGATGTGGAGGTTCACCGTCAGCCTGACGGCTCCCTAAAGACCGGTTTACAGAAAACAACCCACACCAGCAGATTACTGGATTTTATCTCCTGCAACCCAATCACCCACGGATCATTGCAGCTCGGGCATGGGCGCTGTAATCTTCCAAAGCCGAGGCAATTAAAGAAATAGATTAGTTTGAGGAGTCCTGCTCAAAATGGATACAGCAAGGGGATACTCCCCATTGGAAGAACAAAAGGACAGAACGGAAGGAGCCAGACACACTTAGGCACTGTGTACTGCCATACTACCCGGGCCTTTCAGAAAGGATTGCAGGAAAGTACGTGGTGTATGGATTGCGTAGCCCTAGCCTCTAAGCAACATCCGTAATGTCATCTCAAAACTAAAGGACCCAATTACCAACTGGTGATAAATTTGGAGTAGTTTACCATTCATCATGCAAAGACTGTGACCAATTCTACATTGGGGAAATTTGAAACAACGATGAGATGAACATGATAGAGAGCAATTAGGATTGGAAAGGTGACCCAGTCAGCCATAGCACATCATTGCCTGCAATCTGGCCATACATTTGACTTTTATGGGACCCCTGTCATCAACACTACATCTAACAAACGACACAGGTTGATTTTGGAAGCATGGCACTTGAAGAGCCGGGAGGATGGTCCCACTGGAGAGGCGGTGGACACACCCACACAATACACACCTCTGATGCAAATGGGGAAAACTGGATGGTGCAAACGGCTGGATAAGGTGAGTAACAAACAACACCCAATCCCAAACACCACATCCACATGTGCAGAACACCCAACAAGAACCCCAACTTTTGCACAACCAACACCTCATCATGCCCAACCCGGACACGAAACCAGTCGTATTCGTGCCCGGGAAACACAAAAACAACAACAAGGGCACACGTGCTCACCCACACACAAACACCACCAGATCACGTGCAAGTAAAAACAAAAACAGAGCAGAACACTCCTTCAATGATGTAAATTGACGTTTGTTTTTGCTTTTGCGAAATAAAATTTAAAAACACTCTTCCATTTGACCTCGAGCACCAGCACGTGACCGGAAATGAACTGTCATATCAAAATAAAAACTGGACATGTGCCGAGGCTGTGTGCTGATGAATTTTTGGATGAAGACGGCTGTGAAGCTGGCGAAACATTGCCTGAGACCGGGTCTTCTCTCGCTTTTTTGCTCAAATTAGCGGTGTCGATCTCGTTTTTACTTTTGGTTGGAAGCACCTTATTCTTCTTTTAAAATATATATGTGTGTATATATACAGATATAAATATATATATATATATATATATATAAAAATATGTATGTATATATGTGTATATATATGTATATATACATACATATGCATATATGTATGTATGTATATTGTATATATACATATATATGCATATATACATATACTGTATATATATATATACTGTATATATATATACATATATATATATACATAATATATACATATATATATATACATATATATATACATATATATATACATTATATATATATAATATATATATATATATATATATATATATAATATATATATATATATTATATATATATATATATGAAGACAAAGGGAAAACCAGAGATGTCAGGATAAGTCAATTTTGAAGAAACTGAAAAACAAAGTTTCAAGACTTTGGGGGATGTTTAATAACTGTCATATAGATTTCTTTTCCAGTAAAAGGAAGAGTGATCATTGGCCGATCAAATTAAGCATGTAGCATTTGCCAAGCTTCTGTGTTATTTAATTTAAGAGCAAAGAACGAACCAATGTTGCAAACTGACATCACTGGTTATTCCCTTGTTTAATAATTTCATGCAATTTTAACCAGGATGTGTAGCAAATTCATGCTTCTTGGTTATTAGCATACATTACATGACTTTGGTGATCACAGATTATTTTTTTCAACATTAAACGGTCATTGTTTTTTTGTTTGATTGGTGTTCAACGCCATACTCAAGGGTATTTCGCTTATATGACGACGGATTCTCCATTTCTTACTCCGTACTACTTAATATGATGGAAAACCGGAGGAAACCAAGGATAAACCACCCCGCGATAGCCGAAGTCACCTCATGTGACTCCCTCATATACCTAAGCAGGTTGATTGGGCGGTGGGTACATCGAATGAGGATGGGTACTCAGACGCGCTAACCATTAAGCCATGGCGTGGGTCCCATAAAAGTCACAATAAAGGTTTGACCAGGCTTGAACCACGATATGCACCAACTACGGAGCCCATGATATAACCAAATAGGCCATTGTAGTGCTCAGAGTTTATGCTGTGAGAGTTTTACAACCTTTCATTTTTTAGTTTCTCACTCTGAATATTATGGTGGAACAGTTAACATGAATGAAAGGGAGATAACCAGGAGTAAAGTACTGACAACTCTGAGTTTCTACTTGTTCAGCTTTGACAACACTTGTTTTTTCATTGCACGGCTAAACTTTATACATATAAATTATGTGACACCCCTGGTTATTTGTTAAATTACAATTGTGAGAGGAAACCTTATGTTGCCAACTATTGGCAGGTGCAATAACCCTGAAATTTATAAAAAGTGACATCTCTGGTTTTCCCTTGTGGTCTTCATATTATATATATATATTATATATATAATATATATATATATATATATTATATATATATATATATATATATATTATAATACGCGGGCGTAGTGGCGTGCGCCTGTAATCCGGCTACTCGGAGGCTTGGGTTGGAGGATCGCTTGAGGACAGAAGCTCTGCGCTGGGCCACGCTATGAGAGGGTGTAGGGCAGCCCGGAATCATGGCGAAACCCATCCCTATCCCTGTGTCGTAAGAGGCGACCAGGGTTGCGTCAGGAAGGGAATCCGGCGTAAAACCTATGCCAAATCAGTATGCGGATCATAACGGATGATCCGCTGTGGCGACCCCTAACGGGAGCAGCCGAAAGAGGAAGAATATATATATATATATATATATATATATATATATATATATATATAATATATATATATATATATACAGGGGCTGCAAAAGTAGGTATACAGTAAGGATTATACCAATTATACCAAGGATTATATAAGGATGAATGCCAGGGGGAAACAGTTTGAACATTTGAGGATTAATATGTTTATTTTGGTATGGTTTATTATTGATATGTTTATTATTGGTATGTTATTATTGATATGCTTGTATAATCAATAAAATACGTTTTGCGTGCACGTTTTGTTTTTCATTACTCTATACCTACTTTTGCAGCCCCCTGTATATATATATATATACACACATGCTTTTTCATTCAACATAGATAGATTTTATCATTGTAATGGAAATATGACCGTTCTAGTCTTCGGACTATGGTCTTGTATGTTTTTATGTCAATAAAACTGAGCTTATTATTGCGTTTGGGTCTGTTTGTCTGTTTGTCTGTTTGTCCGCATTGAACTTTTGTGTTTTTCTCCACAACCGCTTGTCAGATTGAGACGAAATTTTCACCAAATATGCGACTACTCATATAGAATGTTGTAATGACAATTATGGCATCATAGGTCACGTGGTGTGGCAGCCATGTTGGAAAAACGATAAAACTTTGGACCTCGATCTCTGAAACCGCACTAAGGAAAAAATTGAAACTTGGCAGATGGCAAGCACTCCTCATGGGGAATAAATGTGTTTTTATGACGTCATTGATGCCTTCTTTATGATGTCATAATTGCACATGTAGGACGCTACATCTGATCAGTATGAACATTTTTGAGGGTCATCTCGGGATAAAATGGTCCACAGAAAATAATTTGTTGACATCATCAGTCATCTTTGCTTTTCGGTTGTTTGGGTTCCTTCTGATTACTCCAATGCATGACTGTACCTATTTGGTCTTCCATTTGATTTTAATTGATCAATTTTAATCCCATTCTGAATTCAATGGAATACTGAATTATAATTTTTTTTTTAAATGTCATGGGTTATTATTTGTAAAAGCCCATTTAATCTCTCAGCAGGCAATTTAGTCAGGTACCAGCAAGTGACCTCCTATTGGACTCTTGGACAGGTACTGTGGCATCTTTCACATCCAAAATCGAAATATGGATGGGATAGCCAAATTTCTTTGCTTATCCAAAGGATGTCATGCCTGAAATACAGCAAAGCCTGTAATACAGAAATACCTGCATTGCATCAGAATGGCAATTTAAGTTGGATTAAACTCTATACAGAATTTAAAAATATCAATGATTGAACAGAAACTACACTTTCCTGTTACCCCCAAGCGTAACAAGGACACGGTGTTGGCTAACATTGCCTCATCAGAGGTTATAGCCTTGTGTTTTTGACTGCAGTGTCAATGTGGAAGGGCACAGATTATGATTTTGGTTTTGGAAATGCATGTTGAAATTGATGCAGCATGTTTCTATTTTGGGTGTGTCAGGTTGGTGAGGGCTGTGTCAACCCTATAACTTGCTGGTGAATATTGCGAAGGTTGCTCTGGTCCGGTTTTACAGTTCTTTCAGTTAAGTGAGGGGCTTTGTCTGATGAGGATGATGATCATGGGCCCTCAACTAGTCATCATTGCAGCTCTGCAGCCCAGGATCCAAGTTCTCATTTGATGGTGATTTAATCAGTGCACGAATAACTCGTTGGTGTTGCTATGTTTAAAGAGAATGGAACAAGTGCATGCTCACCACAGAGAGGGCGTGCTTATTCTGGTGACCGTGTGCACTTTGATGTGGATTTCTGTGATTAGAGACCACATTGCTGTCTCTTGACAAGGTGAGAAAGGTGGCATTTCATGTTTGAATGAGGTCTCTGCAGTGACTCCTGGGAGTGGTGGAGCAAGAGAGTGTTTTCCAGGTGTTGTGAATTGTCGAATCATCTGCTTGTATCCATTGTCTCATCCTCCTCAATTCAGTATTTCAAATGCACTGTTCATCACTACCTCATGCAATCCGTTCATCGTTTCATTCTGTTCTTCCCATTTTGTTCCTCTCTGGGTCATTATTTAAACTTGTTTTCGTATTATTCTTCCTTTCCTTCTTGTGAATACCCATCACCCATTCTCCTGGAGAGTTTGTAAACCTGATGACGCCCTTTGTCATTTAGCTCCTCCATGAGCTGAGACCTGTGTATAAAACTGCTGTCTTTCAACCTTACAATCAAGCACAGTGGGTATCAATATACGTAATTCTATTCACCAAGTAATGTTTTTTCCATGCCAGATGATTCTCTGTAGCCTTCTTCTTCCATATGCAGTCCAAGGCTGTGAGTTAGCATCATTTGCTGAGGGCACAGCTGTGCTGCTGATGCAAAGCCATCTGTAGGTTAGGGCAGAAATTTTTACTTTGTTCATGGTGCTGGCAATTGCGCGCATAATCTTCACGAAGGACAACGTGGGATCTTTAACATCAAACAACTAATGATGGCAGATGGGACGTCCGTTTAACGTCTATCTGAGGGACGGCACACACACATTGATGAATCACCTTGCCTGTGAAACACCGGGATGACAGTTTATAGCTGGTTCAGGATTCAAACCCAGGCTAGACAGCATAAAGGTAAGTGTGTGTACCTCTAGGCCATCCTGTCACCCCCCCTGGAGCCTAATGAGTAAGGTGCTGCCCTGGGATCTCAGATCAGAGAGCAGAAAGGGAGCCCACAGATAAAGTATGCAAGCAAGATATCATGTTATGGCCAGGAACAATATCAAATTGGTCTCATTTTTAGCAGCCCACGAGAAGCTTTGACCTCAAGGTAGACTTTTTAGAGACATAATGGATCCCAATCTCAAGACGTTCTTCAAGTCCTCTTATATATGTTCCAAATGGGACTGGCCGATTACCTCCCAATAGTCAGAGAAGGCACGAAGCCTGGAAGTCATTTGGTGAAACATTGCTCAAGTTAGCCAATGTAATGAGAACTGGCATTATAAATTCTGATGAATGACCTACATGAATGAAAACGTATTTTCAAATCTCCAAATACAAGTAAATCAAAATGATTTTTCATGAAGCATCACATGCTGGCTGTTTTAAATCTCAATGTTATTTTCTGTGAACTTTTCAATTTTTCTTCATTTTCATGTTTTTCTTTCTTATTTTGTGTGATCCGATCATCAGTCATTCGAGATGCAAACCCAGCAGATTTCAGCCATTCTTGGGCCTGCTGATCAAGCCGTGCAAGAGCATTCCAACTCCCTACTAACTGATGGATGGGACACTTCCACAAAGTGTTTTGCAGTTTGGGGCTCTCCACAATCACAGCTTTCTGTCTCAGCCAGGTTCCAGGTATACATGCAAGACCTAAAGCATCCAATGCGTGTACAGAGTCTGTTTATGCGGCACCATTCCTTTCTTGGAAGTCTGCAGTCAGCTGGAGATGAGGTAATGGGCGGCAGGTGCTGCAGTCTGCCTTCAGATCACCTCCTTTTCCACTCTAAGAGGAGCCACCATTGTCTGCTCTCTGAGTTGTCAGCCTTGATGTAAGACTGGGCTGCCCTTCTGAAAGGTTTCTGACTCTTGAGTCGTTGATTTTGCAGTGGTTTGTGCATCTTGGTGTAGAGAGGATGAACTTCAGAGTCAGAAGCTTTAGGTGCAGCATGCCTGGTTACTGCTTATCGCCTGAGGTGGTGAGGCGAGATGCCAGCAAGGAGA
>CM068952.1:130459776-130475454 GCA_035128595.1 Eptatretus atami | reverse complement strand
TGTGCATGCTTCCACCCCAAGCAGCAACGCAGTACTCTACTGGAGCATGCACCAATGCCAGTGTGGTGGAGCAGAGGGTTATGAAATCTGCTCACCAGTCATGGCCTGCTCGTGTCCATAGCAGGTAGACCCCTGCTGCCATTTTTCCAGCCACATCCTCAGCATGGTTGCGGAAAGTAAGAAACTTGTCCAACTTAATACCAAGGTAGGCCAGTGTGTGAGTAAAGATAATAATTAGAGTACCATTCAATCGAACTTGTAGTTGTCTATTGGCATCCTTATTGCTTTGGTGAAAGCTGAGCAGGTGGCCTTCTGCATATTAAGACAGTCACCATTGATGGTAATAGTTGTGCAATATGTAAGTATCGGTCCACCCTCAGGTTTTTCTCTGTGTTTCAGCAGAGTACCGAAGTAAATTCATGTTTTTGTTTAGCTAGTACACCCATTCCCAATGAGAGTGGCAGGAAGTCATGTAATTATCCTCTGGGGTATGTAGATTACAGTAGATTTAGGCTCAGGCCTCAAGAACGTCAGGGGTATGTTCAATCACCAAGTTTCTTGTGGAGCAATCACCAAGTAGCTTCAGCATTCAAGCAAGCACTCCATTCAAACCTTTGATTAGGAATGTCTGGCTTGGAAAGTAATGGTGTAATGGTTAGAATGCCCACTCCGAGTTTGGGAGGTCTGGGGTTCAAACCCCGGCAGAGTCAAACCAAAGACTTAAAAATGGTACTTGCTGCTTCCATGCTTGACGAGTTGACATTCAGCACTTAAAAGGTTAAGAGTACAGTTAAACAACCATAGGTTCTCATCTATGGGGAGGAGGAAATTCCTCCTGAAGAAATGTCTCATGCTGAGTGCAGTGAGAAAAGCGGCGCCATTGTTACGACATTGCTCATACCCAGAGTACCCTGGAAAGTGATGGCACTTCCCCTAAGCTCAATTAATCTTCATTCCCTCCTTCAACACCACCCCACTCCACCCCCCCTCCCTCCCTCCCTCTTCCAGGAGTGCAGGAAGACAACTTACAATTTTTCACTGTACATGTAGAATTGTGAAAGTGGTTTTACCACTGACCCCTGCCAGAGGAATGGGGTATTGCGGGTGGGGAAATTATACCAATTTTGCAAACAAATCCTCTCACTCCTGGAGCGAGTGGGTATTGACATGTTTCATCAAAACAGCAGCTTGATAGAATGAATCCAACACACTTTATCAGGTTTTGGCTACTCTGTATCTCGATGGCCTTAAAAACATGACATACATGACACACACGACAGTCCCTCCTAAAATGGCCACAAAGATGAATACTTCTAATAAACAATGATGATAGCATATTTCACAAATCATGAGAGCAGAAGCAGATGTCTGGTCGTCCAGGTGACTTGTTCATACCAATGTGTGAATTTAACTCAACAAGCTGCTTCGGAAGGAGAACTAGAATGAACGGGAAGACAGAATGTGTGTCGGAGAGGTGAGTGAGTCACGTTTATTCATTTTGCTTCATCATATACCAGCGCATTCATGTAGTACTGTCTGTCAATCGGCCAAAGCCGGTCTCATTTAATCCAGCCATATTAGTTCTTACATTAAACATTCTCCAGTGAAGTTGACCTGCCTTTTCTTTGGTATCAGCTCAACTGGCCGCACACAGTTACGATAAGCCTGAAGGATTTATATTTTAAATTCTTGTTTTTTTCACAAAAAGATTCCAATTTCAATCAATCTGTATAGATTTAAATTATAGATTAGCTTTTGATTCTGCTTATGTTTCTCATTTTGCTCAGTTTTAATTCCACGGGTAGATGATGAAGTCTTGAACACTTAAAATTCAAAACAGCGCTTCAAAATTGCTGTATGGTTTGAAGAGACCTCTCAGCAGTGATTTTTCAGTACAGTTTCAGGCTGAAATATTGCCCAAATGGGTCAGCACCAATTAAAAGTGCAATTTACAAAATTCATCTTGATGACATTGAATATGACTTGCCTTCCTACAGCGTAGGCTTCAGGCCAAAACGGTTTGCACAGAGGAGGCAGTTGCTGAAGTTCCTGGAGCTTTTGACCATCTCCAAAAGAGTCATCACGTGGGAATTTTTACAGCCGAACATGTTAAAGATTTCCATTCACAGGATTTCGAAAGAAACATAGTTGCATCCTTACGAGCTTCACATTCTCGAGCTTAAACCTCCGTTCACAGGATTTTCCAAAGTACTATTGCGGAGGATCAAGCTGCTCAAATGCTATTGCCCAAGACAAGAATATCATCAAGCAAGATGACAATTTTTTTGATCATGTTTTATTCATTCGCCAATTTTGAAAGGCAGCATGAACATGCCAAATTGTGTTTATTGGTACCAAGGAGGAAATTTCAGTGGAAATACGACAAATTGTGTAGACTTCCACAATGCATGAAAGGAAGTCCAAGAAAAAGACAAGACATATTGAAGTGAATCACAACCTATCAAATCATTCATATTATGTAAATGCAGGGTGTTTTAAAAGTCTTGGTACTATGTGGATTGTGCCTCTATTGAACATTATTGATTGTAATTATTATTTATTTCTCAGGTTGTGTTCCCAGGTATTTGGGAGATTGTCTCCACCAAGTTCCATTAGTCCGGAGTAAATATGTCATACACAGCACAACAATGAAGTAAAATGGTAGAATGGTACCTTGAGACGAAGTCTGTGATCAAGACTCAGTTGCTTTGTCACAAACATTTCAAATTGAGAGATCCACCCAGCAAGAACTGTATTCTTCACAATGTCAAGAAGTTCCAGGAAGAAGGCGCTGTTTACAATCTTTGGGAATCAAGGAGAAAGAATACTGGGCCGTCAGAAGAGAACATTGAGGTGGTGAGACAATCTGTCATTCAAAGTCCAAGGACATTCTCTCGCCGGCACTCACCAGAGCTTGGTTTTTTGGATCCTGAGGCAAGACATGAAACTTTATCCACACAAAGTGCAGATCAAACACTCTCTCACAGACACTGACAAGGCAGCTAGAGTAATTATGTGTTGGTGATCCAATGAGACGATGGAGGCGGCTGAGAACTGTATTAACCTGTTGTGGTTTTCTCACGAGGTCCAGGTGTGCCGATTAGGAAGGACTTCACATGATGGTGAATGCCCAGTCAGCAGCTGGCTTTCGAGGCCAACTTTAAAATGTGGTTTGCCCAAGAACGATCATGGCCAATAGTGAGACCACAAAATTTAAGTGACTGAACTCCTTCAAGAGGATTGTCAAGAAAGCAGATAGGAGGGTTTTCCAAATGGCCCTTTTGGAGGGAGATAGTCAGTGTGTGGGATTTCTCAGGATTTAAAGACATATTCAAATTGTTTGACCAGCTTGTGATTTTGTCAAGGTCTGAAGAGAAGGAATAGCCTGCTGCCTGCCAATCTGAGGGATAAGGGATGTCATGGCAGAGAGTGGCGTCATCAGCAAATAGATAAATAGGACTTTCCAGAGAGTCAATGAGGTAATTAATGAAGATTAGGAATAGGATAGGGCCTAGAACACTGCCTTGGAGTATACTATCCTTGACAGGGAGAGGAGAAGGAAGGGTTCCGTTGAGAGTCACATGTTAGCTATGAGAGTGGAGGAAGTCAGTAACTCAAGAATGGAGTTGGCCTTGGTTGTCATAGGCAAACAGTTTGGAGAGCAAGGCAGGATACCAGACTGGAGCATGAGATACGTCCAGAGAGAGAGAGAGAGAGAGAGAGCCCTGCTCTCATGTCTGACATTGAGGGGCTCCAACCATTGTTTGGAGAGTAGAGGCAGCATGACCGAGTAAAATGACCTGGTCTGAATCTAAATTGATGATCTGAGATGACGTCATTGGAGAAAATGAAGCATTTCATGTGAACTGAGATGATAGATTCCATGACCTTGTCGATAATTGGAAGCAAGTCAATAGGTCTGTAGTTAAGGGGATCAATTTTTGCACCTTGTTCATGTTATGTAGTGATGTTGGCTGATTTCCAAGCAGATGGAAGATGATCTAGCACAAATTATAGGGTGAAAAGGGCAGAGAGAGTTTGTGCAAGAGAAGCATAACAGGTTTTTAGGACACATGAGCTGATGCCGTCTGGTCCAGTTGCAAGATTCTAGTCAAGGTTGCCAGAAACTTTCCACTTTCTCAAGTGCAAAATACACGAAGTCCATGAGCAGTCAGTATAACTGGGTTGGTGGGTACAGAGGAGAGAGAGAGAGAAGAGAGAGAGAGAGAGATATATATATATATATATATATATATATGAGCACCGCGAGGAGGAGTGATGTAAGGGACACATCGGCCATGGAGTTAATGCCATATAGCACTATTTTAGCCCTTACCGCCGAGGTGGCAACCTGCGGCCGCGGCCAAATGCGGCCCGCGAGCTCCTCCCATGCGGCCCGCGGCGCCTTGTCCGGATTTCCATTAGGTGCGGCCCGCGAAACATTTTCTGAACCGACGGGCAAATTTAACATATGTGGACATATGATTCTTCCACATATATCACAGTCTCTGTACGTCACAATAAATTATAATTTATTATTATAATTAATAATTATTATTTTCGCTTCTAGTCGAAAATAATTATTTTCGCTTCTAGTCCACTTAACTTGGTCTTAAATATTTTTTCGTTGTTGTTTCAGATGGCTGAAGGTTAAGTTCAATTTACAATTACATTTATTATCATTGATTTTAGGTGTGTTTGTTATTTTTTTCAGGTTGGGAGGGGGGTGCGGCCCGCGAGGTGGCCCGAACGTGCCGAGTGCCCGGGCTGGTTTAGGTTGCCGACGCCTGCCTTACCCTATCATCCGAGCCTATCATCATCATATCATTAAAAATGTCGCTTACATCACTCCTCCTCGCGGGGCCTCATATATATATATATATATATATATATATATAATATATATATATAGAGAGAGAGAGATAGAGAGATATGGAGATAGAGAGACAGAGGTTGGGGACACAAGAGTTGAAAGCATTCACAGAATTGAGGAGTCAGCTGTGGTACCATTTGAACTGAGGGAAGGGATGGAGGGGGCGCATACTCCAGAAACAGAGTTAACAAGGCACCACCAGGTTTTAGAGGAGGGACAAGTTTGAAAGTTCAATCTTGAGGTTAGTCAGAGGTCATTTTCTGGCTCTCCTGAGGGTGGACACACTTGTAGCAGGCTTTTTGGAATGATCTGAGATTACCTTTGATTGGACTTGGACTTGCTGGAAAGACAGGGCAAATTGTTTCATGCCAACTGCCTCACCACAGGATTCAGTGTACCATTTGTGTGGAGAAGGGTAGTATAACTGTCGACGTGATGTCGACCGTGTATCAGTAAGCTATATATAAAATATACAGGTGACCAGTCCTGATGTGCAATGGCTGCTTGCAGTCCCTGCCAGTTTGCCTGAGTGAACTGCACCAGACTGGCCAGCACTGAGGCTGTTCTCTGATAATGGCTAGAGGAATGTTAACCTTCACAAGCACATGATCAGATGAACCATTTGAAGCAGAGGAAGAGCGGGAGACATTGGTAAGGAAGTTCGTCATAACCAAATCCAGAAGGGAGGATTTGACAGAAATCCTGGTTGGAAAGTTCACAGATTGAGTCAGTCCCATGGTGTCACAGATTGAGTTAGTCCCATGGTGTCACAGACATCCTTTACTGAAGTGCCATGGTTGGTGGGAGAGGTACCAATACCCAGTCAATTGCCATGATGATAATGGAAATCACCACATATGAGGAAGTGAGAGTTGGGATGACTTGTTAAAAGTTGGTCAATGTTGTCTGAGAGAGAGAGAGAGATGTAAAGTTTTGACTTCAATTAAAACCTTCGCTTCTAACATACTTTGACCTGGATAAAGAACAGCTGGATAGTTGTTTGGATTCTTCTCTATCTTATTGATACATGTTTGCAGGTTTGTGTACCAGTGTACTGGTAAGGGGGACACTGCATCAGCCCCATAGCTGCGTCCCAACCAATGATGCAACCTGCAGCCACAGGTTGCACTCGATAGAGATTACAGGTTTGTATCATTGCTGGGAGTGCAACTATACTGCTGATGCAGTGCTCCCTGCAACTTGGAACAGCAATTTGGAATTTGGCTTCTGTGCTGGAGATAGCTCACCTACTCTTCCCGAAGGACATCATGTGACTTTTGACTTCCACCAACTAATGCTAGCAAATCGGACACACAGCTTCATGCCCATCCGAGGGATGATGCACATGAAACACACAAACACTGCAACGACAGTTTATAGCTGGGTTGAGATTTGAGCCCAGGCTAGATCGCTCAGAGAGAAGTGCACATACCACCTCGAGGCGAGGGAGTCTCGGCTATCCTGCCAGCGAAGTAGTTTTGCTAACAAGCATCCACAACAATCTCACACAATTTAAAGTCCATAATATGATTTTTGCCAGGGAATAACGAAGCACTGAAAGACCTTTCATCAGCATGACCGACTGGAGGAAATCATCACAGTCAAGTGTTTGCCAAAAATGGGAACCATTGACAAAATCCACCGCACAAAAGAGAAAATTCACATCGGTCATGTAGATTAGCAAAATGTAAAATTAATTCGTTTTGAATAGCAATAAAGCAAAATGCCTTCAACCATCTTTATGCATGAGCCCACATTTTAAGATAAAAGAAAGAAGTCAAGATAAAAGGCAAAGTCAAAGAAAAGCAATGGAATATATCATTGCTGTAGACTTCAGGTTATTATCTCTTCTTCAACTCCCAAATTTTTGATCAGCTCTTTAGCTTTGACCCAAATATTCCTCCTTGGACATCTTGCTTCTTTTAAGTCAATAATGGATGGGTGCACTAAATCTCAAACGAAAGATCAGGGCAATCTCTCTCGACATCTCTTGAGCTTTTTATATTGTCTGGCCACAAGCTGTCTGCTAATGGTATTCAAGGATTCCTCCTTAAAACATTATCAGATATATTTTTTTTGAGAGAGAGAGAAGAAACAAGGGGTCTTTTGATGATTACATTCTGTCTCAAAATATCTCTCATGGGGCTACAGTATCCCACAGGGTTGGCAGGGTAGCCTCGGGGTATATACATTCGCCTCTGAGCTGTCGAGCTTGGGCTCAATTCCAGATGCAACTATAAACTGCCATTGTGGTGTTTTGCTGGCAGGGTGATTCATGAATGTGTGTGCCATTGCTTGATAGACATTACACTGGGTGTGTCGTCTGCCAGCATTAGGTAGTGGACGTTAAAAATTCCACGGTGTCCTTCACGAAGAGTCGGTGGAATATGCCGGCACCCCAGCCAAATTCGAAACTCCCACTCCAACCTACAGGGGGCACTGCATTAGTGGCACTGCCGTGCCTCTGTGAGAACTGATGCGAACCCACAGCCATGTGTTGCATACAAACGATGACGACATATCTCACAAAGCAGCATATTTCAACAGACCATATTCTTGGTCCACATCAATGTCCTCTACACTTGTTTGAAAAGATGATGTCCCATTTCGCTGATTACGACACCCTGTGCACAACAGTACACCACATTTCTCAGAAGCATGCCACCTCTGGGTCCACCTCTGCAGAAATGGAAAAATAATTAATTGGTCAGATACGAGGAACATGTCTTTCAATGCAAGAAGATCCGGTGCTCTCACTCTGTCCCTACACAGGGATTGGCTTTCTAACCCTGATCCCGTTTACTTCTCTCCCTAAGCCCTCAAAGTGTTTCTATCCCTGGACCAACTTGGCCTCATAATCTGTCACAATATTGGGTGAATCACATCTCCAAACTGTCATTGAAGGCTGGCTTATGCTTCGGTATTATATACAGAGGTAAGTCCATTCAATGGTACTCAGAGCCCTTTGCAGTGTATACAGTAATCATACAAAGTATCATTAAGTATAGGTTCCCACTCCTTGCTGGTACAGCGGCTTCCATCTTGCTTCCCTGGAAGCAATTTAGTCCATTGCAGCTCTCCATACTTTTTGGCATATCTTGCAGAGTCACAAGGTTTGCTTTTAAACCCACCAAAGCCAGGTTGATGGACTCAGTTTTCTATCTCTTGAGTTCAGGCCTCACCCCTCCCACGCTCTCTTTCCTCTGTTTTCCACCATCCTGCCAAGGTTGCCTGCATTCTCCAGAATCATACACCTGGATACCCTCCCCAATTATAAGCTGAACTCTCACCTCCATTCCTTCAACCCTCTATAATTCTCTCGTCTGTGCAACCGGTTACCTGAGTCTCTTGTCTTGCACATTTCCTTCCATCATTCAAGTGTTGCTCATCATCACCGAATACACTCTTCCATACCCACTCCTCTCTTCTCCTCTCACTAACCTGTCTCACCCTGCTCCCATTCCTTTCTCCCACTCATCCACTCATGTGTGCTGTCTTTGGCTCCCTGTTCTCCTTTGTTCTTCTATCAGTCTGGGAACTTGCTTCCCTCAGTCATTTAGGCCCTCCATGAGCTTAGACATATGAATATAAACCAAATATTTTTTACAGCCCTTGCATATTATTAGTATGAGAGATTAAATTAACCAATGGTGAGGAATATTCTACATAGGACAGTATGATGGAACCACCCAAAAACACATTTTCCAAAAAAAAAAAATCATCTGTGGATAAACTAAAATGAGAATGTGCAGGGAACAAAGCCCTGAGCAAGAAATGCAATATGCGGTTCTGAAGTTATTAAATAATGGAAGTGAAAACATCAATATTGTATACCAAACATCAATACGTATGTGCAAGTCGTATTGATCAATGTTCATTTCAACGCAGTTGCTGCGGATGCTCGTCTCACCATCAGGGTAATTAATCGATTGCTTGCACAATCAAATCAAAGCGTGTGATATCATTAACAGAATACATTAAAGCAACAATGAAAAGTGTTGTAAAACGCAGTGACCAGCATGATCAGGTGCAATACCACAAGGCCTCAGCTTACATTCAGTCTTGTTTCCCTCCATCTTCTGCAGCCCAATATTTAGGCACACATCTAAGTTTATCGTTAAAATTACTTGCCATGACATTTTGGCTGTTGGATGAGAAGGTAAAAAGGTTGTAAAATACAAATTCCAAACTAGTAACGAACATACCTCTCCTTTCGTTTCCATCATCTGGTTTTGCTGAGAATTTCCTGTGGACATCAACAACCTCTTCCTTCAAAGTGAAAAGAGTATGTGTCACAAAATTTGGAATCGTAAACAATATTAGCGAAATCATTGGCACAGAACACGTAAACTTCCAACCTGCATGTGAATATTTTTTTCCCATTGAAAGCAGCGAATAAAACTCGGTTGTTGTCAAGCTTGCCACCATGTAAAGAGTCGAGTGGCCGTCAACGTGGAATGGTCATCGAGTGTGAGATTTGTGACATTTCTGTCATAATGGGTCTTCGTAAGTCAACTTTGGAAGATGTCCTTTGGAATTGATGGGTCATGTTGGTGTTGAAAATACGACAAGCAAGCAAATTGTTTTGACAGATCAGGTGCAAAGAACATCGAGTGGTGCAATAGCAGAGAAATATTTACTGAAATTTACGAAAGTGCTTGTGACATGGTCTGACGAGTCTAATGGGGGGGTCTGACGAGTCGTGGACTAATCCACCAAAGTTAGAAATTGAATGAACAGTTGCAAATTAATAATGCTGTATTTTTCCTTACAGTCCAAGTACTTTTTATAATATAAATAATCTATTGCTACTTCTTCAACAGCCCAAATTAATCAAACCATCTTCTCGGGTCAGCCAGAGGAAGCTGACTCTTCCACGAACCGCCTTGCCTGAAAGGGGCAGGAACTTTGAATTTGTTCAGTGTTGGTGAGAACTTAGATACTCTTCATAAAAGACACAATGGGATCTTTATACTCTACCAACTAATGCTGGCAGACAACACACCCAGCTCAATGCCCATTGAAGGACCAGCACACTTTTGATGCGACACTGAGCCTGCACAGTTTATAATCAGCCTGAGAATCGAACCCAGACAATACAGTATATACATTACAAAGACTTGGTGGTGTAATGGTGAGAGAGTCCGCTCCGAATCTGGAAGGCTGGTGGTTCAAATCCTTGACGAATTCATACCAAAGACTTAATATTACCATCAGAGATGGGAATCCCCCGCCATTGAATGAAAAAGGTCATACATATTCCAGATAATGAGGGAGGTGAATTGGAAACAAGACACCATTTGGTCATCATCTCGAAAAGTTCCCCAGGGGTGAGGAACGTAGTAACCAAAAATAATTGAAATCAGATAAGCGGTTTTCCATTTATTACAAAAAACATTTTTTTGAAGATGGCCGCCCAGTCGGCCATCTTAGATCCGGCCACGCCCAAAATCAATAGGTTCTTCCTTTTCAGGTGTACATGTGTGACCCAAATTCAAATCGATATGGCGAACAGTTTATGAGTTATCGCACTCACAGCTATAAATGTTGACGCCGACGGACGGACGGACGGACGGACGGACAGCCGGACGACCTGGGTGACAACAATATCCCCTTCCGCCACGCGGCGGGGGATAAAAAAATGGTACGTGCTGCTTCCTTGCTTGATGCTCAGCATTTAAAATGACAGAGCACGGACAATCCCCATCGGTTGGCATCCATGAGGAGCAGGAAATTCCTCCAGAGGAAATGCACCACTGAGTGCAGTGAGAAGAGTGACACCATTGTTGTGATGTCACCCATGACCAGATTATCCCAGGAAGTGACGTCACTTCCCCCAAGCTCAGTGGTTGTGTTTGTCTCATCAGTATTTCCATGTGTGTATGAGTGGTAGCTCCATTTCGAGCCTTAAACCTGAATAAAAAAGGGTAAGTGCACTACCTCTGCATCGTCTAAGAACGGTAATGCTAACATCACAAACTCGCCAATGAAAGCAAGGTCATTATGTTAACATCAATATGCTGTCTTCCAAGCTCAGTTGAACAGAAGTAGAGGCCCAGTATGCTAAATTAAAGACTGCTGTAAATCTGACCAAGACCATAGGCTTAAAAAAACGGGATGTGCTGCTTCCTTTCTTTACGCTCAGCATTTAAAAGGATAGGTCATGGATAATCCTCATAGGTTAGCATCCATGGGCAGGAGGAAATTCCTCCTTGGGAAATGCCTGGCTGAGTGGGGTGAGCAGGGTGGCACCATTGGTGTGGGGTCGCTGGAAGATTGCACCGGGAAGTGACGGCACTTCCCCTAAGCTCAATGGCTGTGTTTGTTTCATATAACAGTCCTGCGTTGGATCTCATGTATTTGTCTGTATGTCCATGTGTGAGATGTGTGTGTAGCTCCACGACGAGCCTTAGATCCTGTTGAAAAAAAATATATACTTCACCAAAGCCCATCTCATATCTATAATAATAGATTGCTGCCCTTGCTTTTATTAAGATATATATGATGTAGTTTGTCATACTCCTGGCAACCCGAAATTTGTCAGTCATATTGATCGTTATTTTCTGAAATGGAACTTTTGTTGTGGATGCTTGGTTCAGAAGTTACTCATTTCTCTCTCCACAAGCTATGTTGGGTTCTAGTCCTATGGCTTTAAATGCACGGTGAGTATGCCAAGCTTCCCTAGTAGGAGTTGAGGGAGGCCATCATCTTGCAGTCGACTGAAATAGGCTGGCATGAGGTTGAGGTTTGAGAAACGTTTGCAAGTTATCTGAAATGATCAGCAACTATTCAAACTGTTATGCCAATTAAAGAGAACAAAAAAACACCATGAGTATTTTGTTGTCATGGTTATATACAACTGGACACATTCTTAACTTGTTACTCCAGGGTGTAATGCAGTCATGAAATTTGATGACCGATGGTTTTACTAGTATTTGAAAGATTTGAATTTGAAAAATTTTTATCATCAGAAAAGTGAAGCATGCGAGTTCCCTCGGCCAACAAAATTCACAGATGCATATATCTGGTGACTTGTATTCATCTACAAGGATATATTATCAAAAAAAAAAAATTACTTGTATCTCCAAGTAACATGTCATCTGATAAAAAAAAAAAAATAAGACTCACGATGCACGGAACTCAATGAGCCATTTTGCACTTTCTCCTCCCTGCCTTTTAAATACATATTCCCGACAGATCACCGCACTATCCAAGTCGAGTGTGAATGAAATCTATCACAAGTCCACGTGACCACTGCACACTGCACCTTTCGGGTGGTTGTCAATGACTACTGCCCTGTGGAGATCTCTGCCTCAGGGCATAGTCGCATTCATTATACATTTCATCTCAGACTCTTCAAACAGAAGCCAGAGAGGCTGTTGTTGCGAGAAGGTGTGAAATAATCATGGCGTGCCAAGAGATCCGTCATCACGACAGCGCTGGGGAAGGAGATGTTGCTTGATGCGTGCAAGCATTTAACAAAATGGTTCATCAGAATAAAATCCTCTACTGTAATAAATCAGGATTTTTGGAGGCCGAGGCATGACCACATCGATTTTTTTGAGTTAAGAGTGGGGAAATGGAAACAAATCTAGAGCAATCGTTAAAACATTGCAAAAAATTTTTGAGATTAACACACGAGTCAGGTTAACATCACAATTAATCATCATTATTAATTGTTCTTCTTATTTGTATTAATTGTTGCATTAATTTAAGTTTGAAGACTTCTATTATATCAGAGAGATGATGACTCCTTTCGCAAACTGCAAAAACAGACAAATTATTGTAATTAGAGATTAGGTTGACCAATTAATGGAAATGTAAAGTTTCCATTTTTGAATGACCCTTTGAAAAGCACTCCAAATTAGCAGAAGGTGCGTGAACGCAATTCATACAGGTTGGTGTGCATTGAGATGCTGCGCCCCCAAGTGGGCAACATCAGAATGAGAGTTTGTAAAGAGACGAAACAATAGCCGTCATAAAGGGCAAATTATAAAGCTGTACAGGCAGACAACTAATGAATAATTCTGCTTCGCTGAGCTTTATTGAAGATACAATTACCATTCCAGCCATCTTCCATTAAAGATTCACGTTTGTCGCATTGTTGACGCATCAAGAGACCGCAACCCTCAGGTGAAGTTTCAGGAAGATTTCCAGTGCAATTTTGGGGCTTTTGTGGGATAAATAATATCTATATCACCATTGTGTAAGCTTACAATAGTTACAGTTAAGTGTCATGTGAAACAGAATGGCATATTAATCCAGGATGTATTGGTTGTATGGCGATCACTGTCCTATAATTCTGAGACAATACTTTTGATTGTTCCAAAAGGAATAGTTTGGGTTTGTCTGTCTGGCATTCCCTCAAAAAAAAATGGACTCAATGCAATGGCCACAGCTTGATCTCCCATAAATTGTTGGTGTTGCTTTTGTTTGTTCTCTACTTATTAGGCCCAGTAATTCATGTAACTGCCTTATTTTCATTCTTCGGCATAAAAAGTCCACACTATGGGTAGGTTGCCTTATTTGTATAAAATATGTAACGTGAAAAAAATTAAATGTCATGGACGTAGCTTCTGGACCATCTTTATGGTGACGAGCTTTCGGCCAAATAGACCTTCTTCTTGGTCTTCCTCAATGACAGCGAGTGTACAGTCTTCATGCTAGAGAGCCTTCTTGGTCTTCATGCTTGAGAGTCTCAGTAATGTGTGTTTCTGTCTACGCTGTCGATTCACCAACAAGTGATGAAACCTGTCCGGCGGCTAAGAGGCGTGAAGCCTTCTTCGATCCACCCTCCTTCTATCCCTCCCTGATACACTCTCTGTTTCATGTCTTAAAATATAAAAAATACAACAAAAAACAACCTTTTCCCTCCTCACCATGTACCCCATGTAACTACGTGACTTCCTGCACCGACTCTTCTTCCTCCTTCGTCTGCCGATCTACCATCTTCCCTCTACTTTTGCTGACCCACATTCACCATACACCTTCACAATTTTTTCTTCAACCTTTCCTTTAACTAATCTGACCTAATCTTTAAAAAATTATTTTCACTTCTCACCTTACACCTCCCATAACCACGTGATTTATATACCACCTCTTCCTCTTCCTGTAACTTTCACCGACCTACCATCTTCCTCCTACTTTAGCCGATCCAAATTCACCATACACCTTCACGGTTTTGTCGTCAACCTTTCCTTTACCGACCTTACCTAATCTATATTTAAAAAAAAAACAGGAGCTTAAAATGTTTCAACTTCCTCTTTCCACATGTATGGTTCTCTGTATTGTATAATAATTCACTCTTCGTCTTTTTATTGAAAAGACTTTTCAATTTGACCTTTCCTTCATCCCATGTCGAAAAAGTCCCACTGTTACAACGTTTCTTTTCTACATTCTCTTAATTCTCCTTTATTGTATCCCTCACATAATGTCTTTAATCACATCTCTGACTTTAAAATTTGTTAAATCCCAGTGTGCAATGCATGTTCATCTTCCATCAATTGCCCCATTTTTCCAACTTCAGTGCCAATACACCCCGCCTCCTTACATCTAACTCCTCCTAACCCCTCACCTGTTATACCCCCTCCTTACCCCTCCCATCTTGCCCCTCATCCTGCCTCCACTCTCAGCACCTCTTCACTGTCTTCTGCTTTAGTATCAGCAAATCATCTGATGTCCCAAACTGTGTGGTGTGCAAACATCCTGCTCTTTCTAACCTGACAGATATCGCACTCTCTCAATCAGTACACTCCTCAACATTTCAAACATGCTCTTCTTTCCTCTCACACCTCCCCCTCTTCATAACCCTCAAATATTGTATCTCCCACTGCCTGCTCCTTTATCCACCATAACACAACCAAGTCTCATCCTTCGCCTTTCCCATCTCTTCCATCACCCGCCTGCCCCTTAGCTGTGCCTGCTCTCATCGTCTCCCCTCCCTCTCAAAGCTTCCTTCTCACCCCTCCCTCTCAAAGCAACCTTCACACTCTTCCTCCTCAAAATTCCCCTCACCTTTTCAAAAACTCCCTCTCACCCTTCTCCCTCAAATCTCCCCCATCACTCCCATTTCTCAAAGTGTCCCCCCCCCCCCACCACTCACATAGCTGCCTCCTTCCCCTGACCTATCTCTACCATCTCATTACTCCACCTCCTCCAATCTTCAACTTCACTTTGCCCCCTCTCTTATTACTCCCCACTGTGCCTCATCCCATCACCACCGAGCCTTTTCTCTTCCTCATCCGGCTCTCTCCCTGAGCTCTTCTACAATCCACCACACTCTGTCAACAACTCTCCTTGCATCCCCACTCCCACCCCCTCCCCTGCACCCAAAGCCTCTTCCCCTCCCTCTTCCTTAACAGTGTGGACCTCAAACATTCTGGGCCTTCACTCAAACCTGACAGCTCTTTCCATACAGATTGCCAACGCCAAACCAGACATAATCTGCTTATCAGAAACTTTCCTTCTTCAAGACGTCTCTGACGCCCTAGTATCTCTCTCTGGTTACTCCCCACCTCTGGTCTGACAAACCTGAGCCTCCTCCTGGCGGCAGAGTTGCTCTCTTAATCAAAAACTCCATTCATCACTCTCCATGCAATGCCCTCACTCCCCCACATCTACAGGAATACCTCTGGCTATAGCTTCCCCTCCATTCCCACCTCATGTTTGTGTGTTTGTTGTGCCGTCCACCAAACAGTGATGACTCCATTTACACCTCGCTCACCAAAAACATGGACCAACTTTTATCCTCTCATCCCAACTCTCTCTCCCTCAAATGTGGTGACTTCAACTGTCATCATGCCAGT
>CM068952.1:130442940-130455474 GCA_035128595.1 Eptatretus atami | reverse complement strand
TGCTTGGGTGGGAAGGTTTTTGCAAGCAATGTTCCTTTATTGAATCACGTCACGTGAGCGGAAATCGGGATGGGCAAAACCTGAGTAGCTGGTCCCTGTCCAAATTGGCGAGTGCAGTCTGCATCTGCTGCGCTGTTTGGCCACATTCCGGCTCGGGTTCGTTGTCGCTTTCTTCTTCCACTTCTTCAGCTAGGCTCGATGGCTTCGAGAATCTGACCATCGACTTGATGTGGTGTGCCGAACACATGTCAACAAAGCATAGTACTTTTCGTTTTTGACGATGGAACTTGAGATCAATACGGAGCCAGACGCTCCCAGATTAGCTTGTCATCACACGCATTGGAAGAGAAGTCGTAGGTCAGGGCCAGTTCGTTGAAAGATTTTGAAGGCAACGCCGCTTCTTTGGTTGGCCAATCAGAGGAAGATCTTCCTTTCCACCGTCGCATGGTTGGCAGCAGACCATCAATGTTACTCGTCTTTTGCCGTTTGAATCCTTTTTTGGCCTTTTTGTCCTTTTGGCAATGTCGTCGAGTCTGGTGAAGCGCGAAAGTAGATATTCTGTCCTCATCGGCGTTGAGGGATGTTCCGCTTGTCCAAATGACTGAGAATCCTCTTCCCAGCTGATTTGAAGGAACTCATTCGCTGGCAGCCACATCCGCCTCAGCTGCTGTCTCCTTCAAACAGTGAAGACAATCATTCCGTTCTCTTCAACCGAGAAAACCGCAACCGTCAGTGGCCCCTAAAGTCGTGATTACCAGCTTTTGCGCAAGGACTTCCGCTTTCCTGACATAAGATCGGGCCCATTCACTGACATATTCCTCCAATTCGAAAATTCCCACCATTCAAGCAGGGTTCTCCACTTCTCGTCTTTCCCCACCGTCCACTTCACCGCGCTTGCCTCTTGAACCTCTGCTCTGATGGTGCCTTGTGTCTTGATAAGATCTGGAGCTGGCCTACGAGAAATTTGCCAACGTGATTGCAGCCTCGCGCAGACTTGATCTTGCCATTGCATTGAAACAAGTCTAATAGTCCACCTTCTCCTCATGGATAGATCTTCCTCTTTTTGCTACGTGGTCGCCATCTTGACTCTAAAATCACAACGCCAACTCGTGACTTTAAAAGTAAGCAAAAATGCTGAGAGATTAGAATTCAACCAACCGGCGCAGCTATAACGCATACACGTTCCCGCTGTGACGACCAAAGTGAAAGCGTAGAGAGCTGGAAATCATTGCAACAAGGCTTGTAGTCAATGGGATTTTCCATACTGTGACACTCGCGCGTTAGGAATTTTCCAGTTCTCCGAAGTTAAACACACACCCCACGAAGCACATAACTACATCAAGCTTAGATTTTGAGACCCGGCACGTGCCAAGCAGTGGATTTTAACGGCGGTGGATTTATTATCCGACGACGATTTCTCTATGTAAAATTCCGTCCAAACTCAATTTTGGTCACCAATAAGCAGCTGGAAATTTTATAACACGTGGGATTATAAAGCGGCGCCTACATATATATATATATGGCAATATATATATATATATATATAATACAGTATATATATATATTAATTATAATATATTAGATAAGTATATATATGATATATATTATATATATAATATAATATACTTATATAATACTGTATATATATATATATATATGTATATATATATACTTTGGAAAATGTGTGCTTCCAAAAAGATCATGGCAAGTAGCCCAAAAGGTTGAATGAAAGACTTATTCAAGAGGATTGTTGAGAAACTAGAGAGAGGGGGCGGGGGGGGGGGGGGTTCCAGATGGTCCTTTCAAGAATGACAAGTTGAATGACCGGAAAACTATCATTGGAGAAGAGGAATGATTAAATGTCATGAAGCAATGATGGATTCCAGAAGCTTCGGATGACTTGGGGAGAAAAGCTGATTAGTCTGTAGTTGCCAGTATCAGTTGTGCACACCTTTTATGCAGAGCGGTAATGGTTAGCTGATTCCATACAGATGGCAGATGACCTTGAGGAAATGAGAGGGTGAATAGACAAGAGAGGGTGAGCAAGAGCAGCAGAGAAGGTTTTTTAGGACTGTGGGCTGATGCCTTCTGCCGGTGTGCAGAATCAGTGAAGGTTTGACAGCAAGCTCTCCACACCTTGTGGGAGAAAAGAACACAGTGGTTCAAGAAAGCTGGTACGATGTGTAAGGTGGGTGAGAAACCGATCAAGTTTTGTGGACAGAAAGTGATCGGAACATATACTCACGAAACAGACTTAACTAGACCCACCAGAATTTGGAGGGGAGACAAGGTTTGCGAGTTCGATACTTGAGATATTAGGAAGATGTTGTTTCCTTACTCGCTCCTCATGGCAGACCACACACTTGTTCGAGCTTTGTGGAAGTAACGAGATTGCCTTCAATTGGATTGGCCTTCCACGAGGTGAAGGCAAGTTGTTTCACACGACACACTGCCTCAACCACAAGCTTCGTGTATCAGGCGCATCAGGAAAGGTATGACACTCTGAAGATCGAGATGGGATTAAATCTTGCATGAGAGAGAGCAAATTCTTTGAAAGAATTCCCAGGATGAGTTTGTTGTTGGAGAAAGTAGAGATGGGAGAATCCAGTCTTGAACTTTTATTGCGCTTGAAGTCTTGCCAGTCGCCTGAGGTGAAATGCCAGATTCAATTGGTGCTGAGGTGTCCTCTCATACACAGCCAAGAGAGGTGTTCACATTTGATAAGATGTGGTCTGATGAACGATTGGAGCAGAGGAAGAACAGCAATATTTTCAGGGAAATTGGTCAAAAATCAGATCCAGAAGAGATGTTGTACATTGGTTGAAATCCAGGTCCAGGAAAGTTTGGACAGATCATGTCAGTCGCAATGAGTCAAAAGAAGTATTTTGTGAAGGAGCCATGGCAGGTGAGAGAGGTACCCCACACCCAGCCAACTGGCATGATGACAGTTAAGTCAGCCCACATTGACGGGAGAAGAGTTGGTGATGAGAGAATAAAGTTGGTCACATGTTTTTGGTGAGCGAGGTGGTAAATGGAGTCATCCACTGTGGTGACGGCAAACAAACACACAAACATGAGGTGGGAATGGAGGGAAGCTATAGCCAGAGGTATTCTGTAGATTGGGGGAGTGGGGCATTGCATGGAGAGTGATGAAGGAGTTTTTGATTAAGAGAGCAACTCTGGCCGCCAGGAGGAGGCTCAAGGTTGTGCAGACAGAGGTGGGAGTACCAGAGAGAGATACTAGGGGTAAGAGACGTTTGAAGAAATGGAAAGTTTTCTGATAAGCAGATTAATGTCTGGTTTGGCGTTGGCAATCTGTATGGAAAGAGTGTCAGGTTTTGAGTGAAGGGCCCAGAATGTTGAGGTCCAACTGTTTAAGGAAGAGGGGGGGAAGAGGCTTTGGGTGCAGGGAGGGGTGGGAGTGGGGATGCAAGGAGAGTTTGTTGACAGAGTGTGGTGGATTGTAGAAGAAGCTCAGGGAGAGAGCCGGAATGAGGAAGAGAAAAGGCTCGTGGTGATGGATGAAGGCACAGGTGGGAGTAATAAGAGAGGGGCAATGTGAAGTTGAAAGATTGGAGGAGGTGGAGTAATGAGATGGTAAGATAGGTCAGGGGAAGGAGGCAGCTATGTGAAGTGGTGGGGGGGGGGGGACAACTTTGAGAAATGGGAAGTGATTGGGGAGATTTGAGGGAAGAAGGGTGAGAGGGGAGTTTTGCAAAGGTGAGAGGGGAATTTTGAGGAGGAAAGAGTGTGAAGGTTGCTTTTGAGAGGGAGGGGTGAGAAGGAAGCTTTGAAGGGAGTGGAGACGATGAGGCAGGCACAGCTAAGGGGCAGGCGGGTGATGGAAGAGATGGGGAAAGGCGAAGGATGAGACTTGTTGTGTTATGGTGGATAATAGGAGGCACGGCAGTGGGAGATACAATATTTGAGGGTTATGACAGAGCGAGGGAAAGGTGTGAAGAGGAAAGAAGAGCATGTTTGAAATGTTGAGGAGTTGGTTACTGATTGAGAGAGTGCGATATCTGTCAGGTTAGAACAGAGCAGATGTTTGCCACCACAAGTTTGCGACATCAGATGAATTTGGCTGATACTGAAGAGAAGACAGTGAAGAGGTGCTGAGAGTGGAGGCAGAATGAGGGGCAAGCTGGGAGGGGTAAGGAGGGAGGCTATAACAGGTGAGGGTTAGGAGAGTTAGATTAAGGAGCGGGGGGTGTATTGGCTACTGAAGTTGGAAAAATGGGGCAATTGATGGAAGAGTAACATGGCAATTTGGGACCCCCACACTTTGGGGGGAAAAAAAATTTTTTAACAAATTTTAAGTCAGAGATGTGATTAAAGACATTATGTGAGGGATACAATAAAGGAGAATTAAGAGAATGTAGAAAAGGAAACGTTGTACAGTGGGACTTTT
Organism: Eptatretus atami; assembly: GCA_035128595.1. Taxonomy (NCBI): domain Eukaryota; kingdom Metazoa; phylum Chordata; class Myxini; order Myxiniformes; family Myxinidae; genus Eptatretus; species Eptatretus atami. The sequence goes on along the minus strand of CM068952.1, from coordinate 130,451,063 downwards.
TCGACATGGGATGAAGGAAAAGGTCAAATTGAAAAGTCTTTTCCATAAAAAGACGAAGAGTGAATTATTATACAATACAGAGAACCATAACATGTGGAAAAGAGGAAGTTGAAACATTTTATAGGCTCCTGTTTTTTTTTTAAATATAGATTAGGTAAGGTCGGTAAAGGAAAGGTGTACGAACAAAACCCGTGGAGGTGTACTGGTGAATTTGGATCGGCTAAGTAGGAGGAAGATGGTAGGTCGGTGAAAGTTACAGGAAAGAGGAAGAAGGTGGTATATATATCACGTGGTTATGGGAGGTGTAGGTGAGAAGTGATAATAATTTTTTAAAGAATTAGGTCAGATTAGTTAAAGAATAGGTTGAAGAAAAAATTGTGAACGGTGTATGGGGTGAATGTGGGTCAGCAAAAGTAAGAGGGAATGGTAGATCGGCAGTACGAAGGAGAAGAAGAGTCGTCAGGAAGTTCACGTAGTTAACATGGGGTCAATGTGAGGAGGGAAAGGTTTTTTTTTTTGTTTGTATTTTTTTATATTTTAAGACAATGAACAGAAGAGTGTATCAGGGAGGGGGATAGAAGGAGGGTGGATCGAAAGAAGCTTCACGCCTCTTAGCCGCGGACAGGTTTCACTCACTTGTTGGTGAATCGACCAGCCGTAGACAGAAACACACATTACTGAGAACTCTCAAGCATGAAGACCAAGAAGGTCTCTAAGGCATGAAGATCTGTACACTCGCTGTCATTTGAGGAATGAGTAAGAAGAAGGTCTATTTGGCCGAAAGCTCGTCCCATAAAGATGGTCCAGAGCTAACGTCCATGACATTTAAATTTTTTTCACGTTAATATATTTATACAAATAGGCAACCTACCCATAGTGTGGACTTTTATGGCCGAAGATGAAAATAAGCAGTTTACATGAATTACTGGGCCTAATAAGAGAGACAAACAAAGCAACACCAAAATTTTATGGAGATCAAGCTGTGGCCATTGCATTGAGTCCTTTTTTTTTGAGGAATGCCAGCAGCAAACAACCAAACTATTCCTTGGAACATCAAAAGTATTGTCTCAGAAATTATAGGACAGTGATCGCCATAAACCAATACATCCTGGATTAATAATGGCCATTCTGTTTCACATGACACTTAACTGTAACTATTGTAAGCTACACAATGGTGATATAGATATTATTTATCCCACAAAGCCCAAAATTGGCACTGGCAATCTTCCTGAAACTTCACCTGAGGGTTGCGGTCTCTGATGCGTTCAACAATGCGACAACGGTGATCTTTAATGAAATGGCTGGAATGGTATATGATTTCAATAAAGCTCAGCGAAGCAGAATTATTCCTTAGTTGTCTGCTGTACAGCTTTATAATTTGCCGCTTTATGACGGCTATTGTTTCGTCTCTTTCACAACTCTCATTCTGATGTTGCCCACTTGGGGGCGGCAGCATCTCAATTGCACACCAACCTGTATGAATTGCGTTCACGCACTGCTAATTTGGAGTGCTTTTCCCAAGGGTCATTCAAAAATGGAAACTTTACTTTCCATTAATTGGTCAACAATATCTTAATTCAATAATTTGTCTGTTTTGCAGTTTGGCGAAAGGAGTCATATCTCCTGATATAATAGAAGTGCTTCAAACTTAACATTAATGCAACAATAATACAAATAAGAAGAAACTTATAATGATGATTATTGTGATGTTAACCTGAACTCGTGTGTTAATCTCCAAAAATTTTTTGCATGTTTTAACGATTGCTCTAGATTTGTTTCCATTTCCCCACTCTAACTCAAAAAAATCGATGTGTAATGCCCTCGGCCTCCACAAAATCACTGATTTATTTACAGTAGAGGATTTTTATCTGATGAACCATTTTGTAAATGCTTGCACGCATCAAGCAACATTCCTTCCCAGCGCTGGCTCCGTGATGACGGATCTCTTGGCACGCCATCATTATTCACACGCTTCTCGCAACAACAGCCTCTCCTGGCTTCTGTTTGAAGAGTCTGAGATGAATGTATAATGAAATCGACTTATGCCCTAGGCAGACGATCTCCACAGGGCAGTAGTCATTGACACCACCGAAAAGGTGCAAGTTGTGCAGTGTCACGTGGACTTGTGGATGATTTCTTCACACTCGACTTGGAATAGTGCGGTGGATCTGTCGGAATATGTATTTAAAGGCAGGGAGGAGAAAGTCGCAAAATGCTCAATTGAGTTCCGTGCATCGTGAGTCTATATTTTTTTTTTATCAGATGAATGTACTTGGAGATACAATAATTTTTTTTTTTTGATAATATATCCTTGTAGATGATACAAGTCACCAGATTTCATCTGTGAATTTTGTTGGCCGAGGGAAAACTCGCATGCTTCACTTTTCTGAATGATAAAAATTTTCAATTCAAGATCTTTCAAACTACCTAGTAAAACCATGGTCATCAAATTTCATGACTGCATTACACCCTGGAGTAACAAGTTAAGAATGTGTCCAGTTGTATATAACAGACAACAAAAACTCATGGTGTTTTTTTGTTCTCTTTAATTGGCATAACAGTTTTGAATAGTTGCTGGATCATTTCAGATAACTTGCAACGTTTCTCAAACCTCAACCCATGCCAGCCTATTTCAAGTCGACTGGGCAAGTGAGGCCTCCCTCAACTCTTACTAGGGAAGCTTGGCATCTCACCGTCGCATTTAAAGCCATAGGACTAAGAACCCAACATAGCTTGTGGAGAGAGAAATGAGTAACTTCTGAGAACAAGCATCCACAACAAAAGTTCCATTCAGAAAATAACGATCAATAGACTGCACAATTTCGGGTGCCAGGAGTATGAACAAACACATATATATATCTTAATAAAAGCAAGGGCAGCAACTCTTTATATTATTATATGAGATGGGCTTTGGTGAGTATATTATTTTTTTTTTCAACAGGATCTAAGAGCTTGGGGCGTGGAGCACACACACATCCTCACACATGGATCATACCAGACAAAATCATGAGAATCCAACGCAAGGACTGTATATGAAACAAAACACAGCCATTGAAGCTTAGGGGAAGTCCGTCACTCCCGGTGCAATCTTCCAGCGACCCACCTCAATGGTGCCACCCTGCTCACCCCACTCAGCCAGCATTTCCCAAGGAGGATTTCCCTCCTGTGCCCATGGATGCTAACTACTGAGGATTCTCCATTGACCTATCCTTTTAAATGCTGAGCGTAAAGAAAGGAAGCAGCACATCCGTTTTTTTAAGCCTTATGGTCTGGTCAGATTTACATACAGTCTTTAATTTTAGCATACTGGGCCTCTACTTCTGTTCAACTGAGGCTTGGAAGACCACATATTGATGTTAACATAACGACCATGCTTTCATTGGTGAGTTTGTGAGTTAGCATTAACGTTCTTAGACGATGTCAGAGTAGTGCACTTACCCTTTTTTTTTATTCCAGGTTTAAGGCTCGAAATGGACCCGCGCTACCACTCATACACCCATGGAAATACTGGATGAGACAAACACAACCACTGAGCTTGGGAAGTGACGTTCACTCCTGGGATAATCTGTCATGGGTGACATCACAACAATGGTGTCAACTCTTCTCACTGCACTCAGTGGTGCATTTCCTCTGGGGATTTCCTGCTCCTCATGGATGCCCGATGGGGATTGTCGTGCTTCTGTCATTTTAAATGCTGAGCATGAAGCAAGGAAGCAGCACGTACCATTTTTTATCCCCGCCGCGTGGCGGAAGGGGGATATTTGTTGTCACCAGGCGTCCGGGCTGTCCGTCCCGTCCGTCGTACCGGTCCGTGCCGGCGTCAACATTTATAGCTGTGAGTGCGATAAACTCATAAACTGTTCCGCCATATCGGATTTGATCATTGGGGTCACACATGTACCACTGAAAAGGAAGAACCCTATTGATTTGTGGGCGGGCCGATCTAAGATGGCCGACTAGGGCGGCGCATCTCAAAAAAATGTTTTTTGTAATAAATGGAAAACCGCTTATCTGATTTCAATATTTTTGGTTACTGTTCCTCACCCCTGGGGAATTTTTCGAGATGATGACAATGTGTCTTGTTCCAATTCACCTCCCCATTACTGGAATCAGTATGACTTTTTTCCATTCAATGGCGGGGGATTCCCCATGTCTCTGATGGTATATTAAGTCTTCGGTATGATTCGGTCAGGATTGAACCACCAGCCTTCCCAGATTCGGAGCGGCACTCTCTCACATAACACGCACCAAGTCCTTTGTAATTATATACGTAATTGTCTGGGTTCGATCTCAGCTGAATTATAAACTGTGCAGCTCAGTGTCGCATCAAAAGTGTGCTGGTCCTTCAATGGCCATTGAGCTGGTTGTTGTCTGCCAGCATTAGTTGGTAGAGTTAAAGATCGCACAATTGTGTCTTTTATGAAGAGTACTCAAGTTCTCACCAACACTGAACAAAATTCAAAGTTCTGCCCCTTTCAGGCAAGGCGGTTCGTGTTAAGAGTCCAGCTTAACTCTGGCTGACGGCCTCGAGAAGATGGTTTGATTAATTTGGGCTGTTGAAGAAGTAGCAATAGATTATTTATATTATACAAAAGTACTTGGACTGTAAGAGAAAATACAGCTATTATTAATTTGCAACTGTTCATTTCATTTCTCACTTTGGTGATTATCCACGACTCGTCAAGACCCCCATTAGACTCGTTCAGACCATGTCACAAGCCACTTTCAGTAAATTTCAAGTAAATATTTTCTTGCTATGCACCACTCGATGTTCTTTGCACCTGATCTGTCCAAAACAATTTGCTGCTTGTCGTATTTTTAACACCAACATGACCGCATCATTCCCAAAGACACTTCCAAAGTTACTTACGAGACCCTTAATGACAGAAATTCCAAATCTCACATACTAGATGCATTCCACGTTGAACGGCCACTACCGACTCTTTACACGGTGGCAAGCTTGACACAACCGAGTTTTATCGCTTGCTTCAATGGGAAAAAAATATTCACATGCAGGGTTGGAATGTTACGTGTTTTCTGTGCCAAGATTTCGCTAATATTTGTTTTACTGATTCCAAATTTGTGACACATACTTCTTTTCACTTTGAAGGAAGAGGTTGTTGATTCCACAGGAAATTCTCAGCAAAACCAGATGATGGAAACGAAAGGAGAGGTATGTTTCGTTACCTAGTTTGGGTAATTTGGTATTTTACAACCTTTTTTACCTTCTCATGCCACAGCCAAATTGTCTGGCAAGTAATTTTAAACGATAAACTTAGATGTGTGCTAAATATTGGCTGCCAGAAATGGAGGTACCAAGACTGAATGTAAGCTGAGGCCTTGGGGTCATTGCACCTGATTCATGCTGGTCACTGCGTTTTACACAACACTTTTTCATTTGTCTTTAATGTAATTCTGTTAATGATCAATTACGCTTTGATTTGATTGTGCAGCAATCGAATTTAATTAACCCTGATGGTGAGACGAGCATCCGCAGCAAACTGCGTTGAAATTGAACATTGATCAATACGACTTGCACATATGTATTGAATGTTTGGTATACAAATTGATGTTTCACTTCCATTATATTTAATAAACTGTCAGAAACCGCATATTGGCAATTTCTTGCTCAGGGCTTTGTTCCCTGCACATTCTCATTTTGTTTATCCACAGATGATTTTTTTTTTTTGGAAAATGTGTTTTTGGGTGGTTCCATCATACTGTCCGATGTAGAAATATTTCCTCACATTGGTTAATTTAATCTCTCATACTAATAATATGCAAGGGCTGTAAAAATATTTGGTTTATATTCAGATGTCTAAGCTCATGGAGGGCCTAAATGATGAGGGAAGCAAGGTTCCAGACTAATAGAAGAACAAAGGAGAAGCAGGGAGCTCTAAAGACAGCACACATGAGTGGATGAGTGGGAAGAAAGGAATGGGATGCAGGGTGAGACAGGTAGTGAGAGGAGAAGAGAGGAGTGGGTATGAAGAGTGTATTCGGTGATGATTGAGCAACACTTGAATGATATGGAAGGAAAATGTGAAGAAAAGAGACTAGGTAACCGGTTCACAGACGAGAGAAATTATAGAGGGTTGAAGGACATGGAGGTGAAGAGTTCAGCTTATAATTGGGGAGGGTAATCCAGTGTTGATATTCTGGAGAAGGGCAGGCAACCTTGGCAAGGATGGGTGGAAAACAGATGGAAAGAGAGCGTGGGAGGGTAGGCCTCGAACTCAAGAGATAGACAAACTGAAGTCCATCAACCTGCGCTTGGTGGGTTTAAAACAAACCTTGTGACTCTGCAAGACTAATGCAAAGCATAGGTAGAGCTGCAATGGACTAAATTGCTTCCAGGGAAGCAAGACGGAAGCCGCTGTACCTCGCATAGTGAGTGGGAACGTATACTTAATGAATACTTTGTATGATACTGTATACACTGCAAAAGGCTCTGAGTAGCCATTGAACATGGACTTACCTCTGTATATAATACGAAGCATAAAGCCAGCCGTCAAATGAAGACAGTTTGGAGATGTGATTCCCCAATATTGTGACAGATTATGAGGCCAAGTTTGGTCCAGGGATAGGAAACACTTTGAGGGCTTAGGGAGAGAAGTAAACGGGATCAGGGTTAGAAAGCCAATCCTGTGTAGGGGAACAGAGTGAGAGCACGCGGATCTTCCTTGCATTGAAAGACATGTTCCTCGTACTGACCAATTAATTATTTTCATTTCTGCAGAGGTGGACCAGAGGTTGGCATGCTCTGAGAAATGTGTGTACTGTTGTGCACAGGGTGTCGTAATCAGCGAAATGGGACTCATCTTTTCAAACAAGTGTAAGGACATTGATGTGGACCAAGAATATGGTCCTGTTGAAATAATGCTGCTTTGTGAGATATGTCGTCATCGTTTGTATGCAACCCAACATGGCTGTGGGTTCGCATCAGTTTCTACAGAGGCACGGCAAGTGCCACTAAATGCAGCCCCTGTAGGTTGGAGTGGGAGTTCGAATTTGGCTGGGGTGCGGATTTCCACGACTCTTCGTGAAGACACCGTGGAATTTTTAACGTCACCTAATGCTGGCAGACCGACCACCAGTGTAATGTCTATCAAGCATGGCAACAACACATTCATGAATCACCCTGCCAAGCAAACACACCAAATGCAGTTTATAGTTGCATCTGGAATTGAGCCCAAGCTCGACAGCCTCACGAGGCGAATGTATAATACCCCGAGGCTTACCCTGCCAACCCGTGGGATACTGTAGCCCCATGAGAGATATTTTGAGACAGAATGTAATCATCAAAAGACCCCTTGTTTCTTCTCTCTCCTCTCTCACAAAAATTATCTGATATGTTTTAAGGAGAATCTTGAATCCATTAGCAGACAGCTTGTGGCACGCGAGACAATAAAAGCTCAGAAGATGTCGGAGAGATTGCCTGATCTTTCGTTTGAGATTTAGTGCCATTCCATTATTGACTTAAAAGAAGCAAGATGTCAAGGAGGGAATATTTGGGTCAAAGTAAAGAGCTGATCAAAATTTGGGGAGTTGAAAAGAGAGATATAACCTGAAGTCTACATGCATGATTAAGTACGGTTGTACCATTGCTTTTCTTTGACTTTGCCTTTTATTTGACTTCTTTCTTTTATCTTAAAATGTGGGCTCATGCATAAGATGGTTGAAGGCATTTTGCTTTATTGGCTAATTCGAAACGAATTAATTTTATATTTTGCTAATCTAATGACCGATGTGAATTTTCTCTTTTGTGCAGTGATTTTGTCAGGCTTCCCATTTTTGGCAAACACTGACTGTGAGATTTCTCCAGTCGTCATGCTGATGAAAAGGTCTTTCAGTGCTTCGTATTCCCCTGGAAAAATCAATATTATGACTTTAATTGTGTGAGACAAGCAAGCGACCTTGGAGAGATTCTTTTGAACAATCCCCTTGTCACCGTTTGATAAATCAATGTTTTTTTGTAGCAGAAAGCAGCGTTTAACGACATTCGCTTTTTGTCTTATCTATCCAGTAGGTGGCTGAAAATAGGTTCTCCGCGTAATAAATCCAGCCGGTTAATAAATCCAAACAGCGTGGTCCCATGGTGGATTTATAAAGCGGCGTCTACT
>CM068952.1:130421228-130442915 GCA_035128595.1 Eptatretus atami | reverse complement strand
ATGGTGTTTCTGTGAATTTCCACAACCGTAAACAATATATATATATAATAATATAAATATACAGCTAAACGCCGCTTTTAAATCCCATGGGGACCCCGCTGTTTGATTTATTAACACGGCTGATTTTTACGCGGAGAACCTATTTTCAGCCACCTACGGATAGACTAAGCAAAAAAAGCGAATGTTCGTTAACGCTGCTTCTGCTACAAAAACATTCGGATCTTATCCACACGGTGTCCAAGGGGATTGTTCAAAAGAATCTCTCCAAGGTCGCTTGCTTGGGTGGGAAGGTTTTTGCAAATGTTCCTTTATTGAATCACGCAACGTAGCGGAATCGGGATGGGCAAAACTGAAGAGCTGCGTCCCCTGTCCAAATTGGCGAGTGCAGTCTGCATCTGCTGCCGCTGTTGGCAACTTCCGGCTCGGGTTCGTGTCGCTTTCTTCTTCCACCTTCTTCAGCAGGGCTCGATGCTTCGAGAATCTTGACCATCGACTTGAGTGGTGTGCCGAACACATTGTCAACAAAGCATAAGTACTTTCGTTTTTGACGATGGAACTTGAGATCAATACGGAAGCCAGACGCTCCCAGATTTACTTGTCATCCACGCATTGGAAGAGAAGTCGGTAGGTCAGGGCCAGTTCGTTGAAAGATTTTGAAAGCAACGCGGCTTCTTTGGTTTGGGCAATACAGAGAAGATCTTCCTTTCCACGTCGCATGGTGGGCGCATGACCATTCAATGTCACTCGGTCTTTTGCCGTTTGAATCCTTTTTTGCCTTTCTCTGTCCTTTTTGCATGTACGTCGGTCTGGTAGAAGCGCGAAGTTAGATTCTGTCTCATCGGCGTTGAGGGATGTTCCGCTTGTCCAAATGACTGAAGAAATCCTCTTCCCAGCCTGACTTTGAGGAACTCATTCGCTGGCAGCACATCCGCCTCAGCTGCTTCTCCTTCAAAACAGGAAGACATAATCATTCCGTTTCTTCCAACCGAGAAAACACAACCGTCAGTGGCCCCTAAAGTCGTGATTACCAGCTTTTTGCGCAAGGACTTCCGCTTTCCTGACATAAGATCGGGCCCATTCACTGACATTTCCTCCAATTCGAAAATTCCACCATTCAAGCAGGGCTTTCTCCACTTCTCGCTTCCCACCGTCCACTTCACACGCTTGCTCTTGAACCTCTGCTTGATGGTGCCTTGTGTCTTGAATAAGATCTGGAGCTGGCCTACGAGAAAATTTCCAACGTGAATTGCAGCCCTCGCGCGGACGTTGTCTTCGCATTGCATTGAAACGTCTAATAAGTCCACCTTCTCCTCATGGATAGATCCTTCCTCTTTTTGCTAGTGGTCGCCATCTTGACTCTAAAATCACACGCCAACTCGTGACTTTAAAGTAGCAAAAATGCTGAGAGATTAGAATTCAACCAACCGCGCAGCTAATAAAACGCATACACGCATTCCCCGCTGTGACGACCCAAAGTGAAAGCGTAGAGAGCTGGAAATCATTGCAACAAGGCTGTAGTCAATGGGATTTCCATACTGTGACACTCGCGCGTTAAGGAATTTTCCAGTTCTCCGACAGTTAAACACACACCCACAGAAGCACATACTACATCAAGCTTAGATTTTGAGACCCGGCACGTGCCAAGCAGGTGGATTATTAAACGGCGGGTGATTTATTATCCGACCCACGATTCTCTGATGTAAAATTCCTTGTCATCCAACTCATTTTGGTCACCAATAAGCAGCTGGAAATTTTAATAACACGTGGGATTATAAAGCGCGCCTACATATATATATATATTGGAATATATAATAGTATATATATAATACAGTATATATATATATATAATATAATATATATATGATAATGATATATGATATATATTATATATATATATAATATATATATAATAATACTGTATATATATATATATATAATGTATATATATATACTTTGGAAAATGTGTGCTTCCCAAAAAGATCATGGCAAGTAGCCCAAAAGGTTGAATGAAAAGACTATTCAAGAGGATTGTTGAGAAACTAGAGAGAGGGGGCGGGGGGGGGGGGGGTTCCAGATGGTCCTTTCAGAATGACAAGTTGAATGACCGGAAAACTACATTGGAGAAGAGGAATGATTAAATGTCAGAAGCAATGATGGATTCCAGAAGCTTCGGTGACTTGGGGAGAAAGCTGATTTAGTCTGTAGTTGCAGTATCAGTTGTTGCAGCCCTTTTATGCAGAGCGGTAATGGTTAGCTGATTTCCATACAGATGGCAGATGACCTTGAAGGAAATGAGAGGGTGAATAGACAAGAGAGGGTGACAAGCAGCAGAGAAGGTTTTTTAGGACATGTGGGCTGATGCCTTCTTGCCGGTTGCAGAATCAGTGAAGGTTTGACAGCAGCTCTCCCACCTTGTCGGGAGAAAAGAACACAGTGTTCAAGAAAGCTGGGTAAGACTGTGTAAGGTGGGTGCAGAAAGCCGATCAAGTTTTGTGGACAGAAAAGTGATCGGAACATATATCACGAAACAGACTTACTAGACCCACCAGTTTGGGAGAGGGAGACACAGGTTTGCGAGTTCAGATTACTTGAGATTAGAAGAGATGTTGTTTCCTTACTCTCCTCATGGCAGACCACACACTTGTTCGAGCTTTGTTGGAAGTAACGAGATTGCCTCAATTGGATTGGCCTTCCAACGAGGTGAAGGCAAGTTGTTTCACGACAACTGCCCCCACAAGCTTCAGTGTATCCAGGCGGCATCAGGAAAGGTATGACAACTCTGAAGATGAAGATGGGATTAAATCTTTGCATGAGAGAGAGCAAATTTCTTTTGAAAGAATTCCCAGGATGAGTTTGTTGTTGGAGAAAGTAGAGATGGGAGAAACCAGTCTTGAACTTTTATTGCTGCTTGAAGTCCTTGCCAGTCGGCCTGAGGTGAAATGCCAGATTCACATTGGTGCTGACGGTGGTCCTCTCATACACAGCCAAGAGAGGTGTTCCATTTGATAAGATGTGGTCTGATGAGACGATTGGAGCAGAGGAAGACAGCAAATATTTTCAGGGAAATGGTCAAAATCAGATCCAGAAGAGATGTTGTACCATTGTTGAAATCCAGGTCCAGGAAAGTTGACAGATCAGTCAGTCGCATATGAGTCAAACAGAAGTATTTTGTGAAGAGCATGGCAGGTGAGAGAGGTACCCCACACCCAGCCAACTGGCATGTGACAGTGAGTCAGCCCACATTGGACGGGAAGAAGAGTTGGGAGAGGATAAAGTTGGTCATGTTTTTGGTGAGCGAGGTGGTAAATGGAGTCCATCCACTGTGGTGACGGCAAACAAACACACAAACATGAGGTGGGATGGAGGGAAGCTTATAGCCAGAGTATTCCTGTAGATGTGGGGGGTGCGGGCATTGCATGGAGAGTGATGAAGGAGTTTTGATTAAGAGAGCAACTCTGCCGCCAGGAGGAGGCTCAGGTTGTTGTCAGACAGAGGTGGGGAGTACCAGAGAGAGATACTAGGGGTAAGAGACGTCTTGAAGAAAGGAAAGTTTTCTGATAAGCAGATTAATGTCTGGTTTGGCGTTGGCAATCTGTATGGAAAGAGTGTCAGGTTGAGTGAAGGCCCAGAATGTGAGGTCACACACTGTTTAAGGAAGAGGGGGGGAAGAGGCTTTGGGTGCAGGGAGGGGTGGGAGTGGGGATGCAAGGAGAGTTGTTGACAGAGTGTGGTGGATTGTAGAAGAGCTCAGGAGAGAGCCGGAATGAGGAAGAGAAAGGCTCGTGGTGTGGGATGAGGCCAGTGGGGAGTAATAAAGAGGGGCAACAGTGAAGTTGAAGATTGAGGAGGTGGAGTAATGAGATGGTAAGATATGGTCAGGGGAAGGAGGCAGCTAATGTGAAGTGGTGGGGGGGGGGGGACAGACTTTGAGAAATGGGAGTGATGGGGAGATTTGAGGGAAGAAGGGTGAGAGGGGAGTTTTGCAAAGGTGAGAGGGGAATTTTGAGGAGGAAAGAGTGTGGAAAGGTTGCTTTGAGAGGGAGGGGTGAGAAGGAAGCTTTGAAGGGAGGGAGACGATGAGAGCAGGCACAGCTAAGGGCAGGCGGGTGATGGAAGAGATGGGAAAGCGAAGGATGAGACTTGGTTGTGTTATGGTGGATAAAGGAGCCGGCAGTGGGAGATACAATATTTTGAGGGTTAATGACAGAGCGGGGAGGTGTGAAGAGGAAAGAAGGCATGTTTGAAATGTTGAGGAGTTGTACTGATTGAGGAGTGCGATATCTGTCAGGTTAGAACAGAGCAGATGTTTCCACCACACAGTTTGGGACATCAGATGAATTTGGCTGATACTAAGCAGAAGACAGTGAAGAGGTGCTGAGAGTGGAGGCAGGAAATGAGGGGCATAGATGGGAGGGGTAAGGAGGGGGTATAACAGGTGGGGGTTAGGAGAGTTAGATGTAAGGAGCGCGGGGTGTATTGGCACTGAAGTTGGAAAAATGGGGCAATTGATGGAAGATGAACATGGCCATTGGCCCCACACTTTGGGGAAAAAATTTAACAAATTTTATATCAGAGATGTGATTAAAGACCATTATGTGAGGGATACAATAAAGGAGAATTAGAGAATGTAGAAAAGGAAACGTTGTACAGTGGGACTTTTTTCGACATGGGATGAAGGAAAGGTCAATTGACAAAGTCTTTTTCAATAAAAGACGAAGAGTGAATTATATACAATACAGAGAACCATACATGTGGAAAGAGGGAAGTTGAAACATTTTATAGGCTCCTGTTTTTTTTTTAAATATAGATTAGGTAAGGTCGGTAAGGAAAGGTGTACGACAAAACCGTGGAGGTGTAATGGTGAATTTGGATCGGCTAGTAGGAGGAAGATGGTAGGTCGGTGAAAGTTACAGAAGAGGAAGAAGTGGTATATAAATCACGTGGTTATGGGAGTGTTAGAGTGAGAAGTGGAAATAATTTTTTAAAGAATTAGGTCAGATTAGTTAAAGGAATAGGTTGAAAAAAAAATTGTGAACGGTGTATGGGTGAATGTGGGTCAGCAAAAGTAAGAGGGAAGATGGTAGATCGGCAGCACGACAGGAGAAGAAGAGTGGTCAGGAAGTCACGTAGTTACATGGGGTCAATGGTGAGGAGGGAAAGGTTTTTTTTTTTGTTTGTATTTTTTTATTTTTAAGACAATGAACACGAAGAGTGTATCAGGGAGGGGATAGAAGGAGGGTGATCCGAAGAAGCTTTCACGCCTCTTAGCCGCGGACAGGTTTCACTCACTTGTTGGTGAATCGACCAGCCGTAGACAGAAACACACATTACTGAGAGACTCTAAGCATGAGACCAAGAAGGTCTCTAAGCATGAAGATCTGTACACTCGCTGTCATTGAGAATGACTAAGAAGAAGGTCTATTTGGCCGAAAGCTCGTCCCATAAGATGGTCAGAAGCTACGTCCATGACATTTAATTTTTTCACGTTAATATATTTATACAAATAGGCACCTACCCATAGTGTGGACTTTTTATGGCCGAAGAATGAAATAAGCAGTTTACATGAATTACTGGGCCTAAGTAAGAGAACAAACAAAAGCAACACCGAAACATTTTATGGGAGATCAAGCTGTGGCCATTGCATTGAGTCCTTTTTTTTTGAGGGAATGCAGCAGAAACACCAAACTATTCCTTTGAACAATCAAAAGTATTGTCCTCAGAAATTATAGGACAGTGATCGCCATAAACCAATACATCTGGAATTAATAATGCCATTCTGTTTCACATGACACTTAACTGTAACTATTGTAAGCTTACACAATGGTGATATAGATATTATTTATCCACAAAAGCCCAAAATTGCACTGGACAATCTCCTGAATACTTCACCTGAGGGTTGCGGTCTCTGATGCGTTCAACAATGCGACAAAACGGTGAATCTTTAATGGAAATGGTGGAATGGTATGATTTCAATAAAGCTCAGCGAAGCAGAATTAATTCTTAGTTGTCTGCTGTACAGCTTTATAATTTCCCTTTATGACGGCTATTGTTTCGTCTCTTTCAAACCTCTCATTCTGATGTTGCCACTTGGGGGCGGCAGCCATCTCAATGCACACCACCTGTATAATTGCGTTCACGCACTGCAATTTGGAGTGCTTTTCCAAAGGTCATTCCAAAAATGGAAACTTTACATTTCCATTAATTGGTCAACTAAATCTAATTCAATATTTGTCTGTTTTGCAGTTTGGGCGAAAGGAGTCATATCTCCTGATATAATAGAAGTGCTTCAAACTTAACATTAATGCAACAATATACAAATAAGAAGAAATTGATAATGATGATTAATTGTGATGTTAACCTGACTCGTGTGTTAATCTCCAAAAATTTTTTGCATGTTTTTAACGATTGCCTCTAGATTTGTTTCGCATTTCCCCACTCTAACTCAAAAAATCGATGTGTATGCCCTCGGCCTCCACAAAATCCTGATTATTACAGTAGAGGATTTTTATCTGATGAACCTTTTGTAAATGCTTGCACGCATCAAGCAACATCTCCTTCCCAGCGCTGCTCCGTGATGACGGATCTCTTGGCACGCCATCATTATTTCACACCTTTCGCAAACAACAGCCTCTCTGGCTCTGTTTGAAAGAGTCTGAATGAATGTATAATGAAATGCGACTAATGCCCTGCAGGCAGACGATCTCCAAGGGCAGTAGTCATTGACACCACCCGAAAGGTGCAGTTGTGCAGTGTGCAACGTGGACTTGTGGATGATTTCTTCACACTCGACTTGGATAGTGACGGTGGATCTGTCGGGAATATGTATTTAAAGGCAGGAGGAGAAAGTCGCAAAATGCTCAATTGAGTTCCGTGCATCGTGAGTCTTATTTTTTTTTTATCAGATGAAATGTTACTTGGAGTACAATAATTTTTTTTTTTGATAATATATCCCTTGTAGATGATACAAGTCACCAGATATATGCATCTGTGAATTTGTTTGGCCGAGGGAAACTCGCATGCTTCAACTTTTCTGATGATAAAAATTTTCAATTCAATCTTTCAAACTACCTAGTAAAACCATGGGTCCATCCAAATTTCATGACTGCATTACACCCTGGAGTAACAAGTTAAGAATGTGTCCAGTTGTTATATAACCATGACAACAAAAATACTCAGGTGTTTTTTTGTTCTCTTAATTGGCAATAACAGTTTTGATAGTTGCTGGATCATTTCAGATAACTGCAAACGTTTCCAAACCTCAACCTCATGCCAGCCTATTTCAAGTCGACTGGCAAGATGAGGCCTCCCTCAAAATCTCCTTACTAGGAAGCTTGGCATCTCACCGTCGCATTTAAAGCCATAGGACTAAGAACCCAACATAGCTTGTGGAGAGAGAAAGAGTAACTTCTGAGACAAGATCCACAACAAAAGTTCATTTCGAAAATAACGATCAATAGACTGCAAATTTCGGGTGCCAGGAGTAATGAACAAACACATCATATATATCTTAATAAAAAGGCAAGGGCAGCAATCTTTATATTATTAGTATGAGATGGGCTTTGGTGAGTATATTATTTTTTTTTCAACAGGATCTAAGGCTTGGCGTGGAGCTACACACACATCCTCACACATGGATCATACAGACAATCATGAGAGATCCAACGCAGGACTGTTATCATGAAACAAAACACAGCCATTGAGCTTCAGGGGAAGTCCGTCACTTCCCGGTGCATATCTTCCACGACCCCTCAATGGTGCCACCCGTGCTCACCCCACCAGGCCAGCATTTCCCAAGGAGGATTTCCTCCTGCCCATGGATGCTAACTAACTGAGGATTCATCCATTCGACGCTATCCTTTTAAATGCTGAAGCGTAAAGAAAGGAAGAGCACATCCCGTTTTTTTAAGTCCTTATGGTCTTGGTCAGATTTACAGTCAGTCTTTAATTTTAGCATACTGGGCCTCTACTTCTGTTCAACTGAGCTTGGAAGCAGCATATTGATGTTACATAACGACCATGCTTTCATTGGTGAGTTGTGAGTTAGCAATTCAACGTTCTTGACGATGTCAGAGGTAGTGCACTTACCCCTTTTTTTTTATTCCAGGTTTAAGGCTCGAAATGGATCGCCTACCACTCATACACACCATGGAAATACTGGATGAGACAAACACACCACTGAGCTGGGGGAAGTGACGTGTCACTTCCTGGGATAATCTGGTCATGGGTGACATCACAACAATGTGTCAACTCTTCTCACTGCACTCAGTGGTGCATTTCCTCTGGACGGATTTCCTGCTCCTCATGGATCCAACCGATGGGGGATTGGTCGTGCTCTGGTCATTTTAAATGCTGAGCATAAGCAAGGAGCAGCACGTATCCGATTTTTTTCCCCCGCCGCGTGGCGGAAGGGGGATATTGGTTGTCACCAGGTCGTCCGGCTGTCCGTCCGTCGTCCGTAATCCGTCCGTCGCGGCGTCAACATTTATACTGTGAGTGCGATAAACTCATAAACTAGTTCGCCATATCGGATTTGATCATGGGGTCACACATGTACCACCTGAAAGGAAGAACCCTATTGATTTGGGCGGGCCGGATCTAAGATGGCCCGACTAGGGCGGCGCATCTCAAAAAATGTTTTTTGTAATAAATGGAAAACCGCTTATCTGATTTCATATTTTTGGTTACTCGTTCCCTCACCCCTGGGGAACTTTTTTCGAGATGAATGACACAATGGTGTCTTGTTCCAATTCACCTCCCCATTATCTGGAATATGATGACTTTTTCATTCAATGGCGGGGGAATTCCCCATCCTCTGATGGTATTTAAGTCTTCGGTATGATTCGGTCAGGATTTGAACCACCAGCCTTCCGATTCGAGCGGATCTCTCACATTAACATCGACTAAGTCCTTTGTAATGTATATACGTATTGTCTGGGTTCGATCTCAGCTGATTATAAACTGTGCAGGCTGCAGTGTCGCTCAAAAGTGTGCTGGTCCTTCAATGGGCATTGAGCTGGTGTGTTGTCTGCCAGCATTAGTTGGTAGAGTTAAAGATCGCCAATTGTGTCTTTTATGAAGAGTACTAAGTTCTCACCAACACTGAAAAATTCAAAGTTCCTGCGCCTTTCAGGCAGGCGTTCGTGGTAAGAGTCCAGCTTCCTCTGGCTGACGCCTCGAGAAGATGGTTTGATTAATTTGGCTGTTGAAGAAGTAGCAATAGTTATTATATTATACAAAAGTACTTGGACTGGTAAGAAAATACAGCATTATTAATTTGCAACTGTTCATTTCATTTCTCACTTTGGTGGATTATCCACGACTCGTCAGACCCCCATTAGACTCGTCGACCATGTCACAAGCACTTTCGTAAATTTCAGTAAATATTTTCTCTGCTATTGCACCACTCGATGTTTCTTTGCACCTGATCTGTCCAAAACAATTTGCTGCTTGTCGTATTTTCTACACCAACATGACCGCATATTCCAAAGGACACTTCCAAAGTTAAACTTACGAGACGCCTTATGACAGAAATGTCACAAATCTCACATACTGATGCACATATCCACGTTGACGGCCACTCGACTCTTTACACGGTGGCAAGCTTGAACACAACCGAGTTTTATCGCTTGCTTCAAATGGGAAAAAAATATTCACATGCAGGTTGGAAGTTACGTGTTTCTGTGCCAAGATTTCGCTAATATTTGTTTTACTGATTCCAAATTTGTGACACATACTTCTTTTCACTTTGAAAGGAAGAGGTTGTTGAATTCCAAGGAAATTCTCAGCAAAACCAGATGAATGGCAAACGAAAGAGAGGTTTAATGTTTCGTTACCTAGTTGAGAATTGGTATTTTACAACCTTTTTTACCTCTATACCAACAGCCAAATTGTCATGGCAAGTAATTTTAACGATAAACTTAGATGTGTGCCTAAATATTGGCTGCAGAAATGGAGGTAACAAGATGAAATGGTAAGCTGAGGCCTTGGGGTCATTGCACTGATTCATGCTGGTCACTGCGTTTACAACACTTTTCATTTGTGCTTTAATGGTAATTCTGTTAATGATCAACAATTACGCTTTTGATTTGATTGTGGCACAGCAATCGATTAATTACCCTGATGGTGAGACGAGCATCCGCAGCAAACTGCGTTGAAAATTGAACATTGATCAACTACGACTGTGCACATATGTATTGGAATGTTTGGTATCAATATTTGATGTTTCACTTCCATTATTTTAATAAACTGTCAGAAACCGCATATTGGCATTTCTTGCTCGGGCTTTGTTCCCTGCCACATTCTCATTTTGTTTATCCACAGATGATTTTTTTTTTTTGGAAAATGTTTTTTGGGTGGTTCCATCATACTGTCCGATGTAGAATATTCCTCACATTGGTTATTTAATCTCTCATACTAATAATATGCAAGGGCTGTAAAAAATATTTGGTTTATATTCAGATGTCTAAGCTCATTGGAGGGCCTAAATGATGAGGGAAGCAAGATTCCCAGACTAATAGAAGAACAAAGGAGAAGCAGGAGCCAAAGACAGCACACATGAGTGGATGAGTGGGAGAAAGGAATGGGATGCCAAGGGTGAGACAGGTTAGTGAGAGGAGAAGAGAGGAGTGGGTATGAAGAGTGTATTCGTGATGATTGGAGCAAGCATTGAATGATGGAAGGAAATGTGCAAAGAAAGACGACTCAGGTTAACCGGTTGCACAGAACGAGAGAAATTAATAGAGGGTTGAAAGGAATGGAGGTGAGAGTTCAGCTTATAATTGGGGAGGGTATCCAGTGTCTGTAGTTCTGGAGAAGGCAGGCAACCTTGGCAGGATGGTGGAAAACAGATGAAAGAGAGCGTGGGAGGGTAGGCCCGAACTCAAGAGATAGACAAACTGAGTCCATCAACCTGGCTTGGTGGGTTTAAAACAAACCTTGTGACTCTGGCAAGACTATGCAAAAGCTGAGGAGAGCTGCAATGGACTTAAATTGCTTCCAGGGAAAGCAAACGGAAGCCGCTGTACCCATCGCAAGTGGTGGGAACGTATACTTAATGATACTTTTGTATGATTACTGTATACACTGCAAAGGCTCTGAGTACCATTGAAGCTGGACTTACCTCTGTATATAATCGGAAGCAATAAGCCAGCCGTCAATGAGACAGTTTCGGAGATGTGATTCCCCAATATTGTGACAGATTATGAGGCCAAGTTGGTCCAGGGATAGGAAACACTTTGAGGGCTTAGGGAGAGAAGTAAACGGGATCAGGGTTAGAAAGCCAATCCTGTTAGGGGACAGAGTGAGAGCACCCGGTCTTCCTTGCATTGAAAGACATGTTCCTCGTATCTTGACCAATTAATTATTTTTCATTTCTGCAGAGGTGGATCCCAGAGGTTGGCATGCTTCTGAGAAATGTGGTGTACTGTTGTGCACAGGGTGTCGTAATCAGCGAAATGGGACTCATCTTTTCAACAAGTGTAAGAGACATTTGGATGGTGGACCAAGAATATGGTCTTTGGAAATAATGCTGCTTTGTGAGATATGTCGTCATCGTTTGTATGCAAACCCACATGGCTGTGGGTTCGCATCAGTTTCTACAAGGCACGGCAAGTGCCCACTAATGCAGTCCCCTGTAAGGTGGAGTGGGAAGTCGAATTTGGCTGGGTGCCGGCATTTCCACGACTCTTCGTGAAGGACACCGTGGAATTTTTAACGTCACCTAATGCTGGCAGACCGACCCACCCAGTGTAATGTCTATTCAAGCAATGGCAACAACATTCATGAATCACCCTGCCAGCAAACACACCAAATGCAGTTTATAGTTGCATCTGGAATTGAGCCAAGCTCGACAGCCTCAGAGCGAATTGTATATACCCCGAGGCTTACCCTGCCAACCCGTGGGATACTGTGCCCTGAGAGATATTTTGAGACAGAATGTAATCATCAAAAGACCCCTTGTTTCTTCTCTCTCTCTCTCACAAAAAATACTATCTGATAATGTTTTAAGGGGAATCCTTGAATCCATTGCAGACAGCTTGTGGCACGGAGACAATAAAAGCTCAAAGATGTCGAGAGAGATTGCCTGATCTTTCGTTTTGAGATTTAGTGCAATCCATTATTGACTTAAAAGGAAGCAAGATGTCAAGGAGGGAATATTTTGGGTCAAGTAAAGAGGCTGATACAAAATTTGGGGAGTTGAAGAGAAGAGATAATACCTGAAGTCTACACATGATTGTAAATACATATGGCCATTGCTTTTCTTTGACTTTTGCCTTTATCTTGACTTCTTTCTTTTATCTAAAATGTGGGCTCATGCATAAGATGGTTGAAGGCATTTTGCTTTATTGCTAATTTCACAAACGAATTAATTTTATATTCTTGCTAATCTAATGACCGATGTGAATTTTCTCTTTTGTGCAGTGATTTTTGTCATGGTTCCCATTTTTGGCAAACACTGACTGTGATGATTTCTCAGTCGTCATGCTGATGAAAGGGTCTTTCAGTGCTTCGTTATTCCCCTGGAAAAATCAATATTATGGACTTTAATTGTGTGAGACATTCAGGCTTCCCAGAGATCAGTTATGTCGATAAGTCTGTGTTCAGATAGATTTCCCTACCGATGTCTATAGGGATTTATTCGTGTAACCGGGCTGTGATCTTTGAGGTCGTGTTTTTCTTTTGCTATCATTATTTTGGACCAACCGCCTCTCAACCACCACAACTACCACCAACCGCATCTCAACAACCACAGCCACCTGCATCCACAACACGCCACCGCTCCAACCGCTCACAATCCACCGCTCCACAACCGCACTCAACCACGCAATCCCCACCACAGCGCCCACCACAACAACACACAACCAACTTCCCAAAAACCGCCCGGACACTCCACCGACAACGGCCCCCAACGAAAAACATTCTGCCACCCAACACGATGGTTACTCGTCAAACAGAAGTGACGTTAAAATACACTTACAATATACCAGACCTCCCACGAAGTCCTCCGCACGCCGAGAAGAGGGGCGAAGCTCCGGGCGTAAACAGGCGCGGAGACCCGACAGTGAGAGGGAGAGAAACGCCGACCACAGTGGAGAGAGATGCCACATGAATCGATCTTGAGTCGAGTCAGAGCTGGTGGAGCCAGTCGGGTTGACCGAACCACGAGGGCGCCCACGATCCCCCACGAGGTGGCAGGTAACCAGCGGTCCACGACCCCTGCCGGCTCACAGCTCGGACTAAAAGACCACGAGGCCCCGTTCTTCCTATCCTCCTGGGTTTTTTCTTGAAAGATTTGTGGCCGTGTCCTTAAGTAGACACGTTATAAGTGTACGAATACATAGACAAACGCGCCGTAGGCTTTGTACCAGGGTCCGCCCTTACCCCATTGCATTCATTGCTTGAATGGCAACACAATGCATACTGCTGTGATTGCATACGTGTGATGCAACGTGTAAAATAATCTCATGTGTGAAGTTACCTGCTCGTTGCCCCTTCCCGCAAAACGCAGAGTTAATCGGAATAAGCGTGGCTTTGAATAGCCAGATAATAGAAGGGTCCGACGGGCTGCGATTCACGCTCGGAACGCAAACGGAGCGAGCTGCAGCCTTCGTTTCCGTAAGTCCGCGGAGGTGAATCCTGCGGCATCTGCTCCTGCCGCCGATTTAGGTAAGACCATTCGGATCGACTCTGTCGCTGGGACGATCAGAATAGGCTGTCCGGTGTTGCATTAAAACACCACCTGTAGCTGGATCCGGATCGCGCGGTTACCAAAGCTGCGACGAAAGTTGCCCTCCGTGGCCGTGGCTGCGATACTAAAAGCGGCGCGGTCGCCACGCCCGCGCGGAAAACGAACAAGAACGATAAAGTTAACTTATCATAGAAGTAGATTAAATAACAGCCAGTTCGGGAAAAAAAAAAACCTTGTATGAAAAAAAACTTACATATTAAATCTCTAAAAATAGCCTATCCTTTGGCGGACGAAAATGCGAATAAAATTTAAAATTAAATACATACTAACACTTTCCGTTAATCTGCACATTCTGACATAAAGTCCATAATTTAGTCCCAAAATCATGATAAGATGTAATGTGAAGATTCGGCGGTTGAGATCGCACCCCCCCGACACCAAAGTGAGACGGCGTCACTAACAGCCCGGCCGGCTCAGGGTTATAACGCCGGCTGCCGCAAGTCCCGGTCACGCCCTCAATACGATACAACCACTCATGGCCGTTACCAGTGGCAAAGACCCGCGACACGACTGTGTCAGAGACCTGAGCGAAAGTCCCGCCATCCGTGCCCGTGTTTAATACTAAACGAGCATTCCCTAGCGCGGCACCAATAACTCAAGGTGGCAACTTTCGTAGATCACCACATTTATTGGGGGAACCACATCGGGAAACACGACCCAACAAAGCATGCACACAATGTATAGATAACAAACCGCCTCTAACTCGGGAGATCGGGGATACGCGAAGGGAACCCAGCGAGATATAACTAGCCCGGACCACAATGCAGACAAACACGATACGTTGGAGCTCATGACAGAGGAAAGGCCGAGGGCAGAATCGCTCGGACAAACGACAACGGATCGAGCTCCCACTCGAGCATGCAGGCAAGATGCGGCGAGCCCTTTGTCCACCGTGCACGCACCACCCCGCGTCAGGCCCCCGTAAGGCGACGCACGGACGAAGAGAATCTAGGTGTGGCCAGCAGGTTCTCACAGGCCAGTATCGAATCCCAGCTGCCTGTACACCAGACCGAGCTCAAATCGTGTTGGAGCCTGCAACGCGTACGGACAAAAGACTTCGACGGCAGAGCAAAGACAGTCAGAGGCCCCTTTGGACCAGATAACTGGGACACCCTGCACGCTGTCCATCGCCAAGGAAGAAACAGCTCGTCCGATCAACCCATGAAGCAGAGCAACCGACAGAACCACCCTCATACAGCAGATCGCAGACAACTCATCATCCGCTACCGCAGAGCGCGGACTCGACACGACACGTTGCCTGGCCGCCTGCGGCGGCCATTCGAACCGCCCCGGGGACCCTGAGCCATCGTTCGAGATGCAGCAGCTCCCGCCATGCTTGCCGCACGTCGGACTGACTGTCAGATGCGCCGGTGGGGCCAGTAGGAGGGGGGGGGGAAGAAAATACACGGCGCTCTCGGAACACCGCCATGTAGAGAACACGGACACGCCACACTCCCGACACCATTAACGTCCGATACCAACAACCTCTAACATGCATTAAGGGATCTGGCTAAGCCTAATTCTATAACCCACAAGGGCCCATCCACAACATATACTCAAAAGATTGGGTAATGAACTGGCGGCATTTGGGAAAAACCTCAAACAAAGCCACCAGGGGCACGCCACCTGGCCACATCTAAAAAATCAGTCGGCAACTAACATATCGTACCAATTATTCTCTTACCCAAAGCACATGGCCAAAACCCCTCCCTAAACGCCATGAACACCCAAACGGCGAATATTGCATTATAATAATAAATATAAAAGAAGTAAAGTTGCGAATAAACGCCCCGTCGGCCGGTCGATCCGGCACGCGACTCGAACCGGACCGGCGCTCGTCGCCACCGGAGGACAATCATCGTGACCCCGCCGCTAACGCCGGATCCAGTACGGGTGGGCCTTTCGACCTCACCACAACGCAATCGCCACCCGCGTGGAAGGTTTTCGCACAATCGACTACCCTAATACCACCACGCGGATGGAACCGGGCGATCTACCTCGCCGCAGCCTCCGGACATCGGCCTGGGGCGCCGTTCCGACTATCGGAAACCGAGCGGGACGCGACCTCAGGCGAGCATTATTACCGGGCGTTTGCACCACTACGAAACCCGTTAACCTAAGCAGATGGAGTTCAATAGAAAAGACAACGAAACGGGAAACCCAGTCACACAATGCACATTTATCCGCACACGGAGCACACTAACACACGTAAACAAACAGCATTATTTACATCACAATAAGCGACGCACATATCACATGAACAAAAGAACTCACAATAAGAAAGTTAAAACCGGACTAACCACAACACACGATACGACAACAGACATTACCTTACAACACGCCCACAACACCATCACACCGGAAGCAAAGAAAAACCTCACAGGCAAGGAGCAAACTGCCCGTGCCTAGCCCGGAACCTGGAGACGCCAGGCCCACGAGACCGAAGGCCCTAACCCCGCCTCGGCGAGCCGCAAAGTCGCGCACGGGCGCGTGGGCACCCGGTGGGGGAACGCGCGCCCTGCCACCCCACGCGGGGAAAAGGGGAATGGGTTGATCTCCTGGGACGATAGGCTGGATCGCCCGAATGCCGCGCGCGAGCCTCCAGGTCCACCTCAGCCGGTCGCCTCACCGCCCGCGCCCACCGATCCGCCTCGCCGACCAGCCACCGACTACTCCACCTGCTACTGGCGCCCACAATAGCTCCCAACTGGCTGCTCACCGACACTCCTCCACCGATCCTGCCAAGCCCGCGACACCTCCACCACACTGCTCCGATCGCCAACGGCTGCTCCACGACACTCCCCAACTCCTCAACGACCGTCCACGAACGCCATGCTGCCAACCAACGCTCGCCCCAACGACACGGCTCAGCCCTCACTGCCGCCTGGCCGTTACGCTTCGGGAACCCACCATATCCTAAATATCGTGAAAATCCAAAACCTCAGGCGGACCACGCTGCCATGGATGGAGAAAGGGGGCGGTACATTCCTGACCTCAATTTGCAAGCCGATCGTCAGGCCGCGTCGAAGCGCCTAAGCCCGCCCCCCCTTCCTGAGGTGGACAGATTGCGTGCATATCTGACCGACTCCCCAAAAACCCCGCCACTGCACCGCGGGCTCGCGGTCCGCGAAACAGCTCGACGCCGGCCCCACAAGGTCGGGCAGGCCGTAGGCAGAAGGTGGTGAGGGTTTCGGCGGTGTCCGATCGCCATGGGCCGGTGGTAAATGCGGAGGGAGTTTGCGAGCGAGGTGAAAGGTAGTCCTGCGTTGGTGTGCGTGGGGCTCAAAACAAAGGTAAACAAAAAACGCCTAACTCAAAGGACTCGCAGCCCGAAGAAGCACATTAACCCTCATACAAGGTGGCTAACACACAGTACGAAGAAATATCACCTACGGACTTTAGGTGTGGCGAATTTCCAAGCCGAAATACCCCCTCCCCTTTTACAGACTCGTCCCGACGCAATACGGCCATCAGTTGTCCCCCCCCTATAACGTTACCGACGATCCCTATTGCGACCTCATGGATCGGCCCAAAATAAATAACCTGAGGGCCTGAGTACTCAAAAACAAACCACCACACACGACGACTAATAAAATGCCGCGCAACACACTCATCCGGGTGCACCATACTACAATCAACTAAACTTAACCAAAATCTACACACCCATGCCCAGGATCCAATGGACCGCAGAAAAAAAGGAGAGTCAAAGAAAACCGGTGCAATCGGGCCCCACTGGGCCGGTGCACGCGCCAACACCGACAGTCCTCACTTGGCAAACGTTGCTGCGCGATCCTGGCGCACATGGCAAGAACAAGGGGCAAAGCCAAAGGAACGGCGTGAACAGGCATGGGCATGACTGGCAAAGGTAAAGGCACCATAGCCGCAGAAAAGCGTTGCGGCAACACACCGCCAGACAACGGAGCACAGCCTGCAGTAAAAAACGCCCGACGTCCGCCGACACAGCCTGCAGCAGCAAAACACAGCAACGATCGGCCGGCACAGGCCCTGCAAGAAACACAACCAACCATAAGCTCGCGCACACCCCGGCAGCACACACCGGACAGAATTGGCACCTTGCCTCAGTGAGTTGGGAGGGATGCGTGTGGCCACACGAAGGGACCGGAGCACCCCCTGCCCTCACATCCCTGGCCTGTCACGACCTACCACACCCTAATTTGAAAAAACCAATGTAGCCCCCAACTTATTTTTTTGTGTTTATTTTCACTTCCCACCAAAACGCCCTAACCACCCTTATCGCCTGTCGCTAACCTAGCGCAACCTACAGCGCCAACCGACGTCCCTTCCGAGGAAAAGGGAGAGCTAGGCCGTCCTGCGAGGCCCAACCAACCTCAAATGCCTCCCCAGACTCAACGATCTATCCCAAGTGGGGCCAACGCCCACCACGAGAGCACAGGAGGATTCGTGCGGAGGGTACACTCCTATCACCACAACGTAACTGAACGACCGGGGCTTCAACAACGCCTCTCTGCTAACTAGGTTCGAAAAACACAGATCCCGCGCCGGTTGTCCACTCAAATCGGCCCGCCCCTAATGTCCTCCTGCCTGCCGGTCGTGCGTGACCGTGGCTCCTTGCAGCACACCCTTGCCGAATCTCTACAGGCACCCCCGGGCCTACACTGCCCCAGCCTACCACTCCCATAACCGGGGAGTGCCCCTGCAACTCCCCTGACACGCACACGTGGCAGCGGCGCCCCGGGCCCGTTCGAGGTCACCCGGGCCCACGACACTGCCCCACCGCCTAACGGCGCTCCGGGCCCCGCACCAACGGGCGCAAACGGCCCACACTGCTAACGCCGGCCCCCCAGGCCCTTGGCCTACACGGCCACTAGCCCGGCCGAAGCCCACACAGCGATCACCGTTCCGACGCTCCACCCGCAACAGGCTCCTGCACCCCTCCAAAGAACAGTGAGCCACAAACCACCACACAAAACGACCCATTTGTCAATTTGCAACCCGCACACTCGCTCACATCTGACCCCGGCCGGCGAAGTCACCCCCCCCCAAGCACTCATGCACCAATGCATCCACAATCGCTCCAAACACCACACCGCTGGCCTCCTCAGCTCAACATTCCACACAACCCACCAACGCTCAACACACCCGCGAATCCTCCATCCTCATCACTCCCAACACCTCGTGCCCCACGCGTCCTTACACTAGGAACACGTTCCATTTACACTACGTACTAAGCTACGTCCCACAACATCCAAAAGTCCTGTCACGCTCCGAAATCCAAAAAATTATTTCCACCTAAACGCCCATACAATCCCGCTCCCTAATCATCCAACGGGCTCCAGAGACTAACCCCCCGCCATGAAGCGTCAGCAAGCTACCCTTCCCAGCATCCATCCTTGCCCTGGAAGGGGTTCTTTCACCCCTTCCCAGGAAATCCTGTCACGCCGAAAGCGAGCTGGCTTCCGAATTGTTTTTCCCAATACGCACACCACGCGGCAACTACAGCCTCGCCTCGCACCTCCGTGACTCAGCAGCGCGACTTACCCGCCCCTTGAACGGACCATCGGCAGGAACTCCTCCGATTCCAACCCCACGCGCCATGACGCACCTCGCGCACCCCCAAAGCACCCTCGCACCCGAGGGCCCCCACCCGAACACATTGCCTCCCCGTTGACGTAAACACAAGCCGCGGGAGAACCCGCCAGGCCAAATCGAGCCTGTCCTAAACGCCGTCCGCGGATCGCAAATCCCACCCGGCTTCGACCGCTCACCCCGCAAGCGAGCACGGGGCCGTGCCTCACAGCACGGACCTCGCGCCGCTCGTAACCCGCGCGTCCCCGAATCAACTACAGCCCTACCGGCCTGTCCCTGCGCCGCGTCCCGCCACACCACACCTGTGTCAAACGACGCACAGACCCCCCACACATCCAATCACACCGGAGACGCGCTGCATCTCAACGCAGCGACCGACATCACCAATACAGAACCTCACACACACGGCTCCCTCACACGGACACCCACCACACAAGCCTTCACTGCCCAGGGTCCCCGCCCACCATCGTGCGAAAGCCGCAATCCCGCACACTCGCAAACGCACACCCTGCCACTCACCACACTGGATCGGTCCACAGCGCCGGGCCATACCCCCAAGCAACGCCACCATCCCCAGCACTCGTCCCTCAACCCCGCTGGCACACGACCACCTGGTCGTGATTCGCCTCAAGGGCAACGCTCCCTCTCCTGAGCAAGCCACCAGCTGCTCACCCGGCCTACCATCCGCGAGCTCACCCCCATTACCTCCTACCTTCGTGTGTGGTCTCCTTTTAACCCCGTCATTAACGTGCAGCTCTCCTCTATTATTTTCTCGTGCTCCGCACTCTAAAATTGTAGTCTGGTCTTTCAGTTTCCACGCGACTCAATCATTCGCTCTTCAGCTCATAATTCAAACTCGAGTTGTTCTCCCCACTCGTCCCAGCTCCCATCCAATCTCATAGTTCTCAATGGCTCATTCCTGTTCATTCGCTGCTCTCTCATTTACCCTCCTGCTTCCGCCTGTCCTCTCTCCAGTTCATGGTGCTTCATTGTAATCTCTTCTTGTGTCATTTGCTGCTGTCTCATACCCCTTGTTCTTCCCTCCTTCCTGCATTCATGGTTTCTTCAGGGTTAATCTTTTGGCTCGCGTTCTGTCTACCTCTCGCCCTCCAGCCTTGCCTTTCTCAATTGTCAACCCGCTTCATGTTTTGTTCTACCATTGTCCTCACTTCTCCCTCTCAATCTCGTTAGCTCTTCAATCTCCTATCCTTCCGCTTCATCCGTTGCCCTCAACGTCTCCCGTATTCCCAACCTAGTTCGTTGCTTCGAAGTTCAAATTCACCGCAGTTTATCCACTGTCTCTGTTCCCTCATTCGGTAATCGATTTCTTTCAACTGACAGACTCTCTCCGTCTCATCGTCCTCCAGTACCTTCTTTCCAATTCGCAATCCGGGTCCTCCGAGCGATCCTCTCTGTCCATTTCTTCTCCATCATTACTCTCTGCATCCATCTTAATCTGGCCGTTTATCGCTTCACTGTTGGAGACGCGTGTCCTAACGTCATTTCCGTTCCTCGCTCCTCCTCCACCACCCAACGTTTTGTAATTCCGTCTCCTCGTCTGGTTCTGTAACTCAGTGTTTCTCTCCAACTTCATCTCCGAACACCCCATGCTGGCCTAACGTTCTCATCTTGCCCTTGGTTTCTACATCCTTCCCGTTCCTCGCCCGATAGCTCCCGTCCCAGCTACAACTCTCTACATTCGTCAAGTCGTTTCCTCACACTCACTATTTTATTCCCTTCGTCACGACCGCTCACCCAATTAAATTTTCCCTCTCGTACCGCACGTTTCCGTCACCTCCACACTTCGCCGCCCAACACTCTCCCCGAATACTTTTTCCACCCGCCGTCCACCGCGGGCTGACACCGTGCATCCCCCCAGCTCGTTCGCTCCACCACGTGCGTCGCATCGCACCGCGTGTCGCCTTCATCCGCCGCAGGCTCCGGCCCAGTTGCGCTTTGCAACCGCAATTCTTTATGTCTTCCTTCATCGTTGTTGTTCCATTTTGAGGCGGCCATCCATTTCTTTCAGTCTCCACCATCTGCCGTTCAATTCGTACATTCCTCCATTTTTTTTGTTTCATCGCTTGTTCACCCTTTTATTCGTTTCACGAGGAGTTGTCCACTGCTTGTTCACCCCTTTTATGCGTGCGTTTCACCATGTCGTTCCATCGCCACAGGCGATAAGCCGGCCATGCGGTCACTCACGAGGCGATGGCCAGGACGGGGGGGTTGGGCGAGGGGAGGGAGGGATACACCGCACCTCTGCCGCCGCCGCACCCATTCGGCCCTGCATTCCGTTCTTGGGGAAACGTTCTGCAGCACCAAGTCCGCCGGTCAACACGACCACACAAACCAAACACATCAAAAAAACA
>CM068952.1:130408187-130421203 GCA_035128595.1 Eptatretus atami | reverse complement strand
TCTCACACAATTTAAGTCATAATATTGATTTTTGCCAGGGAATACGAAGCACTTGAAAGACCTTTCATCAGCATGACGACTGAGAAATCATCACAGTCAGTGTTTGCCAAAAATGGGAACCTTGACAAAATCCACTGCACAAAAGAGAAAATTCACATCGGTCATTAATTAGCAAGAATATAAAATTAATTCGTTTGTGAAAATAGCAATAAAGCAAAATGCCTTCAACCATCTTATGCATGAGCCCACATTTTAAGATAAAAGAAAGAAGTCAAATAAAGCAAAAAGTCAAAGAAAAAGCAATGGATACAACGTATTAATCATGTGTAACTTCAGGTATATCTCTCTTTCAACTCCCAAATTTTGTATCAGCCTCTTTACTTTGACCCAAATATTCCCTCCTTGGACATCTGCTTCTTTTAAGTCAATAATGGATTGGCACTAAATCTCAAACGAAAGATCAGGGCAATCTCTCTCGACATCTTTGAGCTTTTATTGTCTCGGGCCACAAGCTGTCTGCAATGGGATTCAAGATTCCTCCTTTAAAACATATCAGATAGATTTTTTGTGAAGAGAGAGAGAAGAAACAAAGGGGTCTTTTGATGATTACATTCTGTCTCAAAATATCTCTCATGGGGCACAGTATCCCACGGGTTGGCAGGTTAGCCTCGGGGTATATACATTCGCCTCGTGAGCTGTCGAGCTTGGCCTCAATTCCAGATGCAACTATAAACTGCATTGTGTTTTGCTTGGCAGGGTGATTATGAATGTGTGTTGCCATGCTTGATTAGACATTACACTGGTGGTGTCGGTCCTGCCAGCATTAGGGTGACGTTAAAAATTCCACGGTGTCCTGTCACGAAGAGTCGGTGGAATATCCGGCACCCCAGCCAAATTCGACTTCCCACTTCCACCTACAGGGCCTGCATTTAGTGGGCACTGCCGTGCCTCTGTAGAAACTGATGCGAACCCACAGCCATGTTGGGTTTGCATACAAACGATGACGACATATCTCACAAGCAGCATATTTCCAAAGACCATATTCTTGGTCCACCATCCAATGTCTCTCTACACTTGTTGAAAAGATGAGTCCCATCTTCGCTGATTACGAACCCTGTGCACAACAGTACACCACATTTCTCAGAGCATGCCAACCTCTGGATCCACCTCTGCAGAAATGGAAAATAATTAATTGGTCAGATACGAGGAACATGTCTTCAATGCAGGAAGACCGGTGCTCTCACTCTGTTCCTACACAGGATTGGCTTTCTTAACCCTGATCCCGTTTACTTCTCTCCCTAAGCCCTCAAAGTGTTTCCTATCCCTGGACCAAACTTGGCCTCATAATCTGTCACAATATTGGGTGAATCACATCTCCGAAACTGTTTCATTTGAGGCTGGCTTATGCTTCCGTATTATATACAGAGGTAAGTCCAGTTCAATGGTACGCAGAGCCTCTTTGCAGTGTATACATATCATACAAAGTATTCATTAATATATTCCCACCCTATGCGGAGGTTACAGCGGCTTCCGTCTTGCTTCCCTGGAAGCAATTTAAGTCCATTGCAGCTCACTCCTTATGCTTTGCATAGTCTTGCCAGAGTCACAAGGTTTGTTTTAAACCCACCAAGCGCAGGTTGATGGACTTCAGTTTTCTATCTCTTGAGTTCGGCCTCACCCCTCCCACGCTCTCTTTCCATCTGTTTTCCACCCATCCTTGCCAAGGTTGCCTGCACTTCTCCAGAATACACACTGGATTACCCTCCCCAATTATAAGCTGAACTCTCACCTCCATTCTTCAACCCTCTATTAATTCTCTCGTTCTGTGCAACCGGTTACCGAGTCGTCTTTCTTTCACATTTTCCTTCCATATCATTCAATGCTTGCTCCATCATCACCGAATACACTCTTCATACCCACTCCTCTCTTCTCCTCTCACTAACCTGTCTCACCCTTGGCTCCCATTCCTTTCTCCCACTCATCCACTCATGTGTGCTGTCTTTAGAGCTCCTGCTTCTCCTTTGTTCTTTCTATAGTCTGGAACTCTTGCTTCCCTCAGTCATTTAGGCCCTCCAATGAGCTTAGACATCTGAATATAACCAAATATTTTTTACAGCCCTTTGCATATTATTAGTATGAGAGATTAAATAACCAATGGTGCAGGAAATATTCTACATCGGACAGTATGATGGAACCACCCAAAACACATTTTCCAAAAAAAAAAAATTCATCTGTGGATAAACTAAAATGAGAATGTGCAGGGACAAAGCCCTGAGCAAGAAATTGCAATATGCGGTTTCTACAGTTATTAAATTAATGGAAGTGAAACATCAATATTGTATACCAACATTCAATAGCATATGTGCAAGTCGTAGTTGATCAATGTTCATTTTCAACGCAGTTTGCTGCGGATGCTCGTCTCACCATCAGGGTTAATTAATTCGATTGCTGGCACAATCAAATCAAAAGCGTATTTGATATCATTAACAGAATTACCATTAAAGACAAATGAAAAAGTGTTGTGTAAACGCAGTGACCAGCATGAATCAGGTGCAATACCCCAAGGCCTCAGCTTACATTCAGTCTTGGTTACCTCCATTTCTGCAGCCAATATTTAGGCACACATCTAAGTTTATCGTTTAAAATTACTTGCCATGACATTTGGCTGTGGCTATGAGAAGGTAAAAAAGGTTGTAAAATACAAATTCCAAACTAGTAACGAAACATAAACCTCTCTTTCGTTTGCCATCATCTGGTTTTGCTGAGAATTTCTTGGAATCAACAACCTCTTCCTTTCAAAGTGAAAAGAAGTATGTGTCACAAAATTTGGAATCGTAAACAATTTAGCGAAATCTTGGCACAGAAAACACGTAATTCCAACCTGCATGTGAATATTTTTTTCCCATTGAAAGCAAGCGAATAAAAACTCGGTTGTTGTTCAAGCTTGCCACCGTTGTAAAGAGTCGAGGGCCGTCAACGTGGAATGCATCGAGTAGTTGAGATTTGTGAATTTCTGTCTTAAGGGTCTCGTAAGTCTAACTTTGGAAGTGTCCTTTGGGAATATGCGGTCATGTTGGTGTTGAAAATACGACAAGCAAGCAAATTGTTTTGGACGATCAGGTGCAAAGAACATCGAGTGGTGCAATAGCAGAGAAATATTTACGAAATTTACGGAAAGTGCTTGTGACATGGTCGAAAACGAGTCTAATGGGGGGTCTGACGAGTCGTGGATAATCACCAAAGTAGAAATTGAAATGACAGTTGCAAATTAATAATGCTGTATTTTCTTACAGTCCAAGTACTTTTGTTAATATAATAATCTATTGCTACTTCTTCAACAGCCAAATTAATCAAACCATCTCTCGGCAGTCAGCCAGAGGTAAGCTGGACTCTACATTCACGAACCGCCTTGCCTGAAAGGGGCAGAACTTTGAATTTTGTTCAGTGTATGGTGAGAACTTATACTCTTCATAAAAGACACAATGTGGATCTTTAATACTCTACCAACTAATGCTGGCAGACAACCAACCAGCTCAATGGCCATTGAGGACCAGCACACTTTTGATGCGACACTGAGCCTGCACAGTTTATAATTCAGCTGAGAATCGAACCCAGACAATTACGTATATACATTACAAAGACTTGGTGCGTGTTTAATGTGAGAGAGTCCGCTCGAATCGGAAGGCTGGTGGTTCAATCCTGATCCGAATCATACCGAAGACTTAATATACCATCAGAGGAATGGGAATTCCCCCCGCCATGAATGAAAAAGTCAACTATTCCAGTAATGAGGGAAGGTGAATTGGAACAAGACACCATTGCTGTCATTCATCTCGAAAAAAGTTCCCCAGGGGTGAGGGAACTAGTAACCAAAAATAAGTGAAATCAGATAAGCGGTTTCTCCATTTATTACAAAAAACATTTTTTTGAGATGCGCCGCCCTAGTCGGGCCATCTTAGATCGGCCACGCCCCAAATCAATAGGGTTCTTCCTTTTCAGGTGTACATGTGTGCACCCCAATGATTTCAAATCATATGGCGGAACAGTTTATGAGTTTATCGCACTCACAGCTATAAATGTTGACGCCGCGACGGACGGAACGAGGACGGACGGACAGCCCGGACGACCTGGGTGACAACAATATCCCCCTTCCGCCACGCGGCGGGGGAAAAAAATCGGTACGTGCTGCTCCTTGCTTCATGCTCAGCATTAAAATGACAGAGCACGACCAATCCCCCATCGGTGGCATCCATGAGGAGCAGGAAATTCCCCAGAGGAAATGCACCACTGAGTGCAGTGAGAAGAGTGACACATTGTTGTGATGTCACCCATGACCAATTATCCCAGGAGTGACACGTCACTTCCCCCAAGCTCAGTGGTTGTGTTTGTCTCATCCAGTATTCCATGGTGTGTATGAAGTGGGTACGCGTCCATTTCGAGCCTTAAACCTGAATAAAAAAAGGGGTAAGTGCACTACCTCTGACATCGTCAAGAACGTTGAATTGCTAACACACCAAACCTCACCAATGAAAGCATGGTCGTTATGTTAACATCAATATGTGCTTCCAAGCTCAGTTGAACAGAAGTAGAGGCCCAGTATGCTAAAATTAAAGACTGTATGTAAATCTGACCAAGACCAAAGGACTTAAAAAAACGGGATGTGCTCTTCCTTTCTTTACGCTCAGCATTTAAAAGAGTAGGTCGATGGAGAATCCTCAGTAGTTAGCATCCATGGGCAGGAGGGGAAATTCCTCCTTGGGAAATGCTGGCCTGAGTGGGGTGAGCACGGTGGCACCATTGGGTGGGTCGCTGGAAGATTGCACCGGGAGTGACGGACTTCCCTAAGCTCAATGGCTGTGTTTGTTTCATGATACAGTTCCTGCGTTGGATCTTCTCATGTCATTTGTCGTATGATCCATGTTGAGATGTTGTGTGTAGCTTCCACGCCACGAGCCTTAGATCCTGTTGAAAAAAAAATAATATACTCACCAAAAGCCCATCTCATATATAATATAATTAGATTGCTGCCCTTGCCTTTTATTAAGATATATATATGTAGTTGTCATTACTCCTGGCACCCGAAATTGTGCAGTCTATTGATCGTTATTTTCGAATGAACTTTTGTTGTGGATGCTTGGTTTCAAAGTTACTCATTTCTCTCTCCACAAGCTATGTTGGGTTCTAGTCCTATGCTTTAAATGCGACGGTGGATGCCAAGCTTCCTAGTAGGAGTTTTGAGGGAGGCCATCAGCTTGCAGTCGACTGAAATAGGCTGGCATGGGTTGAGGTTTGGAAACGTTGCAGTTATCTGAAATGAGTCAGCAACTATCAAAACTGTTATTGCCAATTAAAGAGAACAAAAAAACACCATGAGTTTTTGTTGTCTGGTTATATACAACTGGACACATTCTTAACTTGTTACTCCAGGGTGTAATGCAGTCATGAAATTTGATGACCGATGGTTTTACTGAGTAGTTTGAAAGATTGAATTGAAAATTTTTATCATCAGAAAAGTGAAGCATGCGAGTTTCCCTCGGCCAAAAAATTCACAGATGCATAATCTGGTGACTTGTATTCATCTACAAGGATATATTATCAAAAAAAAAAAATTACTTGTATCCAAGAACATTTCATCTGATAAAAAAAAAATAAGACCACGATGCACGGAATCAATGAGCATTTTGCACTTTCTCCTCCCTGCCTTAAAATACATATTCCCGAAGATCCACCGTCACTATTCCAAGTCGAGTGTGAATGAAATCTATCACAAGTCCACGTTGCACACTGCCACAACTTGCACCTTTTCGCGTGTGTCAATGACTCTTGCCCTGTGGAGATCTCTGCCTAGGCATATAGTCGATTTCATTATTACATTTCATTCAGACTCTTCAAACAGAGCCAGGAGAGGCTGTTTTGCGAGAAGGTGTGAATAATGATGGCGTGCCAAGAGATCCGTCATCACGACAGCGCTGGGAAGGAATGTTGCTTGATGCGTGCAAGCATTATACAAAATGGTTCATCAGAAATAAATCTCTACTGTAAATAAATCAGAGATTTTGGGAGGCCGAGGGGCATACACATCGATTTTTTGATTAGAGTGGGGAATGCGAAACAATCTAGAGCAATCGTTAAAAACATGCAAAAAATTTTGAGATTAACACACGAGTTCAGGTTTAACATCACAATAATCATCATTATCTAATGTTTCTTCTTATTTGTATTATTGTTGCATTAATTAAGTTTGAAGCACTTCTATTATATCAGGAGATATGACTCCTTTCGCCAAAACTGCAAAAACAGACAAATTATTGTAATTAGGATTAGTTGACAATTAATGGAAATTGTAAAGTTTCCATTTTTGAATGACCCTTGGGAAAAGCACTCCAAATTAGCAGTGCGTGAACGCAATTCATACAGGTTGGTGTGCAATTGAGATGGCTGCCGCCCCCAAGTGGGCAACATCAGAATGAGAGGTTGTGTAAAGAGACGAAACAATAGCCGTCATAAAGCGCGAAATTATAAAGCTGTACAGCAGACAACTAAGAATTAATTCTGCTTCGCTGAGCTTTATTGAAATACATATACCATTCCACCATTTCATTAAAGATTCCCGTTGTCGCATTGTTGAACGCATCAAGAGACCGCAACCCTCAGGTGAAGTATTCAGGAGATTGCCAGTGCCAATTTTGGGGCTTTGTGGGATAAATAATATCTATATCACCATTGTGTAGCTTACAATAGTTCAGTTAAGTGTCATGTGAAACAGAATGGCCATATTAATCCAGGATTATTGGTTCGTATGGCGATCACTGTCCTATAATTTCTGAGACAATACTTTTTGATGTTCAAAGGAATAGTTTGGTTTGTTTGCTGCTGCATTCCCTCAAAAAAAAATGGACTCAATGCAATGGCCACAGCTTGATCTCATAAAATGTTTGGTGTTGCTTTGTTGTTCTCTTATTATAGGCCCAGTAATTCATGTAAACTGCCTTATTTCATTCTTCGGCCATAAAAAGTCCACACTATGGGTAGGTGCCTATATTGTATAAATATATTAACGTGAAAAAATTAAATGTATGGACGTAGCTCTGGACCATCTTATGGTGACGACTTTCGGCCAAATAGACCTTCTTCTTACGTCTTCCTCAAATGACAGCGAGTGTACAGATCTTCATGCCTTAGAGAGCCTTCTTGGTCTCATGCTTGAGAGTCTCTCAGTAATGTGTGTTTCTGTCTACGCTGGTCGATTCACCAACAAGTGAGTGAAACCTGTCCGCGGCTAAGAGGCGTGAAAGCTTCTTTCGGATCACCCTCCTTCTATCCCCTCCCTGATACACTTCTTCTGTTCATGATCTTAAAATATAAAAAAATACAACAAAAAACAAAACCTTTTCCCTCCTCACATTGACCCCATGTAACTACGTGAACTTCCTGCACCGACTCTTCATTCTCCTTCGTGACTGCCGATCTACCACTTCCCTCTTACTTTTGCTGACCCACATTCACCCATACACCGTTCACAATTTTTTTCTTCAACCTTTCTTTACTAATCTGACCTAATCTTTAAAAAATTATTTCCACTTCTCACTCTAACACCTCCCATAACCACGTGATTATATATACCACCTTCTTCCTCTTCCTGTAACTTTCACCGACCTACCATCTTCCTCCTACTTAGCCATCCAAATCACCATACACCTTCCACGGTTTTTGTTCGTACACCTTTCCTTTACCGACCTTATCCTAATCTATATTTAAAAAAAAAACAGGAGCCTATAAAATGTTTCACTTCCCTTTTCCACATGTATGGTTCTCTTATTGTATAATAATTCACTCTTCGTCTTTTTATTGAAAAGACTTTGTCAATTTGACCTTCCTTCATGTCCCATGTCGAAAAAGTCCCACTGTTACAACGTTTCCTTTTCTACATTCTCTAATTCTCCTTTATTGATCCCTCACATAATGGTCTTTAATCACATCTCTGACTATAAAATTTGTTAAAAATTTTTCCCCAAAGTGTGGGGCCCAATTGGCATGTTACCTTCCACAATTGCCCCATTTTTCCAACTTCAGTAGCCAATACACCCCCCTCCTTACATCTAACTCCTCCTAACCCCACCTGTTATAGCCCCCTCCTTACCCTCCCAGTCTATGCCCCTCATTTCTTGCCTCCACTCTCAGCACCTCTTCACTGTCTTCTCTTAAGTATCAGCCAAATTCATCTGATGTCCGCAAAACTTGTGGTGGCAAACATCCTGCTCTGTTCTAACCTGACAGATATCGCACTCCTCAATCAGTACCACTCCTCAACATTTCAAACATGCTCTTCTTTCCTCTCACACCTTCCCTCGCTCTGTCATAACCCTCAAAATATTGTAGTCTCCCACTGCCGGCCTCCTTTATCCACCATAACACAACCAAGTCTCATCCTTCGCTTTCCCATCTCTTCCATCACCCGCCTGCCCCTTAGCTGTGCCTGCCTCATCGTCTCCCACTCCCTTCAAAGCTTCCTTCTCACCCCTCCCTCTCAAAGCAACCTTTCCACACTCTTCCTCCTCAAAATTCCCACTCACCTTTGTCAAAACTCCCTCTCACCCTTCTCCCTCAAATCTCCCCAATCACTCCCATTTCTCAAAGCTGTCCCCCCCCCCCCACCACTCACATAGCTGCCTTCCTTCCCCTGACCTATCTCTCCATCTCATTACTCCACCTCCTCCAATCTTCAACTTCACTATTGCCCCTCTTTATTACTCCCACCTGGCCTCATCCATCACCACGAGCCTTTCTCTTCCTCATTCGGCTCTCTCCTGAGCTCTTCTACAATCCACCACACTCTGTCAACAAACTCTCCTTGCATCCCCACTCCACACCCCTCCCCTGCACCCAAAGCCTCTTCCCCTCCCTCTTCCTTAACAGTGTGTGACCTCACATTCTGGCCTTCACTTCAAACCTGACAGCTCTTTCCATACAGATTGCCAACGCCAACCAGACATTAATCTGCTTATCAGAAGAACTTTCCATTCTTCAAGACGTCTCTTACGCCTAGTATCTCTCTCTGTGTACTCCCACCTCTGTCTGCAACAACCTGAGCCTCCTCCTGCGGCAGAGTTGCTCTCTTAATCAAACACTCCTTCATCACTCTCCATGCAATGCCCGTCAGCTCCCCCAATCTACAGGAATACTCATGGCTATAGCTTCCCCTCCATCCCACCTCATGTTTGTGTGTTTGTTTGCCGTCCACCAACAGTGGATGACTCCATTTACACCTCGCTCACCAAAAACATGACCAACTTTAATCTCTCATCACCAACTCTTCTTCCCGTCCAATGTGGGCTGACTTAAACTGTCACATGCCAGTTGGCTGGTGTGGGGTACTCTCTCACCTGCCATGCTCTTCACCAAAATACTTCTGTTTTGACTCATTGCGACTGACATGATCTGTCAATTTCCTGGACCTGGATTTCAACAATGTACAACACTCTCTTCTGGATCTGATTTTTGACCAATTTCCCTGAAAATATTGCTGTTCTTCCTCTGCTCCAATCGTCATCAGACCACATGCTTATCAAATGGAACATCCTCTCTTGGCTGTTATGAGAGGACACCTCAGCACCAAATGTGAATCTGGCATTTCACTCAGTGCCGACTGGCAAGACTTCAAGCAGCAATAAAAGTTCAAGACTGGTCTCCCATCTCTACTTTCTCAACAACAAACTCATCCTGGGAATTCTTTCAAAAGAAATTTGCTCTCTCTCATGCAAGATTTAATCCCATCTTCGATCTTCGAGTGTCATACCTTTCCTGATGCGCCTGGATACACGAAGCTTGTGGTGGGCAGTTGTCGTGAGAAACAACTTGCCTTCACCTCGTGGAAGGCCAATCCAATTGAAGGCAATCTCAGTTACTTCCAACAAAGCTCGAACAAGTGTGTGTCTGCCATGAGGAGCGAGTAAGGAAACAACATCTTTCTAAATCTCAAGCAATCGAACTCGCAAACCTGTTGTCTCCCCTCCCAAATCTGGTGGCGTCTAGTTAAGTCTGTTTTCTGGTATATTTCCGATCACTTTTCTGTCCACAAACTTGATCGGGCTTTCTCACCCACCTTACACATTACCCAGCTTTCTTGAACACTGTGTCTTTTCTCCCACAAGGTTGGAGAGCTTGCTGTCAAACCTTCACTGATTCTGCCACCGGCAGAAGGCATCAGCCCACATGTCCTAAAAAACCTTCTCTGCTGCCTTGCTCACCCTCTCTTTGTCTATTCACCCTCTCATTTCCTTCAAGGTCATCTGCCATCTGTATGGAATCAAGCTAACCATTACCGCTCTGCATAAAAGTGCTGCACAACTGATACTGCAACTACAGACTAAATCAGCTTTCTCCCAAGTCACCGAAAGCTTCTGGAATCCATCATTGCTTCATGACATTAATCATTCCTCTTCTCCAATGGTAGTTTTCCGGTCATCAACTTGTCATTCTTGAAAGGACCATCTGGAACCCCCCCCCCCCCCGCCCCCTCTCTCTAGTTTCTCAACAATCCTCTTGAATAAGTCTTTTCATTCAACCTTTGGGCCTACTTGCCATGATCTTTTTGGAAGCACACATTTCCAAAGTATATATTATATACATATATATATATATATATACAGTATTATATATAGATATTATATATATATATATATATATCATATATAATATATCATAATATATTATAATTAATATATATATATACTGTATATAATATATATATATATATATATGCATATATATATATATGTAGGACGCCGCTTTATAATCCCACGTTATTAAAATTTCCAGCTGCTTATTGTGACCAAAATGAGTTGTGACAGCGAATTTTACATCGAGAATCGCGTCGGATAATAAATCCACCGCCGTTAAAATCCACTGCTTGGCACGTGCGGGTCTCAAAATCTAAGCTTGATGTAGTTATTGCTACTGGGGGTGTGTGTTTAAACTGTCGGAGAACTGGAAAAATTCCTTTAACGCGCGAGTGTCACAGTGAAAATCCATTGACTACAAGCCTTGTGCAATGATTTCCAGCTCTCTACGCTTTCACTTTGGGTCGTCACAGCGGGAACGTGTATGCGTTTTATAGCTGCGCGCGTTGGTTGAATTCTAATCTCTCAGCATTTTGCTTACTTTAAGAGTCACGAGTTGGGTGTGATTTTAGAGTCAAGATGGCGACCACGAGCAAAAAGAGGAAGATCTATCCATGAGGAGAAGGTGGACTATTAGACTTTCAATGCAATGCAAGATAACGTCTACGCGCGAAGGGCTGCGAATTCACGTTTGGCAAATTTTCTCGTAGGCCAGCTCCAGAATCTTATCAAGAACGTAAGGCACCATCAGAGCAGAGGTTCAAGAGCAAGCGGTGAAGTGGACGGTGGGGAAAGACGAGGAAGTGGAGAAGCCCTGCTTGAATGGTGGGAATTTTCGAATTGGAGGAAATGTCAGTGAATGGGCCCGATCTTATGTCAGAAAGCGGAAGTCCTTGCGCAAAAGCTGGTAATCACGACTTTAGGGGCCACTGACGGTTGCGGTTTTCTCGGTGGAAGAAACGGAATGGATGTCTTCACTGTTTTGAAGGAGAAGCAGCTGAGGCGGATGTGGCTGCCAGCGAACTGAGTTCCGTTCAAAATCAGGCTGGGAGAGGATTTCTTCAGTCATTGGACAAGCGGAACATCCTCAACGCCGATGAGACAGGAATCTACTTCGCGCTTCTACCAGACTCGACGACATTGCAAAAAGGACAAAAAGGCAAAAAAGGATTCAAACGCGCAAAAGACCGAGTAACATTGATGGTCATGCTGCACATGGACGGTGGAAAGGAAGATCTTCCTCTGTATTGCCAAACCAAAGAAGCGCGTTGCTTTCAAAATCTTCAACGAACTGGCCCTGACCTACGACTTCTCTTCCAATGCGTGGATGACAAGCTGAATCTGGAGCGCTGGCTGTCCGTATTGGATCTCAAGTTCCATCGTCAAAAACGAAAAGGTACTTATGCTTTGTTGACATTGTTCGGCACCCACTCAAGTCGATGGTCAGATTCTCGAAGCCATCGAGCCATAGCTGAAGAAGTGGAAGAAGAAAGCGACAACGAACCCGAGCCGGAATTGCCAAACAGCGCAGAGATGCAGACTGCACTCGCCAATTTGGACAGGGGACTGCAGCTCTTCAGGTTTTGCCCATCCGAATTCCCGCAGCGTGACGGATTCAATAAAGGAACATTCTGCAAAACTTCCCACCCAAGCAAGCGACCTTGAGAGATTCTTTTGAACAATCCCCTGTGCGACACGTTGGATAGAATCCGATGTTTTTGTTAGCAGGAAGCAGCGTTTAACGACATTCGCTTTTTGTTGTTTAGTCTATCAGTAGGTGGCTGAAAATAGGTTCTCCGCGTAAAAATCAGCCGTGTTAATAAATCCAAACAGCGGTGGTCCCATGGATTTATAAAGCGGCGTTTACTGTATATTTATATTATATATATATATATATTGTTACGTTGTGGAAATTCACAGAACACCATTCAGGCTTCCCAGAGATCAGTTATGTCGATAAGTCTGTGTTCAGAAGATTTCCCTACCGATGTCTATAGGGATTATTCTGTGTAACGGGCTGTGATCTTTGAGGTCGTGTTTTTCTTTTGCCTATCATTATTTTGGACCAACCGCCTCTCAACCACCACAACTACCACAACCGCATCTCAGACAACCACAGCCACCTTCTTCCACAAAACCGCCTTCACAACAACCACCTTCCACAACCACAAATTCTCCTCACATCGTCTAAACCACATTCCTCACCAACATAACCAACAACGAACAGCATCGCCTCACCTTCATCTCCATTGCGCCGCCATCTTTGCGCCAGCCACGGCGAGTTCCCCACGAACGGCATCGCCGCCGATAGACGCAAGGGTTCCCTTTTAGGACGGGGGCCGGTGATTTCCACAACGTCCGCGTGGGGCTGGTGATTCCTGCAACGTCCGCTTTGTT
>CM068952.1:130394733-130408162 GCA_035128595.1 Eptatretus atami | reverse complement strand
CGAGCTCTGACACCCGCGGCTTCGCCCCTCCTGGCATCCCGATCCGAATTGTCGCGAACGCGAACAAAGCGGACGTTGCAAGGAATCAACAGCCCGCACGCGGACGTTGTGGAAAATCACCGGCCCGTCCTAAAAGGGAACCCTTGCGTCTATCGCGGCGATGCCAGTTTCGTGGGGAACTCGCCGTGGCTGGCGCAAAGAATGGCGGCGCCAATGGAGATGAAGGTGAGGCGATGCTGTTCGTTGTTGGTTATGTTGGTGAGGAGAATGTGGTTTAGAGATGGTGAGGAGAATTTGTGGTTGTGGAGAAGGTTGGTTGTTGTGAAGGCGGTTTTGTGGAGAAGGTGGCTGTGGTTGTTGAGATGCGGTTGTGGTAGTTGTGGTGTTGAGAGCGGTTTGGTCCAAAATAATGATAAGGCAAAAAGAAAAACACACCTCAAAGATCACAGCCCGGTTACAACACGAATAAATCCCTATAGACATCGGTAGGGAAATCTTCTGAACACAGACTTATCGACATAGACTGATCTCTGGGAAGCCTGAAATGGTGTTTCTGTGAATTTCCACAACCGTAAACAATATATATATATATATAATATATATATATACAGTAGAACGCCGCTTTAATAAATCCCATGGGGACCACGCTGTTTGGATTTATTAACCGGCTGGATTTTTACGCGGAGAACCTATTTTTCAGCCACTCTACGGATAGACTAAGACAAAAAAGCGAATGTTCGTTAACGCTGCTTCCTGCTATACAAAAAACATTTGATTTATCCAACGGTGCCAAGGGGATTGTTCAAAAGAATCTCTCCAAGGTCGCTTTGCTTGGGTGGAAGGTTTTTGCAAAATGTTCCTTTATTGAATCCGTCACGTGGCGGGAAATTCGGGATGGGCAAAACCTGAAGTAGCTGCGTCCCCTGTCCAAATTGGCGAGTGCAGTCTGCATCTGCTGCAGCTGTTTGGCATCGGCTCGGGTTCGTTCGTCGCTTTCTTCTTCCAACTTCTTCAGCTATGGCTCGATGGCTTCGAGAATCTTGACCATCGACTTGATGTGGGTGCCGAACAATGTCAACAAGCATAGTACCTTTCGTTTTTGACGATGGAACTTGAGATCCAATACGCGAAGCCAGCGCTCCCAGATTCTAGCTTGTCATCACACGCATTGGAAGAGAAGTCGGTAGGTCAGGGCCAGTTGTTGAAAGATTTTTGAAAGGCAACGCGGCTTCTTTGGTTTGGGCAATCAGAGAAGATCTTCCTTTCCACCGTCGCAATGGTTGCGCATGACCATCAATGTTCACTCGGGTCTTTTGCCGTTTGAATCCTTTTTTGGCCTTTCTTGTCCTTTTTGCAATGTACGTCGGTCTGGTAGAGCGCGAAAGTAGATATTCCTGTCCTCATCGGCGTTGAGGGATGTTCCGCTTGTCCAAATGACTGAAGAATCCTCTCCCAGCCTGATTTTGAAGGAACTCATTCGCTGCAGCCACATCCGCCTCAGCTGCTTCTCCTTCA
This sequence comes from Eptatretus atami, assembly GCA_035128595.1. NCBI lineage: Eukaryota > Metazoa > Chordata > Myxini > Myxiniformes > Myxinidae > Eptatretus > Eptatretus atami. The sequence goes on along the minus strand of CM068952.1, from coordinate 130,406,647 downwards.
AAACAGGAAGACATTCATTCCGTTTCTTCCAACCGAGAAAACCACAACCGTCAGTGGCCCCTAAAGTCGTGATTACCAGCTTTTGCGCAAGGACTTCCGCTTTCCTGACATAAGATCGGGCCCATTCACTGACATATTCCTCCAATTCGAAAATTCCACCATTCAAGCAGGGCTTTCTCCACTTCCTCGTCTTTCCCACCGCTTCCACTTCAACCGCGCTTGCTCTTGAACCTCTGCTCTGATGGTGCCTTAGTTCTTGATAAGATCTGGAGCTGGCCACGAGAAATTTGCCAAACGTGAATTGCAGCCCTTCGCGCGTGACGTTGTCTTCGCCATTGCATTGAAACAAGTCTAATAAGTCCACCTTCTCCTCATGGATAGATCTTCCTCTTTTTGCTAGTGGTCGCCATCTTGACTCTAAAATCACACCCAACTCGTGACTCTTAAAAGTAACAAAAATGCTGAGAGATTAGAATTCAACCAACGCGCGCAGCTATAACGCATACACGCTTCACCCGCTGTGACGACCCAAAAGTGAAAGCGTAGAGAGCTGGAAATCATTGCACAAGGCTTGTAGTCAATGGATTTTCCATCTGTGACACTGCGCGTTAAAGGAATTTTCCAGTTCTCCGAAGTTAAACACACACCCCCACAGCAAGCACATAACTACATCAAGCTTAGATTTTTGAGACCGCGCACGTGCCAAGCAGGTGGATTTTAACGGCGGTGGATTTATTATCCGACGGATTTCTCTATGTAAAATTCGCTTGCAAACTCAATTTTGGTCAAATAAGCAGCTGGAAATTTTATAACCGTGGGATTATAAAGCGGCGTCTACATATATATATATATTGGCATATATAATATATATATATAATACAGTATATATATATATTATATAATATATATAGATATAGTATATATATGATATATATTATATATATATATAATATATTATATAATACTGTATATATATATATATATAATGTATATAATATATATTTGGAAATGTGTGCTTCCCAAGAAAGATCATGGCAGTAGCCCAAAAGGTTGAATGAAAGGACTATTCAAGAGGATTGTTTGAGAAACTAGAGAGAGGGGGCGGGGGGAGGGGGGGGTTCCAGATGGTCCTTTCAAGAATGACAAGTTGAATGACCGGAAAACTAGCCATTGGAGAAGAGAATGATTTAAATGTCAGAAGCAATGATGGATTCCAGAAGCTTTCGCGATGACTTGGGGAGAAAAGCTGATTTTAGTCTGTAGTTGCAGTATCAGTTGTTGCAGCACCTTTTATGCAGAGCGGTAATGGTTAGCTTGATTCCATACAGATGGCAGATGACCTTGAAGGAAATGAGAGGGTGAATAGAACAAAGAGAGGGTGAGCAAGAGCAGCAGAGAAGGTTTTTTAGGACTGTGGGGCTGATGCCTTCTTGACCGGTGGCAGAATCAGTGAAGGTTTGACAGCAGCTCTCCAACCTTGTCGGGAGAAAAAGAACACAGTGGTTCAAGAACAGCTGGTAAATGTGTAAGGTGGGTGCAGAAAGCCCGTCAAGTTTTGTGGACAGAAAAGTGATCGGAAATATACCAGAAAACAGACTTAACTAGACGCCACCAGTTTGAGGAGGGGAGACAACAGGTTTGCGAGTTCGACTTGAGATTTAGGAAGGATGTTGTTTCTTACTCGCTCCTCATGGCAGACACACACTTGTTCCGAGCTTTGTGGAAGTACGAGATTGCCTTCAATTGGATTGGCCCTTCCACGAGGTGAAGGCAAGTTGTTTCACACGACACACTGCCTCCCACAAGCTTCGTGTATCCAGGCGGCATCAGGAAAGGTATGACACTGAAGATCGAAGATGGGATAAATCTTTGCATGAGAGAGAGCAAATTCTTTGAAAGAATTCCCAGGATGAGTTTTGTTGTTGGAGAAAGTAGAGATGGGAGACCAGTCTTGAACTTTTATTGCTGCTTGAAGTCCTTGCCAGTCGGCACTGAGGTGAAATGCCAGATTCAATTTGGTGCTGAGGTGGTCCTCTCATAACAGCCAGAGAGTGTTCACTTTGATAAGCATGTGGTCTGATGAGACGATTGGAGCAGAGGAAGACAGCAATATTTTCAGGGAAATTGGTCAAAAATCAGATCCAGAAGAGAGTGTTGTACCATTGGTTGAAATCCAGGTCCAGGAAAATTTGGACAGATCATGTCAGTCGCAATGAGTCAAAAAGAAGTATTTTGTGAAGGAGCATGGCAGGTGAGAGAGGTACCCCACACCCAGCCAACTGGCATGATGACAGTGAGTCAGCCCACGATTGGACGGGAAGAGAGTTGGCTGAGAGGATTAAAGTTGGTCCATGTTTTTGGTGAGCGAGGTGGTAAATGGAGTCCATCACTGTTTGGTGACGGCAAACAAACACACAAACATGAGGTGGGATGGAGGGGAAGCTTATAGCCAGAGGTATTCCTGTAGATGTGGGGGAGCTGAGGGCATTGCATGGAGAGTGATGAAGCGAGTTTTTGATTAAGAGAGCAACTCTGGCCGCCAGGAGGAGGCTCAGGTTGTGCAGACAGAGGTGGGAGTACCAGAGAAGAGATACTAGGCGTAAGAGACGTTTGAAGAAAGGAAAGTTTTCTGATAAGCAGATTAATGTCTGGTTTGGCGTTGGCAATCTGTATGGAAAGAGCTGTCAGGTTTTGAGTGAAGGGCCAGAATGTTTGAGGTCACAACTGTTTAAGGAAGAGGGAGGGGAAGAGGCTTTGGTGCGGGAGGGGTGGGAGTGGGGATGCAAGGAGAGTTGTTGACAGAGTGTGGTGGATTGTAGAAGAAGCTCAGGGAGAGAGCCGGGAATGAGGAAGAGAAAGGCTCGTGGTGTGGGATGAAGGCACAGGTGGGAGTAATAAGAGAGGGGGCAATGTGAAGTTGAAGATTGGAGGAGGTGGAGTAATGAGATGGGTAGAGATAGGTCAGGGGAAGGAACAGGCAGCTAATGTGAAGTGGTGGGGGGGGGGGGACAGCTTTGAGAAATGGGAGTGATGGGGGAGATTTGAGGGAAGAAGGGTGAGAGGGGAGTTTTGACAAAGGTGAGTGGGAATTTTGAGGAGGAAAGAGTGTGAAGGTTGCTTTGAGAGGGAGGGGTGAGAAGGAAGCTTTGAAGGGAGGGAGACGATGAGGCAGGCACAGCTAAGGGGCAGGCGGGTGATGGAAGAGATGGGAAAGGCGAAGGATGAGACTTGGTTGTTGTTATGGTGGATAATAGGAGGCAGGCAGTGGAGATACAATATTTTGAGGGTTAATGAAGAGGAGGGAAAGGTGTGAGAGGAAAGAAGAGCATGTTTGAAATGTTGAGGAGTTGGTACTGATTGAGGAGTGCGATATCTGTCAGGTTAGAAAGAGCAGGATGTTTGCCACCACAAGTTTGGACATCAGATGAATTTGCTGAACTAAAGCAGAAGACAGTGAAGAGGTGCTGAGAGTGGAGGCAGATGAGGGGCAAGATGGGAGGGTAAGGAGGGGGCTAATAACAGGTGAGGGGTTTAGGAGGAGTTAGATGTAAGGAGCGCGGGGTGTATTGGCACTGAAGTTGGAAAAATGGGGCAATTGATGGAAGAGATAACATGCATTGCACACTGGATTTAACAAATTTTATTTCAGAGATGTGATTAAAGACATTATGTGAGGGATCAATAAAGGAGAATTAAGAGAATGTAGAAAAGGAAACGTTGTAACAGTGGGACTTTTTCGACATGGGACAGTGAAGGAAGGTCAATTGAAAAGTCTTTTTCAATAAAAAGACGAAGAGTGAATTATTATACAATAAGAGAACCATAACATGTGGAAAGAGGGAAGTTGAAACATTTTAAGGCTCCTGTTTTTTTTTTAAATATAGATTTAGGTAAGGTCGGTAAGGAAAGGTGACGAACAAAAACCGTGAGGTGTATGGTGAATTTGGATCGGCTGTAGGAGGAAGATGTAGGTCGGTGAAAGTTACAGGAAGAGGAAGAAGTGGTATATATAATCACGTGGTTATGGGAGGTGTTAGGTGAGAAGTGGAAATAATATTTTTAAAGATTAGGTCAGATTAGTTAAAGGAAAGGGTTGAAGAAAAAAATTGTGAACGGGTATGGGGTGATGTGGGTCAGCAAAAGTAGAGGGAATGGTAGATCGGCAGACGAAGGAGGGAAGAGTCGGTCAGGAAGTTCACGTAGTTACATGGGGTACAATGGTGAGGAGGGAAAAGGTTTTGTTTTTTTGTTGTATTTTTTTATATTTTAAGAACAATGAAACAGAAGAGTGTATCAGGGAGGGGGATAGAAGGAGGGTGATCGAAAGAAGCTTTCACGCCTCTTAGCCGCCGGACAGGTTTCACATCACTTGTTGGTGAATCGACAGCCGTAGAACAGAAACACACATTACTGAGAGACTCTAAGCATGAAGACCAAGAAGGCTCTCTAAGGCATGAAGACTGTACACTCGCTGTCAATTTGAGAATGACCGAAGAAGAAGGTCTATTTGGCCGAAAGCTCGTCCCATAAGATGGTCCAGAGCTAACGTCCATACATTTAAATTTTTTTCACGTTAATAATTTTATACAATAAGGCAACCTACCCATAGTGTGGACTTTTATGGCCGAAGAATGAAAATAAGCAGTTTACATGAATTACTGGGCCTATAAGTAAGAGAACAAACAAAAGCAACACCAACAATTTTATGGGAGATCAAGCTGTGGCCATTGCATTGAGTCCATTTTTTTTTGAGGGAATGCCAGCAGCAAACCCAAACTATTCCTTGAACAATCAAAAGTATTGTCCTCAGAAATTATAGGACAGTGATCGCCATACAACCAATACATCCTGGAATTAATAATGGCCATTCTGTTTCACATGACACTTAACTGTAACTATTGTAAGCTACACATGGTGATATAGATATTATTTATCCACAAAGCCCCAAAATTGGCACTGGAAATCTTCCTGAATACTTCACCTGAGGGTTGCGGTCTCTTGATGCGTCAACAATGCGACAAAACGGGATCTTTAATGGAAGATGGCTGGAATGGTATTGTATTTCAATAAAGCTCAAGCGAAGCAGAATTAATTCATTAGTTGTCTGCTGTACAGCTTTATAATTTGCGCGCTTTATGACGGCTATTGTTTCGTCTCTTTCAAACTCTCATTCTGATGTTGCCCACTTGGGGGCGCAGCCATCTCATGCACACCAACCTGTATGAATTGCGTTCACGCACTGCTAATTTGGAGTGCTTTTCCCAAAGGTCATTCCAAAAATGGAAACTTTACAATTTCCATTATTGTCAACCTAATTCTTAATTACAATAAATTTTGTCTGTTTTGCAGTTTTGCGAAAGGAGTCATATCTCTCTGATATAATAGAAGTCTTCAAACTTAAAATTAATGCAACAATTATACAAATAAGAAGAAACATTAATAATGATGATTAATTGTGATGTTAAACTGACTCGTGTGTTAATCTCAAAAATTTTTTGCATGTTTTTAACGATTGCCTCTAGATTTGTTTCGCATTTCCCCACTCTAATCAAAAAAAATCGATGTGGGTAATGCCCCTCGGCCTCCAAAAAATCTACTGATTTATTACAGTAGAGGATTTATTTCTGATGAACCTTTTGTTAAATGCTTGCACGCATCAAGCAACATCTCCTTCCCAGCGCTGGCTCCGTGATGACGGATCTCTTGGCACGCCATCATTATTTCACACCTTTCGCAAAAACAGCCTCTCCTGGCTCTGTTTGAAGAGTCTGAGATGAAATGTAATAATGAATGCGACTAATGCCCTGAGGCAGACGATCTCCAAGGGCAAGTAGTCATTGACACCACCGAAAAGGTGCAAGTTGTGGCAGTGTCAACGTGGACTTGTGGATGATTTCTTCACACTCGACTTGGAATAGTGCGGTGATCTGTCGGAATATGTATTTAAAAGGCAGGGAGGAGAAAGTGCAAAATGCTCAATTGAGTTCCGTGCATCGTGAGTCTATTTTTTTTTTTATCAGATGAATGTTACTTGGAGATACAAGTAATTTTTTTTTTTTGATAATATATCCCTTGTAGATGATACAAGTCACCAGATATATCATCTGTGAATTTGTTTGGCGAGGGAAAACTCGCATGCTTCACTTTTCTGATGATACAAAATTTTCAATTCAAGATCTTTCAAATACCTAGTAAACCATCGGGTCCATCAAATTTCATGACTGCATTACACCCTGGAGTACAAGTTAAGAATGTGTCCAGTTGTTATATAACCAGACAACAAAAAACTCAGGTGTTTTTTTGTTCTCTTTAATTTGGCATAACAGTTTTGAATAGTTGCTGGATCATTTCAAGATAACTGCAAACCGTTTTCTCAAACCTCAACCTCATGCCAGCCTATTTCAGTCGACTGCAAGCTGATGGCCTCCCTCAAAATCTCGCTTACTAGGGAAGCTTGGTCATACCACCGTGCATTTAAAGCCATAGGACTAAGAACCCAACATAGCTTGTGGAGAGAAGAAAGAGTAACTTTGAGAACAAGCATCCACAACAAAAGTTCCATTTCGAAAATAACGATCAATATGACTGCAAATTTCGGGTGCCAGGAGTAATGAACAAACTACATATATATATCTTAATAAAAAGGCAAGGGCAGCAATCTTTATATTATTAGTATGAGATGGGCTTTGGTGAAGTATATATTTTTTTTTCAACAGGATCTAAAGGCTCTCGTGGAGCTACACACACATCCTCAACATGGATCATACCAGACAAAATGACATGAGATCCACGCAGGACTGTTATATGAAACAAACACAGCCATTGAAGCTTAGGGGAAGTGCCGTCACTCCCGGTGCATATCCTTCCACGACCCACACCAATGGGGCCACCCTGCTCACCCCACTCAGGCCAGCATTTCCCAAGGAGGATTTCCCCTCCTGCCCATGGATGCTAACCTAATGAGGATTCTCCATTGACGCTATCTTTTAAATGCTGAAGCGTAAAGAAAGGAAGCAGCACATCCCGTTTTTTTAAGTCCTTATGGTCTTGGTCAGATTTACAGCAGTCTTTAATTTTAGCATACTGGGCCTCTACTCTGTTCAACTGAGGCTTGGAAGCACATATTGATGTTACATAACGACCATGCTTTCATTGGTGAGGTTTGGTGATGTTAGCAATTAACGTTCTTAGACGATGCAGAGGTAGTGCACTTACCCCTTTTTTATATCAGGTTTAAGGCTCGAAATGGAGCTACCCACTTCATACACACATGGAAAATACTGATGAGACAACACACCACTGAGCTTGGGGGAAGTGACGTCACTTCCTGGGATAATCTGTCATGGGTGACATCACAACAATGGTGTCACTCTTCTCACTGCACTCAGTGGTGCATTTCCTCTGGAGGAATTTCCTGCTCCTCATGGATGCCAACCGATGGGGATTGGTCGTGCTTCTGTCATTTTAAATGCTGAGCATGAAGCAAGGAAGCAGCACGTACCATTTTTTATCCCCGCCGCGTGGCGGAAGGGGGATATTTGGTTGTCACCAGGTCGTCCGGGCTGTCCGTCCGTCCGTCGTAATCCGGTCCGTCGGGCGTCAACATTTATAGCTGTGAGTGCGATAAACTCATAAACTGTTCCGCCATATCGATTTGACATGGGGTCACACATGTACGCACCTGAAAAGGAAGAACCCTATTGATTTGGGGCGTGGCCGGATCTAAGATGGCCGACTAGGGCGGCCATCTCAGAAAAAATGTTTTTTGTAATAAATGGAGAAACCGCTTATCTGATTTCAACTATTTTTGGTTACTGTTCCCTCACCCCTGGGGAACTTTTTTCGAGATGATGACAAATGTGTCTTGTTTCCAATTCACCTCCCTCATTATCTGGAATATGTTGACTTTTTTCCATTCAATGGCGGGGGGATTCCCATGTCTCTGATGGTTATTTAAGTCTTCGGTATGATTCGGTCAGGATTTGAACCACCAGCCTTCCCGATTCGAGCGGCACTCTCTCACCATTAAACACACAAGTCCTTTGTAATTATATACTGTATTGTCTGGGTTCGATTCTCAGCTGAATTATAAACTGTGCAGGCTCAGTGTCGCATCAAAAGTGTGCTGGTCCTTCAATGGCATTGAGCTGGGTGTGTTGTCTGCCAGCATTAGTTGGTAGAGTTAAAGATCGCCATTGTGTCTTTTTGAAGAGTACTAAGTTCTCACCAACACTGAACAAAATTCAAAGTTCTGCCCCTTTCAGGCAAGGCGTTCGTGAATTAGAGTCCAGCTTAACTCTGGCTGACTGGCCCGAGAAGATGGTTTGATTAATTTGGGGCTGTGAAGAAGTAGCAATAGAATTATTTATATTATAAAAAGTACTTGGACTGGTAAGAAAAATACAGCATTATTAATTTGCAACTGTCATTTCAATTTCTCCCTTTGGTGATTATCGCACGACTCGTCAAGACCCCCCCATTAGACTCGTTTTCGACCATGTCACAAGCACTTTCCGTAAATTTCGTAAATATTTTCTGCTATTGCACCACTCGATGTTCTTTGCACCTGATCTGTCCAAAACAATTTGCTTGCTTGTCGTATTTTCACACCAACATGACCCATCATTCCCAAAGACATCTTCCAAAGTTAAATTACGAGACCCTTAATGACAGAAATGTCACAAATCTCAACATCTAAGATGCCATTCCACGTTGACGGCCACTCGACTCTTTACACGGTGGCAAGCTTGAACAACAACCGAGTTTTTATTCGCTTGCTTTCAAATGGGAAAAAAATATTCACATGCAGGGTTGGAATTTACGTGTTTTTCTGTGCCAAGATTTCGCTAATATTTGTTTACTGATTCCAAAATTTTGTGACACATACTTCTTTCACTTTGAAGGAAGAGGTTGTTGAATTCCACAGGAAATTCTCAGCAAACCAGATGATGGCAACGAAAGGAGAGGTTTTAATGTTCGTTACTAGTTTGGGAATTTGGTATTTTACACCTTTTTTACCTTCTATACCAACAGCCAAAATTGTCATGGCAAGTAATTTTAAACGATAAACTTAGATGTGTGCTAAATATTGGCTGCAGAAATGGAGGTAAACAAGATGAATGTAAGCTGAGGCCTTGGGGTCATTGCACTGATTCATGCTGGTCACTGCGTTTACCAACACTTTTTCATTTGTTGCTTTAATGGTAATTCTGTTAATGATAATCAACAAACGCTTTGATTTGATTGTGGCAAGCAATCGAATTAATTAACCCTGAATGGTGAGACGAGCATCCGCAGCAAACTGCGTTGAAAATTGAAACATTGATCAATACGACTTGCACGATATGTATTGGAATGTTGGTATCAATATTGATGTTTTCACTTCCATTATTTTAATAACTTAGAAACCGCATATTGGCAATTTCTTGCTCGGGCTTTGTTCCCTGCCACATTCTCATTTTGTTTATCCACAGATGAATTTTTTTTTTTTGGAAAATGTGTTTTTGGGTGGTTCCATCATACTGTCCCGATGTAGAAATATTTCCTGCACCATTGGTTATTTAATCTCTCATACTAATAATATGCAAGGGCTGTAAAAAATATTTGGTTTATATTCAGATGTCTAAGCTCATTGGAGGGCCTAAATGATGAGGGAAGCAAGAGTTCCAGACTGAATAGAAAGAACAAAGGAGAAGCAGGAGCTCTTAAAGACAGCACACATGAGTGGATGAGTGGGAGAAAGGAATGGGAGCAGGGTGAGACAGGTTAGTGAGAGGAGAAGAGAGGAGTGGGTATGAAGAGTGTATTCGTGATGATTTGAGCAAGCACTTGAATGAATGGAAGGAAATGTGCAAAGACAAGACCGACTGGTAACAGGTTGCACAGAACGAGAGAAATTAATAGAGGGTTGAAAGGAATGGAGGTGAAGAGTTCAGCTTATAATTGGGGAGGGTAATCCAGTGTCTGAATTCTGGAGAAGGGCAGGCAACCTTGGCAAGGATGGTGGAAAACAGATTTAAAGAGAGCGTGGGAGGGGTGAGGCCTGAACTCAAGAGATAGAAAACTGAAAGTCCATCAACCTGGCTTGGTGGGTTTAAAAGCAAACCTTGTGACTCTGCAAGACTAATGCCAAAAGCATGGGAGAGCTGCAATGGACTTAAATTGCTTCCAGGGAAAGCAAGACGGAAGCCGCTGTAACCCATCGCATAGTGAGTGGGAACCTATACTTAATGAAATACTTTGTATGATTACTGTATACACTGCAAAGGGCTCTGAAGTAGCCATTGAATGGACTTACCTCTGTATATAATCGAAGCAATAAAGCCAGCCTCAATGACAGTTTCGGAGATGTGATTCCCCAATATTGTGACAGATTATGAAGGCCAAGTTTGGTCCAGGGATAGGAAACACTTTTGAGGGCTTAGGGAGAGAAGTAAACGGGATCAGGGTTAAGAAAGCCAAATCCTGTGTAGGGGGACAGAGTGAGAGCACGCGGATCTTCTGCATTGAAAGACATGTTCCTCGTATCTGACCAATAATTATTTTTCCATTTCTGCAGAGGTGGATCCCAGAGGTTGGCATGCTTCTGAGAAATGTGGTGTACCTGTTGTGCACAGGGTGTCGTAATCAGCGAAGATGGGACTCATCTTTTCAAACAAGTGTAGAGGACATTTGGATGTGGACCAAGAATATGGTCCTGTTGAAATAATGCTGCTTTGTGAGATATGTCGTCATCGTTTGTATGCAAAACCCAAACATGGCTGTGGGTTCGCATCAGTTCTACAGAGGCACGGCAAGTGCCCACTAAATGCAGCCCTGTAGGTTGGAGTGGGAGTTTCGAATTTGGCTGGGGTGCCGGCATTTCCACGACTCTTCGTGAAGGACACCGTGGAATTTTTAACGTCACTCCTAATGCTGGCAGGACGACACACCAGTGTAATGTTCTATTCAAGCATGGCAACAAACATTCATAATCACCCTGCCAAGCAAACACACAATGGCAGTTTATAGTTGCATCTGGAATTGAGGCCAAGCTCGACAGCCTCAGAGCGAATGTATAATACCCCGAGGCTTACCCTGCCAACCCTGTGGGATACTGTAGCCCCTGAGAGATATTTTGAGACAGAATGTAATCATCAAAAGACCCCTTTGTTTCTTCTCTCTCCTCTTCACAAAAAAAATATATCTGATTGTTTTAGGGAATCTGAATACCATGCAGACAGCTTGTGGCACAGACAATATAAAGCTCAGAGATGTCGGAGAGATTGCCTGATCTTTCGTTTTGAGATTTAGTGCCATTCCATTATTGACTTAAAAGGAAGCAAGATGTCCAAGGAGGGAATATTTTGGGTCAAAGCTAAAGAGCTGATCAAAATTTGGGGAGTTGAAGAAGAGAGATAATAACCTGAAGTTACATCATGATTGTAAAGTACGAGTATGGGATATCCATTGCTTTTTCTTTGACTTTTTGCCTTTTATTTGACTTCTTTCTTTTATCTTAAAATGTGGGCTCATGCATAAGATGGTTGAAGGCATTTTGCTTTATTGGGCTAATTCAAAACGAATTAATTTTATATTTTTGCTAATCTACATGACCGATGTGAATTTTCTCTTTTGTGCAGTGATTTTTGTCAAGGTTCCCATTTTTGGCAAACACTTGACTGTGATGATTTCTCAGTCGTCATGCTGATGAAAGGGTCTTTCAAGTGCTTCGTTATTCCCCTGGCAAAAATCAATATTATGGACTTTAATTGTGTGAGAGAGGTCGGAGGGGAGAGATCAAAACCTCGCCTCACGGACTCCATATAAAGGCGTGCAGAGACGCCAAGCGAGTAGTTGAAGTCGGAGTTGTTGAAGTCTGGAGTCGGTGGGGAGCTGAAGAAGTCTGGGTTCACCGTGGAGCTCGCTTGAAGAG
>CM068952.1:130360203-130391749 GCA_035128595.1 Eptatretus atami | reverse complement strand
ATATAGTTCTGTATAGCATGAGATTTCAAAAATGCATTGGGCCAGATATGTTCTTCTAGATCAGGCATTGCGTGGCAGAGGTATGCACTCCACAGAGTGCCCTTCCTTTCATCGGAATCCGTGCATAACCTTTTGAGATGTCGTGCTGCATGTAGTGTTTGGCTCGATCACTCAATGGTGAAGAATCACTTCAAAAATACTTGGATCTAGATCCGTATCTTCACCAAATATCAATCAATTTGTCCTTGTCCCCCACCCAACCTGCCCACAAATTTTGTCCGCATCCACCATAAGGGTTTCAGACATCCTGCTCAAAGACAGACAGGGGTGAAACATAACGTCTGTCCACCTTCGGTGGTGGAGGTAACAAAATACAGTATTTTTACCCTCGCCAAAGGATTCGGACAAGGTATTGCATTTGGTTCTGTTTGTCTGTTTGTTTGTTGTTTGTCTGTCTGTTTGTTTGTCCGTACACAACTTTCGTGTTTTTTCCACAACCGCTTGTCGGATTGAGACAAAAATTTTCACCATTGGTGCAACTACTTATGTAGAATGTTTTAATGATAATTATGAAGTCATAGGTCACGCGTGTGGCAGCCATATTGGAAAAACGGAAATAATTTGTATCTCTGTATCTTTGAAACTGCACCAAGGAAAAAATTGAAACTTGGCACATAGCAAGTACTCTTCATGGGGAATGAGGATGATTTTTTTTTATGACATCATAGGTGCCCTCATTATGACGTCATAATTGCATATGTAGAACGCCACATCCAATCAGTATGAACATTTTTGAGGGTCATCTAGGGATAAAATGGTCACAGAAAAGTTAATGTCATCGGTCACTTGATTTGGCAGCCATATTGTTTGTTTGTTTTTAAGCCTTCAAAAATCTTCTTCATTGAAGTGGCTGAACAGATCGAGGTGAAACTTTACATGTATGACTGCCTGTCCATGTGGAACAAAAGGTTCACACATATGATATCATTGGTCACATGGTTTGGCAGCCATATTAGATTTCCCTAAAACCTACAAAAATACACCACTCAAAAGAAGTGCTGGCGAAGGTTTGCAATCTCTGATTGCTCTTTTTCTTGTTGATATTGTGACTCTCATGAAGGTGACATAAACAACTGACATGATATAGAGAAAATACCTCAATAAGGCTCAGTAGGATTGCCATTAAACCACCTGCTCTGTGTCTGGGAGGTTAGGTTTGAACCTCGCCGTGGCTGAGTCTAACAAAAGACGACTAAAATGTAGGCAACTTCCTCACTTGATGCTCAGCATTTAGAAGATAGAACATGGCCAACACTCGTGGGTTAGCAATCCCATCAGGACGGGGGAGGGGGTTGAGTTATCTCTCCAACTGAGCCGCTTGCTGACTAAGAAGAGAAAGGTGCCACCACAACATGGTATCACTGTGTTTGGGATCTGAAGTCAAGTCATAGCTATGTTGCCGTGGTTGTGTGTGGTGTGTGGTTGGTGGTGGTGTGTGTTTGGTGGTGTGTGTGTGTGTGTGTGTGTGTGGCGTGGTGTGTGTGTGGCGTGTGTGTGTTGTGTGGTGTGTGTGTGTTGTGTGTGTGTGGCATGTGACAGCGATTCCATAAGCCATAGAAATTGTAGAAATAAAAAGGCATACGACATAAACTACCTCCACATAGAAGGGGCAAATGACCATGTGAGTTTTGGGTTTTTAGCTTATCTAGAATATAAATTCCAGAGAAGGTATTGTCATCACGCACCGTCTGTCCATCCATCTCCTATTTCAAATCTCCAGCCAAACCATTGGGCCGACCCGGCTGAAATTTGGCAGCAACAACCTCTCCTGACTGCTAACAGGGATTGCAAAGCTTGTTCTGATCAGTGACTTAGTAGGTCAAAATGGCCGACTTAGGAAATTTCTTCAAAAGTCTTCTCCAGACCCACCAGTCAGAGTGCTACCAAACTTCAGTTACAACATTAGGCCAGGATATGGATGTTAAATTTCAGAGATCATCGCAATCACATGACCGGAAGTGTGTCAAAATGGCCGACAGTCAATTTTTGGGAAAAATCACGTAAATTCCTTCAAAAATCTTCTTCTACAGATCCGCCAGTCAGAATGCTACCAAATTTGGGTTACAACATTAGGCCAGGGCCCAGATAAGGTACAGGTCAGTGGTCATAGTTTTTAAAGTTTAAATCAACACACCAGTCTCAGGGATTTGTAACTCAAAGAAAATTTTTCTGAAGCAAGTTTAACAATATGATTGATACGAGTTGAAAGCACAACCTTTAACCAAAATTTTCTTTAACGCATCTCTAAAAATATAATTCATTGCAGAGAAATCGCAATCCTAAATATAAGCATCATAGTGGACAAAGTAAATGTGATCAATATGTCATATTTAACATCATCAACCGAACAAATTTGTCAATATAAGACAATGGCAATAAAGCCAAAAAAAGGGCAATCTTAAGAGCTCGGATTGTTGTTAAACCGAGGCAAGCTTCGAGGCAAAAGCATCATTTTTGATTTTCAAATTAAATTCTGCCGATAACTAAGGGATAGAAAATATAAATATGAATACAAGTAACGGCAAAACAAGACGAATTTATGAAGAGAGTTGAGAGACAAAAATCAGTTAAAGTATATCAACTAGCTCGCCATTTTACGACATCAATACTCAAAGAAGAGGAAGAGGATTATGGACTGTGGAATCATAAGAAATAATATATTTTGGGACGGTCAGCATGGAAAGACATGAGGAAAAAACTGGCCGAGTTGGCAATGCACTCAGCAAATCCCTCTCGTTAACAAGATGGCGCATTGTCATGGTTGTTAGCAGAAGGAACCTACAATTAAAGTCCATCCATGGGATGGCGATTTGGGATGAAATGCCTCATCTCTGAAGCACCAATTACCATATTTATAGTCGGGCCGGAATCAAATCCAAACTAGACAACTCAAAGGTGAGTGTGCTATCTCTGTATCGTCTTGTCAGATTGGTGTCACAGGGTATAATATAATACGAATAGAGTAACCGTCCTACAGGCGATGTTGTTCCAAGCATGCAAAACTTTCTTCTGATGCATACCTTTATTTCTTTATTTATTGACTGTGCGTTTGTTTGTTTGTTTATACATATATATATATATAAACACTGTTGAGGCTCGTGTGAGATCGAACACACAGAAGTACAACAATGGGAGCAGGAGACAAGATGGATTGGAGAGGGAAGCACAAAACAGTGGGGAACAGAGACATCAGGAGATCGGTGGAAGGGAGAGGGATGGGGAGGCGTAACAGCGGGGTAAACAAAATGGACACTACAGGGACTTTCAGAAAGGAAAGCAGGGAGTTTGAAGGAGTGGGTTGAGGTGGATTAATGTGGGTAGAAAAGATCGTGGTTTTGAATGGGGGAAGATAAGAGATGGTGGTGAACAGCTGTTTTGAAGACCTGGAGGGAAGAGTGGGATTGAAGAGTGTGGGAGTTTGTTCAAAGGTGGGGAAAAAGAGGAATGAAAGAGGGAAGGTGAGCAGTGATCCTTGATTTTTATAGTTTTACCAGAAGGGGGTTGCTGTCAGATCTTGAGCACCTTGCGGAAATATGGGGAGGGGGGCATATCGCACACATAGCGGGGGGGGGGAGACCAGAGAGGAGACAGGAGAAGACAGAAAGACCACTGACCTGCCTGCGGTGAGAGAGTGAGAGACCCAAAGACTCAGGTTCATTGCAGGAGATACCAATGATCTCAATGCCTTGGTTTCCACAATGTGAAGATGAGAAAGGTGAGAGGCGAAAGCACCAGCCAGGAGGGGAGAGCAGTATTCCATTAGGCTGTGGACGAAAGCTTTGAATATGGTCAGAACCTCAGGTGTGCCAAGGAAGGACTTTACACGACGTTGGATGCCCAGTTGGCGACTGGCTTTGGAGGCCAGTATGGAAATGTGGATTTCCCAGGAAAGATCATGGCAGACAGTGAGAACCAAAAGCTTGAATGAAAGGACTTCTTAAGGTTGTTGAGAAAGTAGATGGGGGTTTTTCCAGACGTCCTTTTAGAGAGAAATAGTGAGAGTGTAAGATTTGTCCGGATTGAAAGACATGTTCCACGTGTTGGACCAGATTGTGATACTATCCAGAACTGCAGAGAGTGAAGAGGCTGCTGTTTGCCAATCTGAGGGGAGACAGATGGTACGGCAGAGGATGGAGTCATCAGCAAAGAGATAAAGAGGATTTTATAGAGTCAGAGAGATCATTGAGAGAACCAGAAAACGAACAGAGCCAGAACACTTCCATGAGGACCTCCAGCCTGGACAGGAAGATGAGAAGAGAGAACTCCATTAAGGGCCACATGTTGACTGCGACAGGAGAGGAAGTCTGCGAGCCATGAGTGGAGATGGCCTAGGATACCATAGGAAGAGAGTTTTGTGAGCAGGGCAGGGTGCCAGACCGTATCGAAAGCACACGATATGTCTCGGTAGATGGCTCTCATTTTGTGAATGCATTGAGGACCTCCATCCATTGGTAGGATTGCAGAAGCAGCATATCCAGGGTGGAGTGACCTGGTCTGAATCCATATTGATGATCGGAAATCAAGCCATTGGGGAAGAGGAAGGATTTAATGTCTGAAGCGATGATGGATTCCATAACCTTGCTGATGATTGGGAGAAGGCTGATTGGTCTGTATTGCAGGGATCTGTTTTGCACCTTTTATGCAGGGCGGTAATGTTTGCTGATAACAAGCAGATGGCAGATGACTTGAGCAAATGAGAGGATGAATAGAGCAGAGAGAGGGTGAGGAAGAGCAGCAGAGCAGGTTTTTAGGACACGTGGGCTGATGCCATCTGGACCGGTTGCAGAATTTGAGTCGAGGTTTGACTGCAAGCTCTCCACTTTATCAGGAGAAATGACACAGAGTCCAGGAACAGCTGGGTGTGACTGGGTAAGTTGGGTGGAGAAATTGATCGGTTTGGGAGACAAGATTTAGAAGCAAACAGAGTTTAGGCATTCAGCCGTTCACATGCAGCGTTAGCTCTGTGGCTATTTGAGTAAGGGAGGGATGGAGGGGGAACATACACCAGAAACAGTTTTTTTTTGTGTGTGTTGTTTGTTTTTTTGAACTAGACACCACCAGCATTTGGAGGAGGAGAGAGGTTTGAGAGTTCAGACTTGTGATTAGAAAGATGTTGTTTTTCTAGCTCTCCTGAGGGTAGACTCCACTTGTTTGAGCTTTGTGGAATGAACTGAGATTGCCTTCATTTGGATTTGCCTTCCATGACTTGAAGGCAAGTTTTTCAGGACAAATGCCTCACCACAAGCTTCAGTGTATGATGGGCAGGGGAAGGGAGGACAACTGTAGATGAGATGGATAAATCTGTGTATGAGAGAGAGAGCAAGTTTCTTTGAAAGAATTCCCAGGACGAGTTGATGTCGGAGAAAGTAGAGATGGGCGACCAGTCTCGAAGTTCGATCGCTGTTTGAAGACCTGCCAGTTGGCATGAGTGAAATGCCAGACTTGACGGCACTTTGGTGGTTTCTCTAATAACAGCCAGATAGATGTCTACTTTGACAAGCACATGGTCAGATGAAATGATTGGATCGGAGGAAGAACATCAGATATTTCCAGGGAAATTTGTCAAATTCAGATCCAGAAGAGATAGAGTACCATTGGTTGAGATCTGAGTCGGGAAGTTGACTGATTGAGTCAGTCCAATGAGTCCCAGAAGTATTTTGCTGAAGTGCCATGACAGGTGAGAGAGGTACCCACACCAGCCAACTGACATGATGACAATTGAAGTCACCACATATGAGGAAGAGAGAGTTCGGATGAGAGGATAGAAGTTGGTCATGTTTTCGGAGAGGAAGTGAATGTGGTTATCACTGTTTGATGGACGGTCAACACACATCTATAACAAGAGGATGATGAGGGGCAAGATGGGAGGGTAAGGAGAGGGGCTAACAGGTGAGGGGTTCGGCAAGTGACAGTGGTGTATAGTTAAGTGACAGCTCTGTATAGGAATTATAAATAACCCGGGTTACGCATGAAGCAATAACATACGCGACTGCATATAATTCAAAACACCTCACTTCACAAGAAAAACATGAGGTTTGTTATACTGTCCTTTAAGTGGTGGTACTTGTAATACCCTCCCCCACCTGAGGCGGCACAACACGATACACATTCGCAAAGATAATTTGGTCCTCCCCCTCATCCCCCAAGACCACCGGCAAGATAAAACAACCTCTATACATTAATTGGATGTATGCTGATCCTCTGTAGCAAGTCTGGATGTAAGTGGGACAGAACTGTAGGTGGGGTAGCCCACAAAAAAAAAACCACAAACAAAGAAACCCACAAAACACAAACACCGGTCCGTGAATTACATACAGTAAGGATATCATAAATAAATTTATAATTTGCTGAACTATCTATCAGAGGTGAAGTGAAACAAAAATTACTTGAGGATGGTATTTAAAAAGGAAACACCATTTTACTGAAGTGATGAGCTGAACTTTGCAAAATGCCACGTGGCATCCTGTGCTAATAAATATTTAATATGAAAATCGTGCCAAGTTTACCAATGAGCTATGTACTGTGTTTTATATCAGCTGTCAATACATCATTTAAAACTCTTGGAAATAAGACTGGGACAAGATGTGTTGTCACCATGGAGTTTTCCAAACTACTTCTTTTGTATTCAGCACACGGCCGTGAGTAGCATAATCGGTTGAGGACGTGGCTGTGCGCTGATGTCGTGTCCCCTGTCGGTTGGAGCAGTAATTTGTAATTTGTTCAGGGTGCTGGAGATAGCTCACCTACTCTTGCAAAGGACAACGTGGCATCTTTAATGTCCACCAACTAATTCCGGTCGATAGATGGGCCACCCAGTTTAACCTCCATCTGAGGACGGGACACGCATTGACGGCTCACCCGTGCCTGCGAGACACCAGGATGACAGTTTGGAGCTGGCTCGATATTCGAATCCAGGTGAGACAGCTTATAGGCAAGTCGGCATTCCTCTTGGCCATCCTGCCAGGCATTTTCAAACTACAAAAACACATGATGGCCTCAATCAATCGTGGCGCTGTCATTCCGCAACATCCAATCTCCAATCCTGGATGGGAATAGAATGAGGTTGGTGTGTCAAAGTGCTCTGCTCCTCATACAATGTCACTCAGGCCCACAAGGTAATGAGGGGTTTGTGCACATCCAACTGCACACACAGTAATACACAATGTGTCGGGGTCGTTTTCCACTGTGTAGATAGCTTCAGCAATCTCGAGCACCCTGGCTCTTCTGTTGCAATTCTCACACGACAGACATTTCGGCCTCGGCTGCAATGATCTGCTTCCAACTGGAATTTATTTCATGTGGCTTATCTGTAAATGTCATCGTTCCAAGAGAACCAAGGAGTTGATAAATCCTACCACTGCAAGCATGAAAACACAAAATTCGGATTTATGGAAAGCCAACATTGTTCCTTTTGTGGTCAAGTCATCGAGGTGTTTTGTTCATTTACTGTACATGTTTCCAAAGAGTTGCACATCAGTCGCCCGGCTTATGCATGCCAAAAAGATAGCACGGCATCACACGATGCATTTTCCAATGAAAAATGTCACCCGTGTTGAAATTAAATGCCAGCATAATTGCGTTTTTTTGCATTAAAACTGAACTAGAATCAATTAATACTTCAAGAGGCTTCTCTTTGTCCAATGAGCAAAACTAACCTAAACCCTGCTCCAACATCACTAACTTTAAATCAAGGTGTGTACTCTCATGTGCACATTATGACCTGTGAACTTTTGTTCACCAGTCCCACACATGCGAATGATATTGCCCTGGATAACCGAATGGTTATTGGACAAATATGAAGTCATGCGTGGAAATACGATCCAATGCTTCTCCCAATGGCTCCCTCCCTGTTCTTACAGGCCGATGGCAGGAAGAGGAGAAGTCCTTCACGCTATCGATTTAACAAACAAAACATTTCGAGTAAAAATGGGTGACAATTCATCAAAGCACAAGGTTAATAAATCAATTACTACACACACAGAATTCCATATTCGACGATAAAAGGGCACGATCGTGACGGACCCCAACAAGACAAACATGGAGTTCACTTAAATTAACAAGAACTACGTGTGCAAGCCTGGGTGTGTTCAGTTGGCAAGTTCTTGGAGAACACTTGCCAAGTGACTAGAGCACTCAAGAAAGCATCTCCTTCAAAATCGTTGATAAGGAACGGCTGGCTTGGCAAGCGCTGGCTGGATGCTTCGTAACTGTACACGCACATGGCTACAACAATGGATGGATAGGGATGTATAGTGTTCCAAAGAAAGAAATAAATAAATAAACATCAATTTAGGACAGAAGAAAATCAGGAGTTCATGGAATAAATGGTGACTGCCCGTGCTGACAGGCTGGTATGGCTGCGTGCAGCAAGTTGGTACGGCGGGATACAACTGGCTGGCGCGGATTAAGCAGCGGTGCCATGCAGGAGTACAACCACATCGCGCTCTGTGGCAAACCGGCTCCTGTTCTCTGACTTTCTTCCACTCCCTCCCTCTCTCCTATACATTCTCTTTCTCTCAATATTCTGTCTGTCTGTCTGTCCTGTCTGTCTTCTGTCTCTCTGTCTCTCTTCTTCTCTCACTCTCATAATGTCGACTCTATCTCCCTCTCCTCTAAGACTGCAACTGTCCACTGTCACTATGGGGTTTTTGTCTCTCTCTCTCTCTCTCTCCTCTCTCTCTCTCTCTCTCTCTCTCTTTCTCTCTCTCTCTCTTTACCCTGTACTCGTGGTAATCCAACTCTATTCTGCCTCCATACGCACCGCATCATGCCAAAGGCATCTCGATGAACCATATGATACAATTCCTGCCAATTCCACAGTATCCAGACCTGCCCAAGTGGCTTTATATTAGTGGGGATGGAATGTAATTTGCATTTGGAAGAGGGTGAGGGGTTGTTTATAATCATAAAACAAGGTGGGTAAATGTGTAAGCACAGGCTCATGGGACTTCTCGCAGCTCTAGTTTGATTGAGAGATGGCTTTAATGAACTTTTCAGGCAGGTATGTATGTATATGAAAATATGTCACCAGTTTCATCTGGAAATCGATGATATATTTTCGTATAAATACATGTTTTTACATTCCTAACCCCTCTCAGCTTCCCCCTCACCCCACCTCTCTCAGCTGACCCCTCGTCCCACCCCTCTCAGCCTCCACCCCACCCCTCGCCCAGCCTCCCACATCCACACCTTTCCAATGCTTCTTCCAAACCTCAATGTGTGGACCTCAAACATCTGAGGCCTCCGCCTCTGCTCCAACCTAACAGATCTCTTAATCCCGACGCTGCTAATAAACTGGAATAATCTGTTTAAAATAATTCTTCCTTCCACAGGACGTCCATCACTACTTACATCCTTAATGTTTCTTCTGACTATTGTTACCTCCATTTCATAAGCCTGAATTCCGTCCTGGTGGCGGAGATGCACTTTACATCAATAACTCAATTTCTCCCTGTCCGGTGTACTGATCTTGCACCCCCCAACCCCCAGGAGTACCTTTGGCTGTGACTTCACCTCTGCACCACACTTCTTGTTTGTCTTGTCGTGTGTTATACTGTTCTCCAAAAATGATGACTCGATCTACATCTCTCCCCCTCTCTCAGACAATATGGACCAACTTTAACCACTCATCCCAACTCTCTCTTCCTCATATGTGATTATTTCAATTGTCATTCATGCAAATCAGCTAGGTAGTGGTACCACTCTCACTAGTCATTGGCACTTCAGCAAAGAACTTCTGTGACTCCATGGGACTGACTCAATCTGTGGACTTTTTGACCCAGATTTCTCCCAATGGCAAATCCTCCTTCTGAATTTGGTGATGACTAACTTCCCTGCAAATGTCTCCTGCTCTTCGTCTGCTCCAATTGGTTTGCTGATCAATATGCTTGTGGAGAAGTCAATATCTCTGGCTATTCTCCGAGAGCTGCTTCAAGGCTGGTGAGCTCGGCAGTTAGTTCATCCATGTAGATTTGGCAGGGACTGCAAGCAGCCACCTCACTTCAGGACTGATCTCCTATATCTACTACACCTGACAATGAGTGAGCCTGGGAATTCTTCCACAGAAACATGCTCTCTGATATGCACAAATTCGTCCCATCTCCTCTGTAGTTATAATACCCTCCTCCCCAACCATGGTACACCAAATCCCATAGTGAGGCATTTTCTCTGAAACAACTCATCTTCTCTTCCTGGAAAGCAAGTCCCCCAAAAGCAATCTCAAGATCATTCCACAATGCCCACAACAAGTGTGTCCACTCTCAAGAGAGCCAGAAAAAACATCTGTCCAACCTCAAGATTGAACTTTTAAACTTGTCCCTTCCTCTAAAACCTGGTGGTGCCTTGTTAAGTCTGTGTGTGTATGCTCCCCCTCATCTTTCCCTCATTTCAAAATGGTGACACAGCTTACTCTTCTCTAAGAACAAATGGCTCAATTCTGTTTTGCTTCCAAATCTTGTGTCCCCAAACTCTCTCTCTCTGTGTCCTCTGTGTCTCTCTGTGTCTCTCTGTGTCTCTCTGTGTCTCTCTGTGTCTCTCGTGTCTCTCTGTGTCTCTCTTTCTCTCTGTCTCTCTCTCTCTCTCTCTCTCTCTCTTCTCTCTCTCTCTCTCTCTCCTCTCTCTTCTCTCTCTCTTCTCTCCTCTCTCAGGCCCGCCTCCATCTACTTTCTGAACACAATCCTCTTAGATTTCACATCATCCATGCATCTTTGTTGGTCAAAACCACATTTCAAAGTTTGTCTCCAAAGTGGAATCTCATGGAAGGAGCTAGAACATTGAAAGGTTTGGATCTGTACGACTAAAACAGAAAAAAGGAACAGAAGAAAGAGGGGGGGGGAAAGGGGAAGCACCAACATCAAGGTTGAGAAAAAAAAGAGTGAACTTGGAGAAATAAGGGTGTGGGAAAAAATGATGAGCTTGGGGAGGAACATGGGGTGAACAAGATGGATACAGTCACAAACTCTCAATCACATAAGTGGACGATAAACTGGACACACGGAAGGAGGTAGGTTTGGGAGGGTTAATGGTGGTAGAAGAGATCATTGGTGAATGGGACTGACCTGAGATGGTGTGAACAGCCATCTTGAAGCCCTCAAGGAAGGATGAGATCAAAGAAACTGAGGAAGTGTGGTTCCACAAGTGGGGGAAAAAGAGGGGTTTATGAGTGGATGTGAGCAGTGGTTCTGGATTTTGGAGTTCACCAGAATTTTGTTATTGACAGATTGTGTGTATCCTGCAGCGATCTGGAAGGAAGTGGTGTTCTGGGTGTGTGGAGGGGGGGGGGGGGTGGTGGTGGCAGGATCAGAGCATGGAAATAGCAGAGTGGCAAGACCAGAAAGGAGGTGGCAGAAGACAGAGAGATCAGAGAGCTTTGATTCGAATTTTGTATCGAGCAGCTAAATATGATTGGTGTAAGGACTGACATCACACTTGGGTTGAGGATACTTCACAAAAAGATTGAGGATGACACAAAAACCAACACTGCAGAGCCTTATCAAACCCAGCAGTCTACAATGGCCTGCACATGATACGGATCTCAGGACTGGAACCGCATGCTAACATCCTCGCCATACTCAGCATCTTCTGCCATTCTTTTCCACCAGTAACCAATGCAGGATGTGTGAATATCCTAAAGCCAGGCTGCCAAAAGTCATTCAGTCTGAAATTCAGAACTGGGATTAGTGATGAGCTGACGGGATGCGATCAGCCCAGCCAGCTCTTACTTGCTGATGACCGTTTCCTCCACTCCCTCCTCTCCTCTTTTTCTCATTCGGTCTCTTCCTTGTTTTTGTCCTTATGCAGTGTGTATCCCCACTGCCCCACTTTCAGTGTATTGCCTTTAACCCTTTGTCACCTGCTCTTCCATGAGCCGAAGATCGTGTGGAAGGAAAAGAATATGAAAAAGTGGCATTCAGGACTGATTCAGACAAATATAAATCCCTAAAAGCACATCTATGATACGCACACCTATGATGTCAGGGAAATATGTGTCATGAGATGAATAAATAAATAAATAAATAAATAAATGTAATAAAATAATTAAAAAATACAATAACACAAATTATCCCAAATATGGAACTCAACAACAAAGCAAAAAAATACTTTAAAAATAACTGCAGACGTTTTACAATTTTCTTAAAGCTAATTCACATTCATTTTCCAATATCGGAGCAACTATCCAGCTGATGCATCCGTGTTAATCATTTCTCTTCGTGAAATACCTCACACTCCACATAGCCGGAATCAGTTAATACCAACGCAACCAAACGAATGGACAGCATATAAGAGACAAGTTCGACGCACGAACTAGATGTGTGATATAAGCAAGTTGAAGGAAATGAATATGAAGTCAATGGATGTTATAATGAAGGTTTGTGGCCGTGTGCCTGATGTGAGCCATTTTCAAACCATAAAATGTCTCAGATAATTTTTGCCACTAAAGGCTCTCTTGTAACTACGGGGAAATCATGCGATGACAAAACAGTCATCAAATGTTTCGGCAATCTCACTGACCGTTAATATCTCCTGCAAGGAGCGCAAAGTGAACCGTGATGGGGTTTCCCATGCCATTCTCCATGGAAGACTACATCGCTCTACGACCTGCTTTTGGCTCTGTCGGTGTAATTCCAATAAAATCAAAACAAAAACCCACAAATTTCTCGAGAACAAAATCGAGGTTCATTTAGAACGAAAGGTGGCGGGGGGGGGGTAAAAGCAAGGCAGCGGGCAACATTGGAAACCAATAAAGCAAAAGGAAGATGAAGGAAAGAGGAGAGAAGAGAGAACATGTTCTTTGAATTGACCATTTTCCTGAACAGCCAGAACAGAAGAACGTGTGGTCAGGATGGCACAATTGCGCTCAGGAATGAGCATTAAACACCAATGGATGGGGAAATTGGCTCGAATCCTTAAAACACGAGTGAATTATAAGAACGAATTTACAATTCAGCAAAAACGGTTTGGAATTACGGCAACGATATTCACCACTTCTTTATTCATAGGCACTCTCACGGTTCTATTTTCACCCTACTATAACAAGCCTCCTACTCACCCCTGGCCCAACATCAATCCACCCTTGTCACGCAAAATGGAACATTATAGCCTTTACCCTCAACTTTAGTGCAATTTGTCCAACGCACCCTTCATCTACCCATTAATTGGCTATCGCCCTCCCACCCACTGCACTCTGCACTCCCTCCCCATCCCGTCACCTTTCACCATGTTGAACAAAATCCTTAATTTTTTTGCCACTCAATGAATGCATCCCCACCCATCAATCTTCTTTCATGCGATAGCAATGTCATTTTTATGGTGCACATCAAAGCTCTCTCGTACTTGTACTGTAATTATCTTAGCATTGTACCGCAGTACAGATTCTGGACCAGCAGAGGGGTCAAGTGTCCACATAACTTGAACGATGCAGCTCTGGTAGTGGTGCAACCATTTTCCTCTGAGACCAGCCGTTCGCAGACCACCATCTGTTCTTTGCATGCAAAATTCGCTGAGAGCCACTTTGTTTCCAATCAGACCATGGCCAACCTGTCTGTAAGCCATTTGCTGGTGGGAAATGCGTAAATCATAAAATATTTTAAAAAGCTCACAAAACTCTCGCTGTAAATGAGCCCAGTGTTTCCTTTTAACAGCCTTGTTGCTCACATTTCTACTGCATGCTTCCTCCTAATGCGTCTCAGCTAATCATGTCTAAACCAACCCATTTTCAAGCAAGCCCCTTGACACCTGTACGTTACAACATGGCTCGACTTCAGTGCACTCTGCACACATGAAGTGAAGATATGACAATTGCCTTCAGCTGTAGTTCTAATAATTTATGTCCTCAAAATGTGTGCTTAAACTGATGCTTTTCCTTGTCGATCTCTGCATCACCGAAGAGCGTTAAAATGGGAAATAACGACTCGAATGCTGACGCATCGGAGATTTCTCCCTAAATATTCCTGACAGTTTTAAACGACTGATATTCTGAGGTCTTTATATCAAAAAGGAAGTGTGGTGGCCCATGGGGGTCAGATTGCCGAGTAGCTCTGAGAAGCTCTTGTGGATCATATGAGCTTCCAGGATTAAGAAATTTAGCACATTTTAGAGCATCTGAAAGCAAAATTTGCTCTGGGGAGATGAACATGGTACTATCGGATTGTTCAAATTAAAAAAACTAACGACCTTTACAGGGAAAATCTCCTGCTCCACCTGGTTGGTCGGACGTATGGCGCCCAGTCCACCTTTGTGGTTGATCATAATATCCTTAGGGAAACTTGTGATGTGCATTAAAATTTGTGAATGAAAAGACAGACCAACAACCATCACTCTAAGGGGACAAAATAAAAAGTCTCTTTTAAAAAAAAATTAAAAAACAATTGAAATTGGTTCAACAGTGAACAATTTAGCTGTAATGAAGATGGCCAGCATTGTAAGCCACAGTAATTGTGTTTAAAGAATAGACATTCACGCATATCTCTCATGGTACTTGCAGGCACCTCATTACCCACAGCTCAACTAGCGTGGTCTTGGGTAAGCCTGAGTCACCATTTTGAGTAAGGCTCGTCAAGCCCGTGATCTGAGGTCCCTGCAAGCCTATCATGCTCGACTAATGCACTCAGGGCAGCCATCAGACATGGTTCACAAAGTGTCCAATTTCAACCAGTAACATTTTATGTATAATAAACTTCCATGTGGATTATGTCCATGGAATTCCACACTGTGAGCCAGTGCAGGTGTGAGTCTGAATTGGTTCTCAGATCTACAGTACTTATATTCCTGGCGCAGCCTCTTATGCGTTAAATAGGCGGGTCTTGTTTAACCCATTGTTATTAACTTCCTTCGGCTGGCAGGATAGCGAGGCCTCTAGATTTATGCACACATTCGCCCTCGAACTGCCTAGCCTGGGTTTGAATTCTCAGCCCAGCTAATAACTGTCATCCTGGTGTTTCACAAGCAGAGGTGATCATCTGTTATGTTTGCGACCGTCTCGGACGGACGTATAAACTGTGGCGTCCTGTCTGCATCATTCGTTGGCGGACATTTAAAAGATCCCCGGGTGTCATTCTGAAGAGTTAGGCGAGCTATCACCGGCATACCCTGAGCAGATATAACAAACAATTCCTGCCCCTAAAACGACAGAAGGACATGCGATCAACAGGTACTGATCATGAGGCGTCATGCCTCAGCCGAGTGAATTGTTATCCCACAGCCTTGTGCTGCATATGGAAAGAAAGAAGATGAAGATTACTTCTTTCAAGTTAAAGCCAGTTAAAATAATTTGTAATTTTCACATAGAATCAGCCATGAACAATCAAATCATACCACTGCACATTCCCCTCGGAGGATATCAACTGAGAAATGCAACAACGCCAAAAGCTCTGCGGCGCACACGTCAATTTTCCCACATCGTGCGGACATGAAAAGTCTTTAAAAATACCTGCCTGTCCATCATCATCTCTCCATTCCATGGCCTGAAGTAAAATTGCTTTTCAAATCTTTTACAAAACTTTTTGACAGCTCTCATGACTAAAGGAACAACGGATCGCTGCAAACAACTAACATCTTCACAAGCTGCAGAAATCAAGGGTAACCTTTAAATCATCCTTTTAAGCTTGGTCGTCTACATTGGCCTCAAATACTTCCGATTGGTGGAAATAGTCATCTCAACAAACATACATGCACTCTTTTTTTTTGTGTTTTCACACGATTCATACAAATTTCACCTGTTAGCGGATGCAGGCTTATAAGTAGACATGATGACTTGTGGCAAAATGGTGTCACCAAATTCAGCTCAATGTCTCACAAAATTAAACACCCAAACCAGCAAAACACCTTCAACTAATCACTCGCTTTCAACCACATCAAGAGCGAATTTGCATGACAAGCAAACAGGGTTTCTGAATCATCTTATCCAATGCAATTGGTTTCTTCCTAATCATGGAAACGTCTAAATGTGTTTTACTTTGTGGAGTTGCTTGCTGCAATGCCGGCGGGACAGTTTTGCGGTAAATCTGTAGGTGTATACACAACAAAGCACTACTGAATGCCACCGCAAGGAGAACTCGAGAAGAAAGAAAAGAGAGAAAAAAAAAGAAACAGAGATAAAAAAGAGAAAAAAAATAAAATGAAAATAAAAGAAAAGAAAGAAATAAAGAAAAAAAAAAAAATGTGGCGGCAAGTCATGTTTACCCTGCTCTTTGTCACGCTCGCTCACTGGACCACGGTTAACCCTCAAGATGTGTTGAAGAACCGCAGCTATATGCTCTTCTTTTTTTTTAATCAACTGCAATAAGAAACAGCATTCGCACTCATGAAATCCGCAAAAGATATGAATGCGAATGTATCAACTGTGCTTATATAATTACCAACATACTTATCGCTACTCTTATACTCCGATCCCCACTCCAAGCAATCCCAATTTTCTGACCATCACGCCCTATCCTCTAACATCTCAGCATTCCACTTCATTTTCTTCCTTTCATTGGGGTACCAATTCAGTTTGATCACCCTAAAACCAACAAAAAACATGGCCCGGTTTTCCAAAAGTTTTAAAAAAATTGTAGCAGTCATACCCGAGGCTCCGCGCTGCTTTGCATTCGGTTCTAGCTGTGCCTGCAAAAACAGCTCGCTCAAGGAAAAAAACAACTCAGGAAGCAAATAATGTTGCTGAACGGCAAAGGCAATGCCCCATGGTTGCAGTATCATTTGCCCTACCATCTGTTGCTGGAAGGTGACTTTCCAAAGCAGAAGCTCCAGTAAATAGAAAATAGAAATAAAAATTCAGACTTCCAACTCAAATGGTCTTCGAATCGACCCATGGGCCAGATAACCAGAAAGTCCCAAAATCAGAAATTCAAGAAAATGCCTTACAAATTTAGAATTTAGTAACAGAATGGTTTGCAGTGGTTGAATATAGGAACAATATTTTTTGTCCCTTGTATATACCGTATCTATATAAATATATATTAAATATTTTTTTCCGCCTCCCACCCAACCACCAAGACTATTTTGCACGCACACAGTGCCAAGAGAAAAGTCTACAACTCCCTTTCAAATTGTTCCACTCTTTTGTTGCGTTTAAGCCATGGAATATACTTGCATTTAAAATCAGACTTTTTCCACATCGTAACCCCACACTTCCAAGGGAAAAAAACAAATAAGCAAATTTCAGAAAATAATTAAAATACCAAAACAAGAATATGCTTGGTTGGATGAGTGTCCCAAACCCCCCTGAGTAATACTTGGTGGAAGCACTTTGACAGCAACTACAGCTGTGAGTCCCTATTGGGATAGGTTTTCTACAAGCTTTGCACACCTCGATTGGGCATATTTTTCCCATTCTTCTGTACAAAAGTGTTCAATGCTCACTCAAGTTGTGTGAAGGTGTTGATGGATCAGCAATCTTCAAGTCGGCCAAAGATGTTTGATTGGATTTAGGTCGGGGCTCCAACTGGGCCACTCAAGGACATTTAATCTTTTTGTTCCCAGCACGTCCAGTATAGCTGTGGCTTGTGGTGCTTCAGTGCCGTTGTCATGCTGAAAGGTAACGTTCCGTCCAAATTTCGCTTCTTGCAGAGGACAGCAGATTTTTCCTCTTGAAATTTTCTGTATTTTGCTCCATCCATTTCCCCTCTATCCTGCCAAGTGCCACATTCCTATGCTGATGAGAAACATCTCCCATAGCATGATGCTGCCCACCACCATGCTTCACAGTAGGGATGGTGTCTTTGGTGTGTGCCGTGTTGGGTTTGTTGCCAAACAAAACGTTTTGTATTTTGGCGCATAAAAGTTCATCTTGGTTTTCGTCAAGACCACAACATTTTTTCCACATGGCTGTCAGAATTCCAGAGGTGTTTTTTGCATACTTAAAACGGAAAACACAAGGTGAGCTTTTTTGGGAGTGATGAACTTCCTTCATGCCACCGCTACCATACGGCCAACTTGTTGGAGTGTGGCATAGTTTGTTGTCAAAAACATTTGCACCACCGTGACCAGCTTACAGTAAAGGGCGATATAGATCTTTCAAAGTTGCAATTGGCCTCTTTGGTGGCCTCTCGATCGTAGCCTCCCTTGCTGGTCATCCCAGTTTGGAGATGGATGGCAAGATCTAGGAGGGTCTTGGTGGTACGCAATGCCTTCCATCTTCTTAATGATACGTCTTGACTGTTGCTGCCAAGGCGATATCAGGCCTTTGAGAGCTATTATAATATCCATCCCCTAATCGTGTGCCTATTCCACAACTTTGATCCCGGAGGTCTTTTGAAAGCTCTTGGTGCTCATCATGTGAGTTTGCTGTGAATGCATACCCAGCAGAGGAAACGTAAGGAACAGCTGATTACGCTCCACCACCGGAAGGTGAAGAGCGTTATGTTTTCACCCCTTTCTTCTGTTGTTTATCTTGCCAAAAAGAAGTTTTTGCAAGATATGTTAGTCAGCTCTGTAATGTTTTTTTTTTTTTTGTTTGTTTTTTTTGTTTGTCTGTAATCACGAAAAAAAAATTCTGCAGAGCACACAGTTTTTCATCTGGAATTTTTGTACTTCGAATCAGAGGCCTATGGAGGTCTTTCAGGCCATAAATTTTGAAGTCAAGGTCAAAGGGTCAAGGTCATTTGTCGCAAATCAGGGTATCGACAAAACCTTATTTTTGAGTAATTTTGATCGGATCGTCTTCAACTTCAGGGAATATAGTTCATGGGTCTGGCGCCAGCTGATTAATTTTTGGGGCATGCCTGACCTTCATAGTTTTTTTGTTGTTGTTGTTTTTTTTTTATCTGTAATCACTATAAATCACTCTGCAGAGCTAACAGTTATCAAACTTGGAAATTTTGTAAGCTTCGCTATCAGAGGCCTATAGAGGTCCCCTTTCAGCGCAATAAAAATTTTGAAGGTCAAGGTCAAGGTCAAGGTCACTTATGTTGCAAATCAGGGGGGTGCGATGAAACCCTTATTTTTTGAGTAATTTTGATCGATCGTCTTCAAACTTCTGGAATATTAGTTCATGTCTGGCACTCAGCTGATTAATTTTTGTGGCGATTGGCATTGGACCTTCATGGTTAGCGCTCGAAGGTCACACATATTGACCCTAAGAGTCTAAAATTTTTCAAAAGTTTTTTAGGAACCATATTGTGTAGTACCTCAAAATTGAACACCCTCGATGAGTGGCTTTCTAGATATATCAAAGCTAGAACATTATGAACGTCATTTGGTGAGTTATAGGCAAACGCATATTTTCATGGTTACTGCTGTAGAACGTTCTCATCGGATCTCTCGTGGCAGATATTCCTCAAGGAGTCGCTCTGGTGGATAGCAAGAATTCTGCAACGCTCAGTGTGACCTTACAAGAAGTCACACTGGTCCACCTTTTGGCAAGATACGGATCACCCTACGGGTGACTTGGTTTATTTGTCTGTTTTGTTTGTGTGCAGGATATCTAAAAAGTCTTGTGAATACGTTCCTGGATGAAATTTGTGCAGCAGGTTGGGTGCTGTGCAAGAACGAATCTGATTAGATTTTGGGAAATCCGATCCGGACCTATACGAGAATTTTTAATCAAGAGTTATTCCGATCACCCATTGAGAGATACGGAGCCAAAATGATACATAGACGATATCTCAAAAAGTTCTGGAGGATTTGGACGAAACTTGGTGGACACGTTGGGTGTGTTGCAAGCACGTAAATTATTCGATTTCGTGAGATACGAATTCTGGATATGCGATGCAATCATTATGTTAATCTTTTAAAAGTAATTCTCACCATTGTGAGTGATTGGGCTAAAAAACCAGAGAGTACTGTAGAGCAATTAATTTATATATATATATATGATAATTAATGTCGTTCTACAACCCGAGACGAAACGTCGTGACGTCACCACCATAATGCACATACTGTCTGCGGCTCCCGGAAGAACTATCTCACAGCGATAATGACCAAGATGGAATTTCAGATGCTGTCACTAGTGCATGGAAAAATGCATGTGCATTGTGCTGGTGGCTTCATGACGTTCTTCTCAGGTCGGAGAACGATATTATCATCATTGCACCCGACTGCAGACCACTGATGACTCCAGATTGTGTTTGGTAAAGTGGGAGATAATGTTCCTTGCGGCAGATGACACTTATCTCTCCTGGTGTCGTGCAGCAAGGGCTGTATGGGACACGTGCCGGCACTTTCACCACTCATGGTTTGGAGTCGCACAGCATCTGATATATATTTCTATATATTGGTTTTTAAATCACTGTTTAATAATATAAATGTTATGAGGTAATATTTAGGGTTACAATAATACTGAAGCAGCTCACAGCAAAAGTAACAATCCTGAGTGATTCATGAATACCAAGTCACAACATTTCAAAACTGGTGAAGCAATGGTTAATGAATCAGCCTCAAAATTCATAGCCTTGCATCAAAATCACATGGGAATTTTTTTTTTATTCCTTGGTCAGACACTCCTTTATGGCTTTTCATTGCAAAGCATTATTATTGCCATAAAAATGATTCACTGCAATATTACAAGCAAAAAATAAAACCTGCACATATTCAAACAACCAGCCAGATCAGTCAGTTTCAAGGCAGTCCATATATTTCCCCCATGTCCAATCTTGTATAATAATGCAGGCATTAAACACAAATGATTTGCTCATGGGCCCAAGTCAGGTGGCCTGCCATTTTCTGCTTTGGACATGTGACATTATTCATGAGAAGATCAACATTCCCACGTGCAAATCGAGGCAGGATTGTAAATGGACCGTACATGCTCCAGACATTATGCAGAAGAGCTGGAATGATGACAGGTACGGTGACATCCCTTGTGAGACTGCCTGAACCGTTTGCTACCACATGTGCTGGCTACGTGTCTTTCTGCAAGATTTGCATCGGTCGAGACAAAGGAAAAAAGGACAGGTGGTGACATCATAAAGGAAAAGTTGCGTCGTCTGTTGATCAAACTACTTTCCGATCGATCAGCAAATCAAGGCACCATTGACAGGCTAAAGGCACTCGTTTGCAATGAGGAATAATTACGAGCAAACGAGAAGCCGACGAAGCGAAATGGCTGGTTCGACAAACCCTTCGAAAGCTATTTGCACAGACATACAACGTGCCCAACACATTTTCTCTGCACCAGTATAATAAATTTTAAATATGTTATATTCAGCAATTATTCAGCTTCCGATCAACTCGAAATCGCTGTATTTGCCGGTAAATATTTACTGAAAAAGTACTGTGCATTTGAAAGAATTCTCTGCGCTTGTGGAATATAAAAAGCCAACGCTTTTTGAATACAAAGTCTGTGGTTCATGGAAGAAATTATCATTCAGGGAGGAAAAAACAAGCAACGATCTGCCATGTGTACTCCTTAGATCAAGTCATAGTTAATCGCCAAATAACTCCTCCAAGAGGTCATCTCTGTCAGCAAGGAGAATGACCATGTGTCCAAATAAGGTCCCAATTGTTCACCAGACATAAATGACCGAAAACAATATGTGCCTGAAGTTGCATTGCAAACGATGTACGTTCTGTCATATTATATGCCAATACACAAATGGATTGTTTGCTTTAAATAAAAGCAAATCTACTCCATTGACGGCATTAGACGTGCATGTGCATTGTGCACAGAAACAAGTTTCAACCAAGCCGATGTAACTATTCACTTATGTGAGTGTTTGGCTGGTATAAAAGTAAATGAAAGAAAAATAGGAGGCAGTAAGTGGATGAATGGAAGCGAGAAAGAAAATATGCAAAAATAGAGTGATAATTCCAAACCAAGGACAGACTGTAGGAAGAGAATTTGTAGACCGAGAAAACAATCAGGGTTTATCAGCTCGGTATTGTCCCGTCATTGGGATTTCGACGCTGCAACTACAATTTGGCAAAACTGTAACAGACTTGTTATGTCTGACTTTGCAGATTGGAATTCAGAGAAATAAAAATGTGCAACAAGCTGAAAATATGTAAAATAAAAGAAAGAATACAAGAGCAAGAACAATCGAACGTGACCTCAGCTGACAATGGTTCAATAGCTGACAGTTTACGTTATGTATCCCACTGATAGGGCAGATCTCGATCCGGATCTTCAACAAAATCGACTCGGCTTCTTCGCGTCACTGACCCAACCCATCCACCAAGTTTTGTCACAATCGGTCAACAACGTTTTGAAATATCATGCTATACATCGTTTTTTGGCACCATCTTTCAAGAGTGAAGAATCACTTGAGAAACGACAAAAATTCCCGTATCCAGATCCGGATCCAGATCTTCACCAAAATTTAATTGATTTGGCCTTGCCACATACCCGACCACCAACTTTCATCGGAATCCGTGCATAACCTTTTGAGATGTCGTGCTGCATGTAGTGTTTGGCTCGATCACTCAATGGTGAAGAATCACTTCAAAAATACTTGGATCTAGATCCGTATCTTCACCAAAATCGAATCAATTTGTCCTTGTCCCCCACCCAACCTGCCCACAAATTTTGTCCGAATCCACCATAAGGGTTTCAGACATCCTGCTCAAAGACAGACAGGGGTGAAAACATAACGTCTGTCCACCTTCGGTGGTGGAGGTAACAAAATACAGTATTTTTACCCTCGCCAAAGGATTCGGACAAGGTATTGCATTTGGGTCTGTTTGTCTGTTTGTTTGTTTGTTTGTCTGTCTGTTTGTTTGTCCGTACACAACTTTCGTGTTTTTCTCCACAACCGCTTGTCGGATTGAGACAAAATTTTCACCATTGGTGCGACTACTTATGTAGAATGTTTTAATGATAATTATGAAGTCATAGGTCACGCGTGTGGCAGCCATATTGGAAAAACGGAAATAATTTGTATCTCTGTATCTTTGAAACTGCACCAAGGAAAAAATTGAAACTTGGCACATAGCAAGTACTCTTCATGGGGAATGAGGATGATTTTTTTTTATGACATCATAGGTGCCCTCATTATGACGTCATAATTGCATATGTAGAACGCCACATCCAATCAGTATGAACATTTTTGAGGGTCATCTAGGGATAAAATGGTCCACAGAAAAAAAGTTAATGACGTCATCGGTCACTTGATTTGGCAGCCATATTGTTTGTTTGTTTTTAAGCCTTCAAAAATCTTCTTCATTGAAGTGGCTGAACAGATCGAGGTGAAACTTTACATGTATGACTGCCTGTCCATGTGGAACAAAAGGTTCACACATATGATATCATTGGTCACATGGTTTGGCAGCCATATTAGATTTACCCTAAAACCTACAAAAATACACCACTCAAAAGAAGTGCTGGCGAAGGTTTGCAATCTCTGATTGCTCTTTTTCTTGTTGATATTGTGACTCTCATGAAGGTGACATAAACAACTGACATGATATAGAGAAAATACCTCAATAAGGCTCAGTAGGATTGCCATTAAACCACCTGCTCTGTGTCTGGGAGGTTAGGTTTGAACCTCGCCGTGGCTGAGTCATACAAAAGACGACTAAAATGTAGGCAACTTCCTCACTTGATGCTCAGCATTTAGAAGATAGAACATGGCCAACACTCGTGGGTTAGCAATCCCATCAGGACGGGGGAGGGGTTGAGTTATCTCTCCAACTGAGCGCCTTGCTGACTAAGAAGAGAAAGGTGCCACCACAACATGTATCACTGTTGTTTGGGATCTGAAGTCAAGTCATAGCTATGTTGCCTGTTGTGTGTTGTGTGGCTGTGTGTGTGTGTGTGTGTGTGGTGTGTGTGTGTGTGTGTGTGTGCGTGTGTGTGTGCGTGTGTGTGTGTGTGTGTGTGTTGTGTGTGTTGTGTTGTGCATGTGACAGCGATTCCATAAGCCATAGAAATTGTAGAAATAAAAAGGCATACGACCATAAACTACCTCCCACATTAGAAGGGGCAAATGACCATGTGAGTTTTGGGTTTTTAGCTTATCTAGAATATAAATTCCAGAGAAGGTATTGTCATCACGCACCGTCTGTCCATCCATCTCCTATTTCAAATTCTCCAGCCAAACCATTGGGCCGACCCGGCTGAAATTTGGCAGCAACATACCTCTCCTGACTGCTAACAGGGATTGCAAAGCTTGTTCTGATCAAGTGACTTTAAGTAGGTCAAAATGGCCGACTTAGGAAATTTCTTCAAAAGTCTTCTCCAGACCCACCAGTCAGAGTGCTACCAAACTTCAGTTACAACATTAGGCCAGGATATGGATGTTAAATTTCAGAGATCATGCCAATCACATGACCGGAAGTGTGTCAAAATGGCCGACAGTCAATTTTTGGGAAAAATCACGTAAATTCCTTCAAAAATCTTCTTCTACAGATCCGCCAGTCAGAATGCTACCAAATTTGGGTTACAACATTAGGCCAGGGCCCAGATAAGGTACAGGTCCAGTGGTCATAGTTTTTAAAGTTTAAATCAACACACCAGTCTCAGGGATTTGTAACTCAAAGAAAATTTTTCTGAAGCAAGTTTAACAATATGATTGATACGAGTTGAAAGCACAACCTTTAACCAAAATTTTCTTTAACGCATCTCTAAAAATATAATTCATTGCAGAGAAATCGCAATCCTAAATATAAGCATCATAGTGGACAAAGTAAATGTGATCAATATGTCATATTTAACATCATCAACCGAACAAATTTGTCAATATAAGACAATGGCAATAAAGCCAAAAAAAGGGCAATCTTAAGAGCTCGGATTGTTGTTAAACCGAGGCAAGCTTCGAGGCAAAAGCATCATTTTTGATTTTCAAATTAAATTCTGCCGATAACTAAGGGATAGAAAATATAAATATGAATACAAGTAACGGCAAAACAAGACGAATTTATGAAGAGAGTTGAGAGACAAAAATCAGTTAAAGTATATCAACTAGCTCGCCATTTTACGACATCAATACTCAAAGAAGAGGAAGAGGGATTATGGACTGTGGAATCATAAGAAATAATATATTTTGGGACAGTCAGCATGGAAAGACATGAGGAAAAAACTGGCCGAGTTGGCAATGCACTCAGCAAATCCCTCTCGTTAACAAGATGGCGCATTGTCATGGTTGTTAGCAGAAGGAACCTACATATTAAAGTCCATCCATGGGATGGCGATTTGGGATGAAATGCCTCATCTCTGAAACACCAATTACCATATTTATAGTCGGGCCGGGAATCAAATCCAAACTAGACAACTCAAAGGTGAGTGTGCTATCTCTGTATCGTCTTGTCAGATTGGTGTCACAGGGTATAATATAATACGAATAGAGTAACCGTCCTACAGGCGATGTTGTTCCAAGCATGCAACACTTTCTTCTGATGCATACCTTTATTTCTTTATTTATTTGTTTGTTTGACTGTGCGTTTGTTTGTTTGTTTATACATATATATATATACACACTGTTGAGGCTCGTGTGAGATCGAACACACAGAACGTACAACAATGGGAGCAGGAGACAAGATGGATTGGAGAGGGAAGCACAAAACAGTGGGGAACAGAGACATCAGGAGATCGGTGGAAGGGAGAGGGATGGGGAGGCGTACACGGGGTAAACAAAATGGACACTACAGGGACTTTCAGAAAGGAAAGCAGGGAGTTTGAAGGAGGTGGTTTTTGAGTGGATTAATGTGGGTAGAAAAGATCGTGGTTTTGAATGGGGGAAGATAAGAGATGGTGGTGAACAGCTGTTTTGAAGACCTGGAGGGAAGAGTGGGATTGAAGAGTGTGGGAGTTTGTTCCAAAGGTGGGGAAAAAGAGGAATGAAAAGAGGAAGGTGAGCAGTGATCCTTGATTTTTATAGTTTTACCAGAAGGGGGTTGCTGTCAGATCTTGAGCACCTTGCGGAAATATGGGGAGGGGGCATATCGCACACATAGCGGGGGGGGGGGGGGGGGGGACCAGAGAGGAGACAGGAGAAGACAGAAAGACCACTGACCTGCCTGCGGTGAGAGAGTGAGAGACCCAAAGACTCAGGTTCATTGCAGGAGATACCAATGATCCTCAATGCCTTGGTTTCCACAATGTGAAGATGAGAAAGGTGAGAGGCGAAAGCACCAGCCAGGAGGGGAGAGCAGTATTCCATTAGGCTGTGGACGAAAGCTTTGAATATGGTCAGAACCTCAGGTGTGCCAAGGAAGGACTTTACACGACGTTGGATGCCCAGTTGGCGACTGGCTTTGGAGGCCAGTATGGAAATGTGGATTTCCCAGGAAAGATCATGGCAGACAGTGAGAACCAAAAGCTTGAATGAAAGGACTTCTTTAAGGTTGTTGAGAAAGTAGATGGGGGTTTTTCCAGACGGTCCTTTTAGAGAGAAATAGTGAGAGTGTAAGATTTGTCCGGATTGAAAGACATGTTCCACGTGTTGGACCAGATTGTGATACTATCCAGAACTGCAGAGAGTGAAGAGGCTGCTGTTTGCCAATCTGAGGGGAGACAGATGGTACGGCAGAGGATGGAGTCATCAGCAAAGAGATAAAGAGGATTTTATAGAGTCAGAGAGATCATTGATGAGAACCAGAAAACGAACAGAGCCCAGAACACTTCCATGAGGACCTCCAGCCTGGACAGGAAGATGAGAAGAGAGAACTCCATTAAGGGCCACATGTTGACTGCGACAGGAGAGGAAGTCTGCGAGCCATGAGTGGAGATGGCCTAGGATACCATAGGAAGAGAGTTTCGTGAGCAGGGCAGGGTGCCAGACCGTATCGAAAGCACACGATATGTCTCGGTAGATGGCTCTCATTTTGTGAATGGCATTGAGGACCTCCATCCATTGGTAGGATTGCAGAAGCAGCATATCCAGGGTGGAGTGACCTGGTCTGAATCCATATTGATGATCGGAAATCAAGCCATTGGGGAAGAGGAAGGATTTAATGTCTGAAGCGATGATGGATTCCATAACCTTGCTGATGATTGGGAGAAGGCTGATTGGTCTGTAGTTGCAGGGATCTGTTTTGCACCTTTTTATGCAGGGCGGTAATGTTTGCTGATTAACAAGCAGATGGCAGATGACCTTGAGCAAATGAGAGGATGAATAGAGCAGAGAGAGGGTGAGGAAGAGCAGCAGAGCAGGTTTTTAGGACACGTGGGCTGATGCCATCTGGACCGGTTGCAGAATTTGAGTCGAGGTTTGACTGCAAGCTCTCCACTTTATCAGGAGAAAATGACACAGAGTCCAGGAACAGCTGGGTGTGACTGGGTAAGTTGGGTGGAGAAATTGATCGGTTTGGGAGACAAGATTTAGAAGCAAACAGAGTTTAGGCATTCAGCCGTTTCACATGCAGCGTTAGCTCTGTGGCTATTTGAGGTAAGGGAGGGGATGGAGGGGGAACATACACCAGAAACAGTTTTTTTTGTGTGTGTTTGTTTGTTTTTTTGAACTAGACACCACCAGCATTTGGAGGAGGGAGAGAGGTTTGAGAGTTCAGACTTGTGATTAGAAAGATGTTGTTTTCTAGCTCTCCTGAGGGTAGACTCACACTTGTTTGAGCTTTGTGGAATGAACTGAGATTGCCTTCATTTGGATTTGCCTTCCATGACTTGAAGGCAAGTTGTTTCAGGACAAATGCCTCACCACAAGCTTCAGTGTATGATGGGCAGGGGGAAGGGAAGGACAACTGTAGATGAGATGGGATAAATCTGTGTATGAGAGAGAGAGCAAGTTTCTTTGAAAGAATTCCCAGGACGAGTTGATGTCGGAGAAAGTAGAGATGGGCGACCAGTCTCGAAGTTCGATCGCTGTTTGAAGACCCTGCCAGTTGGCATGAGTGAAATGCCAGACTTGACGGCACTTTGGTGGTTCTCTAATAACAGCCAGATAGATGTCTACTTTGACAAGCACATGGTCAGATGAAATGATTGGATCGGAGGAAGAACATCAGATATTTCCAGGGAAATTTGTCAAATTCAGATCCAGAAGAGATAGAGTACCATTGGTTGAGATCTGAGTCGGGAAGTTGACTGATTGAGTCAGTCCCAATGAGTCCCAGAAGTATTTTGCTGAAGTGCCATGACAGGTGAGAGAGGTACCCACACCCAGCCAACTGACATGATGACAATTGAAGTCACCACATATGAGGAAGAGAGAGTTCGGATGAGAGGATAGAAGTTGGTCGATGTTTTCGGAGAGGGAAGTGAATGTGGTGTCATCACTGTTTGATGGACGGTACAACACACATATAAACAAGAGGATGATGAGGGGCAAGATGGGAGGGGTAAGGAGAGGGGCTAACAGGTGAGGGGTTCGGCAAGTGACAGTGGTGTATAGTTAAGTGACAGCTCTGTATAGGAATTATAAATAACCCGGGTTACGCACATGAAGCAATAACATACCGACTGCATATAATTCAAAACACCTCACTTCACAAGAAAACATGAGGTTTGTTATACTGTCCTTTAAGTGGTGGTGACTTGTAATACCCTCCCCCACCTGGAGGCGGCACAACACGATACACATTCGCAAAGATAATTTGCGTCCTCCCCCTCATCCCCCAAGACCACCGGCAAAGATAAAACAACCTCTATACATTAATTGGATGTATGCTGATCCTCTGTAGCAAGTCTGGATGTAAGTGGGACAGAACTGTAGGTGGGGTAGCCCACAAAAAAACCACAAACAAAGAAACCCACAAAAACACAAACACCGGTCCGTGAATTACATACAGTAAGGATATCATAAATAAATTTATAATTTGCTGAACTATCTATCAGAGGTGAAGTGAAACAAAAATTACTTGAGGATGGTATTTAAAAAGGGAAACACCATTTTGACTGAAGTGATGAGCTGAACTTTGCAAAATGCCACGTGGCATCCTGTGCTAATAAATATTTAATATGAAAATCGTGCCAAGTTTAACCAATGAGCTATGTACTGTGTTTATATCAGCTGTCAATACATCATTTAAACTCTTGGAAATAAGACTGGGAGAAGATGTGTTTGGTCACCATGGAGTTTTCCAAACTACTTCTTTTGTATTCAGCACACGGCCGTGAGTAGCATAATCGGTTGAGGACGTGGCTGTGCCGCTGATGTCGTGTCCCCTGTCGGTTGGAGCAGTAATTTGTAATTTGTTCAGGGTGCTGGAGATAGCTCACCTACTCTTTGCAAAGGACAACGTGGCATCTTTAATGTCCACCAACTAATTCCGGTCGATAGATGGGCCACCCAGTTTAACCTCCATCTGAGGGACGGGACACGCATTGACGGCTCACCCCGCCTGCGAGACACCAGGATGACAGTTTGGAGCTGGCTCGATATTCGAATCCAGGTGAGACAGCTTATAGGCAAGTCGGCATTCCTCTTGGCCATCCTGCCAGGCATTTTCAAACTACAAAAACACATGATGGCCTCAATCAATCGTGGCGCTGTCATTCCGCAACATCCAATCTCCAATCCTGGATGGGAATAGAATGAGGTTGGTGTGTCAAAGTGCTCTGCTCCTCATACAATGTCACTCAGGCCCACAAGGTAATGAGGGGTTTGTGCACATCCAACCTGCACACACAGTAATACACAATGTGTCGGGGTCTGTTTTCCACTGTGTAGATAGCTTCAGCAATCTCGAGCACCCTGGCTCTTCTGTTGCAATTCTCACACGACAGACATTTCGGCCTCGGCTGCAATGATCTGCTTCCAACTGGAATTTTATTTCATGTGGCTTATCTGTAAATGTCATCGTTCCAAGAGAACCAAGGAGTTGATAAATCCTACCACTGCAAGCATGAAAACACAAAATTCGGATTTATGGAAAGCCAACATTGTTCCTTTTGTGGTCAAGTCATCGAGGTGTTTTTCATTTACTGTACATGTTTCCAAAGAGTTGCACATCAGTCGCCCGGCTTATGCATGCCAAAAAGATAGCACGGCATCACACGATGGCATTTTCAATGAAAAATGTCACCCGTGTTGAAATTAAATGCCAGCATAATTGCGTTTTTTTGCATTAAAACTGAACTAGAATCAATTAATACTTCAAGAGGCTTCTCTTTGTCCAATGAGCAAAACTAACCTAAACCCTGCTCCAACATCACTAACTTTAAATCAAGTGTGTACTCTCATGTGCACATTATGACCTGTGAACTTTTGTTCACCAGTCCCACACATGCGAATGATATTGCCCTGGATAACCGAATGGTTATTGGACAAATATGAAGTCATGCGTGGGAAATACGATCCAATGCTTCTCCCAATGGCTCCCCCCTGTTCTTACAGGCCGATGGCAGGAAGAGGAGAAGTCCTCACGCTATCGATTTAACAAACAAAACATTTCGAGTAAAAATGGTGACAATTCATCAAAGCACAAGGTTAATAAATCAATTACTACACACACAGCAATTCCATATTCGACGATAAAAGGGCACAGATCGTGACGGAGCCCCAACAAGACAAACATGGAGTTCACTTAAATTTAACAAGAACTACGTGTGCAAGCCTGGGGTGTGTTCAGTTGGCAAGTTTCTTGGAGAACACTTGCCAAGTGACTAGAGCACTCAAGAAAGCACTCCCTTCAAAATCGTTGATAAGGAACGGCTGGCTTGGCAAGCGCTGGCTGGATGCTTCGTAACTGTACACGCACATGGCTACAACAATGGATGGATAGGGATGTATAGTGTTCACAAAGAAAGAAATAAATAAATAAACATCAATTTAGGACAGAAGAAAATCGCAGGAGTTCATGGAATAAATGGTGACTGCCCGTGCTGACAGGCTGGTATGGCTGCGTGCAGCAAGTTGGTACGGCGGGATACAACGGCTGGCGCGGATAAGCAGCGGTGCCATGCAGGAGTACAACCACATCGCGCTCTGTGGCAAAACCGGCTCCTGTTCTCTGACTTTCTTCCACTCCTCCCTCTCTCCTATACATTCTCTTTCTCTCAATATTCTGTCTGTCTGTCTGTCTCTCTGTCTTCTGTCTCTCTGTCTCTCTCTTTCTCACTCTCATAATGTCGACTCTATCTCCCTCTCCTCTAAGACTGCAACTGTCCACTGTCACTATGGGGTTTTTGTCTCTCTCTCTCTCTCTCTCTCTCTCTCTCTCTTCTCTCTCTCTCTCTCTCTCTCTCTCTCCTCTCTCTCTCTCTCTCTCTCTCTCTCTCTCTCTCTCTCTCCTTACCCTGTACTCGTGGTAATCCCAACTCTATTCTGCCTCCATACGCACCGCATCATGCCAAAGCATCTCGATGAACCATATGATACAATTCCTGCCAATTCCACAGTATCCAGACCTGGCCCAAGTGGCTTATATTAGTGGGGATGGATAATGTAATTTGCATTTGGAAGAGGGGTGAGGGGGTTGTTTATAATCATAAAAACAAGGTGGGTAAATGTGTAAGCACAGGCTCATGGGACTTCTCGCAGCTCTAGTTTGATTGAGAGATGGCTTTAATGAACTTTTCAGGCAGGTATGTATGTATATGAAAATATGTCACCAGTTTCATCTGGAAATCGATGATATATTTTCGTATAAATACATGTTTTTACATTCCTAACCCCTCTCAGCTTCCCCCTCACCCCACCTCTCTCAGCTGACCCCTCGT
>CM068952.1:130341479-130360193 GCA_035128595.1 Eptatretus atami | reverse complement strand
CTCAGCCTCCACCCCACCCCTCAGCCCCAGCCTCCCCACATCCCACACCTTTCCAATGCTTCTTCCCAAACCTCAATGTGTGGACCTCAAACATCTGAGGCCTCCGCCTCTGCTCCAACCTAACAGATCTCTTAATCCCGGACGCTGCTAATAAACTGGAATAATCTGTTTAAAATAATTCTTCCTTCCACAGGACGTCCATCACTACTTACATCCTTAATGTTTCTTCCTGACTATTGTTACCTCCAATTTCATAAGCCTGAATTCCGTCCTGGTGGCGGAGATGCACTTTACATCAATAACTCAATTTCTCCCTGTCCGTGTACTGATCTTGCACCCCCCAACCCCCAGGAGTACCTTTGGCTGTGACTTCACCTCTGCACCACACTTCTTGTTTGTCTTGTCCGTGTGTTATACTGTTCTCCAAAAAGTGATGACTCGATCTACATCTCTCCCTCCCTCTCTCAGACAATATGGACCAACTTTTAACCACTCATCCCAACTCTCTCTTCCTCATATGTGATTATTTCAATTGTCATCATGCAAATCAGCTAGGTAGTGGTACCACTCTCACTAGTCATGGCACTTCAGCAAAGAACTTCTGTGACTCCATGGGACTGACTCAATCTGTGGACTTTTTGACCCAGATTTCTCCCAATGGCAAATCCTCCCTTCTGAATTTGGTGATGACTAACTTCCCTGCAAATGTCTCCTGCTCTTCGTCTGCTCCAATTGGTTTGTCTGATCATATGCTTGTGAGAGTCAATATCTCTGGCTATTCTCCGAGAGCTGCTTCAATGCTGGTGAGTCTGGCAGTTAGTTCATCATGTAGATTGGCAGGGACTGCAAGCAGCCACCTCACT
The DNA here is from genome assembly GCA_035128595.1 of Eptatretus atami. Classification (NCBI taxonomy): domain Eukaryota; kingdom Metazoa; phylum Chordata; class Myxini; order Myxiniformes; family Myxinidae; genus Eptatretus; species Eptatretus atami. The sequence goes on along the minus strand of CM068952.1, from coordinate 130,359,330 downwards.
TCAGGACTGATCTCCTATATCTACTACTCCTGACAATGAGTGAGCCTGGGAATTCTTCCACAGAAACATGCTCTCTGATATGCACAAATTCGTCCCATCTCCTCTGTAGTTATAATACCCTCCTCCCCAACCATGGTACACCAAATCCCATAGTGAGGCATTTTCTCTGAAACAACTCATCTTCTCTTCCTGGAAAGCAAGTCCCACCAAAAGCAATCTCAGATCATTCCACAATGCCCACAACAAGTGTGTCCACTCTCAAGAGAGCCAGAAAAAACATCTGTCCAACCTCAAGATTGAACTTTTAAACTTGTCTCCTTCCTCTAAAACCTGGTGGTGCCTTGTTAAGTCTGTGTCTGGTGTATGCTCCCCCTCCATCCTTTCCCTCATTTCAAATGGTGACACAGCTTACTCTTCTCTAAGAAGGCCAAATGGCTCAATTCTGTATTTGCTTCCAAATCTTGTGTCCCCAAACTCTCTCTCTCTGTGTCTCTCTGTGTCTCTCTGTGTCTCTCTGTGTCTCTCTGTGTCTCTCTGTGTCTCTCTGTGTCTCTCTGTGTCTCTCCTGTGTCTCTCTGTGTCTCTCTGTGTCTCTCTCTCTCTCTCTTCTCTCTCTTCTCTCCTCTCTCTCCTCTCTCTCTCTCTCCTCTCTCTCTCTCTCTTCTCTCTCTCTCTCTCAGGCCCGCCTCCCATCTACTTTCTGAACAATCCTCTTAGATTTCACTATCATCCATGCTCTTTTGTGGTCAAACCACATTTCAAAGTTTGTCTCCAAAGTGTGGAATCTCATGGAGGAGCTAGAACATTGAACGGATCTGGACGTAACAGAAAAAAGGAACAGAAGAAAGAGGGGGGGGGGAAGGGGAATGCACCAACATCAAGGTTGAGAAAAAAAAGAGTGAACTTGGAGAAATAAGGGGTGTGGGGAAAAATGAGGCTTGGGGAGGACACATGGGGTGAACAAGATGGATACAGTCACAAACTCTCAATCACATAAGTGGAACGATAAACTGGACACACGGAAGAGGTAGGTTTGGGGAGGGTTAATGGTGGTAGAAGAGATCATTGTGAATGGGGACTGACCTGAGATGGTGGTGAACAGCCATCTTGAAGCCCTCAAGGGAAGGATGAGATCAAAGAAACTGAGGAAGTTGGTTCCACAAGTGGGGGAAAAAAGAGGGGTTTATGAGTGGAGGTGAGCAGTGGTTCTGGATTTTGGGAGTTTCACCAGAATGTTGTTATTGACAGATTGTGTGTATCCTGCAGCGATCTGGAAGGAAGTGGTGTCTGGGTGTGTGGAGGGGGGGGGGGTGTGGTGGTGCAGGACAGAGCATGGAAATAGCAGAGGTGGCAAGACCAGAAAGGAGGTGGCAGAAGACAGAGAGATCAGAGAGCTTTGATTCGAATTTTGTATCGAGCAGCTAAATATGATTGGTGTAAGGACTGACATCACACTTGGGTTGAGGATACTTCACAAAAAGATTGAGGCATGACACAAAAACCAACACTGCAGAGCCTTATCAAACCACAGCTCTACAATGGCCTGCACATGATACGGATCTCAGGACTGGAACCGCATGCTAACATCCTCGCCAATACTCAGCATCTTGCCATTCTTTTCCACCGGTAACCAATGCAGGATGGTGAATATCCTAAAGCCAGGCTGCCAAAAGTCATTCAGTCTGAAATTCAGAACTGGGATTATGATGAGCTGACGGGATGCGATCAGCCCAGCCAGCTCTTACTTGCTGATGACTGTTTCCTCCACTCCCTTCTCTCCTCTTTTCTCATTCGGTCTCTTCCTTGTTTTGTCCTTATGCAGTGTGTATCCCCACTGCCCCACTTTCAGTGTATTGCCTTTATACCCTTTGTCACCTCGCTCTTCCATGAGCCGAGATCGTGTGGAAAGAAAAGATATGAAAATGTGGCATTCAGGACTGATTCAGACAAATATAAATCCCTCAAAAGCACACCTATGATACGCACACCTATGATGTCAGGGAAATAATGTGTCATGAGATGAATAAATAAATAAATAAATAAATAAATGTAATAAAATAATTAAAAAATACAATAACACAAATTAATCCCAAATATGGAACTCAACAACAAAGCAAAAAAATATTTAAAAATAACTGCAGACGTTTTACAATTTTCTTTAAAGCTAATTCACATTCATTTTCCAATATCGGAGCAACTATCCCAGCTGATGATCACACCGTGTTAATCATTTCTCTTCGTGAAATACCTCACACTCCACATAGCCGGAATCAGTTAATCCAACGCAACCAAACGATGGACAGCATTAAGAGACAAGTTCGACGACAGTGATCGGCTCGAGCGGTAACTGTGTGATTCAAGCAAGTTGAAGGAACCATGGCCATCATAATATGAGTCAATGGTGTTATTGACTATGAAGTGAATGAAGGTTTTGTGGTGTGCCGTGTGCCTGATGTGCAGCCATTTTTCAAACCATAAAATGTCTCCAGATAATTTTTGGCCCACTAAAGGCTCTCTTGTAAATACGGGGAAATCATCATGCATGCGCCTTGCTGAGGACAATGACAAAACAGTCATCAAATGCTTTTCGGCAATCTCACGTGACCGTTAATATCTCCTGCAGGGAGCGCAAAGTGAACCGTGATGGGGTTTCTCCATGGCATTGGAAGACTACATCGCTCTACGACTCTGCTTTTGGCTCCTGTCGGTGTAATTCCAAATAAAATCAAACAAAAAACCCACAAATTTCTCGAGAACATCGAGGTTCATAGAAGACGAAGGTGGCGGGGGGGGGGTAAAGCAAGGCAGCGGGGCAACTATTGGAAACAATAAAGCAAGGGAATGAATGAAGAAGAAAAGAGGAGAGAAAGGAGGGAAGGAAAGACATGTTCTTTGAAACAAGTTGACATTTTGTTTCCTGGAACAGCCAGACAGAAGAACGTGTGGTCAGGATGCCACATGTGCTCAGGGATGAGCATTAAACACCGAATGGATGGAGGAAATTGGCTCGAGATTTAAACACGAGTGAATTATAAGAAGAATTACAATTCAGCAAAAAACGGTTTGAATACCGCAACGATATTCACACTTCTTTATTCATGGCACTCTCAAGGTCTCTATTTTCACCCTGACCTATAACAACCTCCTACTCACCCCCTGGCCCCAACCATCATCCCCACCCTTGTCACCAAAATGGAACATTATGTCCTTTACCCTCAACTTGTAGTAGCCAATTTGTCCAACGACCCTTCGACTCCCAGTTAATTGCTATCGCCCTCCCACCCACTGCACTCGCACTCCCTCCCCATCCCGTCACCTTTCACCATGTTGAACAAAATCCTTAATTTTTTGCCACTCAATGAATGCATCCCCACACCCATCAAATCTTCTTTCATGCGATAGCAATGTCATTTTTATGGTGCGCATCAAGCTCTTCCTAGTACTGTACTGTAATTACTTAGCATTTACCGCAGTACAGATTCTGGACTCAGCAGAGGGGTCAAGTGTCCACATAACTTGAACGTGCAGCTTGTAGTGTGCAACCATTTCCTCTGAGACCAGCCGTTCGCAGACACCATCTGTCTTTGCATGCAAAATTCGCTGAGAGCCACTTGTGTTCCACATCCAAGACCTGGCCAACCCTGTTCTGTAAGCCATTTGCTGGTGGGAAATGGTAAATTCTAAAAATATTTTTAAAAGCTCACAAAACTCTCGCTGTATGAGCCCAGTGTTTCCTTTACAGCCTTGTTGCTCACATTTTACTGCCATTGCTTCCTCCTAATGGTCTCGCTAATCATTCTTAAACCACCCATTTCAGCAACCCCTTGACACCTGTACGTTACACATGGCTTCGACTTCAGTGCACTCTGCACACATGAAGTGAAGATATGACAATTGCTTTCAGCTTAGTCTAATAATTTATTCCTCACCAAATGTGTGCTTAAACTGATGCTTTTCCTTGTGATCTCTGCATCACCGAAGAGCGTTAAAATGGGAAATAACGACTCGAATCTGCGCCATCGGAGATTTCTCCCTAAATATATCCTGACAGTTTAAACGACTGATATTCTGAGGTCTTATATCAAAAAGGAAGGTGGTGGCCCAGGGGGTCAGAATGCCGAGTAGCATCGAGAAGCTTGTGGGATCATATGCAGCTTCCAGGATTAAGAATTAGCATTTTAAGCATCTGAAAACGAAAATTGTCTTGGGAGAATGAACATGTTACTATCGGATTGTCAATAAAAAAACTAACGACCTTTACAGGGAAAATCTTCCTGCTCCACCTGGTCTGGTCGACGTATGGCGCCAGTCCACACTTTGTGGTTGACTCATAATATCCTTAGGGAAACTTGTGATGTGCATTAAAATTCTGTGAATGAAAAGACAGCACAACCATCACTCTAGAGGCAAAATAAAATCTCTTTTTTAAAAAAAAATTTAAAAAATATGACATTGGTTCAAAGTTGAACAATTTAGCCTGTAATGAAGAATGGGCAGCATCTGTAAGCACAGTAAATTGTGTTTAAAGATAACATTCACAGCATTTCTCTCATGTCTTGCAGGGCACCTCATACCACAGGCTCAACTAGCGTGTCTGGGTAGCCTGAGTCACATTTTGAGTTGGCTCGTCAAGCCCGTGATCTGAGGTGCCCTGCAAGGCCTACATGCTCGACTAATGCACCAGGGCAGCCATCGACATGGTTCGACAAAGTTGTCCAATTTAACCATAACATTTTTATGTATAATAAACCTTCAATGTGGATTATGTCCATGGAATCCACACTGTGAGCCAGTGCAGGTGTGAGTCTGAATTGGTTCTCAGATGTACAGTAATCTATATATCCTGGCGAGCCTCTGTATGGTTAAATAGCGGGTCTTGTTTAACCATTGTTATTACTTCCTTCGGCTGGCAGGATAGCAGAGGCTCTAGATTTATGCACACTCGCCTCGAAGCTGCCTAGCCTGGGTTTGAATCTCAGCCCAGCTATAAACTGTCATCCTGGTGTTTCACAAGCAGGGTGATCCATCGATGTTTGCGCCGTCCCTCGGACGGACGTTAAACTGGGCGTCCTGTCTGCCAGTATTCGTTGGCGGACATTAAAGATCCCACGGTGTCATTCCTGAAGAGTAGGCGAGCTATCACCGGCAACCTGAACGAATAACAAATTCCTGCCCTAACGACAAGAGGACATTGCATCAGCAGTACTGATCATGAGGGTCATGCCTCAGCCGATGATGTTATCCCACAGCCTTGTGCTGCATATGAAAGAAGAAGATGAAGATTACTTCTTTCAAGTTAAAGCAGTAAATAATTTGTAATTTCACATAAGAATCACCATGAACAATCAAATCATACCCACTGCACATTCCCCTCGGGATATCACTGAGAAATGCAACAACGCCAAAAGCTCTGCGGCGCACACTCATTTCCCACATCGTGCGGACATGAAAAGTCTTTTAAAATACCTGCCTGCCATCATCATCTCTCCCATTCCATGGCCGAAGTAAAATTGCTTTTCAAATCTTTTAAAAACTTTTTGACAGCTCTATGACTAAAGGAACAACGGAATCGCAAAGCAAACATCTCACAAGTGCAGAAATCAAGGGTAACTTTAAATCATCCTTTAAGCTTGTCGTCTACATTGGCCTCAAATACTTCGATTGGTGGAAATATCATCTCAACACATACATGCATCTTCTTTTTTTTTTGGTCTTTCACAGATTGCCATGACAACATTTCACCTGTTTAGGGTACTGCAGGCTTATAAGTAGACAATGATGACTTGTGCAAATGGTGTCACCATTCAGCTCAATGTCCTCCAAATATAAACACCACCAAAGCAAACACCTTCAACTAATCACTCGCTTCAACCACATCAAGAGCGAATTGCATCACAAGCAAACAGGGTTTCTGATCATCTGTAATCCAATGCAATTGGTTTCTTCCTAATCAAGGAAACGTCTTAAATGTGTTTACTTATGGGGTTGCTTGCTGCAATGCCGGCGGGACAGTTTGCGGTAAATCTGTAGGTGTATAACACAAAGCACTTACTGAATGCCACCGGCAAGGAGAAACTCGATGTGCGCAAGTCATGTTACCCTGCCTCTTTGCACGCTCCGCTCACTGGACCAACGTTAACCTCAAGATGGTGTTGAAGACCGCAGCTATTATGCTCTTTTTTTTTTAATCAAGCAATAAAAACAGCAATTCCATCATGAAAATCCCAAAAGATGAATGCGAATGTATCACGTGCTTATATAATTAACCAACATACTTATCGCTACTCTTATACTCCTATCCCCACTCCAAGCAATCCCAATTTTTCTCCATCACCCCCTCCTATCCTCTAACAACTCTCAGCATTCCACTTCATTTTCTTCCTTTCATTGGGGTACCCAATTCAGTTTGATCACCTAAACCAACAACATGCGTTCAAAGTTTAATAGCAGTCATACCCGAATGTGCTCCGCGCTGCTTTGCATTCGGTTCAGGCTGTGGCCTCAAACAGCTCAGCTCAAGTGAAAGACAAACAACTCAGGAAGCAAATAATGTTTGCTGGAACGGCAAAGGCAATGCCCATGTTGCAGTATCATTTGCCCTACTCTCTGTTGGCTGGAAGGTTGACTTCCAAACAGAAGCTCCAAAGATAAAATAAAAATAAAAATAAAAATTCAGACTTCAACTCCAAAGGTCTCGAATCGACCCATGGGCCATGATAAAACAGAAAAGTCCAAATCAGAAATTGCAAGAAAATGCCTTACACAATTTAGAATTTAGTAACAGAATGGTTTGCAGTGGTTGATATAAGGAACAATATTTTTTTGTCCCCTTGTTATATACAGTATCTATATAAATATATATAATATTTTTTTCCCCTCCCACCCAACCACCAGACTATTTTGCACGCACACAGTGCCAAGAGAAAGTTTACACTCCCTTTCAAATTTTTCACCTTTTGTTGCGTTATAGCCTGGAATTATATTGCATTAAATCAGACTTTTTCCACATCGTAACCCACAACTTCCAAGGGAAAAAACAAATTCAACAAATTTCAGAAAATTAATTAAAAATACAAAACAAGAATATCTTGGTTGGATGAGTGTCCACCCCCCTGAGTTAATACTTGGTGGAAGCACCTTTGACAGCAACTACAGCTGTGAGTCTATTGGGATAGGTTTCTACCAACTTTGCACACCTCGATTGGGCAATATTTTCCCATTCTTCTGTACAAAAGTGTTCAAGCTCACTCAAGTTGTGTGGGGAGAGTTGATGGACAGCAATCTTCAAGTCGTGCCACAGATTTTTGATTGGATTTAGGTCGGGGCTCCAACTGGGCCACTCAAGGACATTTATCTTTTTGTTCCTCAGCCACTCCAGTATAGCTGTGGCTGTGTGCTTCAGGCCGTTGTCATGCTGAAAGGTGAACTTCCGTCCAAATTTCAGCTTTCTTGCAGAGGACAGCAGATTTTCCTCTTGAAATTTTCTGTATTTTGCTCCATCCATTTCCCCCTCTATCCTGCCAAGTGCCACATTCCTTGCTGATGAGAAACATCCCCATAGCATGATGCTGCCACCACCATGCTTCACAGTAGGGATGGTGTTCTTTGGGTAATGTGCCGTGTTGGGTTTGTGCCAAACAAAACGTTTTGTATTTTGGCCAAAAAGTTCCATCTTGGTTTCGTCAGACCACAACATTTTTTACCACATGGCTTCAGAATCTCCAGAGTGTTTTTTGCATACTTAAAACGGAACACAAGGTGGACTTTTTTGAGTGATGACTTCCTTCATGCCACCCTACCATACCGGCCAAACTTGTGGAGTGCTTGGCATATTGTTGTCACATGCACACCGTGACCAGTCTTTACCATAAAGGCATATAGATCTTTCAAAGTTGCAATTGGCCTCTTGGTGGCCTCTCTGATCAGTATCCTCCTTGCTTGGTCATCCAGTTTGGATGGATGGCAAGATCTAGGCAGGGTCTTGGTGGTACCATATGCCTTCCATTTCTTAATGATCGTCTTGACTGTGCTCCAAGGGATATTCAAGGCCTTTGAACTATTATAATATCCATCCCCTAATCTGTGCCTTTCCACAACTTTATCCCGGAGGTCTTTTGAAAGCTTCTTGGTGCTCATCATTGAGTCTTTGCTGTGAAATGCACTACCCAGCAGAGGAAACGTACAGGAACAGCTGATTACCTTCACCACCGAAGGTGAAGAAGGTTATGTTTTCACCCCTTTCTTTCTGTTTGTTATCTTGCCAAAACGAAGTTTTTGCAAGATATGTTAGTCAGTCTGTATGTTTTTTTTGTTTATTTGTTTTTTTTTTTGTTTGTCTGTAATCACGAAAAAAAATTCTGCAGACCACAGTTATCATTGGAAATTTTTGTAACTTCGCATATCAGAGGCCTATAGAGGTCCTTTCAGCGCACAAAATTTTGAAGGTCAAGGTCAAAGGTCAAGGTCACTTTGTCGCAAATCAGGGTAATCGACAAAACCCTTATTTTTGAGTAATTTTGATCGGATCGTCTTCAAACTTCATGGGAATATTAGTTCATGGTCTGGCGCTCAGCTGATTAATTTTTGTTGCGATTGGCCTTGACCTTCATGTGTTTTTTGTTGTTGTTGTTTTTTTTTTTTATCTGTAATCACGTATAATCATCTGCAGAGCACAGTTATCATTGGAAATTTTTGTAACTTCGCATATCAGAGGCCTATGGAGGTCCCTTTCAGGCCATAAAATTTTGAAGGTCAAGGTCAAAGGTCAAGGTCACTTTGTCGCAAATCAGGGTAATCGACAAAACCCTTATTTTTTGAGTAATTTTGATCGGATCGTCTTCAAACTTCATGGAATATTGTTCATGGTCTGGCGCTCAGCTGATTAATTTTGGTGGCGATTGGCTTGCCTTCATGTGTTTTTTGTTGTTGTTTTTTTTTTTTATCTGTAATCACGTATAAATCACTCTGCAGAGCACAGTTATCATTGGAAATTTTTGTAACTTCGCATATCAGAGGCCTATAGAGGTCCCTTTAGCGCATAAAATTTTGAAGGTCAAGGTCAAAGGTCAAGGTCACTTTGTTGCAAATCAGGGAGTCGATGAAACCCTTATTTTTTGAGTAATTTTGATCGGATCGTCTTCAAACTTCATGGGAATATAGTTCATGGTCTGGCACTCAGCTGATTAATTTTGGTGGCGATTGGCCTTGACCTTCATGGTTAGCGCCGAAGGTCAAACATATTTGACCCTAAGGTCAAATTTTCAAGTTTTAGGAACCATATTGTGTAGTACCTCAAATTGAACACCTCGATGAGTGCTTTCTAGATATATCAAGCTTGAGACATTATGACGTCATTTGGTGACGTTATGAGGCAAACGCATATTTTTCATGGTTACTCTGTAGAACGATTCTCATCGGAATCTCTCGTAGGCAGATATTCCTCAAGGAGTCGCTCCTGGTGGATAGCAGCTCTGTTCACCTCAGTGTGACCTTAAAGAAGTCACACGTGGTCACCTTTTTGCAAGATACGGGGTCACCCTAAGGGTGACATTGGTTTATTTGTCTGTTTGTTTGTGTGCAGGATATCTCAAAAAGTTGTGAATAGTTCTGGATGAAATTTTGTGCACAGGTTGGGTGTGTGACAAGGAAGAACTGATTAGATTTTGGTGAAGATCCGAATCCGGATCCAGCTCCGAGAATTTTTCAAGCGTTTCCTCACCATTGAGAGATCGGGCCAAAATGATACATAGCACGATATCTCAAAAAGTTCTGGACGGATTTGGACGAAACTTGGTGGACACGTTGGGTGTGTTGCAAGGACGAAATTATTCGATTTTCGTGAAGATCCGAATCTGGATATGGATGCAATCATTATTTAATTTTTAAAGTAATTCTTCACCATTGAGAGATTGGGCTAAAAACCAGAGAGTACTGTAGAGCAAGATATTTCAAAAATGTATTAGGCCCGATATGTTCTGTGGATCAGGCATTACGTGGCGGAGGTATGCGCTCTACCCAGTGCCCTTCCAGTTGTATTCTGAAAATAGCAGAATCACTACAATTTAACACAAGTGGGGGGCCAATTCACTTGGTGTGTGATTTTGAACACCTGAGCAAATTTAGAATTGCTATTATAATGGGGGTGGACACTTATTCAACCAAGATATTCTAGTTGGATATTTTTAATTAATTTTCTGAGACATGTAAAATTTGTTTTTCACTTGGAAGTTGTGGGTTACAAAGTGTAAATAAAGGTGGAGAAAGTCTGATTTAATGCAATTTAATACCAGGCTATAAGGCAACAAAAGGTGAAAATTTTGAAAGGGGCTGTAAACTTTCTGCAGGCACTGTATATTACTGTGTGTGTATTTATATATATATATATATATATATATATATATATATATATACATATATATTTATAAATATTTATATCATATATAAAACTCTTTATAACCACTGATTGACTCACTGACTGAATGATATTAAAGATCGGGACCTTCCGGGTGATGGAGAGAGCTGAAATTTTTGGCACCGATGGATATCAAAGCCGCTACACCAGAAAAGGTCTCAGAATCGTCGTACAACATTCATAAATAAAAATATAAATAAATGAAAAAATGCAGAATAAAAAAAAAACTGCACCAAAAAAAAACCAAAGAAAATGCACAATCATGTTCATCGTGTTAAGGACACTTCAGGAGGAACTGATTTGTGTGTTTGGAGCAAAACATTAGTTGGCCACTGGACAAGGTGCTTTGAGGAGCATGGAGATCATGTGGAATAATGTGACATGAATAAAGTTTATCAATGGCACTATGGCTTTCATAGAGATTGGGAAACAGAATATTTGGGGTGACCTTGATATTTTTCCTTTCCTTTTCCAGGTCAACATTTGAATTTCCCAAAATTTAACATGAACAATGAATTTGAGAACCAGCATATTTGTTTATATATCACCCTTGCATTAATGTTGCCCTTTGGCTTTAAGTAAAGGGTGGGGTTCCTGACAATTTTAAAACTGACCATTTTATCCTGATGATTAATCTATTAAGGGAGGAACAGTACTTTTCAGGTCTGGTAATGTGAACTTGTGAAAATCCAAGTAACCATTACACACTGCCATTTTTGGTCTTTATATTCCACGCCAGAGAAATCTCGACTCATAAAGAGGATAAAAACAGAGCATAGCAGGACAAGAGGTCCTGCAAAATAAACAACAAAAAAGAGCTACTGCAGACCCTCGCCAAGACCTGTTTTGTGTGGTGTATTTTGTGTGGTGAATTTTGTGTGGTGTTTGTGTCCTGATGTGTTATGTAAGTAATAAGAGACAAAATTAGAACTGCCCCTGTACAACTGCTGGCAGTGATGACTGGGTACCAAGATGCCCCGTTTTGCTGTAACCCATCTTTGATTGGACACCTGACCCTGATCCTTGACGTTTTTCATTATTTTTCAATTGAATTTAGAATGGTATTAAAATAAGTTCAATTCAAATAAAATGGAAGCCTAAATAGGAAACAGTCCTGCATTCGAGTCATCAGAAGGAACCCGATCCAGCATAAACCAAAGATGATGTCATCAGGAGGAACCTGGATAGGATTCATGTTTCAGCTGCTACTCCTCTACCCTCAAACCCATCCAAGCACAGCCAAGTGAGCCATATTTTTCAAAAAATAAAAAAAACAAAAGGAACCCAGATCAAAAAAATAAATAATTCTGGCTGCCAGACCATGCGTCCGATCAGGTTGAAATTTAAAACTGTATTCCCCATCTCTCGTAGATCAAAATTCTGAAGTTTCACGTCAATTGATTAAGTAGTTCCAAAGAAAACATTATTTAATATTTTTCTTCGATCCAATATGGTGCCAAACCATGTGACCGATCAACTATTCCTTAACAAACTTGTACACCCAAGACTTGGGGAACATTTGGTGAAGTGTCCCCTCGATCTGTGCAGCCATTCTGGAGAAGATATTTATAGGTTTTATGGTAAATCCAATATGGCTGCCAAACCATATGACCTATGACATCATATGTGCAAACCTTTTGTTCCTCATGGATAGGCAGTCATATGTGTAAAGTTTCACCTCGATATGTTCAGTCGCTTCAGGGAAGAAGATTTTGGGAGATTTTTATTTAATAAAAAAAAAATAACAATATGGCTGCCAAATCACTTGACCGATGACGTCATCAATTTTTTTTCTGTGGACCATTTTATCCCTTGATAACCCTCAAAAATCTTCATACTGATCACATGCATCGTTCTACATATGCAATTATGACATCATACCGAAGGCACCTATGACCATAAAAATCACACTCATTCCCCATGAGGAGTACTTGCCAAATCGCATATACATTTTTTTTGCTTGGTACGGTTTCAGAGATACAGAGGTCCAGTTTTTCCATTTTTCCAACATGGCTGCCACACCACGTGACCTCTGACGTCATAATTTTCATTAAAACTTTCTACACGAGTCGTCGCACCTATGGTGAAAATTTCCTCTCAATCCGACAGGCGGTTGCAGAGAAAAACACGAAAGCTCTGTGCGGACAAACAAACAAACAAACAGACGCGAAAGCAATCCCCTCTCCTTCGGCGAGGGTAATAAATCCCTGATGTATAATCACCCCAAACACATACACCAAGTTAAATGTGATCAAGAACAATGCAAACAGTCAGGTTAAGAAGTTTACATAAAAATTTATATATATATATACATCCAGAAGAATACATAATCCTCATTAATAGAGAGATACAAGCATTGCCTTGTAGAGGACACAGGATGATAGGGGAAAGGACACACAACACAATAAAGCCAAATAAAAAGCCAAGGTAAACAACTTGCATGCTAGACATGGAGTGTCGCATTCTGTACTTGAACTTGGTATAATATTCAATCAGCAAATATTTTTCACTGTCTTGTCGCGAAAATTGTTTGTGTATCACAATGTTTAACACCATGTGTTCGGGGTAGAGTTCAAACAGCCAAGCAAAATAATGTTTGGTTGCGTTACGTGACATTCTGTATTTTCATGTCGCACGTTTTGTTAAGTAGCATGGTCATTGTCTGTTATAAATACAAGGAGGGTGTCTATCTCTGTCTGTGTGGTTTCCTATCTCCTGGTTCACCGCTTCGTGCATCGTCACTGAACTCTGCAGGCATAATTATTAATGGTCTTAAAATTCTGCTTATGGCATATAAATTCACTAACAACTCCATTTGGCTCAGTCGAAAGCAGACCTTCCTCAAAACGGTAATCATTCGCAATGATGCCATGGCATTCTTTGGACGTACAGGGGGTGCTTCAAACCAAACCGTCAAGGTATTATTAACCTCCGCCATCGAAGATGGACAGAGGTTACTGTTTTCACCCCTGTCTGTTTGTTTGTTTGTTTGTGAACAGTATTACGGAAAAACTCCTGGACGGATTTCGACGAAACTTGGTGGGGGGATTAGGTATGGTCCAAGGATCATGCCATTAGATTTTGGACTTGGTCCAAAGTGCAATATGGCCGCTATGGCGGCCATTTTGAAAAATATTTTTTGAATTTTTGTATTTCTACATGTTTCAAGTGATTTGCAACCAAAAAAAAAAATTTTGTTAGAGAAAAAAAAAACAATTTTGCAACTTTTTTTCAAAAAATTTCGATTTTATTTGAAAAATATTTGAATTTTTTTTTGCATTTCTACATGTTTTAAGTGATTTCCAACCCCCCCCAAAAAATTTTGTTAGAGAAAAAACAAACAAATTTTGCACCTTTTTTTTCAAAAAAATTTCGATTATTTTTTTTTGGCATTTCACATGCGCGTCGATCTAGTTTAGTTTATTCAATCGTGGTTCAGTAGAGTCTGATCCGTTTTGACCTACAATGAATAGGATATCAGGTTCACTTAAGTGACCCACAGTATTGGCGGCGGAGGTTTTGCACTCTACCGAGTGCTCCCCTCTAGTTTTTGTTCTTTTCTGTTGTCTCCATTTATTTTAGAGCTGGCAGCATAGCCGATGGCCCTAGAGTTATGCACACTTGCCTCTGAGCCTGTCTAACCTGGGTTTGAATCTTAGCCCAGCTATAAAGTGTTATCGTAGTATTTTCTCTTGTCATAAACAAAAACAAAACCGTCACAACAAAACAAAACAAAACGAAACCGAAATCTCTTGCACTGGGCAGAGTATTCGTCATTTGACAGGTTCGTTCCAGCTACTGTCCATCGAAGACATTATAAAATGTAATATATTGTCGCGTCAGAGACCCAGATAAAATGCAGACACACTGTGTAGGAGGTCTGAAGACCTCTGCAAATGACCCAAACGATGTTTGAATTTACACTGTGGTCTTTCAACAAGCTGTTGCTACAATCACTACCAGTTACAATCCTCCAAAGGATCACCCTATAAATAATCTCAATGAGATGGTTACTCGCAAGCGAAGGCAGGAAGGCGGGAAAATGTTTCTTGTAATTAAAGTTTCATTAAAATGTATGTGGAGATAATGATGGACAAGATGCTATAAATAATCAATGCAACAAACCAGGCAGTCGAAAGACATAGATGGGGATGAAAGGGGAAAAGAAACACCATCTTGTGATATAGCCTGTGCGTTGGTTGCCAACTTGTTTTTGTTTGTCCATGCTCCATCCTTTTTAAATGCAGAGCATCATGCAAAGAAGCAGCACGTACCATTTTTAAAGACGCATACCATTTTGGTACGATTCAGCCATTGTTGGGTTTGAACCACCAACATCCCAGATTCAGAGCAGATGCTCCAGCCATTTTGTCACGGAATCTGGTTCCAATAAGATAGGCCATTGTGGATCGGTAGATGCGATCATTGCCATCAGTAGACATCGGAAGACTAGTTTGGCACAACTTAGACTCTTGGAAGGACAGGATAGCATTCCCAAGGGATTTGCCAAGAAAATGCTCACTATTCTTGTTTGGGATAATAATGGTTTCGGTGAAGAAGCCTTATCCGGGTGGGGTACGACCGAACATACCAATGGTATCAATATTCAAGCTCATATTACAGAGTTCACTTGTCTGTCTCAAAGGGAATCGCTAAAGAAGGGCAGCCAATCTTTGAAACCTTCTATTGGTCAGATTGAAGAGTATCATCTTTAAAAAGGCATAGCCCTCTCCACATACCCAATGAAGCTAATGACGTGCTGTTTCATGACGACTGCTATGGCAAGATGTGGAAGAAGGTCCTTGTCATCGAGGAAGCATATGTGGTAGAACAAAACTAATGAGCGACACATTCTCCTAAAGTCCAAGGTGGACTGAATTTAACTCTACTCCAGGAAGCCGAAACATTGAAGAAATTGTCCTGCCAGTAATAGAATCTTCACCAACAGAAATGTCAATCCTGAACAAAAGTCGAGAGACAGTCGATCGATTGGATTTGTTACACATGGTTATCGTTTTTTCTCAGGCACTTTATTCTGAGGTCCAGCAGATCTTATGGAAAGATGAGGTCCGAACCGATCGGTTCATTGTCAGGCTAACTGAATTTCATACCTGCATGTCCTTTCTTCATCTTATAGGAAAGCGATTCACTGACAGTGGTATGAAGGATATTCTGATTGAACCAGAGGTCATAGCTTCGAGGTCCATCATTGGTGTGGTAAATGCTCATCACTCTACCAGGAGCAAGCAAAGGCTTCTGCCTTGCAACATCATTCCCATATGAGCAAATCATGCCTCCAACAAAGGGTGCTTTGAGCCAACACACTTGGTGCACCTCAAAACAAGCTGCGATATTTGGCAATCGCTACAACCCATGATCAACCCCTCGTCCCCTGATGGACATTGGACATGGATGGATGAACAAACAACGAACTGTTCATCACATGGATGGCGATGGCCCCAGCTCCATGGTGTGTCCTTGAAGTAGTTAGTTGTAACTGTGTGTAAACTCACTGTGAACGAGGGCTAGCTATGCTCATGTCACAAGTCGGATTTATTTGCACAGATTTGTGTGGGTGCAGGAACTTAAAAAAATTCACAGCGACTGATCAAGAATAGTACCTACAGGGTGCTGGGGTTGTTGCAGTTGATGAAGACGGGAGTGATGACAGATGACTAGTGTGAAATGCTCGTAATTTGTTGCATTTTTTTTGTTGTTGTTTTGTCAGGCTGTCTCCACTTAGCTTAAACCACTGCAGTGGAACATTTCCTTTTCAATGGTTAATAGACATGATCATGTACCCTTTGAGATATCTATACATTTGTGAGAGTAGTTCAACTTATTGCAGTCTGTTTCAACCCTCGGAGGCCTGGAACAGTTGTTTCCCCTCTGTTGGACCTTTTCAATGATGTAATATTATTATTTGTAGCTTCAGAAATAGAGATCCCAAAATGTTGCTCCATAATTCCAATATCGGTCTCAATAGGCTTTTGTAGAGTGTGACGAGTCTGATGGGAAATGAAAATGAAATTACTTTGCCAAAACAAAATTATTTGTAGATATGATTGAGGCTTGTGGAAGAGCTAGAGCGGAAAGGAAGGGAACAAAATGGAAAGGGGGAAACACCAACAGCAGAGTAGAAGTGAGAGTGAAAGTGAGATCAAGGGGAGGGGGAAAAGGACACATGGGGGTGAATAAACTGCACGCAAGTCGAAAGGCCAAAATAAAACCTCCTGTGCTGATCGTCCCTGGGAAGGCTCATTACAAGACAAGTCTATAAATCGCAAGAAGAGGAAAGGGGAAGTGGAGATGAAACAGTAAAAGAAACAAACCAACCGACAACTAACAAACTAAAATAGGTGAAGGAGAGGGGGGCGGGGGTGGGGGAGTGGGATCACAACAACCTGGAAAAAGGGAGTGCTTGTGAATGGGGTCATTTGGGATAGAAGACGTCATGAGTCCTTTTGAAAAACACACCAGATCTTTTAAACAATTGCAAATGGGACAGTCTGTGTCTTCTTTAAAAGACAATGTGCTCAGTGCATGTAGTTCTTCCTATTGGCACAGTACCTACTCCTACTTCTTTGATATCTTGAATTATTCCCACCTTATTTTGGCATCGCCCAGGGAAGATTTTTGTCCCAAGTCTTTCCCAAAAAGGTTGGCTAAGCTTGATGTTCAACTGAAAGTGGCTGGAATTTGAAATTTGATTGGGTCAGGTCAGGAGTAATTCCCCTACTCTTTGCAAAAGACACTGCAAAATCTTATGTCCACCAACTAATGATATCACATGGGACACCCAGATTAACTTCTCTCATTGGGACAGCACACTTTGTAATCAATGCCTTGCCTGCGAAGTACCAATCCGACCGTTTGTAGTGCGGTCAAGAATAGAAACCAGATCAGCGGCAGGTGTGCTATCACTGCACCATCCTGTCAGATTGATTGTTGGACCTGAACACACGAGTCTGGCTATTAAAATCACAACATTGCAAGCGAGTGGGAAGGTGGCACAGTCGGAGTAGTTGATCTCTCCTGTAAACACTGATTTCACCGAATTTTAACGAAGAAATAAGCATGCAATCACAGTCCATTCCATCCGAATGAGGCAAATCACTAATAATTCTGTACCAGTATCGCATCTCTGAACATATGGGGAGTGCCTGCTCATTGCAAGACAAGCCTATAAATCACAATCGGCCAGCACCTTGTCTGGCATCGTGATGAAAATTTTCATTGTGGGCTGCATTTCTGGTGGGAGATTGTTAAAGGCTCTTGAAAAACGAAAAGGTAATGAATGCTACACAAAGATAGTGTTAAAAACATTTGAATAATTGTCCATCTTGAATCAACTGTTACATTCAAGCCATTGTCTGTTTCAAAAGCAAAGCACTCTTTAAATTAAAAAATAAAAAAAATTGTATTCGTATATGGAAATAG
>CM068952.1:130322162-130339111 GCA_035128595.1 Eptatretus atami | reverse complement strand
ATATATTATATATATATATATATAATATATGACAGAAGTACCGGCGTAGTGGCGTGCGCCTGTAATCCGGCTACTCGGAGGTTGGGTTGGAGGATCGCTTGAGGATGGGCGCTCTGCGCTGGGCCGTGCTATGAGGGTGTAGGGCCCCGGAATAATGGCGAAACCCAATCCTTATCCCTGTGTCGTAAGAGGCGACCAGGGTTGCGCCAGGAAGGGCATCCGGCGTAAAACCTGTGCCAAATCAGTATGCGGATCATAACGGATGATCCGCTGTGGCTACCCCTAACGGGAGCAGCTGAAAGAAGAAGAAGAAGAACAACATATACATGACAGAAGTAAATAGACACCTTAAATTTCTTCATTTCATCTGTATTACGCAGTTTCACTCAGTGATTTGAACTAATGTTCGACTATTTATTTGCAGAAACGAGTTCCTGAGTCTTGTTTGACAATTAACTCTGCCTCGAAGGCAGGGAGCACACAAACTTTCCGATTTTCAAAAGGGACGAATTGTTGGCTTTTTGGAAGGTGGAGTCAGACTGGAGTCAGTCAGATCACTCAGAACCTTGGCATTCCGCTTTCTACGGTCAATCAGCTGATTGTGCAATTCACCACTGAAGGCAAGGAAACCACAGCTTCTGGTTCGGGTCGATTTGGGCCCTCAGAAAGGTGTCTTCGAGATGTCAAGCGGTCCATTGAGAAAACTCCCCATGCAAGGCGGCAGATGTTGCAGAGGAGGTCCAAGTTATCTCAAGAACTGCCGTGCGGTACCTTCATCAACTGGGCTACTAGGGAGAGCAGCTCGGAGAAAACCTCTTCTTTGACAGGCCAACATTCAAAGAGAAAATAAGTGGGCTGACGAGATTGCCAACAGAGACCCTAGGAGTATATCAACTCTACGACACACATTTTATCCTTGAGGATGGACTTATCCCTGTCTTCTCCACTGATGAGATGGTCAAAAAACAACACTCTGTTCATGGAAGATGGAGCTCCATGCCACACTGCAAAAAAGACCAAAGAATGGGAGGACAGAAATGGGATCAAGTGACCTCCATGGCCAAGTCAGTCTCTTGAGATGAATCCCATTGAACACCTCTGGGCCATATTGGATCGAGCTGTGCGGAAAAATTCCAGAAACCAACGTCATGGGCAGATTTGCTAAACCTTTTGTGTGAAGTCTGGGAAATCCCACAAGAGAAAATTTCAGAACTCGTTAGTTCTATTCCTGAAATAGTAAAAGCATTGAAACTGCAAATGACAAGTCCACAAAATACTCGTGTATATATTAAAATGGTTCAAATATACTTCAAATGTTAAATAAATAAATTATTTTAAAATCATGCTGTCTATTTACTTCTGTCATGTCTCTGTATATATATATATATATTAGCGGGGTATGCTTACACACATTGTGTAAGCACATGAACCATGCTTCCCCATTGTCTCGGATCGCTCACCTGCATTTGATTTTCATTTATTTATTTTCATTTATTTTTTCATTATTTATATATCAATTTACGGATGCTGTCTGATGGTTCTGTGATTTTTTTTCTGGTGTATTGGCAGAGATGTATGTCGGCAGGCAAATTACCGTGCTTCCCCTTTGTCTCGGGTCACTCACCTGCATTTTTTTCATTTATTTTTCCTTTATTTTTTTCCCAATTTATTTATATCTTCATTTATGGATATTGTCTGATGATTCTGTGATGTATCCCGGTGTACCGGTTTCGATGTCCATTAGCACACAAAATTTCAGCTTTCTACATGACCCGGAAGGTTCTGATCTTTAATATCAGTCAGTGAGTTTGGTTAGAAAGAGCTTTATATATTAGATTATATACATATATATATATATATTATATATATTATAATATATATATATATATATATACATATACACACACATATGCATATGTATTGTTGTGGTTATTGGGGTTTCGGAAATGATCATCATATGTTTGCAGTATTGAGAAGCTGTTAGGCTTAGGGTTTGTAGTAGATGTTTGTGAAACATTTGTATGCAGTCGATGCTTTTTGTGGTGTTCCCTTGCCTTCCCAGGGACTGTCAGCACAGGAGGTTTTATTTTGGCTCGGGTACCAGCCTGTATTGGCCCACTTCATTTGAAAAGCTGCCAGCAAATATTTGTGTTATCTGATAGAAAAACCTCCCTGGGAACGGTTTACTTTAACATGCAGTGCCCTGCTTATGAAGGCACGAATGTGATAGTGGTTCGTCGACCAACAATACGAACAGGAATCGTAGCCGGAAGCGACCACTCAAAGTTGAATATCATTCTTCTGAGCTCCCTATCAGTTCTATTTCCATATACGAATACAATTTTTTTTATTTTTTAATTTAAAGAGTGCTTTGCTTTTGAAACAGACAATGGCTTGAATGTAACAGTTGATTCAAGATGGACAATTATTCAAATGTTTTTAACACTATCTTTGTGTAGCATTCATTACCTTTTCGTTTTTCAAGAGCCTTTAACAATCTCCCACCAGAAATGCAGCCCACAATGAAAATTTTCATCACGATGCCAGACAAGGTGCTGGCCGATTGTGATTTATAGGCTTGTCTTGCAATGAGCAGGCACTCCCCATATGTTCAGAGATGCGATACTGGTACAGAATTATTAGTGATTTGCCTCATTCGGATGGAATGGACTGTGATTGCATGCTTATTTCTTCGTTAAAATTCGGTGAAATCAGTGTTTACAGGAGAGATCAACTATTCCGACTGTGCCACCTTCCCACTCGCTTGCAATGTTGTGATTTTAATAGCCAGACTCGTGTGTTCAGGTCCAACAATCAATCTGACAGGATGGTGCAGTGATAGCACACCTGCCGCTGATCTGGTTTCTATTCTTGACCGCACTACAAACGGTCGGATTGGTACTTCGCAGGCAAGGCATTGATTACAAAGTGTGCTGTCCCAATGAGAGAAGTTAATCTGGGTGTCCCATGTGATATCATTAGTTGGTGACATAAGATTTTGCAGTGTCTTTTGCAAAGAGTAGGGAATTACTCCTGACCTGACCCAATCAAATTTCAAATTCCAGCCACTTTCAGTTGAACATCAAGCTTAGCCAACCTTTGTGGAAAGACTTGGGACAAAAACCTTCCCTGGGTGATGCAAAATAAGGTGGGAATAATTCAAGATATCAAAGAAGTAGGAGTAGGTACTGTGCCAATAGGAAGAACTACATGCACTGGCACACTGTCTTTTAAAGAAGACACAGACTGTCCATTTGCAATTGTTAAAAAGATCTGGTGTGTTTTTCAAAAGGACTCATGACGTCTTCTATCCCAAATGACCCCATTCACAAGCACTCCCTTTTTCCAGGTTGTTGTGATCCCACTCCCCCACCCCCGCCCCCCTCTCCTTCACCTATTTTAGTTTGTTAGTTGTCGGTTGGTTTGTTTCTTTTACTGTTTCATCTCCACTTCCCCTTTCCTCTCTTGCGATTTATAGACTTGTCTTGTAATGAGCCTTCCCAGGGACGATCAGCACAGGAGGTTTTATTTTGGCCTTTCGACTTGCGTGCAGTTTATTCACCCCCATGTGTCCTTTTCCCCCTCCCCTTGATCTCACTTCACTCTCACTTCTACTCTGCTGTTGGTGTTTCCCCCTTTCCATTTTGTTCCCTTCCTTTCGCTCTAGCTCTTCCACAAGCCTCAATCATGTCTACAAATAATTTTGTTTTGGCAAAGTAATTTCATTTTCATTTCCCATCAGACTCGTCACACTCTACAAAAGCCTATTGAGACCGATATTGGAATTATGGAGCAACATTTTGGGATCTCTATTTCTGAAGCTACAAATAATAATATTACATCATTGAAAAGGTCCAACAGAGGGGAAACAACTGTTCCAGGCCTCCGAGGGTTGAAACAGACTGCAATAAGTTGAACTACTCTCACAAATGTATAGATATCTCAAAGGGTACATGATCATGTCTATTAACCATTGAAAAGGAAATGTTCCACCGCAGTGGTTTAAGCTAAGTGGAGACAGCTGACAAAACAACAACAAAAAAAATGCAACAAATTACTAGCATTTCACACTAGTCATCTGTCATCACTCCCGTCTTCATCAACTGCAACAACCCCAGCACCTGTAGGTACTATTCTTGATCAGTCGCTGTGAATTTTTTTAAGTTCCTGCACCCACACAAATCTGTGCAAATAAATCCGACTTGTGACATGAGCATAGCTAGCCCTCGTTCACAGTGAGTTTACACACAGTTACAACTAACTACTTCAAGGACACACCGTGAGCTGGGGCCATCGTCATCCATGTGATGAACAGTTCGTTGTTTGTTCATCCATCCATGTCCAATGTCCATCAGGGGACGAGGGATTGATCATGGGTTGTAGCGATTGCCAAATATCGCAGCTTGTTTTGAGGTGCACCAAGTGTGTTGGCTCAAAGCACCCTTTGTTGGAGGCATGATTTGCTCATATGGGAATGATGTTGCAAGGCAGAAGCCTTTGCTTGCTCCTGGTAGAGTGATGAGCATTTACCACACAATGATGGACCCCGAAGCTATGACCTCTGGTTCAATCAGAATATCCTTCATACCAGTGTCAGTGAATCGCTTTCCTATAAGATAAAGAAAGGACATGCAGGTATGAAATTCAATTAGCCTGACAATGAACCGATCGGTTCGGACCTCATCTTTCCATAAGATCTGCTGGACCTCAGAATAAAGTGCCTGAGAAAAAACGATAACCATGTGTAACAAATCCAATCGATCGACTGTCTCTCGACTTTTGTTCAGGATTGACATTTCTGTTGGTGAAGATTCTATTACTGGCAGACAATTTCTTCAATGTTTCGGCTTCTGGAGTAGAGTTAAATTCAGTCCACCTTGGACTTTAGGAGAATGTGTCGCTCATTAGTTTTGTTCTAGCACATATGCTTCCTCGATGACAAGGACCTTCTTCCACATCTTGCCATAGCAGTCGTCATGAAACAGCACGTCATTAGCTTCATTGGGTATGTGGAGAGGTCTATGCCTTTTTAAAGATGCTACTCTTCAATCTGACCAATAGAAGGTTTCAAAGATTGGCTGCCCTTCTTTAGCGATTCCCTTGTGAGACAGACAAGTGAACTCTGTAATATGAGCTTGAATATTGATACCATTGGTATGTTCGGTCGTACCCCACCCGGATAAGGCCTCTTCCCCGAAACCATTTTTATCCCAAACAAGAATAGTGAGCATTTTCTTGGCAATCCCTTGGGAATGCTATCCTGTCCTTCCAAGAGTCTAAGTTGTGCCAAACTAGTCTTCCGATGTCTACTGATGGCAATGATCGCGTCTACCGATCCACAATGGCCTATCTTATTGGAACCAGATTCCGTGACAAAATGGCTGGAGCATCTGCTCTGAATCTGGGATGTTGGTGGTTCAAACCTAACAATGGCTGAATCGTACCAAAATGGTATGCGTCTTTAAAAATGGTACGTGCTGCTTCTTTGCATGATGCTCTGCATTTAAAAAGGATGGAGCATGGACAAACAAAACAAGTTGGCAAGCAACGTACTTCTGTCATATATATATATATATATATGATATTGTGGTGGTTCTGGGAACCAAGACCCCATGGCACATTCATTCAGTTTTCCCCACTTCTCCCCCATATTCTTCTATTTACAAACACTCTCTGCTAGCGTCCACGCATCTGTGCACCAAAAACACATTCGAATCTGCGCACCAGAACCAAACTGCCACCACCCAAATAGCCTATTCATAGCAATTCTCTCACAATACCAGCGATAACCACCCTGCCTGCTTCAAAAACACATCAGACTTTATCTCAATCTCACTCAAAACCAACCATTCAAGCTTGTCTTTCCAGCCTTCACCCACAGCACACATAGCCATTGCCCGACAGCACTGCTTCAACCCCACAAAGACTACACCAACCTTTATACACCTTACCACTACAACTGCCTTCCTGCATCTCCATATCATCAATTGCTTGCAATTGTTTAAAATATCTCACCTTGCCAAAGGACACCTTTTGATCAAGCTCGCACCCAAGCCCAGCACCGCCACGAACAGAGCCTGTTACACATGGGCGCGAGTGTGCGCTCACCATTCCATTACGTTCCTCTCCCAGCAAAGTCCACCTTGATATCCAGCACGCCTTCTGTGCCCTTCCCGGGTGTTCAGGCAGCAGGCGGGGTCCACTGCAAGTCATCCCCATGTTGAGTCGGGAACTCGGGTTTGTGGCAATTTTCATTCATGAACTACCGTGGAGTTCCCTTAGTATGCATGCAAAGTTTCAGGCCGTTAGGTTTCATGGTTTTGGAGTTATGGAGGAGACACACTGAGACACACACACACACACAATGATATTTATTAATGTAGAAGAAGGCAATTATCTGTATTTATGTGTGTGTACATATTATGTACATCTAAAAATCATCAGAAAAAATAAGGTTGACACGATGTCCACCAAATTTTGTATACTGTACATGTTGGTAGTACCATGTCAGGTCATGGGGGACAAATAATAAAGAACAATCCCACCCGTGGGGGTGGGGGGAGGAGGGGGAGGGAGGAGACAACTTGCCAATGCTCCCAAAGGGAGTGGGTGTTTCTTGTCATCGGAAATCTGATAGCCAGTCAAGGAGGTAACCGTGGATACCATTAGATGACAGTTTGGAAATCATGATGGGTGCTGGATGGAATCAAATGTCCAGTGAGATAGCCCTGACCTCTTGTTTGACTTTGAGTGTGTCTATCCATGACAGACAGAATAGAAGCAGAAGCAAGTCCAAAGTGGAAAGACTTATGCAGAAGCCAAAATGATTCTCAGAGATCAGAAAGTTAGAGAAAAGGATCCTTCATAACTGTCATTGTTTTTGAAGTTCTCAGTAAATACAACTTTAAAGACAACTGAGAAACAACTTTGAAGCATAATGCAATAGCATCATAAGAGGAAAGCATATGTTTTGTGGAATATTCTGCATTGATGCATTCAGGGGGGTCGAATGTATCCTGGTGGATCATACTATGGTTCAAGCCTGGTGTTGGCTTCACGGTTAAGGTGGATGGCTTAATACTGTATCTTAGTGTCTTGAATTTGAACCCCTGTCATGCCGTTAAATAACACCAAGTGGGTTGACTCAGCCTGTCATCCTTCAAGGTTGGCAAAATGAATACCAGTTTACTGGAAACAGGGGGCACTGCATCAGTGGCAAAGCTGTGCTCTCGGCAATTATGCAACCAGCAGCCACAGGCTGCATATGAAACAATGACTCTGATACAGAGTGTCGGTGCTACCGAAGCAGTTTCTTGGCAAGGGGTATACTGGGTGGTTTGCCATTGCCCTCGCAGCAGTAGTTTTAGAGCAGGAATTTGTAACTTCGCCATGGTGCCGGCAATCGCTCAGCTACTCTTCGTGAAGAACACCATGGGATCTTTAACGTCCACCAACTAATTCCGGCAGATGGGATTCCAATTTAATATCCATCCGAGGGACAGCACACACATTGATGAATCACCCTATCTGTGAAACACTGGGGTGACCATATGTGGCTGGGTCAGGATTCGAACCCAAGCAAGACAGCTGATAGGGGAGTGTGCGTACCTCTAGGCCATCCTACCAGCTTGGGGGAATGCATTGTTATGCCCTAATTCAGCAATTACATCCTGCCTAGGAGTGGTAATCCGCCCAGGATTGTACTCCTCAGCCAAAATGAAATTGCTTCAGCAGCCCTCTGCACCTCACGGCGCGAAAGGAATGGTTATTAATTCAGCAATTATTCATTAATTATTCAAATAATTTCAATATGATATTAAAGGCATTATTGCCCAAGAAGCGCAATTATTTTGGAAGCACCTGTAGTGCTTTCTGAGAACATTTTGACAGATTTAAAAACATGTGATCTGCTCTCCCATCCCCTTCCCTTTTCTGAAATCCTGGATCCACCTCTATTATGGAATGGTAGGCCAAATTAGCCAGGCTTAGGAAGAAGTGCATAAAAACTCCAGAACCATTGCTTTCAGTGCCTTATCCTTATGTGCCTTATCTTTCTTTCCTTTGGTTTGATGACGTGCATCAGCACTGCTTCATCTTCTTCTTATGATCCTTCTATCAAGTATCCATGACATCAGCGATGGTGATCAGATGTCAAAGTAAACCAAAGCATGCTCCGTGCCCTTGGGAACACCCACATCATATTGTCTTTTGAGTCCATACAATTGTAAATGAGTGCTTTCTTAAGTATAAATACCAAGCTTCCCTTCCAAAAATCATTCCATCCCATCGAATCCTACATCTCACATGCAATACCCTCCTGTCACTCATCCACCATACCCTCCCGATTCCTTGATATAATTGTTTTCCTTCATAAAATCACCGGAATTTTAAAATCATCCTGCGTGAAAAAAAAAATAAAACAAAAGCTGGTACTGCATTACCTTTGCTTAGCAATATAAAGAAGCAAAGCCCTGCGCTTGATCACCTTTATAAAGAACAGGTACGCCCGTAAGCTGATACCTTACAGTCGGTATCCATGAGGATCTTTACAACGTGTCAACATGATCAAATTATTTGCTACAGTACAGAAGTAGTCATCTTCCATTTCAGAGGAGCTGAATGATAAATCATGGCGAGTTAAAGAGAATTGGAAAAACACTCCTTTTTGGATTGGCTGGGCACTGAAAACAAACAAGATTTTCATGACCACAGCAATGGATGTCCCATTAGGAGCTGTGTAGAGATACTCCTTCCACTCTCAAATTAACTGCTTTATCTTCCTGGCAGTTTTCATCGTTTAGAGTGACATTGACACACAACCCAGTGTACCTTTATGACTTATAAAAAAAAAAGTTAGATATTGTTAAAAAAAGAAAAAAAAAAAAAAAAAAAAAACGAGAATGACACTTGCTAGAGCGTATACCACCGCTACACTGAACAGTTTACGTTTTGTATCCCACTGATAGGCTGGATCTGCATCCGGACCTGAACCAAAACTTAAGCGACTTGTTCTTGTCAACTACCCAACTCATTCACCAAGTTTTGTCAAAATCCGTCCATAACTTTTTGAGATACCGTGCTACATATTTTTTGACCCCATCTCTCAATGGTGAAAGAATCCCTTATAAAAATTAAAAAATTATCGTTTCCTAATCAGTCTCTGTATCTCACTAAAATTGAATCAATTCGTCCTTGTCACATACCCAACATGTCCACCAAGTTTTGTTTGAATCCGTCCATAACTTTTTTGAGATATCTTGCTCACAGACAAACAGACAAACATACAGACAGGGGTGAAAACATAACCTCTGTCCACCTTCATGACGGGGTTAAAAATTCTGAAAATGTCTGAACATACGTCCAACCAGCCTCTGTCCGACCATAACTGTGCTCAGACCACCAAACTAACACAATAAGAATAGCCTTGAATTTGGGTTGTGGATTCGAGTGAAACACTTCATTCAATATATGAGTTGTGGATTCGGGTGAAAAAGAAAAGGGAGGGGGGGAGAATGAAGTGGGGATGGAGGGACGAGAGAAAGTTGTAATTGGGAGAAAGAGGCAAAAGGTAGGGTTATGAGGATAGGGAAGAAAGGGAAGCATTAAACAGGGGTGTGGGGGGGGGCAAGAGAAAGAAAGGAATGTAAGTAAGGAGGATGTATGGAAAATAAAGGGGGGGGTAGAGTTTGGGTATGTAATACGGTAGCAGCTCTATAAGTCATAATGTGCTTTATCACTGTATAATTTACATAGAAAAAGCTTTCTGAGTCTGTAAAGTCACAAATTAAAAGGCTTGAGCATATTTTTGGCTGTTCATTTCAGCAAATTTGTCAACTGTGCGACTCCAGTTCACAGGCCACACATGTGCATCCATGTGGATGATTGAAAATTGCCGTTTCCATCCAATATGAGAAATCTTCATTTCACAACATGTACCAAATTTACAAATGTGCCCAGTTTGTACATTCGGTTTTTCGGCGCGTAAAATTCACATTATACAGTGCGATTATTCACACCGTGCTCGAGAAAAACTTCAGCGCTGCAAGGACTGCGTTGAGCATTAACAGTTCCTTGAGAATTACACCTCCTTTTTTGCCCCCCACTGGACAGAAATAAGCTCTGTCACAATCTGCAGCCGACGTTGTTATCGAATACAAAGCTATTTCTTGCTACCTAACAGCTCATGATGCATCGAAACCAAAATTGTGCATTTTCAGCATTGTTCGCACAGTTGCAATGAGCTAGAAATAAAAAGATCTTTTTTTTTTCTGGATTCTCAGGAAAGGTGTTAAAGATTGGAGATATTTATTGATCATGGTGTAAGTGCAAATGCAAATTTACAAAGACTAAGATCAACTTTCCACTTCTTATTCTGGATCTATTTGTTATAGGTTATCCAACAAGCTTCCTCTTTGCCTTTAATGACCACACTGAACATGTATAATTTAACATAACATAACACAAGTTCCCTTCCAAGGAACTTTGACGCAGGAGGAGGCCATTACGCCGATCAAAGGCTGCACTATTATTACCAACCCATGGTCTATCCTAAGTAAAATGCTGAGCATCAAGCAAGGAAGCAAGGAAGCTAGTAAGCAGTTCAGGTCATTTATTTTAATCTTTGGTGTGACTCAACCAGGATTCGAACCACCAACCTCACAGACTCAAGAGCAGACGCTCTGTAACCATTATGACACCGAGTCTGGCGATGAGCATTACTTATATTATGTTTCAAGCATTGCTAATGCAATTTGTGAAGAATTAAACCTCCTCAGGGAAGTCGACTGTGGAAACTACTTGTCCTAATTTGCATTACTTATCTATCCAAAGCTCTTGCAAAAAAAAAAAGAAAGAAGCTTAGACCCATCAGCAGGAACGTTTCCCATGAAAAGGATTCTTTGGAAGGGGGAATGCAAACCAAACTGTCAACGAAGCAAAAGTGAAAGATCTCCTTTAGTTCAATGTTACTGACAATTCTACCTTGCTTTATGCTATGCCCAATTCACTAGAGAAGGTAAAGCATTGCCGAGTCATTTTAAATTAAAATAAAAAGATTTACAAATCCACGACCCTTCCAAGCACTACTACTGCTACTACCACCGTTTAATGGCCACCATTACTGCTTTCTTGTGAGATCGGCTGAGGAGCCTTTTTCATTGCCCACATCTTTCACGAAGTGGCTGTCCAGGCCTGTCGTTGAATTGGAGGTGATTGGGGTAGGAAGTGGGACTCAGTTCAAGGTGCTAGTGATAACTCATCTACTCTGTGTGAAAGGCATCATGAGACCTGCAACAAACAGTGCTAGCAGACGAGTACTCCAGCTAAAATGTCCTTCCGATGAATGGCACATGCACCGATGCCTCGCCTTGCCTGTGAAACACAAAGATGACAGTTTAAAGCTGGGTCGAGATACAAACCCAAAATTGACAACTTGGAGGTGAGTGTGCGCACCTCGAGGCTATCCTACCAACCCCAATGAACCTCCAACTGAAACAATTGAGAACTTGTCATCAGATGTACCACTCTAGACTAAGACTAAACTAAAAGTTATTCAATGTCTGTAATTGATCAAACTTGAATAATGCAAGTAAGACTTGGGAAGATCTTTTAAATTGTTTTTGACCTGCGCTCTTCACTGACCAATCTCAAGTTGCTTATGATATAAAACGGACTCCATACGTTCCTCGTTATCCTCCGTCATGTCTTTCTTTGATCATGAGCTAATTATATTCGTAGGTTTTTTTTTAATCCAACCAAAATAATCCTACATAATAGGTTAGGATTTTCTAGAATTCTCTACAATATTCTGCAACGTTCAAAAGTGTGGTTTTCATTGAGAAGCAGGCTTTTCAACTTTGTTGAATATTTATAGAATCCTTTATATAAGACTCAGCAGGCTCTCTAAAAGGACTGGAATTAGTGGCAAAATTTCTAACTTTTTAGAGCCCTTTAGAGAGTTTGTTGAGTTCAAAGACCTGGCAATTGTTGGAGTCAATTTTGAAGAAGATGATGCTGTTGTTTGAAGGAAACATCATCCTTGATACTTACACTTGCTTGTGGATGTTAAAATCCCATGAATATATCTTTTGAACGTAGTTGGTAATTGGATGGTGGTACCCAAGCCAAAAGCCTGGTCGGTATTGGCTGAATGGTTAAAGTAGGTTTGCCTACTTAAAGTTCATATCCTGCATTTCTGTAACTTCTGATTCCAGCCCATGAAATACTTGTATTTTGCCATATTCATATTTTCTTTAAAACTCAGTTGCAAAATGATTCCCCATTCCCATGTCCCTGATTCCTTCCCCATGCTACGACACAAGCAAAATGAAGGAAGTTCTGATTTTGTTGGATGACTTCAGTTTGCCCAAAGCTCTCCTGCACTGTGACACTGGGACAATGTACACGTTGAATTGAATGACTTGCACATCATGATACAGTAATGTTGTTACGACTTCATAAAAACATGCCAAACATTGTGAAATTCTGATCGCATCAAATATCAATTAAATTTTATATTAGGCTTGTATTTAGTAATTGTAACCATGCACATGCTTTATGAGAAAATGTTAACAATTACAAGTTGTGTTAATTACTTCTGACTGGATATTTGACATCTAGCCGATACCTCCAACGGGACACTGCACAAACCCTTTAAAACCACAGTCCGGTCGAAAACCACTAGGTTAAGGGTCTTGAATTTGAGCCCCTGCTGTTGCGTCAAATAACACCAGGTAAGTTGACTCGGCCTGTCATCTTTCCAAGATCGGCAAAATGAGTACCGGCTTACTGGTAACAGGGGCACTGCATCAGCGGCCAAGCTGTGCTTCCAGGAAGTGGTGCGACCAGCAGCCACAGGCTCCGCAAGGAAAAATATTAACAACCCGAGCCAAAATAAAAAAAATCGTGTCTTCTAATTATATAATTATTTGGCCAAAAACTGCTGTTACTGACTTTAATGGTCCCAGAAAACGGAATAAAGTCTCACTAGCAAGGGCTGCAGACCGTACCAACCTCCACACTTTGAATCACACAATGGAAACATTGATGCTATTCATTCCCAGATGGATTTTTTTTTTCAGCACTCCTGGTGAAGTTAAAGTGATCAAGTATTTCTTTTTTGTCCCCCAAAGAGAGAAAGTATACATTTTTAAGGAATCAAAGACAAAATGAAGTTATGTTATACGGTTTTGAAAAGACAGAGTGCAATGACAATATTCTGTGCAAGATGTTATTTTAGCCAATGAGTCATCGTTAAATTATCAAGGCAGGCAGTTCAAAAACCACGTCTGTACCAGAGATAGACTGACAATCAAATGCTTGCATGGGAGGCAGAGAGAAGATTAATTAGACATCACTCAGATGTCTCATGTCATTCTGAGGGCAGCAAGTTTGGTAAAGACATTACTTGAAAAGCATAAAGTACAGATGTCTAAATTCAAAATGGAGTTGTAGCCATGATTAGAAGCATATAAAATTGCTTTCTTTTTGACAGTCAGCTTCCAAAGGTTAACCCTGAGTGTTGTGAGAATATTTTACCTTTTTCAGAAATTTTGAAGAATGAGATCTTTGACAGCCGTGAGATGAACACAATATCTTTCTCTCGGTCTTGGAAAAGAAACCGATATTTAAGTAAAAGCAATGGCACACGTCTCCAAATTGAGCCGCCAATTCAAGTCGAAATAGCTGGTAGGCCCATCAGCAGGCATTGTTTCACTTGAAATGCACTCTCATTCCCAACTTCGCAGACAGCTTGCAATTTCGTTTGGCTGACCAAAGCTCCGTGACGAAATCGCAGAACTCCCATAAAACTTGAAATTCAGTGGGGTACTCAATGGTTGCCAAGAAGTCGAATTACAGGTCTGTATTCCCTTGCCATCACAAAAAAAATCCCATCTCGCTGTCGAGTTAACCCTGTATTTACACACAACGCTACCAGAACCATTCCGGAAAGACGGCAGCCAATAGGAGCACCAGCCTACCACCTATTACCTGCAAGTGCACACATAAAACAAAGTCAAAAATAGGAAAAAATAAAATAAAAACTAAAGAGAGATTATACAATGTACCACTAACACTAGATGATAATTCTTCGTTCATATGAAGAACAAGGCTGCGGGGTAGCATCGTTGGCTAAGGGTGTAGCTATGGGGCTAATGCAACACCCTCTGCTGATTAGGACAGGAATTTGGAATTTGTAGATGGTGCCAGCAACAGCTCACCAACTCTTCACGTAGGACACCTTGGGATCTTTAACGTCCACCAACAAATGCTGGCAGACAGGACACCCATTTAATGTCCATCCAAGGGACAGCACACACATTGATGAATCACCCTGCCTGTGGAACACCAGGATGACAGTTTATAGCTGGGTCAGGATTCAAACCCAGGCTAGACAGCTCAGAGGCAAGTGTGCACACCTCAAGGCCATCCTGTCATCAGCCCCTAGGCAAAACTATGCCATCCTTACTAAACAACTCTTCCTTTAATTAATTTCCCAAGGACTCACTTGTGCCATTTAATGGGTTTTGCCATCAATAGTGACATCACATCTCAAAGATAAATTCCAATAGGACATTTTGCAGCGTGCAGTAAATAATTGTTATTCTTCATGTTGGAAAAGAAAATTGTTTTCTATTACGAGACCTTGAAACAATGAAACAACAAAAAAGTCAACCACGTTGGCATCTAGAAGTAACCATATCTTGGGCCCCAATTATGGAGAAAAAAAAAAGAAGACTTAAAGCCTCTGTCATTTCATCCAAGCACACGTTTCCTTGTCGCAACATATTTTTCGTGGAAAACGATTTTGCATACATTAGCATTAAAATGCAAATGCGAATTTACTCACTAAATGGAACTAAAGCTGCCCTACATTTGAGGGTTAAGCTCACATGATCATCACAATTAAACTCATGACCCCCGGCGACCAGCACGAGAGT
This sequence comes from Eptatretus atami, assembly GCA_035128595.1. Lineage (NCBI taxonomy): Eukaryota > Metazoa > Chordata > Myxini > Myxiniformes > Myxinidae > Eptatretus > Eptatretus atami. The sequence continues at coordinate 130,324,172 of CM068952.1, read as the reverse complement.
GCAGAACATGCCATGCCTTCATGTCGCACTGTCACAAAAAAACCACTTACCATATTCAAATTTTAATAACTAGTCTTGACAAGCTCCAATATATCTCGACAATCCTTCACCATAAGCAAGTGATGCAACAACCAAATCAGAAGGACAATAGATGCGAATGAAATCAAATTCTGGTGCAAAGGCCACTTGGCCCACCGTGCTTACGGAATATTTCCATCCCCGCGTGCCCACGTTTATGTCGGTCGTGCACGGAAAAGAAAGGAGATTAATACAACAGAAGTACAACCTTAAAATATGAAGGAAAAGAGGATAGGATTGGAGTGGGAGTTGAAACAAAGTAATACTAGAAATTTAAAAAAGATGTTAGTACATGGAGTAGGGGGTGTGAGTTGGGGGTCGGTGGAGGAGAGACTTCAATGCATTTTTTTTCTTCGCTGTATAAAACAAAGCTGACTTCCAAAGCCAGACACAGACTGGTCATTCTCAATCGTGCCAAGTCCTTTCTTGGTAAATCTGAGCTTCTCATAACATACAAGGTCGTTCACTGGAGTACTGCTCTCCACCTATGCCCTATGACCTGGTGCCCCTGCTACTGTCTCTTTTAGATGCTGTAGAATCCAAAGTGCTCATCATAATTGACATCTGAGACCCTGTTGGCCTCTGTTTTCTACCAGCTCTCCTCAAGTCTTTTCTCTTTTCTCTTTTCAGCACTCCACACCACCCAGTCCCTCTAAAAGGCAAGTAGTTTTCCAGGAATCACCGAATCAGCAAATTGTGAAACTCCCTTTTTCCAGGTTATTTTGATTTTTTCCCCCTCTCTTTTCGTTCGTTAGTTGTTGGTTGATTTGTTCCTTTTCTATTTCATCCCCGCTTTCCCCTTCCTCTTCTTGCTGCGTTTCATTCAGTTTGTGTGCAGTATGTTCACCCCCATGTCCTTCTCCCCCTCCCCTTGATCTCACTCTCACTTCCACTCTGCTGTTGAGGTTTTTTGTTCCCTTCCATTCTGCTCTAGCTCTTCCACGATCCTCGATCTTGCATTCAAACTAATAAAAAATTCCAAGTCCAGGTTGAATGATCACCTCCACTCCCACATGTGGAAACGTTTTTCTCAGTCTGTTCCATCCCATGATTTTCGCTCCAAGACTTGAATGTAGCAGTGTTTCACCTTCTCCGGTCATTCTCAATCCCAACTCATGATCTTTTCTACCCCCATTAACCTTCCATAGCCATCCTCTTTTACTTTCAGGTTCCTTTCCCCCTTCTTCTCTTGTTTGTCCATTCCCTTGCTTGTTGAAATCACATATTATCCTGCTGACAGTAAGTTGCCTTCGCTCCACTGCCCCCATCACCCAATCTTCCATGAGCTTAAAGTAAAACAAAACAAGGGTGCCAAACTAACACAGACAGACAAGACGACTCTAAAAAGGAAGGCAATACTGTATATACACAATCATACCTGCTTAGACATACACACCATGTGTGTCTTTCTCTGAATTCAATGGCTATCATTGGCTTTCATTTGCTGGTGTGGATTTGTACCTGTTTACCTCCACCACCAAAGATGGACAGAGGTTATGTTTTCATTGCTGTCTGTCTGTCTGTTTATCTGTGAGCAGAATATCTCAAAACATTGTGGACAGATTCGGACAAAATCTGGTGGATAGACTGGGTGTGAGACAAGGATGAATTGATTAGATTTTGATTGAAGATCGAGATAAGAATCTGAGAATTTTTCAAGTGATTCTTCACCATTGAGAGAAAAGGTCAAAAACCATCTGTCTGTCTGTCTGTTTATCTGTGAGCAAAATGTCTCAAAAAGTTATGGATGGATTATGACAAAACTTGGTGGACAGGTTGGGTGTGCGGCAAGGAAGAATTGATTCGATTTTTCACACAAGGAAACACAAGGAAATTAGACACAGGTGGAGGCCATTCAGCACATCATGTCTGTGCCACATCAACGTCACACCAATTTTCAACACAAGATCAAAAGAAGAAAAGGCAAAAAAA
>CM068952.1:130294993-130317052 GCA_035128595.1 Eptatretus atami | reverse complement strand
GAGCAGGTTTTTAGGACACGTGGGCTGATGCCGTCTGGACCGGTTGCAGAATCTAAGTTTTGACTGAAGCTCTCCACCTTGTCAGGAGAAAAGGACACAGAGTCCAGGGACAGTTGTGTGTGACTAGGTAAGGTGGATACAGAAAGCGATGGGTTTTGGACACAAGATTTCGATGCAAACACCGAGTTTAGGCATTAGCCTTTTCACGTGCGGTATCAGCAGTGCAGCCATTTGAGGTAAGGGAGGGGAGGAGGGGGAACATACACCAGAAACATATTTGATTAGATGCCACCAGGATTTGGAGGAGGGAGAGAGGTTTGAGAGTTCAGACTTGAGCTTTGAAAGATGTTGTTTTCTGGCTCTCTTGATGGTAGATACACACTTGTCCGAGCTTTATGGAAGGAACTGAGATTACCCTCAGTTGAGTTTGCTTTCCATGAGGCAAAGGCAAGTTGTTTCAGGACAACTGCCTCGCCACAAGCTTCAGCGAACCATGGGTGGGAGGAAGGGTGGGCCAACTGAAGATGAGAGGGGATAAATCTGTGCATGAGGGAGAGCAAGTTTCTTTGAAAGATTTCCCAGGATGAGTTGTTGGAGAAAGTAGCAGGAGACCAGTCTCAAAGTTTTATGGCTGCTTGTAGACCCTGCCAGTCGGTCCGATGGGCACAAAATTTTCAGAATATGAGTGGCTCCTCCTGTGGAATGTTTTTTCAATTATAATTATGACGTCGTCGGTCACGTGGTACAGGCACAATCTTGGAAAAATCGAAAAAAGCTGCACCTCCACATCTCCGAAACCGCTGCACGGAAAACATTGAAACATGGCTTATTTTCAAGTACTCCCCTTGGTGAATAAGATATGTTAATGTTGATGTCATCGGTGCCTTCGTTGTGACATCATAATTCGACAAGTACAACACTTATATGATCATTATGAATTTTTTTTCTCAGCAACTGTTGGTCTGATGGACACAAAATTTTCACTATTGGAGTGCCTCCTCCTCTCGAATATTTTAATGATAATCATGTTGTCATAGGTCATGTGGTACAGGCGCCATCGTATAAAAAACAAAAAATGTTGCACCTCTATATCTCCAAAACCAATGACTGTGTAGGGTGAGTATTCTGTAGGGTGAGTATACCATCTCGTTGTTTAGGTGTTTCTTCACCATTGAGAGATGGTGCCAAAAATGATATATAGCACAATAGTGTGTCTCAAAAAGTTGTGGACGAGTTATGACAAAACCATGTGGATGAGTTGGCTCAGTGACAAGAACAAGCCAATTTGATTTGGTACCGGTCTGGATCCAGATCCGGCCTATAAGTGTGGTACAAAATTTATACTGTTCAGCCTGGCAGAGGTATGCGCTCCACCGAGTGTCTTTCTAGTTTGTGTGTGTTTTGTACAGCAAAGCAAAAATTAATCAAAGAGTTGGTTGTACATCATTAGCATGGCCAAATTCTTAACTACATCACCAGCATGGCTACACTCCATAAATGATGCAAGCCCGTAGCCAGGTGCTACATTTTAAGCATGATTATGATGACATGAGCTTCTGTGTGCATGGCAGGAGAATGTACTTTCAAATTTGTTTCCTGCCTAATGGATTAATTATAGATTGGACAGTATTTATATACTTTTTAACTTCAGGTTTGTAGTTAATATGGCAGGTGTGTTTGATGTTCTCATCTGAGCACTTTATGAACACTAGATATTATAAGGGTGAGGAGGTAGTGGGGAGGTTTAAGAAAAAATAATATTGGAAACAGGAAAAGAGAGATAGAGGGAGGAAACATGGGGAAGGGTAAACATTCTGCCATAATGGGGTATTTACTGTCACGTAAGATGATCTGTTAACACAAACTGACTGAGCCTGGAGTACAACCCCTGCAAACGGCCAAGACGATGTTTAAGGTTGCTACGTTCTTTCGATTGCTGCGTCGTTACCATTTGCAAACCCAGAGGATTTCCCAAATAAAAGCCGAACCTGGCGAACTTGGCGGAAACCTAGGCTAGATGGCTCAGAGGTGATCATGTGCATCCATCAGGGCCATCCTACCAGCCCATTGTATAAGGTAAATTTTACAAAGAAAAGAACAGTAATTGTTTTACACTGCAAATAATTCACTGGAGTAACATGCGAGTGTTACAACCAAGACCCATGTTATGAACAAGACAGCTCAATGACACGTGCAGTACCGAGACTTTTGAACAAAGTTGGAAAACTTAGTTATCACGAGATAAGCTAGGGCAATGCTATACAAGAATTAGAGAGTTCGTAGAACAACTTAACCCCATGCAATCTTGAGAAACTAGGACATGGGCGGGATCTGCTCGCAGCAAGTTTGATCGGCCGAGATGATGTTCAATGCCATAATATTTTGTAAAACTACCACTAAACGAAAGGTTTTTGAAAGTGCCACAAAGGCGATTTATGTTCTACAGTGTTCAAGTATATAATTCAATTGAAATAAAATGAAGATTTTAAAGGTTGGAGAAAAAAAAAATTCATAAGTTCAACACCGTTGATGCAGCGTCTTTTACACCACCTAATATAACATGTTACATTACTTCTTTGTGCCTGTTGTTTGTGTCCTTTATGATGTCCTTAAAAACAGTAAATTTCATTTGGAATGATTTTCAATTTTGTTTGACTGTCAGACAAGCAGATAGACTAGACGATCGGGACAATCAGGACATACACGATCGGGACAAATTCAGAACCAAAGTAGTGCTAAACTGCAGGTTAGTTTTCCGATTCATGTTCTGATTTGTTTTCAAATTGTAACAATCAATCGATATAAAGATGTTCCTCGATCATAAACTAACATTTGCAGACAGACAGACAGACAGACAGACAGACAAAGTGAACCAATTGCTTAACCCCACTTTTTACTTCAGGTGCACGTGGTAATTAGTACTTCTCTAAGTATTTACAGCTTCAGCTGCAAATCTCAGAATGTTCATTTGAAGACATGACAGGGGTTTGGGAATGTGTACACCAAAAAGAAAGAAAGAAAGGATATCAGTCAAAGAGGCTCTTTGTCAAAGAAGAGATAATAAAGTTCATTTTTAGCTGGCAACCTTGTAATATTCACAGATGATTGTTGCAAATCCATTTCAAATATGCAAAACACCATGTTAATGAGTTTAGGCTTTTATATGCTGGCATGCTAATCCAACATCAGCATACTAGCATCTTCACAGGATTGACAAAAACAGCCAAGTCAATGCTCAAATGACAACGGTCTAACAGCTTGGTTGCTTAGGTGAAGTCATTGGGTCATGCAAACATCACAAGGAGAAAGATGAAGGAAAACAAAAGGAAGGAATAACTCAACCTGCTTCAGTCAGAAGGAAAAAAGAATAAGTCGATGTAAACGACTTCTAGCAACAAGATGAAGACATAAATCAGAGAAGATCTGGGCCTAACAGCTTTTAAGTGCAGGTGGTTTTACAGTTCCCTTGGCTATGAGGACAGTACTCTCACAGTGCAGACACAAGCAGAGGCACAGTGCGAATGGCACTTTGGCATGGCAGCACCGACATGATTCTGCAATGGAGGAGCTCAAGAACGTTGAGCATCGCTTACTTCCAAACAACAGAGTACAACAGGTGCTGTCGAGGGATCCGTCAGCGCTCTTGTTCTCCATTCGGCAGAAATCAGCAATGCTGAACAAAAATTTCCAAAAATGAAAACCACGAGGCCAAAATATATTTGTCGTGAAAGAGAGATCTTATTCATGCAACGGAAAATGTCACCTTCAAAGTCAACTACAGTAATCAGTTCAGTAACGACCACAAAGGAACCAAAATCGCTCACTCTATTGAGTGAGACCCATCTTTCAGGTCGTGTATCGAGTATTTGTTTTTAAATTGGATTCGGAAATAGCTCCACATGTGTACAGGAATGCGAAAAACACCATACTTCTACATCTCTCCAATCCCAAGTGTCTCAGCTTTCATCGTACGTGGAGAACACCGGTTTAGGGTGTTGGGGTCTTTTTGTTCCTCCAAAATAATGCATTGGAGTTTACTGTTTGGTTGAGTGGTTTAGACTGGTTTCTGCCTCTATTGGCTGTTGCAGGTTTGATTCCCTTGGGTGCTCACTCTCGCCAATGGGCACTTGAAAAGTGTGGTCAGTATGCCAAACACTCTCAGCAAAAATTGAGTGCAGACCTTATCCCTTATCCTGCAGTAGACTGAAACAGGCTGGTTTATAAGGTTTTTTGATGATGAATCAATGTTATCGATCACTGTGTTCCTCACGAAACTGTTAAATTTTAGAAACTCATCAGTGTTGGAGATTGCATTGTGATAATGTGCTCTCACTTTGACCTTTGCTTTTGGTTTAAAAGGCAGATTTATGCAGGATGTGTTGAAAAGTAATGTCTCCCACTCTTTCTTTCCAAAACAGGTAAATATATTTGAATGAAACAAGGACTGATACAAACTGGAGAGTTCATAGAACACAATAGCCTGTGCAGTGCAGTGTGCATGTACACGCACGAGGGCCTTCCCGTTTGCAGGGGTTACGCTCTTGAAAATCCAAGTGAACCGCAAATCAACAAACTTAGGGGGTAATAGGGAAAATAGGGTGAGGGACTTCAACTTTAAAATTTATCCACACTGTACCCTTAATTAATATATTTGTCTATTGTTTTTCATGAATAAAAGATATTAAGAACATAAAATAAAGTGTTATTATTTCAAATGCAGACTGTCTCTGCTGATCGCACCACTTCCTGGAAGCACGGCTTGGCCGTTGATGCAGTGCCCCTGTTACCAGTAAGCCGGTACTCATTTTGCCAACCTCGGAAAGATGACAGACTGAGTCAACCCACCTGGTGTTGTTTAACAGAATGACAGGAGCTCAAACTCAAGACCCCAATATCTTAAGGTAGCCACCTTTACTGTTAAGTCAACACCAGGCATATTTTCCTGTATTAAGAACATAAAATGAAGTTTAGGTCGGGGCAGGTGATCCTTTGTGGTGGTACTCACTTGACCATCTCTTCCTCTCAGGATTATAATGGTGCACCCAACTCTTTTCTCCAGTTATCTCATGTCCTAAAGGTCATCCCAACTCTCATCTCCAGACTGTCATCTAATCTCCAATAATTCATCCCATCTCTCATCTCATCTCCAGTCAGTCACCTCATCTCCAATAAGTCATCCCAACTCTCATCTCATCTCCAGTCACTTCATCTCCAATAAGTCATCCCAACTCTCATCTCATCTCCAGTCACCTCATCTCCAATAAGTCATCCAAACTCTCATCTCCTGTCATTTAATCTCCCAGCTCTCGTCTACAGCACTTCACACTTCATGGCACTGACAACATCGTGCTGCCTTCTGCCATCTTGACGAATGTAGCGCTGAGACATCTTGCGTCAGAATCACGAAACTTTGCACCTGGTGGTGGGAAGAATTAATGTGTGAATTGCGCTTTGTTTCATTCGAATATCTTTACCTGTTTTGAAGAAAAACAAGAGAAGGCATTACTTTTCAACACACCCTTGTGTGTAGGTTTGAAAGTGATGCACCTTTTATTTATAGTTTTATTTATGGTGCGCGTGCTGAAAATCAAAATGGCAACAAATGAGATAACATGGAGGGTGGAACAGCGAATAATTCAAGAAATTTCTGGGAAATGTAAAACATGAAACCTGTTGAAATTTACAGATGATTGACTATACACTGAACATGGTTATCGCTTATCAAGTACATTTGTATGAAGGAACACCTCGGGGTAAGACTTTTCAATGAACGAGGCTTTCATTCATGAATGACATCTTTCACTGGTGATTTGTACACTTCCTAAATAATTCTGCTCTGAAGGCCAAAAAAAGCTTCCATTGAGATAGGACAAGTGTCTGTCTAAAGTGGGGGGAATACTTTAAAAGTAATACAAGTATCATTATCATAGTATAGATGCACAAGTTTACTAACCAGTACAAACAAAAGTCCAAGTCAAATTGGATGCAGCTTCCGAATTACCTCCAAACAGCTTCACTATATTTGTTGGCCTCACTGGATGGTGTTCTCGAGGTAGCAAAGGGTCCTTTGAGCTGTATAGTCTGCGTTTAATTCCCAACTCAGCGAGCTATAAACTATCAGATTGTTGCTTCGCAGACAGGGAACTGTACCACAAAGTGTGCCGTCCCTTGGATTGACGTTGAGCTGGGGACCTGTCTGCAAACATTAGATGATTGATGTTAAACATCACATGATGTCTTTCAACAAAGAAAAGCCTGGAGTTGGCTTAACGGTTAAGTTGGCTGGTTTAGGATCGTAGGGTCCCAAGTTTGAGCCCCTGTTGGCTGCTGAATTAACACCATGTGGGGTTGACTCAGTCTGTCATCCTTCCCAGAGCAGGGAAATGAGTACCAGTGAACTGCCAATCGAGGGCACTGCACCAGTGGCACAGCCGCACCCCCGGAAAATGATGCAACCAGTAGCCACAGGCTGCACCCAATAGCTATTTCAACAAAGAGTAGGTGAGTTATCACCTTGGTGAGATAACCCTAACCTGAGCAAAATGACATATTTCTGCCCTAACATATAGGGGTCACTGCTTTAGCAGCATAGCCATGCCTCCCAGAAATGATGCTACCTGGATGCCTACCTCTTCATTGAATGTTGGTCCAATATGCATATATGATATGAAGATGATGACGATATTCGCTGAAAGGGTGATTCTTTGTGTTTGAGTAACTTAAGAACAGGTCGGTGGTCTCGATGTCTTCTACTGCCTCCTTTCTGCTCTTGCACCCTCTGTTCTTTCAGTGCTTTGTGCCTCACAGGTCTCTGCAGGTCACCCGTTGTCCACCATAAACCCCCTTCTGGGGAAACTCCTGATCACCTCCACTCATTTGTTCTTCTTTTTCCCCACCTATGGAATAAAATTCTGCATTCTCTTCAATCTCATTTTTCCCTCCATGTCTCCAAGTCTTCAATTATTCCCTCCATGTTAGCTGTTCACCGTTCACCACCATCTCAGATCATCCCCCATCCAAAACCTTTTTTTTTTACACTTGTTCCCCACCTCCCCCCTCCCCTTTTCCAGTTTTCCTTTCTAACAGTTTGCTTCTGTATCCATCTTGTCCACCACCTAATCCTCCCCAACCACTCATTCCTCCCAGCTCCCATTATTTGTCCAGGTCCCCTTCTATTTTGTCCTTCACCCCTGCTGTTGCTGTCTTCTGTTCCCTTTGTTCCATTGCATCCTGATTAATTCTGTGTTATAGCTCTTCGACGAGCATCGACTTTGTGTCAAAAAACACCACCCACATAGAGCAATCCACAATAATCCCACGAGTTAGCAAAATCATCGTGTTTGTAAACTTTCATCCACAATGCTTTCATTGTAGAAACTATAAGATGGTTGAAAGGGAATTGAAACATTTTTTTAATTTCAAAAGAACTGAAGCAAATCAGAACAAATTTCAAATTGTTATGCAGAGTAAAAGTTGATACGTGTCGGTCATGCGGTAGTACAAAGACTTGTGTCAACAACCAGTCTTGGAGAGTCATTTTTCTCCATGTCTATACAATTGGTTGACATAAGACCAGCCAGTCTCATCTGGGTCCAAGACAAAGAAAGCCCTGTGGCTGACAATGCACAGCTGTACCAATGCCAAGGCCAATAATTATCTCCTGTGGAAGGGGAGGGGGGAGTGGGGTAGGGGTATTTGCGAGAATATTTCTGCATCTAAAAGTACATCTGGCAAACTCCAAATTCTATACATACCAGCAGTCCTTGATACCAAACGAATTGTGCGCATCCATGTTAAAATGTGAGATCGAAAGTGCGTTATAAAAAAGTTGTTGAAGTATCCGTCCCCATTGACGGGAAAAGCAAGCAAAAGTACCTGGCCCCAATGACGGAAAAGTTTAAGTTAATCTATCAATTTAATGAACTTTAAAAAGGTTAATTGTGATGCACTCTTGCTTTCACTCAAAGCTCTGAGCGACTTCTACCTCCCACTGGGGAATTGTGGTGCAACATCAGGCGGCAGAGGTTGGATTTGTCTAAAAAGAGTACAAAGTATGGCTATTTTATATTGTGGTACACCATGAACATCTGCATTAAATCTACTTGAATCTCGATGTTCATGTTGATTTTAAAGATTACTGGAAGGGACAATAAAGTGACTGACAATACGACATTGCATCAAAAAAGGTGAAATGAAAATTCAAAATAACCAATCAGCAGCTTTTCAAACGCCAGCACGGAAAAAAAGGCCACCGTAAATGGGAGACAGGACACACGGACAGACGACATGGTTCGGAAAACACACACATACACACACACATATATATATATATATTATATATATATATATATATAATATTATATATATATATATATATATATATATATAATATGACACACACACACACACACACTACCAGGGTGTGCTTACTAGGGATACAACTTTTTTGCAACTCCATAGTCCTGTATCATATTCTGATGAGCTTTGCTAGAAAACAATGAAAATCAATGTTTTTTTGTATTTGTTCCAAAAAGTTCACCCATGACTAACTTTGAAATTTGCATGACTTGCATGACCTTAATGCTCGCTCACAGCATTGATTGCTTCTGCTGATGTTTAGTTTTGATGGCTCTTGTTTCCAGTGATTTGTCAAGGATTTCAAAGCAGTCTTGTAGGGTAGTAAGGCTTTTTTAAAGTTAAATAAATAATTAAACAGGGTTCTAGTTTTGGAAATCTACCCAAATGGCAACCGAGTATAAAAATTTCAAAGTTAGTCATGGGTGAACTTTTTTGAACAAATACAAAAAAACATTGATTTCCATTGTTTTCTAGCAAAAGCTCATCAGAATATGATACAGGACTATGGAGTTGCAAAAAAGTTGTATCCCTAGTGCTTACACATTGTGTAAACATACAAACTGTGCTTCCCCATTGTCTCAGGTCGCTCACCTGCATTGATTTTTCATTTATTTATTTTCTTCTTTTTATTTCATTTATGGATTGTTGTCCAGCAATTCTGTGATTTTTTTCCGTGTACTGGCTGTGATGCCATCGGCATGCAAAATTTCAGCTTTCTATGTCACCTAAAAGGTACCAATCTTTAATATCAGTCAGTGAGTCAGTGAGTGAGTCAGCCAGTGGTTAGAAAGAGCTTTATATATTACTAGTGCAGTGTGCTGACTCATTGTGTAAGCATACAAATCGTGCTTCCCCATTGTCTTGGGTCACTCACCTGCATTTTTTTCATTTATTACTTTTTCATTCATATTTTCATTTATGGATGTTGTCTGACGATTCTCTGTGTTTTCCAGGTGTGGCGGTTTCGATGTCCATTGGCATGCAAAATTTGAGCTATGTCACCCGGTATGTACCGATCTTTAATATCAGTCAGTGAGTCAGTTGAGTGAGTCAGCCAGTGGTTAGGAAGAGCTTTATATTTAATTACATTATTAGCAAATATAAACCCATCGCTTCACTGACGGGGACAATAAAAAGGGGGGGAGGAGGAGAGAGAGAGGAGGCAGGTGTAAGGAGAAAGGGGGAGGGGAGCAGAGAGGATGAAGAAGGGGGAGCTAGAAGGGCGAGGGGAGAGTGAGAAAAGGCGAGGGGGGAGGTGGGAGAGCGACAGAGACAGAGACAGAGAGGTAGATAGAGAGAGAGCCACACGCACGTTGCGCGCGCGCACACACACACACACCACACACACACACACACACACACACACACACACACACACACACAAGCCGGTGGATACCTTGAGACCTGGAAGGGGTCTGTTCCACCTTCTGAAACCCGCATATGGAGATAACGAACAACACAAACACACACACACACACACCCGTGCCACAGTGCCGCTGTGTAATATAGTTTATATACATACACACACGCCGAAATGTATACACGCATAAATCACGTAAACACAACAAACCCAAAGATTTACCTTTAAACAGATTTCTTTGAAAGAGAAATTCAAATGGGAAATTAACAAATTCAATTGAAAAATATATGAAGGCATAGAACACAAAATGTCGATCTCTGCTCTCTGCCTTCACAGCTAGATCACGGCAAACACTGGTGATGGACCTATTTTGTTATATTATGTATCGATGTCAAAGTGAGAGGTGGATTATATTAAAAAGGAGATGCACAAAAGCGTTCAAACAAAACGATGTCCTGTAAAAATAAAATTGCACATTTTCAGCGGATGAGACACATCCAGAGGCACCAACCGCATGGAACCACGCAACTGCAGGATCCAACAAAGGCGGAAACGTACGTCTAATCGATGTTATATTGAAAGCACGGGTACTCTTACCAAAACGAACAACAAAGCAGCTTGGGAAGTGCTTGCCAAGTGGCTTAAGCACTCAAGCAAGCACTCAAACAAAACGGTTGATAAGAAAGGGCTCGCTCGCTATTTGCGAGGGATATGTTCCTGAAACACGCCGCAAATGTTGATTCCACGAATGTCGGGGCATTACTTCAATGGAAAAAGAGAGGGTAGATTACCGGCAGTTCGTGATTCATGAATAAAAATCAAAAATCCTGTGAAAAACGTCAAAATACCACGAATACGCCTGCACAAATGAGGAAAAAAAATCGCGAATACGCAAAGTGCAAGGCCGCAAATGCTGAAGCAGGTCACATTTTATAAACCATGAATACGCGAGGTCCGCAAGTGGTGAATCCACAAATAGCGGGGTCGACAGTATATATATATATATATATATATATATTATAATATATATATAATATATATATATATATATATATATATATATATATATATATATATATAGACTGTATATCAAAATAAAGACCAATTACTGCACCGAGTCCCAAGAAGAAAGCCAGACATAACAAGACACACACACACACACACACTATATATATATACACATATACACACTATATATACACACTACTGTATACACACACACACACACACACACATATATATATATATATATATATATATATACATACATCTTGAAAGTCCATCTAAAAAAGTAACGGGACTGACTTCACAGAAATTTTACTCCAAAAATATATTGAAATCACAGCTTGTCCCCTTCAAAATAGTTTCCCTCCAGTCTCACACACTTGTCCATCTCTTCTTCCACGCTTCGATACCCCCGGAAGGCTTCTTCTGGAATCCTCCGGAGCTCCGTCATCACGACCCTTTTGATGGCCTCCACATCAGGAAATTGGGTCCCCTTGATCACCCCCTTGAGTTGGGGAATAGGAAAAAATCACAAGGGGCCAAGTCTGGTGAATACGGGGGTTGCTCCAGAGTTGACACGTTCCTCTCTGCCAGAAACTGGCGGATGCTCAGGGCGGATGTCCTGTGTCAAGAGAGCAGGGGCGTTGTCATGGTGGAGCACCCAGGCGTTGTTCTCCCACAGATCCCTCCTCTTGTCCCAGACATTCTCACGAGGCACCGGAGATCTCTTGTACACGTATTGATTCACTGTTTGACCCTGTGGTGAAACTCGAAGTGGACGATGCCCTTGATGTCAAAAGCGATGAGCATCACCTTGACCTTCGACTTCGACATCCTTGCTTTCTTTGGTCTTGGTGATGCCGGACTTTACCACTGACGACTCTGCCGTTTGGTCTCGGGATTGTATTGGAATATCCACAATTCATCACCAGTAATGACTCTCCTGAACAGGTCTGGATCGTCCTCGAGGCGCTTGATAATGTCTTGACAGACAGTGACTCTTTGCTGTTTCTGGTCCTCGGACAACAGGTTGGGGACCATCTTTGCGCACACCTTGCGCGTTTCGAGATTTTTAGTGATGATGCTCCAGACAGTGTCCTTGTTGATGGAAGGTTCCTCAGCAATCATCCGCACCGTGAGTCGATGATCTGCGCGCACCATCTGCTTCACACGCTCGATGTTGTCTGCCGTTCTGCTCGTTGAAGGTCTTCCAGACGGTGGATCGTCTTCAACCTCCTCCCGTCCCTCTTTGAACCTCTTGTGCCATTCAAATGCACGTGTATGTGACATTGTTTCTTCCCCGTAGACTTGCTGCAGCATTGTGAAAAATTCGGAAGGTGTTTTGCCAAGCTTGGCAAGAAACTTCAGATTGGCTCTCTGCTCACGACACAAAGCTTGACGACTCAGACTAGACAACGTGTAAAGCACGACCAGTAAAAAAAATCACACAATGAGCGCAGTCAACCATCACCAATCATATATATTGCTGTAATGTTGCGAAACACTGTGACGCGTCAGTGGACGTCAGTGGACTATTCAACATCAATGGTGATCTACGATAAATATGATAATGATCTATGCGATAGCCAAAACTAGAAGTGTGTGGGGTTGCATTTTCCCAAAGAATTCCCATTTTACCTGCTGTGTGTGCAACTCACTGCATAATGTCATCCTTCAGAGTGAATAATAAACCGGCTTGGGATTTGTAATCTCATGAATGCTGTAGATTCCTTAGTTTGGTTTGAATACAAGTCTTAAAAGCAAGACTGAATATGAGTCCCATCGCCTTCTCAAAGGAAGAAAATGCCAAGTTGGGATGGAGTATTTTTAGATCCTCGTGGAGGATCTCTGTCTTACTCACGTTGTTGTTCTTCATCTTCTTCTTGTGGACTTTTTACATCCTCGTGGAGGATCTCTAAGTCTGACTCACGTTGTGTTCTTCATCTTCTTCTTGTGGACTTTTTTGTTTCACAGCCTACAGTTTTCATCGAAACTTCCTGAAACTTGGCATATATATATATATGTAAAAATACCCTGCGCAGACAGCAACTATCTCCGATTTTGAAAATTCCTCCTAGAAAAAAAAGTTATGACGTCAAAATATCTCCGCTAATGGAAATCACCTAAAAAATTATCTCCGAAACTAGGCAAGCTTTTTGAATTCTGTTTGCGGGAATCGAACAGGGCATTAGTAGAGATAATTTATCGCAAACCTGATACATCACAATGACGTCATATTCGTTTTTATGACGTCATCATTAAGAGGACGAGCATCTTACCTCATTTGAGCTTGTTTTAATGGGTTTTTTTTTAACATGATGGAATCAAACGAAGGGTGTCCTGAATAATCCTTGAAAATTTCAGCTTCCTCGGTCAAATCCTCTTGGAGGAGTAGATAAAACATACAACATACTTTCCCTCCGTTAATATATTGATGAAACACCAACTATTTCTAACACCACCACAATCTGCAAAATGAATGAAATATTACACCTTCTGCAAGCAATCGTCTTCTCCACCTTCACGTCTGCAAAGGACACCCTGCAATCCCTTGCAGCTAAAATACGTGATCCATTCCAACAACAAAAATATTGCAACGGCCATCAGCAAGTGCAGTGCCGTAACTGGTTGGAACTGTCGCTATGGGACCTCAAATAAATAAGCAAACGGAATATAATCAGCATTGCGTGTTTCATTAATTCATTTCTTTATTGCATGGCCTGCATACTGTATTGCATCGGAACCCACACTTGTGCACAAGTGGTTGCTCCCTAAAGTGTAATGTTTGTGGGGGTTGAAGGGAGCACACAGGAAACGTGCATGTTGTCAGCAAGGATGAACGTGACAACAATTGGCTTTCGCCTCATCTAATGGACGCACTTTCATCATCAACCACCATGAGGAACAATGCACATGGGCAATGCACTTGAAAGAGATTGAATTATCAGTTGAGCACTTGAGCACAACACACGTAAACATAACCTACCCCACCCCCCTTTCAAAAAAAGGTGTCAGGGTTGGAAATGTGAAACATATCATTCATTCCCACCTAAAACAAGAGCTGTTGTAAGGAGGGTACCAAAGGATCTTTTATTTGGTCAAAAGGCAATAAGTATGGTCATTCCATAATAGTGCCTGGACTGCTACGAGAGTGGTGGGGAGGGGGGATTTTTTTTGAATACAGTGTCGAAGCTCACGGAGGAGCTTGAATACAGAAATGATGTCTTGAAAAAGATTGTGATGAAATAAGACCTTGTTCCTTCATTTCACACCTGAATCAAAGTGGATCGTCTTCCAGACGGTTTAAGAATGTCAGCTCTGAATCTAGACGGTCGGTGGGTTGTTTCTGACTCTGGCGGAATCATACGAAAGACATAAAAATTGTACATGCTGCTTCCTCGCTTGATGCTCAGCATTTAGAGGATGGCCAAACCCCGTGGGTTGGCATCACAGGAGGAGGAGGGCAAGAGGGACATTTCCCATTTATTGTCCCCCTGACTGCAGAAAGAAAAGTGATGTCACAAAATGGTGTTACCGGCACCCAGCGTGCACTGGAAAGTTAAATCACTTCCCTCAAGGTCACCCAGTAGCTGTGTTTGACTGAAGTCAAGCCCAGTGTTGTCTAATGCCTCTGCCAGCATGTAACAGCTCTTCCATTAGTCTTAGAACCTGTGACAATGAAATAAATAAATAATTCACAGTCCTGCAATGACCTGTTACACAATGAGGTGAGACGAGCAGTGCACAGACGATGGCCAGGTATACTACCCGAAGGTGCGACTTGCGACAATGCTCTCCCTCATAATGCAAAAGTGACCACTACTCCTCTTGCAGAGATGGGTTTGGAAGTTATCTTTTTTCTCCCATACAGTCTGCATTGAAATCTTGTGATTTATTATCTCTTTGCGTGGAATTGTATTTACAAATGATGAAGACATCAAAGAACACAAACCCGTGTACCTGTTCCAAGATTTCAGCTCTACGCAAATGGCGTTTAACGGGCCTACCAAAATCGATGGGAGATGTGTAGTTGGGGTTGAGAAATCGGTGAAGCTTCAACTCCACTCTACGTTTTTGATTTTCGAGAATAAAGTCCACATTGACCTTGATTCCTTGACCTTGACCAACATTTACATTGATTCCTTGACCTTTCCAATGCCATTCCTTGACCTTGAGAGCATTCAGCTAAGTTAAATCAGTGATAGTGCGAGGCTACCTTTGTCTCTGTTCATCGACCGCAACAACAAACCGTTGGGTGCATGCACCCTCCTTTGTTCTGATCACTTAGAGATAGTGAACGCAGTCCCAGTGTTTGTCTATATCCACACTTTTATATTCTGAATAGGATATTGAACTTCCCTTGTGTTTTCTCTGTCCATCGTATCTATTTGTTTGGAGACATGTTATATGCTTCACGCATGAAGAGAGGAAGCAAAATGCACACGTTAACGACTCGGCTGCTGGAGGAGAAACTTAGCAGCTGTTGCTCAGGACACTGAAGCAGAACGAGCCAGCATGGTCGAATGGAGAAGTAGGAGTTACTCAAGCCACAGCAGGGATTCACAAGGATGAATGGGGCAGTGTGAGCATGCTCAGTTGAGCAGGAATGATCAGATGGAGGACACTGCTCGTTTGGTGTCAACACTTCAAGTACATTCCAATCTCTCCACAGAAACGTAAAGCCAAAGCTGTATCAATTTACAACATCTTTCCGGTGTTTTATACTGCTCCTGACGCCGGCACCTTTCTCAGCACCTGATGCCGCACATGGATCGACCGGTTCAAGAAGCATCACGTCCTCCGTCTGGCGCTAATGCATGAGGAAAGCGCAAGCACACACAATCCAGCCACGCACGTCCCTTTACGGGGAGAGATTTCCCGACTGTTAGCGGGACTACTCACAAGATTCAAGTTTACAATGCCGATAAACCCGGGCTGTTTTGCAACGAAGTATCTTGCACGAAGTCTATGATGTGGGAAGAGACATCTGCAGTGTCATAAAAAGGAGTGCCCATCACTGCTGTTGTGTGCCAATGCCACGAGAAGAGACCAGCTCATTTGAACAGAGCTCAAACATTTTGTTATGGGACAGATGAAATGCCCATGAACATGAAGGAACATCAACATCACTCATTTTCCAGTCAACTGTCAGCAGAATACAGTAGTAAGGCTCGTATGATGCAGCAAATGATGTCTGCCGACCGGTTCCTCCACAACTTCATCAAACACGTCAGTTTCTTTGATTCAGAAATCGTGTTTGAAAGGCTGTTCTTTGCTTGAACAATGCTGAAGCAGTTTCTTGGCAAGGGTGGTTTGCCATTGCCTTTCCAGCATTGCTCGTCCGTGCTCCATCCTTTTAAATGCAGAATGCCAAGGAAGCAGCATGTACCATTTTTAAAGTTTTTGGTATGACCCGGCCAGAGTTTGAAGCACTGACCTCCCAGCCTCAGAGTGGACGCTCCAAAGGGCTTTCTAGCAGCAAATTTATTTGAAGCTGGTGGCAATGACTCGATCTGCTCTAAAGGCTTGGTAAAGTGTGGTTAAAGTGTGGTCAATGTGAAAACAACAGAGTCTACCGACTAAGGCCATAACACTTGCTAAAACCAAGGAATTACTGCTGATTTCCAATCCATTGCAGGCCAAAGTCATAACATGTGATCTTTGCTCGATTAGGAGGATATTATCAGGCTGACAATAAAAATAATATGCAACGCAATATCAGCAACTTCATCAGTTCTGTACTCTTCTTCATCTCCTCCAAAGCATTCCGTGTGTGACCTCTTCAGCCCAAACTCCATCTCCATAATTTTTGGTTTTGTTTCTAAACCAGTTTGCCATTTTATTTTGTGAAGAATTAAGTGTTTGTGTCCCTTTTAAAGACATCATGTTGGAGTGTTCCTTTGAGGCCTTGATTGCTTGGTGGCATGCTGCCATGGGAGCTGCAGTAACTGTCTGTCTATCCCCATCCTCCTTCCCACAGATACTTACAGGGTTACAGGTCGTGCATTTACTTCACTTCTGTACAACGATCGGGGACGCCTCTTCACGGTGGTTGTACCTCCCAACTCAAGTCGGCGGCCAAATCTTCCCAATTCTTCCCTGCTGCCCGGATCAGTCAGGGCAGCAGAATCACGGTCAGAGTGGCGATTGGTTCCCTTGGACCACCCCTTCCCTCTTGTCTCTCTCCCTTTCTCTCTTGTCTCTCTCCCTTTCCCTCTTGTCTCTCTCTCGCTATTGTCTCTCTCCCTTTCGTGTGTGTGTGTGTGTGTGTGTGTGTGTGGTGTGTGTGTGTGTGTGTGTGTGTGTGTGTGGTGTTGTGTGTGCGCGCGCGTGTCATGGTGCTGACTTTGTGAAGGGGGATATGCCATCAGGGATGTGGAGGATCTCTGGGTGTCACTCCTGCAAGATTGATCGGCTGTCGCTGGGCCGTGACCATGTTCGAGAGAACTGTCCGGGGCTATACAACAACAACAATAACAACAACCCTTCTTGTGTCGATTTGATTTATTATTGCTTCCTTGCCACAACATTCACACCATCACGCTCACGGCAGGTGCAGCAGTCAGGCCTGTGTACTCGGTGTTCGTGCAGCATGGAAAAACTTGCCAGGTATTCTCTGGTGAATAAGTCTTGTGTATTTCCCTCCGTCTCGTAGTTAGTTCGAGAGAGAGAGAGACGCACTATGTTCCAAAAAATAATTATTCCCCACTCCTGTGAACACATCATAATATGATCTGTGAACCTGTTCACACGTCATAGGCCACATATACACACGTGCGTGCACAGACGCACTGTTCACACGTCATAAGCCACATATACACACGTGCGTGCACAGACGCACTGTTCACACGTCATAAGCCACATATACACACGTGCGTGCACAGACGCACTGTTCACACGTCATAAGCCGTGCACGCGCGCTCGTGCACACCCAAAGCGCGCGCGTCACGCGCAGCAGGTAAAGCGAGAGTGAAAATTGCAGGCTCGCGGGTTCTCAGCTCATCAACCCCGACAGCACGACCGCTCGTTTGGGGCGGGATGCTCGTGCCCCTCTCGTACAGCAGAACACACGATCGGTTAATGTACACATTACATACATATACATATACGTATACATACGATAGATCACGTCAGTTTAGCGGTGACAAGGGCGCGGTGCGAGCCGTGCCTTCGTGTCGAAGCGTGGGGTGGAGGGAGCCGGAGGTGCGGACGGAGACGGAGACGGAGACGTGCACCACACGGCCGCTCCTCGCACCCAACGCTTGTCCGGCTTAACAGGGCGCGCGGCCGCACGTGGCACGGAACAACACTACAGTGGACATAACGCGCTACGTGCAGACAACCGACACTTTCATAAGGATGTCCGTGGGGGGATTGATCATGGTCCGACGGGCTCCACAACACGCGCCGCGCTCAGCGACTCGGAGCCGCATGTACCTCAGCAATCAGGAGCCGCACGTACGTACGAGCTCGAGGAGGCACGAATAACCGATTACTGCATCGCGGCATCGCAAGCGGGTTCCTCACCCGCTTCTGTTCGTCCAGCCCGTGCGTCGGAGCTTTCCGTGCGGCCCCGCCCGCCTCCATCGCCGCTCCGTCCCGCGGCCACCCGGACTCTCAGCACGGGCATGCCCCGGACCCCTGGGCGAGCACGAGCGGCCTGTCTCCCCCACCCCCTCCACCTGCTAGCTCGCTCCGCTCAGCCACCACCACGCCCGCCCCGGACCGGCCCCATGGACGCCGCGCACTCAATATACCGCACCTCCTCGTCCGACCTCGGACCATCCACTACTGGTCGCTGTGTTCGCGCCAATCTCATAATCTCCTCATCGCCTCCTCCTCATTATCTCCATCTCTTCAAAACCTCCTCCTCCTCCTCCTCCTCATTATCTCCATCTCTTCAAAACCTCCTCCTCCTCATCTGACTATCTCATCTCCTCCCCTCCTCACCCTCTCTTCCTCCCCCTCATCAGCATCTCTTCCCTCCTCCATATCTCCTCGTCCTCCTCATCCATTTCCAGTTTTCCACCTTTCTCATCATAATTTCCTCTCCTCCTCAAGACCCTTCACTTTACACCTCATCGTGCACATCTCGCTTTTCTCCACAGCCGTTCTCATTTCCTCGAGTCGCGCGGACACGTCACGTGAATCATCCCCATTTAGGAGCCTCTTCTTCTTCTTCTTCTTCTTCTTCAATCGAGACAACGAACCCGAAAATACAACGTTTGACAAACTCCTGCTTTACCTGTTAAAAAAGGTGCAAAAACGTACAGGTGGTATAAATGGCGCTTGAAATAAACACACGCATAACGAGCCGTCCATTAATTATACAAAGGTCGCCATGAATGATTGTGGATCGAATACAAGGTGAAATGGCGCGAAGAACGGCAAATACAACTCGACGGACAGTCACGTGATATGGCACAGTTAAACAGGGGGGGGGTCGGGTGGGTCGATGACGCCCGAAAAAGGTTTCCCGACGCAAGACGTCCATTTTAAAACCTTGAATTGGAACTTCGTTTATTTATTATTTATTTATTTTCTTCGCTCCAATCCCTCAATGTGATGATCTCCATCCACGTGTGAAGACCGTCATGTATGATCGCGGATCTACAGCCATGTTTGTGTCGTAACTATTTGCTTTTGTCATGAGATTTCAGCCTTTTGAGATACTCCCGTTGAACGATAACCGGTTGTAATCTCACGTCAACCTTTCCCCTCAGTTCGACACGATGCGAGACGTCGAGAACGCGCGTTCTCATGTTTGGGAACGAGCCACGCCTTTGTCTCGTACACAGGCCACGCCCACGCAGTTTGTCAAGCCACGCCCACGTCTCCTTGCAAGCCACACCCTCCCATCTCCTGAATGCTGCTCGGCTTACACCAGCACGCGTGCAGGTGCATCGAGGAAACGCGACGCTGGAGCGCTGAGCGTCCACGGCTCTGGGCGAACTTCCAGGCTCGTACGCTCTCCAGATGGCGGCCGGATAAGCAGCTTGGTGGAGCGGCCGTTTCCCTCCCTTCATATTATCCTTTCTGGAGCAAGTAAAGGCTCCACGGACGGAAGGGGGCTTCACTTGCCCAGATATTGCCGCAAGGCTTCGACAGCAGGCATATAGGAGGTGGCGTCTGCACGAACCCTTCCACCCCCTTTTTTTTTAGTTAAAAGTGAAATCTTTATTACAATACGAATTTCCATGTAGGAGGAGGCAATTAGGCCCATCAAGCCTGCACAATGGTTGCCAACCTATTGTCGTTTGTCAATGCTCTGTTGGATATTCCCAAACCCATGGTCACGACCCCAATAAGGGTCATAGGGGTGTTTGTAAGGGTCGTGGGATGGTCTCAAAAAAGAAATATTACAGTGTTAAAAATGGATCACTTCACTGGCACAATTAGAAGGATTCCTATTACATTTTTGTTTAAATTCATTTTTTTTTAGTAAAATTATTTTGCCAAAACTTATTTTGTATTCTAAATCATTTAAGTTTTGTCTAATATTTGTAATATTTATAAAAATGTTCGAATAAATTTATAACTCTTTTCATTCCAGGTCTGCCCTTTAACTGGAACAAGCTCAAATGAGCTAAGATCCTTGTCCTCTTAATGATGACGTCATAAAAACGAATATGTACGTCATTGTGATGTATCAGCTTTGCGATAAATTATCTGTGCTAATGCCCGGCTTGATTCCCGCAAACCAAATTCAAGCAGCTTGCCTAGTTTCGGAGATAATGGTATAGGCGATTTCCATCAGCGGCGATATTATGACGTCAACTTTTTTTCAAGGAAGAATTTCCAAAATCGGAGATGGTTACTGCCTGCGCGTGGCTTTCTGCATATACAAGGCAAGTTTACGTAGATCGATGAAAACTCTGGGTTGTGAAACAAAAAATGTCAAAAAATAGGAATGAGTCATAAAAATTGAAATGACGTCATAGTGATGTATCATATGTGCGGTAATTCATCTCTGCTAATGCCCTGTTCAATTCCCCAACAGATTCAAAAAGCTTGCCAGTTTCGGAGATAATTTAGCGATTTCCATTAGGAGATATTTTGACATAACTTTTTTTCTAGGAGGAATTTTCAAAATCGGAGATGGTTACTGTCTGCGCAGGTATTTCTACATATGTATGCAAGTTTCAGGAAGTTTCGATGAAAACTGTAGGCTGTGAAACAAAAAAGTCCACAAGAAGAAGATGAAGAACAACAACATGAGTAAGACTTAAAGATCCTCCACGAGCATCTAAAAAGTCCACAAGAAGAAGATGAAGAACAACAATGGAGTAAGACTTAGAGATCCTCCACGAGGATTAAAAAGTCCACAAGAAGAAGATGAAGAACAACAACATGAGTAAGACTTGGAGATCCTCCACGAGGATCTAAAAATGGCCCAACGCAAAACACAACTGCAGTGTAAGCCTGACTTTTTGAAATATGGCTTCACCGAAATGAGAGAATGATCTGGGAATGTCCGACCTCAGCGTGTTCATTGTCTGCAAGTCCTCGCCAACGAATCTATGAAGGAAAACAAGTTGAAACGTCATTTGCTTTCAGTTCATCCAAAGTTTGTCGAAAAGCCACCTGATATACTGGAAGGACAAAGAAGAACAAGTGAAACGAAGTCGGATGAATGCTCCATCATTCAGCCTTTTCGCAGGAGAAAGCTTCCTTGGCGTCCTTTGAAGTGGCGTGGTATATTGCGAGATGCAAAAGGCCTCATCACATTGGAGAAGAGCTGGTGAAGCCAGCAGCAGTGGCAATGGTGAAAATCGTTTGCAGAGCAGATGTTGCTAAGAAGATTGAATCGGTACCACTTTCTGAAAATAGCATCAAACCTCGAATTGATCCCATTTAAAGATAATATTTTGGCTCAATTGATTGTGGCGCTGAAAAAAGCAGGAACAGTTTCGTTGCAGACGGATGCATCGGTGGACATTGCAAGTGACTCTCAACTCATGGTTTTTTGCAAGGCACCGAGGAGAAGACGACATTCTGGAAGAATTTCTTTTCTGCAATGCATTATCAAGTAGCACCACCGGAGAAGACATTAGTCCGGATGTCAAACACCATTTTTCAAGATGACCTTGCATTAGGGTCTGCACAATGTTTTTCTGCATTTTTGTGATCACCAGACCATCTGAATGAATATTCTTATTGATGCCACTCTGGCACTCGAGCATTTTTGTAGAAATCCATTAATATGCAAATTAGCGGTGGCCATTGTTGAAATTACTATTTTTCTTAGTATCTCCAAAAGTAAGCACCAAATAGCCTGGTTGAGGTGTCTACACCCATGTTTTTAGGGTCACTGGTCATGATAAACCCACTTAAAA
>CM068952.1:130277434-130294968 GCA_035128595.1 Eptatretus atami | reverse complement strand
GAAAACAGTTCATGCTGTTGATCTTCTG
Organism: Eptatretus atami; assembly: GCA_035128595.1. Lineage (NCBI taxonomy): Eukaryota > Metazoa > Chordata > Myxini > Myxiniformes > Myxinidae > Eptatretus > Eptatretus atami. The sequence continues at coordinate 130,294,940 of CM068952.1, read as the reverse complement.
AGGTTCAGCCGCATTTTCTTCACAACTGTACTGGGGATAAACGGCTCCTGCGGAAAACAAGTTATTTTCAAACATTTTGTTTGTTGTTGTATAACTGTCTGCAAAACGCCGTCAGCGCGGACAAATTCATGGGCGGTCGTGGTTATGCTAATTTGGATATTAAATGAGCTAAATTCAAATGTTAATCAAATTGTAGTGGGTTTAATCATGACCAGTGACCGCTAAAAACATGGGTTTTGGACAACTCACCACAAGCTGTTTGGATGCTTACTTCTGGAGATGAAGAAAAATTGGTTATGTTTGATTAATTGCGACTGCAATTTGCATATTAATGAGGCTAAAATTTAAAATGTTGTTAAATTTTAAGTGGGTTATCATGACAGGACCCTAAAACATGGGTGTGACACCTCAACACCGGCTATTTGGTGCTTAACTTTTAGAGATACTAAGAAAATAGTAATTTTCAATCAATGGCCACGCGCTAACTTTGCATATTAATGGATTTCTACAAAAATGTCGACGTGCCAGAGTGGCATCAAAAGAATATATTATTCAGATGGTCTGGTGTATCACCAAAAAATGCCAAAGAAACATTGTGGCAGCCTAATGCGAGAAGGTCAATCTTGAAAAATGGTGTTTGACATCCGGACTGAATGTCTTCTCCGGTGGTGCTACTTGATAATGCATTGCGAAAAGAAAATTCTCAGAAATGTCGTACTTCTCCTAGTGCCCTTTGCAAAAAACCAATGAGTTGGAGTCACTTGCAATGTCCACCGATGCATCCCGTCTGCAACGAAACTGTTCCTTGCTTTTTTCCAGCGCCAACAATCAATTGGCCAAATATAGTCTTTAAATGAGGATCAATTCGAGGTTTGATGCTATTTTCAGAAAGTGGTATCGATTCAATCTTCTTAGCAACTATCTTGCCTCTGCAAACGATTTTCACCAATTGCCACTGCTGCTGGCTTCACACTCTTCTCCAATGTGGATGAGGCCTATTTGCATCTCGCAATATACCACGCACGTATCAAGGACGCCAAGGAAGCTTTCTCCTGGCGAAGGCTGAATGAAGGAGCATTTCATCCGACTTTGTTTCACTTGTTCTTCTTGTCCTTACCAGTAATATCAGGTGGCTTTTCGACAATACCTTTGGATGAAACTGAAAGCAAATGACGTTTCAACTTGTTTCCTTCATAGATTCGTTGCGAGGGACTTGCAGACCATGAACACGCTGAGGTCAGACATCCCAGATCATTCTCAAGTCATATTCGGTGAAGCCAGTATTATATTCAAAAAGTCAGGCTTACACTGCAGTTGGTGTTTTTGCGTTTGGCCATTTTTAGATCCTCGTGGAGGATCCCCAGTCCTTACTCATGTTGTTTGTTCTTCATCTCTTCTTGTGGACCTTTTTAGATTCCTCGTGTAGGATCTCTAAGTCTTACTCGCGTGTGTGTTCTTCATCCTTCATTCTTGTGGAACTTTTTAGATGCTGCGTGGAGGATCTCTTAAGTCTTACTCAGCATTGTTGTCTTCAACTTCTTCTTGTGGACTTTTTAGATGCTCGTGAGGATCTTTAAGTCTTCTCATGTTGTTGTTCTTCAATCTTCTTCTTGTGGACTTTTTTGTTTCACAAGCCTACAGTTTTATCGAAACTTCCTGAAACTTGGCATACATATGTAGAAATACCTGCGCAGCAGTAACCATCTCCGTTTTGAAAATTCCTCCTAGAAAAAAAAGTTATGTTCAAAATATCTCCACTAATGGAAATGCCTAAAAAATATTCCGAACTAGGCAGCTTTTTTGAATCTGTTGCGGGAATTGAACAGGGCATTAGCAGAGATGAATTACGCACATATGATACTCAACTATGACGTTCAAATATCAATTTTTTATGACATTCATTCCTATTTTTTTGACATTTTTGTTTCACAAACCCAGAGTTTTCATGGATCTACGTGAAACTTGCCTTGTATAATGCAGAAAGCCACGCGCAGGCATAACCATCTCCGATTTTTGGAAATTCTTACCTTGAAAAAAGTTGACGTCATAATATGCGCTGATCGGAAAATCGCCTATAGCCATTATCTCCGAAACTAGGCAGCCTGCTTGAATTTGGTTTGCGGGAATCAAGCGCGGGCATTAGCACAGATAATTTATCGACAAAGCTGATACATCACATGACGTCATATTCGTTTTTATGAGTCATCATTAGAGGACAAGATCTTAGCTCATTTGAGGCTTGTTTCCAGTTAAAGGGCAGACCTGGAATGAAAAGAGTTATAAATTTTCGAACATTTTTATAAATATTACAAATATTAGAACAAAACTTAAATGAGTTAGAAATCAAAATAGTTTTGCAAAATAATTTATACTAAAAAAAAATGAATTTAGGACAAAAATGTAATAGGAATCCTTCTAATTGTGCCAGTGAAGTGATCCATTTTTAACGACTGTATATTTCCTTTTTTGAGACCATCCACGACCCCTGACAAACACCGCCCATGACCATTTATGTGGGGGTCGTGCATGTTTGGGAATATCCAACATGAGCATTGACAAACGACATAGGTTGGCAAACCATTGGCAGGCTTGATGGGGGCCTAGATTGCCTCCTCCTACATGGGATCGTATTGTAATAAAGATTGCACCTTTAACTAAAAAAAAGGGGGTGGAAGGGTCGTGCGCAGGACGCCACTCCTATATGCCGCTTGTCGAAGCCTTGAGCGGCAATATGCTGGGCAAGTGAGCCCCCTTCTGTCCGTGGAGCCTTTACTTGCTCCAGAAAGTGATATAGAAGGGGAGGGACGGCCAGATGCCACCAAGCTGCTTATCCGGCCGCCATCTGGAAGCGTTACGAGCCCTGGAAGTTCGCCAGAGCCGTGGACGCTCAGCGGCTCCAGCGTCGCGTTTCCTCGATGCAGCCTAGCACGCGTGCTGGTGTAAGCCGAGCGCATTCAGGAGATGGAGAGGGTGTGGGCTTTGCTAAGGAGACGTGGGCGTGGCTTGACAAAACTTGCGTGGCGTGGCCTGTGTAACGAGACAAAGGCGTGGGCTCGTTCCCCAAACATGAGAACGCGCGTTCTCGACGTCTCGCATCTGTCGAACTGAGGGGAAAGGTTGACGTGAGATTACAACGCGGTTATCGTTCAACGGGAGTAATCTCAAAAAGGTGAAAATCTCATGAAAAAGCCATAGTTACGACCATACAAACTGGCTGTAGATCGCGATCGTATTTCATACATGACGGTCTTTCACACGTGGATAGAGATCATCAACAGATTGAGGGATTGGACGAAGAAATAAATAAATAATAAATAACGAAGTTCCGAATTCAAGGTTAAAAATGGACGTCTTGCGTCGGAAACCTTTTCGGGCGTCATCGACCCACGCTACCCGACCCCCCCCTGTTTTACTGTGCCATATCACGTGACTGTCCGTCGAGTTGTAATTTGGTTTCACTTCGCGCCATTCCTTGTATTCGATCCACATCATTCATGGCGACTATTGTATAATTAATGGACGGCTGTTATGCGTTGTTTATTTCAAGCCCCATTTATACGACTGTACGTTTTTGGCACCTTTTTTTACAGGTAAAGCAGGAGTTTGTCAAACGTTGTATTTTCGGGTCGTTGTCTCGTTGAAGAAGAAGAAGAAGAGAAGAAAAGAAGAAGAGAAGAGGCCCTAAATGGGGATGATTCCAGTGACGTGTCGCGCGACCGAGGAAATGAGAACGGCTGTGGAGAAAAGCGAGATGTGCACGATGAGGTGTAAAGTGAAGGGTCTGAGGAGGAGAGGAAATTATGATGAGAAAGGTGGAAAACTGGAAATGGATGAGGAGACGAGGAGATATGGAGGAGGAAGAGATGCTGATGAGGGGAGGAAGAGAGGGTTGAGGAGGGGAGGAGATGAGATAAGTCAGATGAGGAGGAGGAGGTTTTGAAGAGATGGAGACAATGAGGAGGAGGAGGAGGAGGAGGTTTTTGAAGAGATGGAGATAATGAGGAGGAGGAGGAGGAGGTTTTGAAGAGATGTAAGGATAAGAGGAAGAGGCGATGGGAGATTATGAGATTGGCGCGAACACGCGACCAGTAGTGGATGGTCGAGGTGCGGACGAGGAGGTGCGGTATATTGAGTGCGCCGGCGTCCATGGGGCCGGTCGCGGGGCGGGCGTGGTGGTGGCTGAGCGGAGCGAGCTAGCAGGTGGAGGGGGTGCGGAGCAGGCCGCTCGTGCTCGCCAGGGGTCCGGGCAATGCCCGTGCTGAGAGTCCGGGTGGCCGCGGGACGGAGGCGATGGAGCGGGCGGGCCGCACGAAAAGCCTCCGACGCACGGGCTGGACGAACAGAACGCGGGTGAGGACCCGCTTGCGTATGCCGCGATGCAGTAATCGTTTTCGTGCCTCCCGAGCTCGTACGTACGTGCGGCTCTGATTGCTGGAGGTAGATAGCGGCTCCGAGTCGCTGGGCGGCGCGGTGTTGTGGAGGCCCGTCGGACCATGATCAATCCCCACGGACATCCCTTATGAAGGTGTCGTTTGCAGCACGTTTAGCGCGTTTTTAATGTCCACTGTAGTGTTTGTTCCCGTGCCACGTGGGCGCGCGCCGTTAAGCCGGACAAAGCGTTGGGTGCGAGGAGGCGGCCGTGTTTGGGGGGTGGCACAGTTCCGTCTCCGTCTCCGTCCGCACCTCCGGCTCCCTACACCCCGCTTCGATCACGAAGGCCACGGGCCTCGCAACCGCGCCTTGTCCCGCTAAACGACGTGATCTATCGTATGTTACGTATATGTATATGTATGAATGTTGTACATTAACCGATCGTGTGTTCTGCTGTACGAAAAGGGGCACGAGCATCCGCCCCAAACGAAGCGGTCGTGCTGTCGGGTTGATGAGGCTGAAGAACCCGCCGAGCCTGCAATTTTCACTCTCGCGCTTTACCTGCTGCGCGTGACGCGCGCGCTTTGGTGTGCACGAGCGCGCCGTGCACGGCTTATGAGTGATGAACAGTGCGTCTGTGCACGCACGTGTGTATATGTGGCTTATGACGTGTGAACAGTGACTCTGTGCACGCACGTGTGTATAGTGGCTTAGAGGTGTGAACAGTGCTCTGTTGCACGCAACGTGTGAAATATGTGGCCTAATTGACGTGTGAACAGGTTCAACAGATCATATTATGATGTGTTCCACAGGAGTGGGGAATAATTATTTTTTGGAACATAGTGCGTTCTCTCTCTCTCTCGAACTATACTACGAGACGAGGGAATACACAGACTTATTACCAGAGATACCTGGCCAAGTTTTTCCATGCTGCAGCGAACACCGAGTACACAGGCCTGACTGCTGCACCTGCCGTGAGCGTGATGGTGTGATGTTGTTTGGCAAGGAGCATAATAAATACAAATCGACAAAGAAGGGTTGTTGTTATTGTTGTTGTTGTATAGCCCCGGACAGTTCTCTCGAACATGGTCACGGCCGCAGCGACAGCCGATCAATCTTGGCAGGAGTGACACCCAGAGATCCTCCACATCCCTGATGGCATATCCCCCTTCACAAAGTCAGACCATGACCCGGCGCGCACCCACACACAACACCACACACACACATCACACACACACACACACACGTCACACACACAGCAACATCCACACACACGAAAGGGAGAGAGACAATAGCGAAGGGAGAGAGACAAGAGGGAAAGGGAGAGAGACAAGTAGGGAAAGGGAGAAGAGACAAGAGATAAAGGGAGAGAGCAAGAGGGAAAGAGAGGAGAGAGAAAGAGGAAGAGAGAGAGAGACAGAGGGAAAGGGAAGAGACAAGAGAGAAAGGGGAGAGAGACAAGGGAAGGGGTGGTCCCAGGAACCATCGCCACTAATGACCGTGATTCTGCTGCGCTGACTGATCCGGGCAGCCAGGGAAGAATTTGGGAAGATTGGCCGGCCGACTTGAGTTGGGAAGGTACAACCCCGTGAAGAGGCGTCCAGATCGTGGTTACAGAAGTGAAGTAAATGCACGACCTGTAACCCTGTAATATCTGTTGGGAAGGAGGATGGGGATAGAACAACAGTTACTGCAGCTCCCATTGGCAGCTGCCACCAAGCATATCAAGGCCTCAAAGGAAGCACTCCAACATGATGTCTTTAAAAAGGGACACAAACACTAATTCTTCACAAAATAAAATGGACAAACTGGTTTAGAAACAAAACCAAAAATTTGGAGATGGAGTTTGGGCTTGAAGAGGTCACAACGGAATGCTTTGGAGGAGATAAGAAGAGTACAGACTGATGAGTTCTGATATTGCGATTGCATTTACTTTTTTGTCAGCACTGATAATTCCTCCTAATCGAGCAAAGATCACATGTTATGACCTTTGGCTGCAATGGATTGGAAATCAGCAGTAATTCCTTGGTTTAGCAAGTAGGTTATGGCCTTAGTCGGTAGACTCTGTGTTTTCACATTGACCACACATATAACCTCTTAAACCACACTTTACCAAGCCTTTAGAGCAAAAGATCGAGTTCATTGCCACGCAGCTTTCAAATAAATTTGCCTGCTAAAAGCCCTTTGGAGCGTCCACTCTGAGGCTGGGAGGTCAGTGCTTCAAACTCTGGCCGGGTCATATACCAAAAAACTTTAAAAAATGGTACATGCTGCTTTCCTTTGGCGTTCTGCATTTAAAAGATGGAGCACGGACCAGAGCAATGCTGGAAAGGCAATGGCAAACCACCCTTGCCAAGAAACTGCTTCAGCATTGTTCAGGAAGAACAGCTTTCAAACCGATTTCTGAAATTCAAAGAAACTGACGTTGTTTGATGAAGTTGTGAGGGAACCGGTCGGCAGACATCATTTGCTGCATCATACGAGCCTTACTACTGTATTCTGCTGACAGTTGACTGGAAAATGAGTGAGTTTGATGTTCCTTCATGTTCATTGGGCATTTCATCTGTCCCATAACAAAACATGTTTGAGCTCTGTTCAAATGAGCTGGTCTCTTCTCGTGGCATTGGCACACAACAGGCAGTATGGGCACTGCCTTTTTATGACACTGCAGATGTCTCTCCCACATCATAGACTTCCGTGCAAGATACTTCGTTGGGCAATATAATCAGCCCGGGTTATCGGCAATTGTAAACTTGAATCTTGTGAGTAGTCCCGCTAACGTCGGGAATGCTCTCCCCTAAAGGGACGTGCGTGGTGGATTGTGTGTGCTTGCGCTTTCCTCATGCCATTAACGCGCAGACGGAGGACGTGATGCTTCTTTTGAACCGGTCCGATTCTCATGTGCGGCAATCAGGTGCTTGAGAAAGGTGCCGGCGTCAGGACAGTATAAACGACGCGGAAAGATGTTGTAAATTGATACACTTTGCTTTACGTTTCTGTGGAGAGATTGGAATGTACTTGAAGTGTTACACCTAAACGAGCAGTGTCCTCCATCTGATGCATTCCTGCCAACTGAGCATGACTACACACTGCCCATTCATCTTGTGCTCTGCTGTGGCTTGAGTAACTGCCTACTTCTCTCATTTCGACCATGCTGGCTTCGTTCTGCTTTCAGTGTCCTGAGCACAGTGCTAAGTTTTTCTCCTCCAAGGCAGCCGAGTCGTTAACGTGTGCTTTTGCTTCCTCTTCATGCGTGAAGCATATAACATGTCTCCAAACAAATAAGATCGATGGACAGAGAAAACACAAGGGGAAGTTCAGTATCCTATTCAGAATATAAAAATGTGGATATAGACAAACACTGGGACTTTGCGTTCACTATCCTAATGATCAGACAAAGGAGGGTGCATGCACCCAACGGTTTGTTGTTGGGTCGATGAACAGAGACACAGGTATGCCTCGCACTTCAGCTGATTTAACTTAGCTGAATGCTCTCAAGGTCAGGAATGGCATTGGAAAGGTCAAGGAATCATGTAAATGTTGGTCAAGTCAAGGAATCAAGGTCAATGTGGACTTTATTCTCGAAAATCAAAACGTAGAGGGGGTTGAAGCTTCCCGATTTCTCAACCCCCAACTATCGACATGCTCCATCGATTGTGGTAGGCGCCGTTAAAACGCCATTTGCGTAGGAGCTGAAATCTTGGGAACAGGTACAACCTGGGTTTGGTGTTCTTTGATGTCTTCATACGCGATTTGTAAAATACAATCCCACGCAAGAGATAATAATCACAAGATTCAATGCAGACTGTATGGGAGAAAAAAGAGATAACTCCAAACCATCTCTGCGCAGAGGAAGTAGTTGGTCACTTTTGCATTATGAGGGAGAGCATTTGTCGCTATAGTCGCACGCTTCGGTAGTATACCTGGCCATCGTCTGTTGCACTGCTCGTCTCACCTCATTGTGTAACAGGTCATTGCAGGACTGTGAATTATTTTTTATTTCATTGTCACAGGTTCTAAGACTAATGGAAGAGCTGTTTACACTGCTGGCAGAGGCATTAGACCAACACCTGGGCCTTGACTTCAGTCAAACACAGCTAACTGGGTGACCTTGATGGAAGTGATTTAACTTTCCAGTGCACGCTGGGTGCCGGTAACACCATTTGTGACATCACTTTCTTTCTGCAGTACAGGGGGAGCAATAAATGGGAAATGTCCCTCTTGCCCTCCCCTCCTGTGATGCCACCCACGGGTTTGGCATCCTTAAATGCGAGCATCAAGCGAGAATGCAGCATGTAAAATTTTATGTCTTGATTCCGTATGATTCCGCCAGAGTGCCAGAAACAACAGCCACCCGACCGTCTAGATTCAGAGCTGACATCTTTTAAACCGTGGAAGACGATCCACTTTGATTCAGGTGTGATGAGGAACAAGGCTCTTATTTCATCACACTCTTTTTCAAGACATCATTTCTTGTATTCAGCTCCTCGTGAGCTTCGACACTGTAATTCAAAAAAATCCCCCCTCCACCACTGCTCGTAGCGCAGTCCAGGCACTAATTATGGAATGACCATACTTATTGCCTTTTGAGCCAATAAAAGATCTTTCGGTACCCTCCTTACAACAGCTCTTGTTTTAGGTGGGAATGAATGATATGTTTCACATTTCCAACGCTGCCCACCCTTTTTTGAAGGGGGGTGGGTAGGTTATGTTTACGTGTGTTGTGCTCAAGTGCTCAACTGATAATTCAATCTGCTTTCAAGTGCATTGCCCCAAAATTGTTTTTTTGGGCCCCAAAATTGGTTTTTCCCTCATGGTGGGGGTTGATGATGAAAGTAGCGTCATTCAGATGAGGCGAAAGCAATTGTTGTCACGTTCATCCTGCTGACACATGCACGTTATCCTGCTGTGCTGCCTTCAACCCCCACAAAATTAGCACTTTAGGGAGCAAACAGGAAACAGAATATGAGTTTGGCAAGCACTCTCGGAGTTATCAAGGAGAGCTAAAACCTATTCGGGGATGGCCGATTGAAGAAATCACGATACAGAAACAAGAGCTGCGAATGTAACAGAATAGAAGACGAAGTAGTAGAAGTTGTGATAGGCCACTTGTGCACAAGTGTGGGTTCCGATGCAATACAGTTAATGCAGGCCATCAATAAACGAAATGAATTAATGAAAACATGGCAAATGGCTGATTATATTGCCGTTTGCTTATTTATTTGAGGTCCCATAAGCGCAGTTCCAACCAGTACGGCAGCTGCACTTGCTGATGGCCGTTGGAAATATTTTTGTTGTTGAATGGATCAGTATTTTAGCTGGGCACAGTTGATTTGCAGGGTGTCCTTTGCAGACGTGAAGGTGAAGAAGACGATTGCTTGCAGAGGTGTAATATTTCTTCATTTTGCAGATTGTGGTTGGTGGTTAGAATAGTTGGTGTTTTCATCTAATATATTAACGGAGGGAAAGTATGTTGTATGTGTTTTTATCCTACTCCTCCCAAGAGGATTTGACCGAGGAAGCTGAAAATTTTCACGGATTATTCAGGACAACACTTCGTTGACTTCTCATCATGTTTAAAAAAAAAACCCATTAAAACAAGCTCGAAATGAGGTAAGATGCTCGTCCTCTAAATGAATGACGTCATCAAAAACGAATATGACGTGCATTGTGAATGTATCTAGGTTTGCGATAATTATCTCTCACTAATGCCGCTGTTCGATTCACCGCAAACAAATTCAAGCTTGCCCTAGTATTCGAGATAATTTTTATGGTGATTTCCATTAGCGGAGATATTTTGACGTCAATAACTTTTTTTTCTAGGAGGATTTTCAAAATCGGAGATTAGTTGCTGTCTGCGCAGGGTATTTTTTTTACATATATATATATTCCAAGTTTCAGGAAGTTTCGATGAAAACTGTAGGCTGTGAAACAAAAAAGTCCACAGAAGAAGTGAAAGAACACAACGTGAGTCAGACTTGAGATCCTCCACGAGGATGTAAAAGTCCACAAGAAGAAGATGAAGAACACAACGTGAGTAAAGACAGAGATCCTCCCGAGGATCTAAAATACTCCATCCGAGACTTGGCTATTTTTTCCTTTGAGAAGGCGATGGGACTCATATCAGTCTTGCTTATTTAAGCTTGTATTCAAAAAACTAAGGAATCTACAGCATTCATGAGATGACAAATCCAAAGCCGGTTTTTTCACTCTAAGGATGACATTATGCAGTGAGTTGCACACACAGCAGGTAAAATGGGGGAATTCATTGGGAAAAATGCAACCCCACAGCACTTCTTAGTTTTGGCTATCGCATAGATCATTATCATATTTATCGTAGATAGCATTGATGTTGAATAGTCCATGACGTCACTGACGCGTCACGTGGTTTTCGCAACATTAACAGCAATATATATGATTTGGTGATGGTTGAACTGGCGCTCGGTGTGTGATTTTTTTTACTGGTGGCTTTAGCACGTTGTCTAGTTCTGAGTCGTCAAGGCTTTGTGTCGTGAGCAGGAGCCAAATCTGAAGTTTTCTTGCCAGCTTGTAACAACACCTTTCCGAATTTTTCACAATGAGCAAGGTCTGCGTGGGAAGAAACAATGTCAATACACGTGCATTAGAATGGCACAAACGAGGTTCAAAGAGGGACGGGAGGAGGTTGAGAAGTCACGATATCAGAAGACCTTCAAGCGAGCAGGAAGCGGCAGAGATGAGCGGTAGTGAAGCAGATAGCAGATGGATCATCGAGCTCACGGTGGCGGATGATTGCTGAGCGAACCTTCATCATACAAGGACACTGTCTGGAGCATCATCACAAAAGATCTCGAAAACGCGACAAGGATTGGTGCGCAAAGATGTCGCAACCTTTTGTCCGAAGGACTATATAGCAAAGAGGTCCACTGGTCTGTCAAGACAGTTATCTAGCGCGCGTCGAGGACGATCTAGACCTTTCAGGCGAGTCTTAAGGACGCACACTCGTGATCACAATACAATCCGAGACCAAACGGCAGAGAAAGTCCGGAGCATCAAATCCAAGAACAAAGAAAGCAAGGATGTCGAAGTCGAAGGTCAGTGATGCTCATCGCGTTTTTTGACATCAAGGGTACTCGTCAACTATCGAGTTTCTACACAAGGGTAAAAGTGATCAATCGTGTACAGGAGATCTCCGGGTGACCTACGTGGCATCAGTCTGGGACAGAGAGGGATCGGTGGGATGATAGCAACGCCTGTGGTGCTCCGAGATGACAACGCCCCTGCTCTGACACAGGACATCCGCCTGAGGCATTGGCTTGCGCCAGTTTTGGAGAGAGGGAACGTTCAACTCTGAAGCAACGCGCCCCGTAATTCACCCAGACTTGGCCCTTGTGATTTTTTTCCTATCCCCAAGTCTCAAGGTGGGTGATACCAGGGGAGCCAATTTCCCCTGATGTGGAGCCATCAACAGAGGGTCGTGAGAGAGCCAGAAGAAGCCTTCGCGGGGGTGCAATCGAAGCGTGGAAGAGTAAGGATGCATAGTGGTGAGAACTGGAAAGGGAAACTATTTTGAAGGGAACAAAGCTGAATTTTTTGGAGTAAATTTTCTGTGAAGTCAGTCCCGTTACTTTTTTAGATGGACTTCGTATTAGATGTTGTATACTATATATCATTATATAATATTATTGTGTGTTGTGTGTGTGTGTGTGTGTATAGCAGTATGTGTATATATATGTGGTGTATGATGGTGTACTATATATAATAGTGTGTGTCGCGTGCTCGTGGGTGTCTGTTATGCTCTGGCTTTCTCTTGGGCTCGGTGCAGTAATTGGAGAGATATACAGGTCTAGTATATATATATACCTGGAAATATTATATAGTGTACTATATATATATGAATATATATTAGTATATATTAGTAGTATAGATAATATAGTACGTCGACCCCGCTATTTGTGGATTCACACTTGCGGACATCGCGCTCATACAAGTATCTACTCTCAAAATGTGACCTGCTTCACGCATTTGCGGGCCATTGCACTTTGCGTATTCGCGATTATTTTTTACGCTCATTTTTGCAGGCGTATTCGTGGTATTTTGACTTTTCACAGGTTTTTGAATTTTTTATTCATGAATCAGAACTGCCGGTAATCTAGGCCTCTCTTTTTCATTGAAGTATGCCAGGCCGACATTCGTGGAATCAACATTTGCGGCGTGTTTCAGGAACATATCCCTTCGGCAAATAGCGGAGCGAGCCCTTTTCTTATCAACCGTTTTTGTTTGCAGTGCTTGCTTGAGTGCTTAAGCAACTTGGCAAACTTCCGCAAGCTGCTTTTGTTGTTCGTTTTGGTAAGACGTACCCGTGGCTTTCAATATAACATCGATTTAGACGTACGTTCCGCTTGTTGGATCCTGCAAGGTTGCGCGTTCATGCGGGTTGGTGCTCTCTGGTGTGTCCTCATCGCCTGAAGAATGGCAATTTTATTTTTACAGGACATCGTTTTTGTTTAACTTTGTACAATCTCCTTTTAATATAATCCACGACCTCTCATCTTTTGACAATCGATACCATATAGTCTCTGAATCTCTGAGGCGAGAGCAAGATCGACATTTGTGTTCTAATGCCCTTCATATATTTTCAATTGAATTTGTTAATTTCCGATTTGAATTTTCTTTTCAAAGAACTCTGTTTTTAAAGGTAAAATCTTTGGGGTTTTGTTGTGTTATTACGTGAATTTTATGCGTGTATACATATTGCGCGTGTGTGTATGTATTAGAACTATATTACCACAGCGGCACTGGCACGGGTGGTGTGTGTGTGTGTGTGTGTGTGTGTGTGGTGTGGTGTTGTGTGTGTGTGTGTGTGGTGTGTTTGTGTTGTTCGTTATCTCCATATATGCGGGTTTCAGAAGGTGGACAGACCCCTTCCAGGTCTCAAGGTATCCAACCGGCTTGTGGTGTGTGTGTGTGTGTGTGTGTGTTTTTCCGAACATGTCGTCTGTTTTTCGCGTGTGTTATTGTCACTCCATTTACGGTGGCCTTTTCGCGTCTGCGTTTGAAAAAGCTGCTGTTGGGTTTATTTTTGAATTTTCATTTCACCTTTTTTGATGCAATGTCGTATGTCATCACTTATTGTCCTTAGGTCCAGTAATCTTTCAAATCAACATGAACATCGGGATTCAAGTAGAATTAATGCAGATGTTCATGGTGTACACAATATAAAATCAGCCATACTTTGTACTCTTTTAGACAAATTGCCCAACCTCTGGCCGCCGATGTTGCTAACGCACAATTCCCGCAGTGGGAGGTAGAAGTCGCTCAGAGCTTTGAGTGAAAGCAAGAGTGCCATCACAAATTAACCTTTTTAAAGTTCATTAAATTGATAGATTTTTAGACTTAACTTTCCGTCATTCGGACAGGTACTTTTGCTTGCTTTTCCCGTCAAATAGGGGACGGATTCACTTCAAACAAGCTTTTTTTAACACACTTTCATCTACAATTTAAAGCATGGGATGCGCAACAAATTCGTTTGGGTATCAGGACTGCTGGTATGTATAGAATTTGGAGTTTGCCAGATGTAACTTTTTAGATGGCAGAAATATTCTCGCAAATACCCTACCCCACTCCACACCCCACCCCCCCCTCCCCTTCCACAGGAGATAATTATTGGCCTTGGATTGGTACAGCTGGGCATTGTCAGCCACAGGGCTTTCTTTGTCTTGGACCAGATGAGACTGCTGTCTTATGTCAGACCAATTGGTATAGACATGGAGAAAAATACTCTCCAAGACTGGTTGTTGACACAAGTCTTTGTTACTAGGCCGCGATGACCGGAGCACGTATCAACTTTTACTCTGCATAACAATTTGAAATTTGGTTTCTGATTTGCTTCGTTCTTTTGAAAATTAAAAAGAATGTTTCAATTTCCCTTATAACCATCTAAGTTTCGTACAATAAAGCATTGTGGATGAAAGTTTACAAAACGTGATATTTTGGCTAATCGTGGATTATTGTGGATTGCTCTAGTGTGGTGGTGTTTTTTGACAAGTAAGTCGATGCTGCGTCGAAGAGCTATAACACAGATTAATCCGGATGCAATGGGAACAAAAGGGAACAGAAGACAGCAACAGCAGGGGTGAGGACAAAATAGAAAGGGGACCTGGACAAATAATTGGGAGCTGGGAAGGAATGAGTGGTTGGGGAGGATTAGGTGGTGGAGCAAAATGGATAACGAAGCAACTGTTAGAAGGAAAACTGGAAAGGGGAGGGGGAAGTTGGGGAACAGTGTAAAAAAAAAAAGGTTTTGGATGGGGGTGATCTGCGATGGTGGTGAACGGTGAACAGCTAACCATGGAGGGAAGAATTGAAGACTTGGAGACATGGAGGCAAAATGGAGATTGAAGAGAATGCGAATTTTATTCCATGGTTGGGGAAAAAAAGGGAAGAACAAATGGAGTGGAGGTGATTCAGGAGTTTCCCCGCAGAAGGGGGTTTATGGTGGACGCACGGGCACAAAGCACTGAAAGAACAAGAGGGTGCAGAGCAGAAAGGAAGGCAGTAGAAGACATCGAGACCACCGACCTGTCTTAAGTTACTCAAACACAAAGAATGCACCCTTTCAGCGAATATCGTCATCATCTTCATATCTATATGCATATTGGACCAACATTCAAGAAGAGGTAGGATCCAGTAGCATCATTTCTGGGAGGGCATGGGCTTAGCTGCTAGCAGTGACCCTATATGTTAGGGCAGAAATATGTCATTTTGCTCAGGTTAGGTATCTCAACCAAGTGAAACTCACCAATGTCTATCTTTGTTGATAGCTATTGGGTGCAGGCTTGTGGCTACTGGTTGCATCATTTCCGGGTGCGGCTGTGCACTGGGTGCAGTGCCCTCGATTGGCAGTTACACTGGTACTGCATTTCCACTGCTCTGGGAAGGATGACAGACTGGAGTCAACCCACTGTGTTAATTCAGCAGCCAACAGGGGCTCAAACTTGGACCCACGATCCTAAACCAGCCACTTAACCGTTAGCCAACTCCAGGCTTTCTTTGTTTGAAGAGACATCATGTTGATGTTTAACTATCAATCATCTAATGTTTGCAGACAGTCCAGCTCAACGTCAATCAAGGGACGGCATAAAACACTTTGTGGTACAGTTCCTGTTGCGAAGCACAATCTGATAGTTTATAGCTCGCTGAGTTGGGAATTAAACGCAGACTATAACAGCTCAAAGGACCTTGCTACCGTCGAGAACATCATCCAGTGAGGGCCAACAAATATAAGTGAAGCTGTTTTGGAGGTAATTCGGAAGCTGCATCCATTGACTTGACTTTTGTTTGTAACTGTTAGTAAACTTGTGCATCTATACTATGATAATGAATACTTTGGTATTACTTTTAAAAGTATTCCCCCACTTTAGACAGACAACTGTCCTATCTCATGGAAGCTTTTGTTGGCCTTCAGAGCGAATTATTTAGGGAGTGTTAGCAAATCACCAGTGCAAAGATGTCATTCATGAAGGAAGCTCGTTCATTGAAAAGTCTTACCCGAGGTGCTTCATACAAATGTACTTATAAGCGATAACAGTACAGTGTATAGGTCATCATTGTAAATTTCAACAGGTTTCATGTTTTACATTTTCCCCCAGAAATTTCTTTCTTGAATTATTCGCTGTTTCACCCTCCATGTTATCTCTCATTTTTGGCCATTTGATTTACACGCGCACGCATAATAAAACTATAAATAAAAGGTGCATCACTTCAAACCTACACACAGGGTGGTTGAAAAGTAATGCCTTCTCTGTTTTTTTCTTCAAAACAGGTAAAGATATTCCGAATGAAAACAAAGCGCAATTCACACATTAATTCTTCCCACCACCAGGTCAAGTTTCGTGTTCTGACGAAGATGTCTCATGCTACATTCGTCAAGATGGCAGAAGGCAGCACGATGTGTCAGTGCCGATGAAGTGTGAAGTGCGTAGACGAGAGCTGGAGATTAAATGACAGAGAATGAAGAGTTTGGATGAACTTATTGAGGATGAGGTGATGAGATGAGTGAGAGTTGGGATCATGATTATTGGAGATGAGGTTGCTGGAGATGAAGATGAGAGTTGGGATGACTTAATTGGAATGAAGTGCTGGAGATGAGATGAGAGTTGGATGACTTTATTGGGAGATGAGGTACTGCTGGAGATGAAGATGAGAGATGGATGACTTATTGGAGTTAGATGCAGCGAGATGAGAGTGGGAGACCTTTAGGACATGAGATAATGAGAAAGGTTGGGTGCACATTATAATCTGAGAGGAAGAGATGGTCAAGTGAGTAACCACCACAAAGGATCACCTGCCCCGACCTAAACTTCATTTTATGTTCTTTATCAGGAAAATAATGCTGGTGTTGACTTAACAGTAAAGGTGGCTACTTAAAATTGGGGTCCTTGAGTTTGAGCTCCTGTCTTCTGTTAAACAACACCAGGTGGGTTGACTGCAGTCTGTCATCTTCCGAGGTGGCAAAATGAGTACGCGGGCTTACTGGTAACAGGGGCCACATGCATCAACGGTCAAGCCGTGGCTTCCGGAGTGGTGGCGATCAGCAGAGACAGTCCTGCATTTGAAAATAACACTTATTTATGTTTCTTAACTTTGTATTCATGAAAAACAAAGACAATATATGAATTTAAGGTAAGTGTGGATAATTTTAAAGTTGAAGTCCCTCACCTATTTTCCCCATTACCCTAAGTTTGTTGATTTGCGTTCACTTGGATTTTCAAGAGCGTAACCCCTGCAACGGGAAGGCCCCTCGTGCGTGTAAACATGGCACACTGCCTGCACAGGCTTTGGTTCTATGAACTCTCCAGTTTGTATCAGTCCTTGTTTCATTCACATATATTTACCTGTTTTGGAAAGAAAGAGTGGGAGACATAATTTTTCAACACAATCCTGCATAATCTGCCTTTTAAACCAAAAGCAAATGATCAAGTAATTTGAGGCTTGTAATGTAATGAAAGAAACATGGAGAACTGAGTTTTAAGTAAGAGTAATATCTTATGATACAGCATAATGATCGATATTATTTACAAGCAGGTTTTTTTATTTTATTTAACATGATCTGTCTGAAAGCAACTGTGTATTTTATTGATTTTTAAAAGTACAC
>CM068952.1:130243424-130256745 GCA_035128595.1 Eptatretus atami | reverse complement strand
ATATAGTGAGGGGTGAGGGAAAGAGGAGATGCAGCTCAGGTGGGGGTGGGGGGGGGCATGGGGCATGTGCGAAGAGGAGGGTAGGGTGAGAGGGATATTTGTAGGAAGGGGAGGGGAATGTGTGGGAGGAGGAGGGGTATGCGTGCAGGGAGGATGTTGTGTGCAGTGTGGATGGTGTGTGCAGGGAGGATGGTGTGTGCAGGATGTCCATTGCTGTCTACACTATCGCTGATGATTCGCCAATAAGCAATGAAACCAGTCCGGTAGCTGAGGGGATGTGTATCATTTGGATTCTCATTTGCGTACTATGTGTGAATGTCTTTATAGTTGGAGAGGAACTCTGTGAAGGTTACAAAACAGCATAACATTTACCTTGTCTAGGTCTTCTTGGTTGCTTTTTGCAGCTACTTCCACGAGAGGGGTGTGGGAGGGGTCAATCACATATACATATATATATATATATATATATATATTATATATATATATTTGTTACGGATCTGGAAACCATATGCATTCAAACATACAGATGTCCCAAAGGTCAGTTATTCCGTTAAGTACATGTGAGACAGGTCCCTTCCTTTTGTCAGTGGGAGAATCAAGGTGTGCGTTGCGATGTTCTTTTAGGTAGGTTATTACATCCAACGAACCATCCACAACCATCTTAGACCATCCAACAAACCATCTAAGACCATCCAACAAACAAACCGACAACACCACTGAACAAGCGCTTCACTCGCCTAACCGGCGACTCGCTGTCCGAGGCAGAATCTCTGGCAGTTCCTTCTCGGCTTCCACAAACTTTGTAACTTCTTTTTGATGAGTATGGGCATGCGTGGAGTGGGGGCAGGGTTTTCCTGGCATGGCCGAAACTCTGCCAGAAAGGGCGACCCATGGGAGCCCCGTCCAATCAGGGCAGACAGTGACGTCTGCTCACCGTGCCCCGCCCCGTTCTGGGAGGTCCATAAAAGTTACGACGCCATCCTCAGCGGAGAGTTCTGTGGAGAGGAGTCTCGAGAGTTCTGATGGGGTTCGTAGTTGGTTCTGAGTAAGTCTCTTGGAGGAGGAACGAGAGTTCTTTTGGAGGAGCAAGTTGGTTGGTGTGCACTCTACATTTTGCTGGCGTCCGTGGAGTTTTCTGGGTCCCGTCTGTGACCCTGATCTCCGCCCTGGGACTCCGACTGCCCCACTGGTTTCCTCCACGGGCACGAGCCCACGCGTGTGACTGTGGGCCGAGCCGCACGACCAATAGAAGTTGCCGCACCGTGGAGCACTCCCTTCAACGTGCAGGTACCACGTGAACTGCGACCCCCAGCTCGTCTCTCCCTCTCTGGCTGCGGGGATCTTTCAATGAATCATCTGAGTGTGCGTCTGAGTGTGTGGCCGGTCTTATAAGTAGAACTGTTAAGTGTTTTCCATCATTGTAAATTCTTGCTTGCATATCCGTGATAAGTCTTGCTCTGTGTCTCCTTTATTGTAAATTAATTACCATTATTAGAAATGTCGTGTTCCGTCCTTTCTTTCATTGGTCCAGCATGGTTCAGATCTGAGTTTAGCCGGGTCTTTATACCCGATAATCCGTTCATCCTAGCCGGCACGGTTTGGCAGTTCTGCTCGACTGCACCCGAACCGGATATGCTAGTCGGTAGTTAGACTCTACAGTCGTAGAGTGACCCGGTTGAGCAAGACGTGCCGAGGGCATGGTTCCCCGGTAGTCGAAATCGCTTAGTTCATTAGGTAAATTGGTTCTAGACAAAAAGCCCTACGCTACGCGGTTGAGATATTGGCGTCCACGGTCGGTTCAGCGACCCGCCGGCTCACGGAGTTATCCAGAGCAACGGCCTACAATTCCGGGGAGTCTGGTGGGAGACGACGTAACCTCCCCCACCTAGTGGTCGTTCTCATCACCGGACCCCCAGCCCGCAAAATATTATATATATATATATATATATATATATATATGTTATATATATATATATATATATATATATATATATATTTATGTATGTATATATATATATTGTATATGATCGGGGTGGTTGGAGTTCCACATTTTTTAAAAGAAGAAGGCGCTTCAACCAAAGGTAAAAAACTAGATTGACTCAATAATTTGAGCAAAAAGCAAAAGCAGACCCTGTCTCAGGCAACGTTTCACCAGCTTCACAGCCGGCTCTCAGATACAATAGACCCCAACCTAGCACGTGCCCGGTTTTTATTTCGATACGACCGCTCATTTCCAGTCACGTGCTTGTGCTCGAGGTCAAATGGAGGTTAAATTTTATTTTGCAAAAGCAAAATAACGTCAAATCACATCATTTATGGAGAGCTCTGCTCTTTTTTGTTTTTACTTGCACGTGTTCTGGTGTTGTATGTGTGTGGGTGAGCACGTGTATGCACTTCTTGTTTTTGTGTTTCTGGGGCACGAACACTGCTGGTTTCGTGTCCGGGTTGGGCATCATGAGGTGTTGATTGTGTGAGTGTTGGGGTTATTGTTGGTGTTGTATACATGCGGATGTGGTGTTTGGGATTTAGTGTTGTTTGTGTGTATACAGTATAATATATTATACATATTTACCTAAAATATGCAATTTGGTGTCTGTCTGACCGAGAAATATTCGGTCATTACTAAATACAATCTCAACCAAACTTTCCAGGGGGATCCAGGGTTAAATGACAAATGTAGCAATTTAATTTGCCCTCCTCCCAAAGGGATTTTCCATTTTGGACGAACTCCATGTTGAGATGTATAAATAGTTGATCATGGCGTTTGTGGGGCACACCTACCGGTAGTCAGAATTATTATCACTACAAACTACAGTGTTCAGTCAGTTTTGTCCAATGTATGATTACCATTATGAAGAGTCCCTCCTGTTTAATACTAACTGAAAGAAATTTGAGGGAAACCCGACGTCTTGAGGAATTCTGTGCTTACTGCATCCCGCAAAGACAAACGGATCTGAGCCGACTCGGCTTGTTCGGCCTCTAGTTCGGTTCTTCAGCTCATAAAGGTGTTGAATGAGTTTTATGCATGAATGACATGTCCATTGCCTGTTTGATTTATAGCCATCAGATTATTTGTGAACTGATTAAGGATTGTTTATATGTGATTTCTCCCGGCGATGGCTTCAAATGACATGCGATTTTGCCTTCGGCACCTTCATGGCTCAACTGTGGCCTTTTTTGATGCATCAACCCATCTCTAATGGTCGCTGGCATGGTTTAATACTCATCCGAGGGGAAATTGGAGAATTTCCGACATACAATGGGTGGTGTATAGTTTAAGAGTTGCTTGTCCGCACACCCACCAGAAGTAAAAATTATTTAACCAGTTATCCAATTGCGTCAAGTCGTGGCCAACTCTGGTGACATTCATGATCAGATTTCTCGAAACATTTATATCCTGTACTGATTTCTGAAATTCTGGAGAGAGAGAGAGAGAGAGAGAGAGAGAGAGAGAGAGAGAGAGAGAGAGAGAGAGAGAGAGGAGAGAGAGAGAGAGAGGAGAGCTTCGGTTCAACCTTTACCCCCATCCATCCGGCACCGACAACGTCGCCTCTTCCCCTTCTTCCACAATTCCACCCGGCATGGTTGTCTTCTCCAGACTTTTGTTTCTGCATGCATTATGTGTCCACCACAGCATGACAGTTTCCGTTTTAGCATCAGCGCTTCCAATGTACGTTTGTCAAATTTCCTCAAGCACCGATTTGTTTGTTCTTCTTGCAGTCCACGGAATTATCATTCCGCTTGAACACCACATTTCAAAAACTGTCACTCCTCTTCTTTCTTTCTTTTTCACGTGCTCACAACTCACATGCAAACATTGCAACGGAAATATCAGAGCATTCACCTGCCCCTTTGTTTCTTTGTCACATTTGTCTTTCCAGATCTTTGTCAGTCCTGACATTGTTTTTCTACCAAAGCGAATAATTTCTCATTTCTCCTCCACATTCTCCACTCACTTCAATCTAAACCTTTGAAGATGAAGCTTTACACTATTTCCACGTGCTCATCTCCCAATCAGAGCACCGATTTCTCAGTTGACAAGATTTTAGTCGGTTTTTTTTAGGTTTAAATACGTTTGTCCTACTCCTTTTTCACTGTCTGCAAGTCATCTTGTAATATGTTGTGCTTAGGTGGCAGATTATGTAATTTATAGACAAGATAGTCAGGGTAATAATGTATGTGTATACACTCTCTGTTTGCAGGCGGGGACAGGTGAGGAATTCCCGTCATGAGAAGCGCCATGCTCCGAAAAGGCGTCACGATCTCTCAGGCCAATGTGCCCAGCCACGGCAGCGTCGTGTATGGTAGGGTTCGGCCGAAGGAAAATACTTCTTTTTATTGGGGCTACCCCATTGGCAAGACGGTTCAGAGGAGGACTCCGCCAAGCCAGTCAGAGAAGAGAGAGAAGGATTTGAAAACAGAAAAATGAAGCTCGACGGAGAGAATGACGAAAGAGAGCAGAGAGAACAGATGCACCAAAACTCCTGGTGTCGAGAAGAATGAAGGGGAGAATGGACACCAGGGCTCTCGGGGTGCAGGAGAGAAGGAGGGTGATGAGGGGGTGGTTCAGGGTGCAAATTCCGAGGTGATGATCGTCACTGGTGCTCCTCATGGCTGGCTCACTTCATCGCTAGTTTACTTCATCTCTGGTTTACTTCATCGCTGGCTTCCAGATGGGTTGCATCATCACCTTCCATCCTGCATTCATGCCAATGGAAAGTCTTTGCCTGCAATTTTAATGTTTGTATAAATATGATCTGTGGTGCTGAGTGTCCGTTAGGTTATATTTATTTCTATTTATTTCCTTGTATATAAGTTTACGTGTTCCATTCTCCCTCTTTGTGTCTGTTGTTTCGCATGGTTTGTTCTGAACTGTTCATCTCGTCCACCTTTCCCCCATATATATTATAAATAAACCTTTAAAAAGGTTAGAAACGTGTTCAAGCCATCCTGCTTATGCTGTCAATTTTGGCTCATTTGTGCGATCATGGGGAATGGTAAAGTTGAGAATAACTGAATACAGCAGTAGGTTAGAAAACATTTGGCCGTTTTACTGGGAGAAAGGATCCCAGTGCTGAGGCATATAATGTTGGTGAGCCTCAGATGTGAACATTAACATGAGAGGGGGAGGGATGCGGATGGGGGGTGGGGGCTGATAGGATGTTATGGAGGTACGCACACTCGCCTGTCGTCTCTAAGTGGTCTCGCAGGGGTTCAAACCATGACCCAGTTATAAAGTGTCATCCTGGTGTTTCACGGCAGCATGATTCATGAATGTGCGCTGTCCCTCAGATTGACGTTAAACTGGGTATCCTTAAGCCAGCATTCGTTGGTGGACGTTAAAGATCTCACTGTGTCTTCACGAAGAGGAGGTGAGCTCTGCTGGATCATTGTTTAGTGGAATCACCTCCATCATGCTCCATCACCCTGAGCGAGTGGTTCGTGCTCCGTCATCCTGAGTGATTGGTTCATGCTCCGTCACCTTGAGCGAGTGGTTCGTGCTCCGTCACCTGAGCGAGTGGTTCGTGCTCCGTCACCCTGAGCGAGTGGTTTCGTGCTCCGTCACCCTGAGCGAGTGGTTCGTGCTCCGTCATCCTGAGCGAGTGGTTCGTGCTCCGTCACTTGAGCGAGTGTTTCGTGCTCCGTCACCCTGAGCGAGTGGTTCGTGCCCGTACCTGAGCGAGTGGTTCGTGCTCCGTCACCCTGAGCGAGTGGTTCGTGCTCCGTCACCTTGAGCGAGTGGTTCGTGCTCCGTCACCCTGAGCGAGTGGTTCGTGCTCCGTCACCTGAGCGAGTGGTTCGTGCTCTGTCCCCTAGCGCGGAGCTCCGTCATCCTGAGCGATGTGGTTCGTGCTCCGTCACCCTGAGCGAGTGGTTCGTCTCCGTCACCCTGAGCGAGTGGTTCATGCTCCGTCATCCTGAGTGAGTGGTTCGTGCTCCGTCACCCTGAGCGAGTGGTTCGTGCTCCGTCACCCTGAGCGAGTGGTTCGTGCTCCGTCACCCTGAGCGAGTGGTTCGTGCTCCGTCACCCTGAGGCGAGTGGTTCGTGCTCCGTCACCTGAGCGAGTGGTTTCGTGCTCGTCACCCTGAGCGAGTGGTTCGTGCTCCGTCACCCTGAGCGAGTGGTTCGTGCTCCATACCTTGAGCGAGTGGTTCGTGCTCCGTCACCCTGAGCGAGTGGTTCGTGCTCCGTCACCCTGAGGGAGTGGTTCATGCACGTCACCTGAGCGAGTGGTTCGTGCTCCGTCACCCTGAGGCGAGTGGTTCGTGCTCCGTCATCCTGAGCGAGTGTTCGTGCTCCGTCACCCTGAGCGAGTGGTTCGTGCTCCGTCACCTGAGCGAGTGGTTCATGCTCCGTCACCCTGAGCGAGTGTTTCGTGCTCCGTCACCCTGAGCGAGTGGTTCGTGCTCCGTCATCCTGAGCGAGTGGTTCATGCTCCGTCACCCTGAGCGAGTGGTTCGTGCTCCGTCATCCTTAGCGAGTGGTTCGTGCTCCGTCATCCTGAGTGATTGGTTCATGCTCCATCATCCTGAGCAAGTGGTTTGTGCTCCGTCACCTGGAGCAAGTGGTTTGTGCCCCGTCATCCTGAGTGAGTGATCCGTGCTCCTTCATTCATTCTGAGCGAGTTGTTATTAATGACACCTGATTTCCAAGCTGTTTGCCGTATTCATGTTTTCTAAATTAACGAGTCAAATTTTTTGTTCACCCGTCACAGGTAGCTGTTTATAAAGAATAATGTTTGTGAACATATCCCTGAAACATCTATATAAATGCAACATTGTTTTTCGGTGAAGGCTATTAGGTTTTGGGGTGTAGACAGTAAGTACTGTCCGTCAGTAATCACACTGACTCCAACCTGCCGATTACCGAAGAATTGCCGATATTGGCCAACCACGTGTGTGTGTGTGTGTGTGTGTGTGGTGTGTGTGTGTGGTGTGTGTGTGTGTGTGTGTGTGTGTGTGTGTGTGTGCTGTTCATAAAGCATGACACGTTATCTCTGCTAACTCCCCGACCCTCACCCCTCTCTCTTTGTCCCATCCTTGCTCTACCCTCCTAATACAGTGCAGCACCCTCCTCCACACATCTCTCACCATCTCTCTCTCTCTCTCTCTCTCTCTCTCTCTCTCTCTCTCTCTCTCTCTCTCTCTCTCTCTCTCTCTCTCTCTCACTATCGGATGGTGTTATGTCTGGATGGTGTTTTTCTCAGAGATGTCCAGATGGGAGTTTGTCTCCGGACGTTTCTGAGTGTTGTTTGTCTCTAGCCGGCTTGGCTCCAGATGCGTCTGGGGGAGTTTGTTTGTAGACACGTCAGGGGACGTTTTTGTCTCATGACACGTCCGGTCAGTGTTTCCTCCATCAGCCTTGGTCTGGACTCGTCCAGAAGAGTTTTTCTCTGGAGGCCTCCTGCGATGTTTGCCTCGGACGTGTCCAGGCGGCGTTTGTCTGCAGACGCATCAAGGCGGTGTTTATGTCCGGATGGGAGTTTGTCTCCGACTGTCCAGACAGGAGTTTGTCTCTGGACAGCTTGCTCCCTATATTTACTTCCCCGAGCCTCCTTCTCCCCCACACCCTCTCTGTGTTCTCGCCCCCTCACCACCTCCAAGAGTATGATAGTGTTTGTTTGTATTTCCCTCCACAACAACGTCTTTTTTGTATGTGTTCTCCATTGTTCTCGAAGTGACAATGACATCTACAAATGCTTCTTTGCTGAAATGAACCACTCTCCATCAGCATTTACTCACACCCGGTTGTTGTCTGAACTGCCACCACACCTAAACCGCTGGATATGGATTCTTTCATCTCCTTGCATGCCAACAAAGACAAAAACTTCAGTGAACCAGAAGGTCTCACCAAGTTAGCTTTCCAACCTCGAATGAGCAACATGTTTACTCTCCTTACTTGATCTTGCAATGAATCTTACACCTATCAACTTCTCTCAGCTCGTATGGAAGTGATGCTCTTTATTTTATGGGCTATTTTCCATGACCCACCACAACGTCGCCTATCCGGCAGTTTATCAATGCACAATGGCCAGGTCTCAGATTCGCTATCTCTCGTAGATATTGGTCTTGACCTTCAATCCCAGCTACAGATGTTGAAAGTCCCTCCTCTCCCTCATACACAAAATCATCCGATGTGCTTCCAACTATTCTGTTTTAAGAGTTTATCCATGGTATAATAAGCATTCAGCAAGGCAATCGTGAGAAAGCAACTTGCCACCTCTGCTTGGAACTCCAATCCTACAAGTGTGAACCTGTACAAAGTTTGCAAGGCCTACAATCTGTTCGTACCTCTTCGAAGAAGCAAGAACTTTCTTTTCTCCATTTTCCAAATTCTGGAGGAAACTGATTTTTTTTAAAAAACGCTCAATCTCTCCCTCTGTCCTAAATAACTCTCCTCTTTCGCCTTATCCTTGGAGCAAATAAGTTTATTAATTGTAAAGTGATAATTAAAGTCTTTGGAAAATCTTGACCCGTTTACAGTAATTAGTCCTCATGAAATCACTGCACTCATCCACCAAACCTGTGCATCTGATCATTTAGATCTGAGATGCCTGCTCCTCTTTCACCACTCAGATCATTTAGATCATTTATTTTAGGCAGATCATTTATGGATGGCCACCTCTTCTCATTATGAAAGGCTGCTTATATCAATTTTACCTTGCTCTTTCTTACATGAGCTTCGATACACGAACAAATATTTTTTCGAATACAAATAATGATCTTAAGACAGACCCTTTGAACTACAGCCAAGTTCGCTTTCTTCCCCAGTATGGTCATGGAATGTATAATCTCTGCAAACCTCAAGGCCTATTTCTTCTGAAACTCTTTCATATCAGATCATCAAGTTGGCTTATGTCCTGGCCACCCCATTCTCCTGCTAACTCAGCAATGGATGGATGATGCTACAAACCTCTCGAACATTCAACACATGGTTGACTCCAGGAACTTTGTCACTTAATTTTATGCCAACGGCATCCGTGGTTATATCTCTGACTGTGTATTTTATTCATACTCCGAAGCAATGTGTATTCCTTGCTGGCATCTTGAATCCTTCCTTATCCAAAGGACTATCAATTGATCCTTGGACTTTCAATCTGCTTTGATCGTTCATGAGCTTATGATATGGCATATTTGGTATCTAAGGGATTTTTTGGCCACTCTTAGCTTCTCATATTATGCATAGCATTTATCCACAGTTCCATGGGTTATGGCTCTCCTCTCTGGGTGGGTGCCATCCAATCTCATCCTGTGCCCCTGAAAATAGTAGAATCCAAGGCCCCAACCACAATTCGAGTGAATTTGCAGGATTAATAGGTTCAAGCCTGCTCTGCTCCCACCTCAGACCAAGTAGTTTGTTGTTTTTTTCGCTCAGTCATTCGTCCATCTCGCGTCCCACCAGGTCACAGTCACTCGGGCCAACAATCCATACCCCCCTCCTCTTCCCAAAATCTAGGCTATCTGCTTTCCTCTGGTCTTTTGTCCTCCCCTTTCCCAACTATGGAATCACCTCCCTGAATCTGTCCAATTATTTTCTTCCTCCACTTTTAAGATGGTGAACCATCACATTCCCTATTCTTAATGCTGATCTCTTATCACTGACTTTCCTCTACAATTCCCTTGCACTTTTCCACTTAAATTTACCTCTTCCAGTTTGGTCACATGTCCTTTTGTACTTCTCCCCTCCCGGATGCTCACATGTACTTTCTCTTCCCTTGTCATGTCTATAGCTCCCACCTATGTTTGCTGTCTTGTTCATTCCTTGCTCAATTGTTTATCAGTTCCCTTCTGCTCCATAGTTGAAATGTGAGCCTTTCACCCATTTGCCCTTAACTTTTCCACAAGCTTTTGTCTCTTTTTGAAAATAATGGACAAATCAACATGCTAGAGTTGAAGTTAGGATTCCAGCCTCATAAAAGGAATGGCAAACAAGCACAAAGATTTTAAACCAACTCGAGTCCGTAGTTTTGCAAAGCACTCCAATTTAATGGTGAGAGACTTTTCATCACGAAAGGAGTGCGCGACCACAATTTCGAAGCAGTAACAAGTTATGAATAGTGCTTGTTTGAGCAAGCGGAATTTGAAGTGTTTATTTTTGTTATCATTAGTACTCTATTTCCTTGTTCATATTTTTTATTATCATTGTAAAGTTTCCAAGGGGAGTTCTATTAAATAATGCTGGTCTCTGGCCAAGCCTCCTCGTGTTCACGACTCACATTATCCATGATCAGGATTGAGTGTTATTCGATAGTGATGTTATCCTGTACTCGAATTCTTGTATTGAATTGTATGTCATGAAAAATAATATAAAGAAAAATGGGAATTTAATTACAGATTCTGTGGGATAATGAAAGATGTTTCGGACAAATGAAATGTCTTGTCTTTGCAGCTATAAAATGGATTATTTCATCCTAATCTGATGTAATGTTGTTGGGAATACGATGTTATCTTTCTTCATTCGTGTCATAATATACAGCAACAGATAATAGTTGAAATTGGCAGGATTAAAAGCCATCTCTAAACCTGCGGTTTTCTGAAGTTAAATAATCTTTAAAGTTCAATACCATTTTGATATGAGGGGCCCTCAACAAGTTTAAGAAATGGGATATTCAAAAGTTTCTGAATGTAATATCCTTGTTATTTCCGAGTATAAACCTGAAGTTCAGCTGCGTTTCCTCTGTCTGTCTGTCTGTCTGTCTGTCTGTCTGTCTGTCTCTCTCTCTCTCTCTCTCTATATATATATATGTATGTATATACATCTCCTGTGCAGTGTGAACCTGGCTTTGTGACTATTATCTGTTTCTATATTTAACGTCACCTGTGCGTTCGCTGATTCACCACATTTGAGGAGCAGATTGAAGCAACCAAGATGTAGCTTGCTGAAGGAGCAATCCGAAAACGTATATTTTACTTGTGCAGACTGAAGGGTAATTGGAGCAAGTGCATTGAACTAACAGGACATCACAGTAAAAACTGAAAACGTTGGCACATCTTGGATTATCATAAGTATCTCATTCCCTGTATTTTTTTGAGAACCCTTCAGAACTGGGTGCATCAGAACATTTTAGCAGTTACTGGTAATGTGCATAAATGTGCTAAAATAAGAGTACATGACAATTAAAGGAGGGAATTTTCGTGAAATAACGTTCTTGCACCATATATAACTGGTGCTTGCAATTTGAATATAGATTAGTAAGTTCATCGCCTAACAGAGAAATAAAGGTACATAGAATTCGACAAGTGTATGTTTGTTAGGGGGCTTGTTTGTTAGGCCCCATTGGACTTCGTCCGAAATGGGGGCTTTATGGATTTGGTCTCGATTTTCGTGTCCGTGCGTGTGTGTGTGCACGCGTGCATGCATGTGTGTGTGCATGCGTGCGTCCGCAACAATTTCGCGGACATGTACGGACCAATTTTTTTTGTACTTGGAACAAAGACAACAAAAGATGGCATACATAAGCACATCATTTTATTTTGCAATGCTATCAAAGATGGCCGACTGGCGGCCATTGTAGTTGTAAAAAATCCTGGTGTTGAACATGTCCTCAACCATTTCTTGGACATGCATTTACCGATCTTGTTTAAACTTGGCAAACAGATATAGAAACATGGCTTACATATGCGTGTCATTTGTTTTCGATATCAGATCCAAGATAGCCAACTGGCGACCATTTTAGTTGTAAAAAATCCGATGTTGAACACATCCTCAACAATTTCTTGGATAGGCATTTAACGATGTTGTTTAAACTTGGCACACATATAAGGAACGATGGCTTACATAGCCTGTCATTTATTTTAGAGATCAGATCCAAGATGGCCGACTGGTAGACTGGCGACCATTTTAGTTGTACAAAACTATGAGCTAGCCCTTTAAACTCTGTGCACAAATTACTAAAACAACATTGGCAATAACATTTTTTGTATTTTCGACTTGTTTGTTTGTGTGTTTGTGTATATTGCTTCAATGCATTCTGAAACTGTTGGATGGAGTGTTGAAAACTTGGGGTTCGGGTGCACGGAAAGGTTTTAAGTGCTAAAATAAAAAATTAAGTGCTCACCCAATCCTCTCTGCCCCCCCCCCCACACATACACACACACACACTGTAACTGCTATGACCCTCTACATCCATCCATCCATCCAACCTTTTCTCCCCCCTACCATCTTTCTCCATTTCTAAATTTGGATCTTCTCCACTTAGCACCCACCCACCCCCGAACTCATTGTGTACGTAATAATCGATGGTCCCATTTCTAATTGTGTTCTTTCATTTTTCTACATTCAAGCCTCAATTATTTTGAAAATCTTTACAATGCCAAATTATTGCAACTTCTCTGACAGCTTCGAAACTACCTTTTCACTTGTGTAATTTAAGGTCAATGTGGATACTCTTGTATGCCCAATGTTAACAACGTCTTCACATGATCAGTTGACCAGCAAATTATGCTCACCTCACCATCAGTAATCACCTTGCTACTGCCTCAAGTAGTCATTTTATTTGCTTACTTTTCGATTTGACATATGGCACACAGCCAACATCACAAAACATTTTAACTTAGAGTGTTTGAGTAGACACCGATAGAAGTGTTGGCCTGTTAACGTTTCCACCTGAATGTCTTGCTCACAATGTGAGGAACACAGGTTCAAATATCAGTCTACAAATATCCTCGTAATTTGTGCACAAGAAAACTGATGAAAATTAATGTCTTCGTCCTGTATGTAATTTATATACAACTTCCATAATGAGAATGAAATCACTTTTTAAAAAATCATGATAATAAAAAAAAACATAAAAAGATGTTGAGCAGAGTCAAACGGATACTTGCAAAATCCACCACCCTCTCCAAATGTTACCATGCATGGATACAGCAAATTGTCCATTTCATTAAGATTAAAATTCACAATCTCAATCATAGGTCAGGACAATTGAATGAAAATGAATGAATTTTCAGTTGAAAATTGATGATTTTAGAGGTTTGACTTTGAGTTGACCTTTTGATCTAAAAAGCAGTTGGTTTCCTAATTCAGTAATGTACTATGCAATTGCTGCTTGACTTTCAAGTCAATTAGATGAATATTGACGATTTTTCAGATAAAAATTCATGATTTTCAAAATTTGACCTTGAGTTGACCTTTGCCTTTTGACCTCAAAACTAGTTGGCTTCCCAATCCAGTGATGCAATTTGCAAATCTTTTTCAAATTTCAAGTCAATCGTATGAAAAATGACGATTTTAGAAATTTGACCTCAAGATGACCTTTGAACTCAAAATCAATAGGCTTCACAGATGAGACTACCTCTACAACTTGGTAAAGTTTCATGA
>CM068952.1:130191781-130211781 GCA_035128595.1 Eptatretus atami | reverse complement strand
TATACTATAATATATATATATATTATATATATATATGCCCCGGTTAGAATAGGTGTACCATATCCTCTGTCGTAAGAGGCGACCAGGGTTGCGTCAGGAAGGGCATCCGGCGTAAAACCTGTGCCAAATCATTATGCGGATCATAACGGATGATCCGCTGTGGCGACCCCTAAGGGAGCAGCCGAAAGAAGAAGAAGAAGATATACTTATGTACATATATATATATCTACATATATACATATATATAAATATATATACTTGTATACATATATATCTACATATAGACATATATATATATACATATACTGTATATATTATATACGTATATATATATTGTTGTGGGCCGGGGTCGGTGGCGAGAACAACCACGAGGTGGGGAAAGCTTGCGTCATCTCCCACCAAACTCCCCGGAATTGTAGGCCGTCGCTCGGATAACTCCGCGAGCCGGCGGGTCGTTTAACCGACCGTGGTCACCAATATTTCAACCGCGTAGTGTAGGGTCTATTTGTCTATAACCAATTTACCTAATTAACTACGCGATTTCGACTACCAGGGAAACCACGCCCTCGGCACGTCTTGATCGAACCGGTCACTCTACCGACTGGTAGAGTTCCAACTATCGACTACCAACTCCAGTTCGGGTGCAGCCGAGCGGAAACTGCCAAAGCCATGCGGCTGGAATGAACGGATAATCGGGGATAAAGCTCCGCCTAAACTCAGATCTGAACCATGCTGGACCAATTCAAGAAGGGACGGAAACGAACTGGGAACATTTCTAACAAGTTTTATTTACAGTAAATGAATACACAAAGCAAGACTTAACGCGAATATGCAAGAAGTATTTACAATGATCGAAAAAACTTATTCAGTTCGACTTAAAGACGGGCCCACACGCAGACACACACACAAATGAAAAGAAACCCAGAGTTCTTTATTGGACCCTCGCAGCTGAGGAGAGAGACAAGCTGGGGTTCAGAGTTCGGTTGGGTACCTGGCCGTCGGAGAAAGGGGGTACTCCATGTTGCGGCACTTGACAATGGTCGCTGGTTTGGGCCCCAGTTGCACGTGTGGGACTCGAGGTTCATGGCAGAGCTCGGGTGGTGAGTAGCGGGGTCCACGGAGGGGGGTCGGGGTCATCTTTCCTTCCTTGTAGACGGCCAGCAGAGACACGTTCGCCGCCTCGACGACCTTCGTAACAGCAAAAAACCCTTTTGTGACAGCAAAAACCCTCCAAAACTCTCCAAAAAAAACCCACCAAAACTCTCCAAAAAAACCACCAAAACTCTCCAAGACCCCAAAAAGACTCTCCAAGACCCCAAAAGACCCTGCCTCAGAGAGTGCTCGTAATTTATGGACCTCCCTCAGCGGGAAGGGCCTTGGTGAACAAACCTCGCTGTCCGCCTTTGATTGGATAGGGTCCCACGGCATACAATTCCGGGCGGGCCTTGGCCCCTGCCGGGAAACCCCAGCCACTCTTTCACGTGGTTCATACTTGACGAGTAACAGTATCAATGTTGCAAAGGTTGTCGTGAAAGAGTTACAACGTTCGTGGAGCCGAGAAACCGGAACCGCGAGATCTTGCCTTGGCATGTCAGGGTGCGAGAAGGCAGCTGGTTGGTGGTGGATCGTAATGGGCCGAGGGGTCATGCAGATGGGATGTTTGTTAGATGGCTTGTTAGATGTAATAACCTAACTAAAAGAAATCGCAATGCACGCCTTTGATTCTCCCACTAGACAAAAGGAAGGGGATCTGAATGCCACATACTTAACGACATAACTGACTTTTGGGACATCTGTATGTTGAATGCAAATGGTTTCCAGATCCGTAACAATATATATATATATATATAATTATATATACGTATATATGGTATATGTATATATATATATATGTATATATATGTATATATATATATATATATATGTATATCTACGTGTATATACAGTGGGGAGAACAAGTATTTGATACACTGCCCATTTTGCAGGTTTTCCCACTTACAAAGCACCGAGAGGTCTGTAATTTTTATCATAGGTACACTTCAACTGTGAAAGACGGAATCTAAAACAAAAATCCTGAAAATCACATTGTATGATTTTAAAAGAATTAATTTGCATTTTATTGCATGAAATAAGTATTTGATACATCAGAAAACAGAACTTAATATTTGGTACAGAAACCTTTGTTTGCAATTACAGAGATCAGACGTTTCCTGTAGTTCTTAACCAGGTTTGCACAGACTGCAGCAGGAATTTTGGCCCACTCCTCCATACAGATCTTCTCCAGAACCTTCAGGTTTGGGGCTGTCGCTGGGCAACACAGACTTTCAGCTCCCTCCAAAGATTTTCTAATGGGTTCAGGTCTGGAGACTGCTAGGCACTCCAGGACCTTGAGATGCTTCTTACAGAGCCACTCCTTTGTTGCCCTGGCTGTGTGTTTCGGGTCGTTGTCATGCTGGAAGACCCAGCCATGCCCCATCTTCAATGCTCTTGTTGAGGGAAGGAGGTTGTTGGCCAAGATCTCGCGATACATGGCCCCATCCATCCTCCCCTCAATACGGTGCAGTCGTCCTGTCCCTTTGCAGAAGCATCCCCAAAGAATGATGTTTCCACCTCCATGCTTCACGGTTGGGATGGTGTTCTTGGGGTTGTACTCATCTTCTTCTTCCTCCAAACACGGCGAGTGGAGTTTAAACCAAAAAGCACTATTTTGGTCTCATCAGACCACATGACCTTCTCCCATTCCTCCTCTGGATCATCCAGATGATCATTGGCAAACTTCAGATGGCCTGGACATGCGCTGGCTTGAGCAGAGGGACCTTGCGTGCGCTGCAGATTTTAATCCATGACGGCGTAGTGTGTTACTTATGGTTTTCTTTGATACTGTGGTCCCAGCTCTCTTCAGGTCATTGACCAGGTCCTGCGTGTAGTTCTGGGCTGATCCCTCACCTTTCTCATGATCATTGAGGCTCCACGAGGTGAGATCTTGCATGGAGCCCCAGACCGAGGGAGATTGACTGTTATCTTGAACTTCTTCCATTTTCTAATAATTGCGCCAACAGTTGTTGCCTTCTCACCAAGCTGCTCGCCTATTGTCCTGTAGCCCATCCCAGCCTTGTGCAAGTCTACAATTTTGTCCCTGATGTCCTTAGACAGCTCTCTGGTCTTGCCCATTGTGGAGAGGTTGGAGTCTGATTGATTGAGTGTGGACAGCTGTCTTTTATGCAGATAACAAGTTCAAACAGGTGCAGTTAATACAGGTAATGAGTGGAGAATGGGAGGGCTTCTTAAAGACAAAACTAACAGGTCTGTGAGAGCCGGAATTCTTATGGTTGGTAGGTGATCAAATACTTATTTCATGCAATAAATGCAAATTAATTATTTAAAAATCATACATTGTGATTTTCAGGATTTTTTGTTTTAGATTCCGTCTTTCACAGTTGAAGTGTACCTAGGATAAAAATTACAGACCTCCACGTGCTTTGTAAGTGGGAAAACCTGCAAAATCGGCAGTGTATCAAATACTTGTTCTCCCCACTGTATATATATCAGATGCATCTCCTGATTGTTATGGTGACCATCGCCGCAAATTATGTCTCACACGGTAAAACCGCATAATCTGCAAAGAACAACCGTCCGTCTGCCACCCAGACGATTGTTCCCGCTCATGCAAACCGTTCAACCAGAAGGCACATGATGTGATCGGTGGGTAAATCAAAACATGTGGAGTGTGACGAGCACTCCCCCGATCTCCATTGGACATAGTCCTACACCAAAGCATCACCTCCAACTCAGAGGCTTCATCCCAATGACTCTGTCAAACAGATAAAGATTTTATGGTCAACATCAGTTAAACATCAAACGGAGCCGCCCATCTGGATTTCGGGCTTATTTGCCCTCATCAGGACAGCATAACAATAAATATCTAACCAATGATGACACCTTAATTACGATCCACCTTTCTGGAAAGAATCTCATTTCTGCATTTTGTTGTCACCTACTTGACCTTCGAAATATTATTGGTGTCATCATGTCATCACCGTTTCATCACCATGGTTTCATCACCATTTAGAAATAGGCGTCTATTGTTCTTGCACATACAATTCCTCGCCTTGCAGGAAAAATGGCAATGTTGATTGAAACGTCAGTCTTTGGCATCTTTTTTTATACTTTATTACATGACGAAAGAATTTTTCACCAAGTATGTTGGTCGGTAGTGTTTGTCTGTATATCTGTTTGTCTGTCTGTCTGTTTGTCCCACGTTTTTTGCCCACAGTTTTCAAGCAATCGCTCTGAAATTTTTTTTGTGTGTAGGTGACCCGCCAAGGACAACAACGCTTAATTTTGGTGAGGATCTGAACCTGGATTTGGATCTGAATTTTTAAAGTGATTCTTCACCATTGAGAGATAGGGCCAAACGATATGTCGCATGATATCTCAAAATGTTATGGACTGATTCAGCAAAACTTGGTGATAGGTTGGGTGTGTGACAAGGACGAAATTATTCGATTTTGGTGAAGATCTGGATGGAATAATTTTTTAATCTTAAAAGTGATTCTTCACCATTGAGAGATGGGGCCAAAAACTATGAATCACATGATATCTCAAAATGTTGTGGAGGAGTTATGACAAAACTCGGTGGGTGAGTTGGTTAGGTGAGAAGAACAAGCCAATTCGTTTTTGGTTAAGGTCCAGATTCAGATCCAAATTTAAACTGTTCAGCCTGGTGGAGGTATGCGCTCTCCCGAAAGACGTTCTGTTTTGCCAAGTGTCACTCAATGAGTGATTTTCATTTCCTTGTTGATGATTAGCGAAAGTATCAGAGGTCATCATTGAATTGTGAACATTACTTTTTAAACTGACAATGTTGAAGCAATGCTAAAGATTGAGCAACCTACGACCAAGAACATGTTTTACTGAGACAAGAAATGTGAACAAACTTAAGCATGAACACAGCCCTTCATGATTGCATATTTATATGATTTGCAAACTTCAGAGATTTATCTCATATACATCAAGCTCTCTTTAACCACTGACTCACTCACTCGCTAACTCACCCACTGAATATAGAGAAAATGTTTAGTACCATCTCGTGGCCTAGAAAGCTGAAATTTTGCATACTGCTGCAACTCGAAGCCAATATGCCTGGAAACATCCCAAAGCAGTCAGAATTTTTCTGTGAACAAAATTATCCACGAATAAAAAGTCGGCTAATGCAGGCTCGGTCTGCTCACTGTGGTTCATGTGACCCAAGACAATGGAGCTTACACTCGAACTGGCGGCTAGGCAACGCTAACACATGCCTCTTCAGCTTCTTATTACTTGCAAAATCGAAGATTTTTCAAGCATATTGGTCAGTCGATTTTGTATTTCTGTTTGTCTGTTTGTTAATTGCAGGAATCCTTCGGATTTCGGCAATTATGTTGGTCAGTTGTGTGTGTCATTCTGTGTGTCTGTCTGTCTGTTTGTTTACCCTGTAGCAGCCACACCGTTTCAGCGATCATGACCAAACTGGGTACAGACGTCGGCCATGGTCCAACTTAGACACTTGTCGTTTTTTGGTGAATCTAGGTCAAAGGTCAAGGTCACCGAAAAACCGAATTCTTATTTTAGCAATAACGTCCGCTAAAATGGTCGTATCGACTTCAAACCAAATCCAAAATGTGCATCTTCCAAAACTGCATCCAACCATATGTCTCATTGGGGTGTCACACCAACACCCTTCTTAGAGGTCGGGGGTCGAATGTCAGGGGGTCGGGTCAAAATTTTCAAATTGCGATAAAAACGCCATTTCAAGTCCGATTGACTTCCAAGTTATGATCATGACCAAACTAAGTGCTATAACTCATTAAACAGTAGCACTATCGACTTATAAGAACCAAATTGATTTCCAGGTTTTTGTTTCTTCAGAGATCATGGAGATATGACAAAGTTATTCCGGCAATTCCTTGCTCAACGAGCAATTTCATTTGTTACTTAACGAAATCTTTATTGTTGATTTCCGTCTCTGTTTGTGTGTTGTGTGTTTGTTTGTAGGCACGATAACTCGAGAACAGAAGAAGCTACCAATGTCAAATTACACCACGTGAATTCAGGAGGGTGATGCGAGTGCTGATTAGATTTTGCTCAAAAATCGGTCAAAGGTCAGGTCACAGTGAGGTCAAACATTCGATTTTTGATGGTTTGGTACAGAATCATCGTAGAAACTTCTGGTTTGCGTCGCTACTTCTCTAGAGACAGCTTTTATTAGACAAGGTCAGAGTCAAGTTGACGATTTCGTAAGTACCAGTCTATGACTGCTTGTTATCTTGCCAAAACGAAGTTTTTGCAAGATATGTTAGTCAGTCTGTATGTTTTTTTTTTTTTAATTTTTTTTTGTTTGTTTGTTTGTTTGTCTGTAATCACGAAAAAAAAATTCTGCAGACCACAGTTTTCCATTGGAAATTTTTGTAACTTCGCATAATCAGAGGCCTATAGAGGTCCCTTTAGGCCATAAAATTTTGAAGGTCAAGGTCAAAGGTCAAGGTCACTTTTTCGCAAATCAGGGTAATCGACAAAACCTCATTTTTTGAGTAATTTTGATCGGATCGTCTTCAAACTTCATGGGAAGATAGTTCATGGTCTGGCATTCAGCTGATTAATTTTGGTGGCGATTGGCCTTGACCTTCATGGTTAACGCCTAAGGTCAAACATATTTGACGCCCAAGGTCAAATTTTTCAAGTTTTAGGAACCATATCGTGTAGTACCTCAAATTGAACACCTCGAGAGTGCATTCTAGATATATCAAGCTTGAGACATATGACGTGATTGGTGACGTTATGAGGCAACGCATATTTTTCATGGTTATCTGTAAGATACGATTCTCATCGAATCTCTCGTAGGCAGATATTCTCAAGGAGTCGCTCCTGGTGGATAGCAGCTCTGTTCACCTCAGTGTGACCTTAAAGAAGTCACACGTGGTCCCTTTTTGGCAAGATACGGATCACCCTACGGGTGACATTGGTTTATTTGTTTGTTTGTCAATCGCTTCGGTACAATTTTAAACCAATCTTCAACAAAAACTTCACCACATGGTAGTGTTTATCACAAGCAAGAAGCCTATTGTTTTTGAGGTCAAAAGGTCAACAACTTTGGTGAGATATCTAAAATCCTCATTTTAATCCGAATGACTTGAAATTTGAAGATAATTTATATTTCAGGTGATGGAATTCAACCAGCCAATTATTTTTTGAGGTCATCATCGACCAGAAGGTCGACATACGTCAAAGGTCAATAACTTTGGTGACATTTCTAAATCCTCAATTTTAATCCGAATGACTTGAAATTTGAAGAGAATTTCTATTTCAGGTGATGAAATTCAACCAGATAATTATTTTTGAGGTCATCATCAACCAAAAGGTCGACATACACCAAAGGTCATAACTTTGGTGAGATTCTAAAATCCCAATTTTCATCCGATTGACTTAAATTTGAAGAGGATATATATTTCAGGTCACTGAATTCAACCACGCAAATATTTTTGAGTTCATATGAACCAAAGGGTCAACATAGGCCAAAGGTCAACAACTTTGGTGGTATTTCTAAAAATCCTCAATTTTCATCCAATTGACTCGAAATTTGAAAAGGATTTAATTTTAGGTCACTGAATCCAACCAGACAAATATTTTTGAGGTCAACATGAACCAAAAGGTCAACATAGGCCCAAGGTCAACAACTAAGGTGGTATTTCTAAAATCCTTAATTTTCATCCATTGACTTGAAATTTGAAGAGGATTTGCATATTAGGTCACTGAATTCAACCACCAAATTATATTTGAGTCAACAAAGGTCAAAAGTTCAACATAGACCAAATTTCTAAAATTGTCAATTTCGTCTGACTTATTTGAAATTTGAAGAGGAGTTGCATATTTGGTCATTGAATTCAACACCTATTATTTTGAGGTTAAATTTGTTTAATGGATTTTGCAAGTTTCGTCTTCTTCTTGTTTTATATATTTTGCTGTATTTACTATGAAAGTACTTTTGCTGTAAGCTTTAAAATAAGGGCTCATTCTCATCACTAATTCTTGATTTACTTGAGTTTATGTAGCTGCGAGCAAAACCAAGCACAATGCACTTCATAAAATATATATAGCTCTTTCTCAATCTGCGTCATCAATTATATTTGGCTTATAACCTTGCCACTGAAGTGAACGAAGTTATGTTTTCACCCCTGTTTGTCTGTTTGTCTGACTGTGAGCAGGATATCTCAAAAATTTTGGACGGATTCAGACAAACTGGGTGGACAGGTTGGGTGTGTGTGACAAGGACAAATTTAATAGATTTTTAGTGAAGATCTGGATCCAGATCCAGCTATCAGTGGAATACAAACGCAAAGCTGTGTCAGCCTGGCATATGTATGTGCTCTATCGAGTGCCATTGTGGTATTTATTGTGTACTAGCAGGGTACCATCACTGACTTATTCGTAGCCGTTTCGCCTCAAATGAGCAACGTCCATCCAAAAAGGAGTGTGTTCGGTAGAATCAGGAATTCAGTGTAAATAATGATTGAGCAATATTGCAGTAGGTGGAACGGTAACCTCGACAACCTCGTTCCATTCTACTCGTGAAGTTTTCAAATCCATGCTTGTTGTACATCCGAAGTACTGCTTGGGAATGAGGGTGATATTATGAAAGCTCGACTGGGAAATGGATTTACAGACATTTTGGGCCTACCACATGACAGAATATCACCAAAGTTCTTTCCATGCCAACCGACCACCTACAGGCACCTATTCTTCTCTACATCACTTCTTCAGTCTCCACCTGCTCCTCTCTCTATACTCCCCATAGCTTTGCTTTCGGCAATTTCCATTCAGTATTTCTCACAGCATTTCATTATAGTTCCCATCCGATGATCCATAGATTAGTAGTTTGAGTTTCACTTTCAACGTCAGTTTTGCTTTGGGATAATAGTTTCGATTCGGCATTGCAAATTGTGATGCGATGTGAATGGTACCCGAAAAAGGTCGTCAAAAGCTATTTTCGGGGAATTTTTTTTTCAATTTTCTAAGGGGTCCAAAAGTGGCTTCAGGGTCATAAAAGGTCAAAAAGGGTCTAAAGGTCTAACATGTTATATATATATATATATGTATATAAGTATATATATATATACAAATACATATATATACTCTCACCTAAATTATTACCTAATGTGGCGACAATTTCAATAAATCAACTGAAGAGCACCTTCCACCCAAAGAAAGCTGCATAAAGCAACCAAGAAATGCTATGTTGTTTTTCTTGTTTTGTGGGGCCAAGTCACCCTGAGCAAAAATTTACTGGGTGATTTGCCATTGCCTTCCAAGTCATAGTTTGGGCAACACATTGAAATTTGACCATGATGCCAAGGAATTTGACACCCAGCCAAGTTGCATGGTGACAATACCTCACCTACTCTTCACAAAGGACACTGTGGGGTCTTTATTGTCCACCAACTAATACTGACAGACAGGACGCCCTGTCAATATCCATCTGATGGACGGCACACACTTTGATGAATCACCTTGCCTGTGAAACATCGGGTTGGAAGTTTATATCTGTGTCGGGATTCAAGCCTTTCAGAGCAACTGCCTCACCAAAGGATTAAGTGTTCCATGGGCAGGAAGAGGTGTAGAATAATTGAAGACCAGAAAGGATGAATCTGTATATGAGAGAGAGCAGGTTTCTGTGGGAGAATTCCCAGGTTGAGTTAAAATCAGGGCAGTAGACATGGGAGACCAGTCCTAAAGAGAGATGGCTGCTTCCAGACGCTACCAATCTGCTGGAGTGAAATGCTAGACTCGCCTGTATTGAGGTGGCTCTCTGAGAATAGCCAGAGAGATGTTGGCTATCACAAGCACATGATCAGATGAGCCAATTGGAGTAGAGGAAGACCAGGAGATATTTGCATGTCTGGTGTTGGCTTAATGGTGAGGGTGGTGGGCTTGGGATCCTAGGATCCTGAGTTCAAATCCCACTCGGCTGTTGAATTAATACCAGGTAGGGTTGACTCTGCCTGTTATCCTTCCGAGGTCGGCAAAATGAGTGCCAGCTTGCTGGTATCCTGCGTCGGAGTGGCGACCCGTCCAGGATTATGCCCAATAGCCAAGGAGACTTCTTAAGCAGCACCAACGCTCTGCACAGAGTATGGTCCCAATCTCCTCTCCTCCTCATTGGTGTGAAAATTTTTGAGGGTCATCTCGGGGCTACAATGGACCACAGAAAAAAAAATTGATAATGTCATCGGTCACCTGATTTGGCAGCCATATTTGTTTGAAAAACAAAACCTTCAAAAATATTTTTCGCTGAAGTGGCTGAACATATCGAGGCAAATATTTACATTTTTGACCGCCTATCCATGCGGAACAAAAGGTTCATGCATAGGACGTCATCGGTCACATGGTTTGGCAGCCATATTGGATTTGCCATAAAACATAAAAAATATTCTTCTCCAGAACGACTGGACAGATCGAGAGGAAACTTCACACAAATGTTCCCCAAGCCTTGGAGATACCAGGGTGATCACGAATAATTGGTCAGAGGTCACATGGTGTGATAGCCATATTGGATTGAAGAAAAATATTAGATAATGTTTTCTCTGGAACCACTTTTTTAATCTATGTGAAACTTCACAGTCATGATATACAGTAATAGTGATGGGGAATACTTGCTTTAAATTTCATTTGATGGGACGCATGGTCTGTCAGCCAGAATTATTTAATTTTTTGATCTGGGTTGTTTTTATTTTTCTATAAATAAGGCTCACTTGGCTATGCCTGGATGGGTTTGAGGGTAGAGGATTAGCAGCTAAAATGTGAATCCTATCCAGGTTCCTCCTGATGACTTCATCTTTGCTTTTTGCTTGTTCGGGTTCCTTCTGATTACTCCAATGCAGGACTCAACCCATTTGGTCTTGCATTTGATTTGAATTGAATTAATTTTAATCCCATTCTACATTCCATGAGTAATAATAAAAATCATCATGGGTCAGGGTCAGGTGTCCGATCAAAGTGGGATTGCATCAAAGTGGGATGTCTTGGTACCCGGTCATCACTGCCAGCATTTATAAAGTGGCAGTTCAAATTATGTCTCTTATTAATTACGTAACACACCAGTACACAAATGCCACACAAAATACACCAAAAAATAATACTACACAAAACAAATCCTGGCGGGGTCTGCAATCTCTGATTGCTCTTTTTTCTTCCTGATTTACAAAAACTTGCACTTTCACATTAATTAAGCACAGCAAACAGACATCATTAATTGCAATTTCTGTGCCAATAATTTTCAATCACATCAATTTCAGTCACACCCACTACTGCTTGCACAGAACATCTTTTAACTTCAAAGCAGCACATGTATATTGCAAAATGACATCTGCTCTGCAGTTCCTGCTTCTTAGTGAGAACAAGGACCTCAGTTCCTTCTTCCTTTGATTTGTTACAGCTTGGAAAACTTCTGAACCTGCTGGTATAGATGGGGTAAAAGTCATTATGATTGAATGTCAAACATTACATTTTGATGTCGCTATCCGACCAACAAAAATACAATGATGAACAAATCTTATCATTCTGCACAAATGCAAAATTCATGATGATGTTGCCCTGATCCAGGATGACAATGTAATCTTGTTCGTTTGTATGCAGCACAAGGCTGCAGGGTAGCATCATTGGCTGAAGTTGTGGCTGATGCAATGCCCTCTGCAAGTGTAAGGTTAGGGAAATAATTTGAAATTTGTCCATGGTGCCCAGCAATATCACTGTAGGCTTTAGTGTCCACCAACTAATTCTGGCA
Organism: Eptatretus atami; assembly: GCA_035128595.1. Classification (NCBI taxonomy): domain Eukaryota; kingdom Metazoa; phylum Chordata; class Myxini; order Myxiniformes; family Myxinidae; genus Eptatretus; species Eptatretus atami. Next base: position 130,199,966 of record CM068952.1, on the reverse strand, counting down.
GACAGCTAGAACACCCTTTTAATGTCCATTCAAGGGACAGCTCACACATTGATGAATCAGTCTTCCTATAAAATACCAAGATGACAGTTTATAGCTAGGTCGAGATTCGAACCGAGGCTAGACAACTTAAAAGCAAGCATGCGTACCTCAAGGCCTTCCTGCCAGCCCAATACTGCAATGGACACATATACTTCATATGTGGTTGTAATTGCGGTTTGCTACTCCATGTCAACTCAATACTCTATTACTTAGCATTCACAAGGCAAGAAACACGATATATGCACAACACCAAAAAAAATCATTTTGATTCACACTTTGTAATAACAGAGACCATCTGCTTTTATGCGCTTTCAATACTCACGACAGAATTAAAGCATCATATGCATTCTAATTAATCAATGTGAATGATCAAATTAATTGTAAGAACATCAAACAGCACTTTCCACCATTTTACCCCCTTTTTCCATCTCACTAAGAAAAAAATTCCAAATATCGGTGCATTTTAAGGAATGCTGAGTGGCTTAGCAATCTTGCGAATCCAAGCTTGTTGGGGGTTTATTGCAGGCTTGCTCTAAAGCCCACTAGGAAAAGGCCATTTAACCTGAAATTGTAAAGGCTAGCAAACAAGAATGCAGGAAGCATGAGAACTATCAGTAACAATGAAACAACTGCATTTCCGTGCTTCTCTTGTCAAGCAGCTTATGGAGGTTTATCCATCCATTGTGATTCTCGAAATTTCTTCCTCGGGGATGCACATAATGAGAATTTGCATTTTCTTCCTCGGCTCATTTCAAATTACATTCAAATACCTGAATTCTCTCTTTTATTGTGGACATCGGGGTGTTTGTAAGCAGATTTGGTTTGTCACTTTATCCAATTTTCATTAACACTGAGAGCATTGTGGGTAAAATCAGACACTCCATGCTTCATTAGGAAATTCATGTGACGGTGGAAGATCGCTTGCTACTCACGGATGATTTTAGAGCATCATAGTGGAGGTGGTCATTGAGTCTGCCAAGAGGGTGTGGAGATAATGAGTGCACTTACCTTTAAGCTATCGAGCCCGGGTTTGATTCCGACATGACTGAACTGTCGGATTTGTGCTTTTAATAATAATAGGCATGGTGTTATAACACAAACTTCACAGTCCATCAAATGGAAGTTAAGCTGGGTATTTTATTTATTTATATACAGCCTGTGGCTGCTTGGCTGCATCATTTTTCTGGGGGCACAGCTTTGCCGCTGATGCAGTGCCCCCTGTTACCAATAGGCTGGTACTCATTTCTCCAACCTCGGAAGGATGACAGGCAGAGTCAACCCACCTGGTGGTAATTCAACGGGAAAAACAGGTGTTCGAACTCAAGACCCTAAGATCTTAAGCCAGCCACCCTAACCGCCAACATCAGGCTTTTAAGGTGGGTGTCCCATCGGCTATCATTACTTGGTGATCATTCAAGATCCCACGGTGTCTACCGTGAAGAGTATGCGAGTTATTGCTGGCACCCTGGCGAAATTACAAATTCCTGCCACCTTTCTATTCAAATGTCAGGCCTGTTAGGCAAAGACTCGGGCCAAAGCATTTCCACTGATAACAACACAACAAGGTGGGAATAATTGGGGCCATCAAAGTAGTCGTCATACTTCAAGAGGTAGAATAATTAAAAAACAACAACGAATACACCCAATTAATAGCATGTCAATAGATTGTTGATATGAAGAGGCAACAAATAGTGAAGGTATATTTAACTGGAAAATGTACACAGTGACAAAGTGTCACTGCATCACCTTGCATGAAGGATTGTGGTGTGAAACATTCTTGCCTCGTTTGCACTGTAAGTCGTACAACACTTTTGCTGTGCTATTGTCTTCACTGTGTTTGCACCGATGTAGCAAGCGGTGAGCCACTCTCAAACTAATTGAATGTGTTTGTGATTCCCTCTTGATCCAAATGAGTGGAGGTGAGCAGTGAGCCTGAATTTTGGGAGTTTACAAGAAGAGGTATACTGTCAGACGGTGTGCGCCTTGCAGAAAATGCTGGAGGGACAGAGCCAAGAGAGGGCAGAAGGTACATGACCAAAAGGATGCTGTAAAATACAAAGGCAACCAACTGATCTGCAATGTGAATGTTGCAGGCCCAGCCATGATCAGCTTCATCGCAGGACATCCCAATGATATTGAGGGCCTTACTTTCCACAGCATAAATAAGACAGTTTCGGAGGCAGGGCCACCAACCCAAAGGGGAGAACAGTCCTCCATCAAGCTGTGAATGAAGGCCGTGTAGGTTGTCAAAAGTTCAGATTGGTCAAGGAAAGACCTTGCACAAAGAAGGATGCCCAGTCTGGGGCTGGCTTTGGAGGTCATCTTGAAAATATGGTCTGCCCAAGAAAGATCATGACTGATGGTGAGGCCCAACGTTAGATTGACTGAACCTCTTCAAGTGCTTTGTTTAGGAAGTATATAGGAGAGTTTGCCAGATGGTTCTGTCGGAGATACAGGGTGAGTGTGTGGGACTTGTCGGGGTTGAGAGACATGTTCCAAGTGTTGGACCAGCTCCTGACTCTGTCAAGGTATGCAGAGAGGGAAGAGGCTGTTCCCTGTCTGTCTGAATAATAATAAATGATGCTGCAGAGGATGGCATCATCAGCAAGGTAATGGGCAATATTTTCCGGGGCAAGAAAGATCATTGATGAAAACGAGGAACAAGATTGGGCCAAAGACACTGCCTCGGGGGCACTCCTGGCTTGCCAGGAAGAGGAGATGAGAGGATCCAATTAAGAGCTATTTGTTGACTATGGGAGTGGAGGATGCCTGTGAGCCATGAGAGGAGGTGGCTTTGGTTGCCATAAGCAGACATTTGGAGATCAAGGCAGGGTTCCAGACTGTATCAAATACTCGAGACATGTTCAGTGAGCTGGCCCTAATCTCATGTCGAAGATTGAGGGTTTCCATCCATTGTTGGAAAAGTTGAAGCAGCATGTCAAAGGTAGAATGACCATATCTCAAAACGAACTGATTATCTGAGATCAGGCTCAGAAGAGGAATGATTCAATGTCAACTGCAATAAATGCTAGATTCCACGGCCTTGCTTATAATTGGAAACAAGCTAATAAGCCTGTAGTTAAGAGGATCCATTTTTGAACAATATTTGTGTCTTGAAGTGATATTGGCTAACTTCCAGGCAGATGGAAATTCACCAAGAGAGAATGATTGAGTGAAAAAGGATGAGGAAAAGCAGAAGAACAAGTTTTTAGGACACAGGCACTGATGTTGTCTAGGCCTGTCACAGAATCATAACCAAGGTTTGCCAGAAACCTCTCAACCTTCTCAAGTGGGAAAGTCAAAGTATCCAGGAGTAGTTAAGTTAGGTGGAGGGAGTGAGGGTTTGGGTACACAAGATTTGGAATCAAATACAGAATTGAGGCATTCGATCTACTCATAAACAGAGTCAGCTGTGATGGCATTTGAAGTGAGGGAAGGGATGGAGGGAGGGCATACACCTGAGCCACGAAGTCTTTGAATAAGGAGACAGGTTTGATAGTTCAGCCTCGAGGTTGGTCAGATGTTGTTTTCTGGCTTTCCTGAGCGTGGACACATACTTATTCTGGGCTTTGTGGAATGATCTGAAGTTACCTTCGGTTGGATTTGCGTTCCAGGAAGAGAAGGCTAGTTGTTTGAGGGCAACTGCCTCACTACAGGATTCCATGTATCAGGGGTAAGATGTTCAGCATGATAACTGCAGACGAGATGATATATATCTGTACATAAGGAAAAGCAAGCTTGTGTAGAAGGATTCCCAGACAGTATTAATTTCTGGAGAGGTGGAAATGAAGAACCAGTCTTTCTGAAAGGGCAGCTTGCAGTCCCTGCCAATCAGCTTAAGTGAATTGTCAGACTCTATGGCACTGAAGCAGCTCTCTGACAATAGCCATGATCAGAGGAACCTATCGGGGCAGAAAAGGAATGGGAGACATTCATAGGAACATTATTTTACAAGTCCAGAAGGGACGACATGCCATTGGGAGAAATCCAAGTTATAAGGTTAACTGATTGGGTGAGGTCCATGGAGTCACAGAAGTCATTTGCTGAAACGCCATGCCTGATTAAAGAGTTACCAACCCCCAGGTGGCTTCGCCAAGTCGAATGGTGACCATTGAAATCACCACCTATGAGGAAGAGAGAGTTGTGATGGGTGGTTATAAGATGGTCCAATGCTGGCAGAGAGGGAGATGTAAATAGTCTTTCATGTTAGGAAGACAGTAAAGAACACAAAACAAACAGGAGGTGGTTGTAGATGGGAGTTTCAAAGCTAACTCTGACTTTTTCAATTTTTTCTAGCTGAAATGACAAATTACAATGTCATCAGGGAGCTCACCTACCACTAAGGAAAGTGTGCTATGTATATTGGCGAGAAACGACAGAGAAAATGACGAACATCTGTGCCGAGTTTTGCTGGCACAGGACCAATCTTTCCTGGTTGCGGTGAAATATTAATGACTCCCTCTTCATATGCATCAGCGAGTAGTGAACAAGGATGATATTATTGAGATTGTGAAAGTGCAGACAGACTCTCATATCACACTAATTCGAATGGACAACATAGGACGCAGGAACAGCTTGAAAAACTCAATTTGGTGATTCATTTCCAATTAAATTCATTTAAATTCAAGACAACGAACACTTAAAATTTGTTCTTCGAAAGCAACATTATTCCAGTTTGTTAAAAAAAACACGTCTTCCAACGTGGTTTGAGTAATATCGTTGTTACAACTGATAACTGTTCGTCACATTGTGAAGAGGGACAAATCGGACACATGATTCATTTTATCCAAGTGTTTGCCACAAAGATAGCCCAGACATATCCATGCATGGACTTAACAAATAAATTATGATCAAATAACATGTGAAGGAACACGTATCACAGGTTGGCATGAAAATATAATTAAATCCAACATATTATTGATATATTTAGAATACATACAAAACATCCATTTATTTTTATACATATATATATATATATATGTGATAAAGTGCCAACCCCAAATGTAGTGTTAGTGTGAGAAACTCCTGAGGCTTTCCTAAAGCCACAGCTCAATGGGCTTTCACCATCTTGGTGAAGATGCCCTAAGTTTGAGTCCTGGCTTGAGTCAGGAGTTTTTTGACACAAGCCTCACATGGAAATTTATTCCCCTTTAGGAAATTATAAATATAGATATTTACCTCCAATGTACCATGTGCAAACGTCAAAAGCAGTAAACATAAAAAACAAAAACAAAGACTCACTCGCATTTCTCACCTATGAATGGAGGGAATAACCAATTTGTTTGGGAGCCCTGTTGGTATGCATTTCTGTCTGCGCTGTCACTGATAATTCGCCAACAAGCGATGAAACCAGGCAGCTGAGTGTGTGTGTGTGTGTGTGTGTGTGTGTGTGTGTGTTGCAATGGGATTCCCATGTATGTACCATTTGTGAATATCTTTACACCTGTAGAGGAACTCTGAGAATGGTTTGAAACAGCAAAGGGCTGACTTTTGGTAACCTTTCTTGGCTGCTTTATACAGCTTCTTTAGCGAGAAGAGCATGGGAGGAGTCAATTTATTTATATATTCCTAGCCACCTGGATGTAATTGATTAGGTGAGCGCGAATTTGTTATTCCCTCCATTCACAGGTGAGAGATGTGGTTGGGTCTTCGTTTATCATTTATATGTTGACTGCTTTTGAAGCTTACACGTGGTACATGCTTGGGAGCCTCATTGTTATGCATTTCTGTACGTGCTCTCACTGATGATTCACCAACAAGTGATGAAACCGGTCCGGTGGTGAGGGGGTGTGTAGCATTGGGATTCTTATGTGTGTACTATTTGTGAATGTCTTTACAGCTGTGGAGGAACTCTGGAAAGGGTTTGAAACAGCAATGGGCTTACCTTGGGCAGCCTTTCATGGTTGCTTTATGCAGCTTCTTCAGCTGGAAGTACATGGGAGGAGTTGCTATATTTATATAATCCTAGCCACCTGGGTTTAATTGATTAGGTGAGAGGTAATTGGTTATTCCCTCTATTCACAGGTGAGAGATGTGAGTGGGTCTTCGTTTTTCATATGTATGTATATATTGTTATGGTTCTTCGAACTGTCACTCCCTAGTGATGGCAACCACCATACAGTAGTTCCCGAGGTAGTATTTTTTTATTGTTCCAGATAGGGTCCTGCATTGTGGCAAATAGGCTACAAAGGGAATATACATTGTGAGGGATCATTTGGTTTTCCCCACTTTCTCATCATTTTCCTTCCTTTTAATGAAGAACATTCTCTCCAAAAAACCACATTTAAGTGTGCACACCATGACCACGAAGGAGAAAAGCATGGTGCTGCATCATAATTTGCATATGGTGCCAAAACCCATTCAAATATGGCCAGAACTGAAAGGCAGTTCAACCACAGAGGCACCCAACCACAATTGAGACACCACCAGAGATGACCAGCTTTCCATCATTAAATCAGATGTGCAAACTTTATTTCCAGAACACAGTTATTACCCAATATGCAAGTTCACCATACCAACGCTTGCTCACCAACACCCACTCACTCACCATTCCAATAGAAGCTTCCTCACCATTATCGAACCAGCAGCACCACACTCACAAGACCACCACAATGATTACAACTGCTTCGCTACACTTCAAGACCAACAGCCATCATCTCTCTTTGCTCGTTCACCATCCATTCATGCTTTCAACCATTGGCCGTTTCGATGATCACCTCAACCACAAAACCACCATAATGGTTATGCTCACCTCAATATGACTCCTCACCACAGCAAATGCCTCACTGCACCACAAGTCTGGCGACCGGCATCCTACAGTGCCGAAGGACGCCATGTCATGCGCGTACCTCAGTAACACGGCGCCGCCTCGAGGAAAACTTACAGTATAACTCATGGCACAAATGTGCGCTTCAGTTCCCGTTGCCATCTTCCACTAGATAAGTCCATTGCAGTATCCAATACGCCTCCTGGGCCATCTAGGATGTTCACACTGCAAACAAGGAGTGCTACATGTAGCCCCATGTTAAGTGTGGAGCGCCGGTGCATGGCTCATCCTGGAGAACAACTAAGACATCTTTCTCCCAGCGAACTCGCGGAGAGGGTGACGTCACTCAGAGGTACATCTGGGCCAATATGCCAGCCGTGCTCGGACTAAAAAGGGAGGTGCGTGACTTTCGGTCCCAGCAACCACACTTGTAAGAGGTGGAGCGTCACCCCTGACCACGCCAGACTCCACCACTCCTGGGCCCGATACAATAAAAGTGGAGCGCCTTAACAATTAGGCAGTCTGAAGTCGAGGAAGGAAGGGAGTGGTGGCACGAGACAGAGAGGAGCACTATAGAGTGGGTCAGGTGAGTAGATCCAATCCAAAGCGCATTAGGCAGGAGGCCATACCAATTCTTTCCATCTCACTTTTTCCCCCAGTGATAGGCAGCACAGACTCATCAGTCTGTGTGGGGTAAAACAAACTCGAGGCTAACACCTCCCTCTGCTCTGAATCTTTCTCACTATCTACTCTTCTGCAGTGTGGATTTGATGGGCCCTGTAATGTTAAATAGGTAAGTTTGTATAAGTTAGATAGAATCAGTGCATAACTCTGCTCTTTTGTTATTTTACTTTTGGACCACATTGTATGTCTTTTGCTAAACACCCCACACAAATTACTACATGTCCCTGCTGTACGAATGCCTGTAAATAAACCCCTGTTTTAAATATACCACACACTGTTTGTTCCTTTAAATCTTCTCCTAGCATCTTTTCCTTTATTGGTCTAGCATAGTCCACATGGATTGCTAGGCTGGGAGGATTTTACTCAAACTAATTCGCTTTATGAACGAGCCTGCACTGCACTTCCTGTTCTGCTTGGCAGTCATTCAAGGTGCAGTGCCAAGGGGGGTGATCCATGGTCAATGGGGCTATGTCACCCAAGGTAAACGGTGTGAGATGGAGGACCCTAGAGGCCCAGTCATCTGATTGGCATTCGTCATTAGTTTCAACCCAGTGGGCCATGGAGTTATCTGTGGCACGCACGCCTGCAGGATCGGATAATGCGACAAACCAACGGGTCTCCTGCCGTGGCAAACCTCAAACCCTGAGTCCGTTACAATATGCATGTTCATATATAGGCGCTATATTCTGTGTGTGA
>CM068952.1:130173157-130189421 GCA_035128595.1 Eptatretus atami | reverse complement strand
CTATAGGTCTGACTTTTAGCAGCTTCACCGCCTCACCCCTCACTGTGCTTTTCATTTATATGTATAATATATATATATATAATATATTATATTATAATATATATTATAATATATAAATATATATATAATATTATTATTATTATTAAAAACACACCATCACGTAACACCACGTTAGTTAAAATACTCACCAGCCACGTAAAACCGACCATGTTATTAAAAAAATACCTGCACCTCCATGTAATTCAAAACAAGTGCACTGGTGACTATATGCCTATTAATCACATCCTGTTTGAATGTTAATTCCAAAAGACCCCGAGGACCCAAAAGACCCAGATAACCCAAAAGACCACAAGGACTCAGAAGTCCCTAAGGATCCTGAAGACCCAGAAGACCCCAAAAGACACTAAAGACCCCAAAGACCCAAAGATCAAAAGACCTCAAAGACCCAAAAGTCTCAAAAAGTGCCAAAAGACCCAAAAGTCCCTAAAGACCCAAAAAGATCCTAAAGACAATGAAGATCCAAAAGACCCCGAAGACCTAAAAGTCCCAAAAGACCAAAAAGTCCCTGAAGACCCAAAAGACCCTGAAGACCATTTAGACCCTGAAGACTCAAAAGACCCCCCTAAGACCCTTTAGACCCCTTAGACTTTAATACCATTTAGACCTCTTGCACCCTTCAGATAAATTAGACCAGTGATCTTCACTATTTTTTTAGAGGGGGGCCGCTTTTGCTGCTAAGACATCAGTGCGAGAGCCGCCACACCACCTGTAGGACTCTGCAATGGCTGCACTTAGGCCACACCTCCACATACTCTTTTTCGTTGTGGTTAACTGGGCTGCAAGTGTAATTGTATGTACACTGCAACCATATCCTAATGTACTTGTTACTTTTATGCCTCACGTGGGAATACTCATTTGAAACCATTGGGTCAATTTGATAGCATTTATGGCGGATTATGATGGGGTATTTTCACATTTGTGTATTATCAACCGCACGTCAGGGGCAGCCAGTGGCACGCGGACCGTGCAATGAAGAACAATGAAGAAGATTAGACAGTTTAGATCCTTGACCATTTTGACCACTTGGACCTTTTTATATCACAAATAAATTTCAAATAAATATTGTTGTGGGCCGGGGGTCGGTGGCGAGAACAACCACTAGGTGGGGAAAGCTTGCGTCGTCTCCCACCAAACTCCTGGAATTGTAGGCCGTCGCTCGGATAACTCCGCGAGCCGCGGGGTCGTTTAACCGACCGTGGTCGCCAATATCTCAACCGCGTAGGTAGGGTCTATTTGTCTATAACTAATTCACCTAATTAACTTCGCCATTTCGACTACCAGGGAAACCATGCCCTCGGCACGTCTTGCTCGAACCGGGTCACTCTACCGACTGCGGTAGAGTTCCAATACAGACTACCAACTCCGGTTCGGGTGCAGCCGAAAGGAAACTGCCAAAGCCGTGCCGGCTGGAATGAACGGATTATCGGGGATAAAACCCCGCCAAAACTCAAATCCGAACCATGCTGGACCAATTCAAAAAGGACAGAAACGGACTGGAATATTTCTCCAAATATTTATTTACAATAAAAGACAAAGCAAGACAACGCGAATATGCAAGAAGGAATCTACTATAATTCCAGAAATCTGTGTGTGTGTGTGTGTGTGTGTGTGTGTGTGTCGTGTGTGTGTGTGTCTGTGACCCTGTTTTCTCGCCAACCACTAGTCTGATCGAATTGAACCTTGCCAGGTATATTGCTGGGGCCCTGTGATGTGCCTTTTCAAGGTTTGAAATTAATCGGACAAGTGGTTCCCAAGTTATGGCCATTTATTTACCAACCAATCAACCGGTGCTATGACGTCATATTGATGTCACAATTTTTTTTTATATATATTTTTTGCACGTACGCACGCACGTACAGGCACGCATGTATGGGCATGCACGTACGGGCACGCACGTACAGGCATGCGACAGCGAAGGAACGGCCTGTGTGGTTGTTGTTTCTGGCACGTGGTTTGAAAGTTTTTTTTGCACGTACGGGCATGCAGTACGGGCATGCGACGCGGCAGCGAGACGAAGGAACGGCCTGTGTGGTTGTTGTTTTGGCACGCGGTTTGAAAGTTTTGTTTTTTTTGCACGTACGGCCACGCACGTACGGGCACGCACTAGTATTTACAATGAGCAAAAACACTTATTCAGATCGACTTACAAGACGGGCCCACACGCAGACACACGCACAAAATAACTAGAACTACGTTGTCGATGGCACACCATCGCATATTCCCGCGCGCACTGCTTTGTCCCATTAACGCTAGGTGAAATTTTATCTTGCAAAATGGATTGACTATTCTTTTCTATTTGATGTGCTTTATGACCAAAGACTTACTATGTTTACTAAATCAGAAGTCATTGCAAGCATGTCAACATTTCATGAAACATTAATTTAACACTGTCAAGCAATATAGAACTGTGCATCAATTTAATCATAAGAATGAACTGTGTATAATATTCATTATAATTATTCATAATCAATTAGATAAATACAGTAAAACCTGTGACTGTTTGTCACTCATGGGCCACATAAGTAAGTTCTTCATAAAATAATTTACCATGTACATGGTAAATACACTTAAAAAAAAAAAATCAGCCCCATGACCCCACCCCCTCTGGCCCGCCCTAAGGGTAATATCGAAAATCCGACAGTGTTGTGCACTTCCCCATACATATATCTACTATGTCCCAAAGTTTCAAGTTCCTATCTAAACGTGTAGAGGAGCTATTTTGACCCCCTATCCGCTAAGCACCCCCTACCCCCCAAGCACCCTCTGATCATCATGTGTTTAAAAAAAATTGTTAAATGTATAACTCATGAATATGTTTGATTAAAAAAGCTTATGACAACTTTTTCTTTTTTTTAAATCGACCCCCATGACCCCAACCCCTCTGGCCGGCCCCTAGGGGATATCAAAAATCCGAAAGTGGTGTGCACTTCCCCATACATATATCTACTATGTCCCAAAGTTTCAAGTTCCTATTTCAACGGTGTAGGAGGAGTTACAGGGTAAGACCGACGACGTACGGCGGACGACGGACGGCGGAGACAATCACAATATTCCCGCTTTTCTTCGAAAGCGCGGGTAATAAAGAAACCCAGAGTCTTTATTGGACCCTCGCAGCCATGGAGAGAGACAAGCTGGGTCAGAGTTCGGTGGTGTACCTGACCGTCGGAGGAAGGGCGTGCTCCACGATGTGGCATCTGACAAAGGTCGTTGGTCCGGTCCCCAGTCACATGTAGGGACTCGTGGTTCGTGGCGGAGCTCGGGTGGTGAACAATCGGGGTCCACGGAGGGAGGTCAGGGTCGCTCTGTCCTTCCTTAAAACTCCTCGTAGCAGCCACCGTGAAACTCCAGAACCCCTGACAGCCACCGTGAAACAAAACTGACTGCTTACAGCCACCGTGAAAGCAAACTCGACCCGTTACAGCCACCGTCAAAGCAAACTCGACCGGACCCTTTTTACAGAGAGTCTCGGAGATTTATTGGCCTCTCTCCACGGGGAGGGGCCCTTGGCGAAAACGCACCTCGCTGTCCGCATCTGATTGGACAGGGTCCTCTGGCCCACCTTTCTGGGGCGGGGCCTCTGCCCCTGCCAGGAGACCCTGGTTACTCCTCCATGTGGCTTCGCTCTCGACGAGTAACAGTGTCAGCGCCGCGAAGGTCATCGTACAAGAGTTACAACGTTCGTGGGAGCCGAGAACTGGAACTGCGAGACCCCTTCTCGGCAAGTCAAGGTACGAGCAGCCAGCGGGTGTTGATGGAGCATGATGGGCCGAAGGGGTCATGCAGATGGGATGGTTTATTAGATGTAATAGCCTAACTAAAAGAAATCGCAACGCACGCCTTTGATTTTCCCACTAGACAAAAGGAAGGGGATCTCACTACACACATACTTAACGACATAACTGACTTTTGGGACATCTGTATGTTGAATGCAAATGGTTTACAGATCCGTAACAATATAATATCACCAATATTATGAACAAATTTGTGGAAAAGAAATGCTTGTATTGTCATGTTCAGGGGGTTAAGTTAATTACACTGACCCAATTGCCGTGGACAGGGCGGTTAACGCTGACCTGGACGGATAGCTGAATGACTTCCCTTGGAGGCGAACAGCCGAGTTCCCTGGAGATTATGATGTGCACGGGATGGAGGGTGGCAAAGGCATCTTCCAGACGGAAGCACATGGGTTTTACTCAAACCCCCAACAAATAGACAGACCCAAGCAAATTTAATAAATAAGGGTTTAATGAACATCCTCTCCTCTCTTACACAAGGTCCACTCACAACGATGCCCACCTTCCTCCTCAAACACACAATGGGATAACGCTGAGTTCTGGCTGAGAGGCATGCTCCTATTCCTCCATCTCCCTCTCATAAACGTACAACTTCGCGACTCAGCCGAACAGTATTGGCTAGCATCTTGCTTCAGCATGCGGGCAAATTCAATTCGGCATGAACAACGTGAATCACACGGCAATTTTGTCATGTCAAGGAGAAGCCAGCCAGTGAGATCCTCCATCTCGATTGCATATCTCACCCAAATTTCTGCTCCCCGATCGTGCCCTCTTCTCCTTAACATTCTGCACCACTTAAACACAATAATTGAAATATTTACAAAACGTTTGGTTCCTCGCTCCTAACTCCTTGGGCAGGTAGAAAATGTCAGAAAGCACACAAAAATCTACCATAATAGACAAAACCTCAAACAAAAACTTTTTAACGTTTGTACAACCCCCTTCTAAATACTGCATTCCCTGGTGGATGCCACAATACACAATATTACCGGTGTAGCCATCCCAATTTACTTATTCCAAATTTCCACGGGCCCTGTCTCTAAGATCATGAATATGTAATTTCCCACCGATTGTTGAAGCAGTTCCATAGAAAATATTATTTAATATTTTTATTCAATCCAATATGGCTGCCAAAATCATGTGACCTATCAATTATCACTGAACAAACTTGTACACCCATGGCTTGCGTAACATTTGTGTGAAGTTTCCCCTAGATTTGTCCAGCCGTTCTGGAGAAGCAGATTTTTTACGGGTTTTAGGATAAATCCAATATCACTGCTCAACCATGACATCGTGTGTTGGAACCTTTTGTTTCTCATGAATAGGCGGTCATATGTGTATAGTTTCACCTCGATCTGTTCACCACTTCAGAGAAGAAGATTTTTGAAGGTTTTTGTTTATTTAAACAATATGGCTGCCATCATCAAGTTTTTTTTCTGTGAACCGTTTTATGCCGAGATGACCCTCAATACTTTTCATACTGATCAGATGTGGCGTTCTACATATGCAATTATGACGTCATAACAAAGGCACCTATGATGTCATAAAGAAGTGGCACTTATTCCCCATGAGCTAAGTTTCAATTTTTTCCTTGGTGCGGTTTCAGAGACACAGAGGTTCAATTTTTTCCCGTTTTTCCAACATCGCTGCCACACCACGTAACCTATGACGTTATAATTATTATTAAAACATTCCACATGATTAGCTGCACTTCTTTTGAAAATTTCATCAAAATCTGACAAGCGGTTGTGGAGAAAAACACAAAAGTTCTGTGCAGACAAACAAACAAAAAAGCAGACAGACAGACAGACAGACAAACAAACAAACAAACAGACCCAAATGCAATACCCTCTCCTTCAGCGAATGCAATAAAAACATTAAAATGAATGACTTTTTAATAAGTGTTGTCATGATTGGGGTTGGATACAGTACATATTGCTTGTGTCAGGCTTATTCAGGTGTGGCAGGCTGTCCAGTTGAGGTTGAAGGTTCAGAAGATGTAATGGAGGCTGATTCACTTTGAGATTTTTTGAAGAACTTCATAATGGAGACTTGTGTGGCTGCCTTCATTTTCTGTTTGTCGATCTCCTTGTAACATTTCACGGCATTCACCACCTCCCTCCGCACCTTCAAACTTCTAATGCAGTCGGGACCATACTCATCACGAATGACTCGCTCAGAATGACAGAGCAGGAACGACACACTCAGAATGATGGAGTAGGAAAGACTCGTTAGAATGACTCACTTAGAATGATGGAGCACGAACCACTCGCTCAGGATGATGTGGCACCGCAAAAGCGTCTGGAGTGAGTGAACAATTTTCTCAGAAGGATGCAGCGAGGTTGTTGTTGTAGTTGGTATTTTTGTTGTTGTTGTTGTTTTTGTCGTATTAAATCTGTGCTGTAGCGAAAACGCGTTATCAGAACATGCTTTACCTTGTCCCAACTGCCAACTGTAAGATCCCGATTGGGACATGAACTGTACTGCCATCAACTGAAGGGCACTCACCAAGTGGCTTAAGCACTCAAGCAAGCACTCCAATTAAATGGTTGATAGGGACAGCTGGCTTGGCAAGTAATAGCTATGTCTGAATGTTCAAACTATGTCCGAATTCAACAAATGAACACTTTTCTAGGAGTAGGAACTGCTGATATGTTAAAATCTGGAGATTAAATTTTGTAATTTGGCTTAGTTTTAGAGATTCTCGTGGTTATGGCATGTGCTGGAATGAAATAAAGCCACAAACGCTGGTGTCTCGAGGCGTTTATAAGCATTGCAATGTACCCAGCGATTCGTAGCTCCGATGAACAGGCATTCGATAAGATGAGTGAGGAAAATGAAAACAACTTTATCGTTAAGAAATCATTGTAGCCTGTTCCAAGTCAGTGTATGGTTGAGCAGGCCAAAAAACATGGCGGCTTCAGATCCCAGTGAGGGTACCCAGGAAACGCCTTAAGACCCCAGAGAGTGAGGTAGCTGAGGAGCGCCTGATAAAGGATATAATTAAATATGGCCGTTAATTATCTTCAAAAGGGGTGTTTTAATTAACCCAAACACCCAATTTTCACTCTTGCACTAATTTCCTTGGCGTTTTCTTTGTGTGCATGCAAAGTTTCAGGCTGCACGGTTTTATAGTTTTGGAGTTATGGAGGAGACACACTGACACACACACACACACACACACACACACACACGTTATTGTGTCTATGTATGTATGTATTTACATATGTGTGTATATCTATATATTTAAATACATACATCGGAAGGTAATGGCAAATGAACCAGTATGACCCTTTCCATGAAATACATATATATATATATTGAATGTAGCAATGCATGCACATTGCTACATTCAAAAAAAGGATGGACCATTAACAGTCTCTCCCTCTCTCGTTCTGCGGCGCCATGCCGTGTCACACTGTTCGCCAGGGTGACCTCGGTGCAGGTGCATGAATGATTGATAAACTTGGCCAAATCCCTCAACTCAAATGGTGAGATTCCTTCCTGCAAGAAGTCCTCATTGCCACACATGCAATGCACGTCTGGGGGTGTGAGGGGTGGGAGGTTGTGTGCATGAGACGGACAAGACAGTTCGTGATTCGGAACCTGTTAAATGAATCCATTTCTGGCAAAGGCATGCAAATAAATATCTACCTTATTCATCAGCTGTATTGCAAAGATAGCAGCTCCTTCTCATATAGACTACCCGTCGAACGTAACAGATCCCATCGATTTCTCTCTGCAGATTATCGTTTGATCTCCACTGTTTCATTTATGATGTGACAGAGGCAAAATGGAAAAACTGCTTTCTTGCCATCACTGCCATGCTGCAGCAGGAAGCCAAGGAACAGCACCACATGAAAGCTGTGATATCTGAAAGGGAAACTGAAAATGACTGACACCAAATCTGTCTTTTGTGTTCGTGAGAAATCAGTTGCTCACTGTTGCAACAAATGCACTCCAGTGGAATGAGACAATGGACTATGCGGAATTTTGGAGAGAGGTGAAGAATTTATTGTTGAATAATATAATGTGAGTTCTACCTCTGATTATGCATTGCAATGTCAACAATTACATCACCAGTCGAACACTTATATTCTGAATCAAAGCTTCAGTCCGCCATGATATGAGATCCACAAGTTGGCACGATGAAATTTTGAACCACCTGTGATGCAGGATGCATGATATGAGTATCGTACACAGTTGAGGGATTAAGAGGGAAATATACAGTTCCAAAGGCATCTTGCAGCAGAGCCCTTCAATCGATAAGTGGCAGATGAAAACATTATTCATCAAGCCATACGACCTTCTTAATTCAGTGGCCTTTCTATTTGATGTGTCTGGGGCATCACAGCAAGCACATTGGCTTGTAAACCACGTTGACGAGAAGTTTGTGCATCATGAAGCTTTACTGCACATGACAATGCATATCTCAGCATTTCGTTGAATTCAGCATTGAAGGTTGCTCTCGTCAAACTTACTGTCGCGCACATACATGTTCATCGTATATACCATTGCCAAATCTATTGTGACCCAATCACATCCCGAGTAAAATTTTCTGATCGTCATGGTTTTAGGCACAGTTTGGCAATCCAAAGTGTACTGATGGCGCGAAAGTGTACTCCAGGATGATTGTATTGATGGATACACTCATGAAATTAGTCACCAATTTG
Source organism: Eptatretus atami (assembly GCA_035128595.1). Classification (NCBI taxonomy): domain Eukaryota; kingdom Metazoa; phylum Chordata; class Myxini; order Myxiniformes; family Myxinidae; genus Eptatretus; species Eptatretus atami. Next base: position 130,180,894 of record CM068952.1, on the reverse strand, counting down.
AGGAGCTGGCATCACTGGTCGTCACAGTCTCTTTGTTCCATCTGAATATAGTTAGCGTTGACTAATGATTCTGTGTGGCTGCAAATGCAGGGCTACTTCGATACCTTCAAGGCAAGGTTGAGTGCCCTCGTTATGAGAAGGTTTTGATAAAGTCACACTTCATTGTTTTGATAAAGTACACACACACACACACTACAATGATGTCAATCAGGCACCACAGTGGCTTACCAAGCTGTGCAGATCAGTTAGAGCATCGAATGCTCACAATGCGTCGGATATATGACCATGATAGATGATTGTGAGATGTATGGCATTTCTGTCTTATGGTGCCCTGGTGTCATGTGAAGAATTGCTGACACTGCTGACAATGTTCCTGAAATGATGATTGTTCTCTATTTGTGGCCCATCCACTTCCTCTGTAATAATTGTTTCTCATTGATGCAGTTGATTCAATGTTTTGACCAGGGGCCACATAGGCCTCATTCCTCCAACAATTAGGCCATTTAATAAGTGTAGATGGGATTTATAGGCCGACTACTACATCTTTCACAGCCCCAATTGTTCCCAATTTCATATGGTGTTGGCTGGGTGAAAGATTTGGACTAAGTTTTCACATAACTGCCAACTGGGCCTGACCTCCGACCACAGGTCTGCTGAGGTCGAAAAATTCAAACATGGCCCTATTAGGCAGACATTGTACCACAGTATTGGTGGATTCTGTAAATAGTTATGCTTTGTTTAACTAAGTACTGTACCTCACTTGCATGACCCAGACCTGACACCTGGAAAAGCCCAAAATCCTTGAGTTATATCGTATAAATAAACCGATCAGTGTGTTGGCTTTTCTGAGCAAATACTCCAACACTGGTCTCAACTTTGTACAGAAAAAAAGAAAGAAGTAAAAATGAAAAAAAAATTTTTTTTTAAAACACAACCATTCCTGTGTCCTGTGTTGGAAGACAATCTTCTGTATCTGTGGCTTTTGCATGACCCTATAAAGTACATGCATCATATACATCTTCCAAATAAAAGAATCAATGAAATCACCTTTTTTGAGCAAATACTCTTCCATGAACCTCAACTTTGTAGACAAAATAATAATAAATAAAAAAACCTTTTTCTTACAAGTTTACTTTGTTACATTTCCCATTTCTCCCAAACCCAACACCAGGAAAAGTGCAAAATTATTGGGTATATCTTATAAATAAAAGGATCAGTGAATCGTCTTTTTTGATTAAATACTCCTTCACTAGCCTCAACTGTGTATAGAAAAACAAAACAAACAAAAAAAAGTTTTTAAAAAACCAATTAAAAAAAACCTATACATTTCTTTGATTTGTTTTCTTCTTAATAATAGGATCAATAAATCAACTTTTTAAGCAAATACTCCTCCATGAGCCTCAATTTTGTATAGAAAATAATAAAAATAAAAACATTTTATATATTTTTTGAGAAGTTTACTTTGTTACATTCCTCCAGTCTCCGAGACCCATAGAGTGGAAAGGTGTATCGTTTGTTGTGAGTGCATCACCAAGCTCAGTTTGCGGCTGGGTTAAGAATGGCTAAAACTCACAAAACTACGATTGTTTCGTTTTATTTTATTCTGAAGAAGGGATAATGCCTGAAATGTCAGTTTACCATTGTTTCCCACGGTGGGCATCACACCTCGATCAATATCCTGTTGATTTATAATTCCATATTACGGAATAAACCTCACACAATCAGCTTGGATAAAACCGAGCTTACATTTCTTGTAAACTTCTTTTTTGCCTACAAAACAAGCCTCACGTCGCAGGAATCACTTGTGTATCACAAAGACATGAACGAAAGAAGCATTTCCCCCGATGCCATTGTAATGTCAGATTATTTTATCAGCAGCAAATGGCACCATATTCCCTGACGGAGTTTCAGATTTGTTTAAATAGCTGAGCTCTTTGAAATGGTAATTACAATGATCCAGTAAGACGGAAGCCTTGAATGATGCTTTTCCGCAGAGAGATGGAAGCATTTCACAAAGACTGCCAAGGATCACTGCATCTCGAGGCAAAGAAATTATCACCCTGGAACAGCATTATGGGGAACGTGACAGCCAACTAACTATCTGTTAAAGGGATTAGGCTTGGAAAATTGTTGGGGTAATGAAGGGGTATAGTAAATCAATAAATATAACTAGAAAGGCACTCGGTAGAGCACAAACCTCCACCAGGCAGAACAGTTTACGTTTATGTATCCCATTGATGGGCTGGATCCGGATCCAGACCTTAACCAAAATCCAATCGGCTTGTTCTTGTCTCCTACTCAACTCATCAACCAGGTTTTGTCAAAACTCGTCGACAACTTTTTGAAATATCATGCTATACTGTATATCGTTTTTGGCCACACCTTTCAATGGTGAAGAATCAATTAATTTTGGTTTTTCATTCCAATATCCAGATCCAGATCTTCACTAAAATCGAATAGTTTAGTCCTTGTTACACACCCAACCTGTCCAGCAAATTTTGTCCGAATCCGTGCAGAACTTTTTGAGATATCCTGGTCATAGACAGGAGGTAAGATGGCGGAGATAAAAAGAAGGTAAGAAGAGAAGAAAATAAAAATTCTCAAATACGTTATGTGTTCATTTTGCTCTGGCAAAATGAGCTGAATTGTCTACTTGCAAGATGAGGAGAAGCCACCGAATCCTCAGAGTCCAAGGGAAACGTGGAAAGGAGAACAAAGATGTGGAAGTGTTCAAAGCCCTTTACCAATAACAGGATACCTTGTGCCTTTCATAGTATCCCAGTAATCATGCAAAGCTCACCATATCTGGAAAGTTTTGTGTGGTTGACCGAGGCTTTGATTTCTGACCTTTTCCTGACGACATCACGTTCTGAATCCATCCCTCAGCTCCATGCTCTGGGTGCTGATTATTTCCCTTAAAGTGCACCACTAATTTATGTTTTCGTTTATTATTCTGTATTTACAATTCGGACTACAAAGCCCAATGTATAATTTACAATGTGGGCAGAATCATTGCAATGTCCAAAAGGACTGAGTTCAAAGGCACAGATGTCTGACCATATGCCAGTATGACAAATATTGTGTTTACTATCTCAAACCAACCGCACCCTGCCCTTTATTTACTGAGATTCTCAGGTTACACTGCTTTTTTTTCTTCTTCTTTTTGAATTAACGGATTGAATTAACGATTAACGAGCAAAATTAAAAGAACCTTACTTGGCCGGGACCTTTAAAACAAAAAGAGTAACTGCCAAAGAATCAGCACATACAGCAAGAAAGTGGAATCATGAAAGAAGGCTTGTTAGCGGCAGACCATTTACTTGTATTATCCCACAGTAATTGGCTTACCTTTGCCTTCTCAGCACAAATAATCACTAATTACTTTCCTTACCAATTAGGGTCTATCGGTCTTGCTAGAAACTGGCATGTGAATGTGTGTCACATTCCTCCTCCAGGTTGAAGAAGGGGGAGGGAGGTAAGTAACAATGTGTAAAGCCTGTGCTGCAATGTCTATTTTAGCATAGATTTACAACACTTCATGCATGGCATTATCAGAAGGACGAGTGAGGCCGAAGGTTACTCTTTAATTGCTCAATAGATCATCAAACAATCTTAAAGGAAGAGCTTCTGCTCTCTGTGCATAAATTGCAGTTTTCTGATTTTGCAGTTATACTGGTTTGATGGAAAAAAAAAGAAAAAGAAAAGAGTCTCAGGAGGATTTCATTTCAACTCATTTGTCCTGAAAAGCATTTCTCTTCTATATTTATGTCCATGTGCCGTGGCAAGCGAAACAAGTTCGGCGATGTGTGCCCTATTTGGAATGTAGTCCAAGACAGACGTGCACCTGTCTGACGTTGGATCGTGACATGAGACCTGAAAGCGAAATTAGACACTCCGTTTGTGCACCTGAGAAACAACGAGGTGACCTCGGGTACTTACACAAGAATGCAACCTGGTAGAGGCGAACGCCAAACCACAGAATTCCAGGCTCTGCTGGAACTCGTATTTCACAAAGAATACTTCTCATAAAGGAAGTACTGATTCATCCTTTATTCTGGTGCTCTCTGGCCGACACCGTCCCACATCATGCAAAAGTTCTCCGAACGTTTGGATCTCTCTCTGCTCTTTCCTGCTTGCTGGTGAAACTGTTAAAAGACAAAATCTATTTCAACCTGCTTTGTCTTCTTTGCAACCAATTTGATTTGCATAAAAGATCACATTCTAGGAACGACGTACCATTAATTAGCGGAAAGGAGGAGTGAAGAAATGTCTTTCCAAAATTGAGTTGGTCTAGTTACGTGCTTGCATATGAAATGAAAATAGAGAAAAGTATTATTAGTATTATTTATTTTGAAACCTGTATCCTTTTAAATCTGTCTGACAAGATGGTGCACACTGAGGGCACTTACATTTGAGCTGTCGAGTCTGGGTTTGATTCCTGACCAGATTATATACTATGAGGTTGGTGCTTCACAGCTAAGGTGGTTATTATTTGTATATGAAATGGAGGGTTAGGGAAGAGCGACATGACAGAAGGTAAAAAGGCAACGTCATGACAGTGGGGTCATGGTTGTATCCAACAAGCAAGGGGATGAGTTAATAACAAAGGAATACAGAAGAAAATGGAGGAACACGCAAGTAAGAGAGTTGAGTGAGGTAGGGTTAATGAGAAGAGAAAATATTGTGGTTCAAGATGGGGATATATCACTTGCTTGAAGACTTAGAGGGAAGAGTGCGATTGAACCAGTTCCACAAATGGGAGATAAAGAGGAACAAAAGAGTGGAGATGGGCATAAAGCCTGAATCATGGGGATTGGACCAGGAAGGGTTACTGGAAAAAAACATGAGTGTCTTAGTCGAGATGTGGAGGGTCAGTGAACTGAGGAAAACCAGAGAAGCTAGACCGCCAGAAGGAGCTAGACCGGGAGAGAGGTAAACAAACAAAAAAAGAAGCAGAGGCCACCGGTCTGTCTGCGATGTATGAGCAACAGGCCTTGTGCTTTGGCCTCTTCATGGGAGATGCAAAAAAAGTTGAAAAGCTTTAGATTTCACTGAGACTTTAGATACACCTGCCTTCAGGCAGAGCACCAGAGATGTAATGCTGGGGTCCCAACCCATACGGGAGGGCAGTACTCCATCGAACTAAAGACAAAGGCCTCACATGCTGTAAGGGTTCTGATGTGACAATAAATGACTGGAGGAACATCCAAGTAAGAGAAGGGGAATCACAGAGTTACACCAGAGTTAGCTCGATGTGCAGCTGGCTGTGGGGGCCAGCTTTGCTATGTGGTCTGCCCAGGAAACGCCATGGCTGATGGTGAGGCTAAGGAGTTCAAGGGACTGAATCTCTTCTATGGAAGTAGATGGTTGGTTAGTTGCCTAATCCCTAACCAGAGTGATAGGGTGAAACTGGGTCGGACAGTGTGACAGGGCGCATTGCATCAAAAGTGTGCTGTCCTTCGGATAACTTGTCAGTTCACATTAGCTGGTTGAATTTAGATATCCCATGATGGCTTTTGCGAAGAGTAGGCGAATTATTACCCTGGCATGCTGAACAAATTAAAAATTCCTGCCATGACTACCACTGGGAAGGCAAATACCACCTGTGTAATCCTTGCCGTGGAGCTGCTTTGCAAGCATTAAACCTGCCTTCAGGTAGAGCACCAGAGACCAAGACTTCAATCCATTACATTCCAAGCACAGTTGTGCAGGAATACATTACCTGTCGTGCATATAAATCGACTGCAATGATGCGACCAAGCCTGGTGGTGGCTTCATGGTTACGGTGGCTAGTTTAAGATCTTAGGGTCTTGAATTTAGGTCCCTTGTCTAACCATTGAATTAACACCAGGCAGGTTGACTGTCTGCCATTCTTCTGAAGTTGGTGAAAAGAGTACCAGTGTGCTGGTTCAACATAATAAAATGCTAGTAACAATTTATGATGGTGAACATAATAAAATCCCATTTATCCAATATCAACTCTGACATAAGTGCTTGAATTACAAAGATGCTGGAAGTTGGATTGGAAGGATATTAAAAACTTACAAATATTCAGAGGTACCATAGATAAAGTCAAAGTTAATTTGAGGATATGGCACAGCATGGCTTCTATTTGAGTTAAAACACCACAGAAAATAAAAAGATACAATTCTGCATGAACACAAAATCAATAACATCAGTTCATTCCAATTCCAAAAGATTCTGGCACTGACGTGACCTGGGATGATGATTACAGGCATATCCTATTCCCTTGCCACTGGGCCTGATGGTGGCACCTGCTTTGTGGTCTTGGTGCCATATATATATATATATATATATTTATCTCTATATCTCTATATCTCTATATCTCTCTCTGTCACATTGCCTTTCAGTGCCTTCTTTCCTTGGTTCACGTTTTGGGTGACCTCAGGCTGGCACTCTCCCTTGGGCCACCCTGGGATCACCACCACTCCACTCTACGCCCTTCATTAAAAACCGATACTGGTGTGTTTGTGTAATCTTACAGTATCATGTGCTTTCCAACATGTCGAAATGCTTTGTGAGATCTTGTGCCATAATGACAAATTGTTTTCCTTCCCCTTAAATCATCCTACAGTAATAGGTCCACTCACCGGCTATTCAATTCACCTCCACACCCTTACTCAGCTCATGGTGAGTGTTCCCACAGAGGGCAGGGATATGACCCCGGAGGCAGGCTTGGGTTGGGGGGCAGCGGGAGAGAGTCGGCTGAAGGTGCACAGGGGAGCGATCCTCGAGGAGGGGTACCAGGGATGGTGTAGGATGCTTAAGCCTTGCACTGTGTTCTATGGCTGCGGTGTTGTTGGTGTGTGGTGTGTGTGTGTGTGTGTGTGTGTGTGTGTGTGTGTGTGTGTGTGATGTGTGTGTGTGTGTGTGTGTGTGTTCTGCTTCAGGTTTGAGATCAATTTTCCTTCCTCTATTAGGTGGCTATCTGCTTTTCCTACCACTGTGAGCAAGACGACGAGGGAAGTATGGGTTCCAGCAATGGTGCGTGGGTGGCTGCAGACTGTGTAAGCTGGGGTATTTGAGCTGTCATATAATTTGCGTTGGGACAGTCACTCCACTACAAATTTGCAGTCAACTTATGCTGAATCATTTTTGCCTTCCATGTCTTTCTCTTTTCTTTTCAGTTCCCAATTATATGCATAATGAGTCAAGTAACTGTCTTTTCTTGTTAAACTTGCACATTTACATCAAATATAATTTCTGGCAATGTTTATACCTTGTTTACAGGTGCAGTGTGCTGTACGACGAAGTAAAAACATGTTTTTATTTCCGTTAAAAAACAGTTGATATCCATTCGTGTATTTTAGAAACTAGTCCACCTGGGGTGTGTTCATTTATGAAGCAGTTAACTAGCGCTTGCCAATCCAGCCGTTCCTTATCAACGGTTTTGAACGGACTGCTTGCTTGAGTGCTTAAGCCGCTTGGCGAGCACTCTACAAGAAACTTTGCAACGAAACACACCCCTGCTCCCTTCGGGAGTGGCAGGACAGGTTTTATTTTTCATACAATGTCAAGGCTCATGGAAGAGCTAGGACAATTATCCTCTCCAGAGTATATAGATTACAGTACATCTTGGCTCAGGTCCGTTAGTCTGTGGAGGGTGTGATAAGCATAGAATGTCTCAAGAACTTCGGGTTTCCTCCCTTTCAGTTTAGGGTTAGCCTGGTGTTGGCTTAGTGGTTAGGGTGGCGGCTTGAGATCCTAGGGTCCTGA
>CM068952.1:130156041-130172231 GCA_035128595.1 Eptatretus atami | reverse complement strand
CCCAACCAATGATGCAACCAGCAGCCACAGGCTGCACTCGCTAGAGAGAGAGTTTAGGGTTAAACAGCAGTAGCGACTGTTTAAAAATGTAATCAGAGGTGTTTGTGGTTTATTATATTTTTTCTTCTGTTAGGGGTGCCCCACAAAATACCACGATACAATATTTATACACATGAACACGGCGTTTGTCCGAGGAGGAAAAACCCCTTGGGGCGAGGAGATATTATTCGTATTAATATAATGCTATAATCATTAGTGTTGTTATTCGAAGCGGCTTTGGAAAAATGCCACGATAAGCTATTTATACACCTCAACACGGATTTCGCCCAAGGCAGAAAACTCCCTTGGGGAAGGGGGCAAGTGAAGTCGGTACAACCTCCGTCGTGTGACCCTTAGTTCTCCTGTCAAGTTTGGTTGAGATTGGATAAGTAACGACCAAATGTATCGTGGTCAGACAGACACCACAATTGCATATTTTGGTATCATACCAGCAAGTTCTGAATTTGTTTCTCTAAAACAGAGTAAAGTATGATGTGCGTTAGAAATTCTATTTAAAAATATTTATGGAAAAAATTAATCCAACAAAACCTCTCTTTGATCATTGTATAATTTAAGAACATCAAGTGTGCATGTGTGCATGCGTGCTGTTCGAGTTTGAATGGTACCAAACAGTAAAAATATATAAATATTGATGTTAAGTGTAAAATAAAAGCTCAGACATAAACTAATACCGAATCCCTCTCCACACCCAATTATACCCACCACGAGTCAACACTGACCTTCACACAATGTATGCATTATCCTTCCAAATTGCATGTAATTGTATCTCTTACTTTTTTAAAGTGAAAGTTCAACTATAGAAGCACATTAAGACAACTCTCATGAAATGTAAGGTTTACTCTAAACCCCTGACCTCTCATTTAGGCATAAGCGTGCTGGTGCTTGGGCATGGATGGATGAGGCAGTTTGTGCAAACATTTTGTTGCAACATCATTGGCTGGCCAATGTTGATGCATCAAATACGTAAGTTCATAATAAAGGCATCTCGGTGTTGAATTCAATTTGGTGAAAGAATGGGATTATCACTTAGAAGTTAAGTAACTTTGCTGATTGAGTGAAAGGAAATGGTACAGAGGTGATGGGTTAAATAAATTTAACCCCACGAGCTGGACACATGACATCATTAACCTTATGAGGTTATGAATGGTCATTGCAAGACTGCACAAAACATGACAGTAAGACTTTGGGGAAATGTGATGTCATCTCAGATGCCAGTATCAACATGTAGGCCTTATTCAATATATATATATATATTTTTAAGTTTCAGAAATAATTGGAGGTAGTACTCCAAGTAAAATGTTCTGTTCATATTGATCGACCATCGTGACTCATACGATATACAACTCAGTGGTAATGCACTCACATTTTGCCTGTGACGTCCTAACTATGAGCTGTCACCATGGTGCTTTGCAGACGGGTGTTGAATAAATTGATGAGTGTTCCGTCCTTTAGACGGGATTGTAAACTGGGGACCCGACTTCCAGCATTGATTGCTGGTGTAGGTTAACGATCCCATGAGGTCTTTCACAAATAGGAGATGAGATATGCCGGTGCCCTGGACAGATTCCTAAACCTTGCCCGAACCAAGAAGCCATGAGTGAAGGACCTTGGAGCACTCCTAAAGGGATATTGCACCATGTACAAGATTTCACCATCGTCATTCAATTGATTTAACCATTCCAACTTGTCTCAGAAATGACATGGGCGCGCGCGCGCACACACACACACACACACACACACACACACACACACACGATTGCCCTAACCTTCATCCCCTTTGCTTGCATTATAAATTGATGGCCTGTGTTAATGCATTTTAAAGCTCTAGTTTACCTGTTTGCTGTTAGGTAAATAATCAAATTCTCTACCCTTAGTTATTTTGTGCTTGTTAGTTATCTAGTCCAATGAAGTCGTGGCTGATTTCTGATGACATTCATGATCAGATTTATCCAAACATCCCTATCCTGCATCCTGCCCCGTTTCCCAAAGCTCTGGCAAAGACAGCTTAGTTACATCTTTTACCCCATCCATCCAGCACTTCCAAGGTTTTCCTCTTCATCCATCGATCAACCAGACCTAGCACACTTGATTTCTCTCGCCTTTCGTTTTCTGCACCCATGATGTATCCAAAGTATGACAGTTTCTGTTTTAACATCAGTGCTTCTCATGTACATGGTAGTCTAATTTATTCAAGCACTGATTTGTTTGTTGTTCTTGCAGTGTTTGGAATTTTTCACATTCGCCTCTATCACCACATTTCAAAACAGTCAATCTTCTTCCTTTCTTTCTTTCTTCACTGTTCATGACTCGCATTCGTACATTGTGACTGGAAATACCAAATCATTCACCAGCCCCCTCTTGCTTTGTATTGCCATATCTTTGTTTTTCCAGATCTTTGTCAATCCTGACATTGCTGTTCTCCGACAGTGCTAAACACACATCAATGACTGTATCGTCTGACTGGTTCCACCTTTTACAATATGTAGTTTTACATATGTAGACTGATTGGTTCCACCTTTTACAATATGTAGTTTTACATACTTAGACTGATTGGTTTCACCTTTTATAATATGTAGTTTTACACATGTGGACTGATTGGTTCCAACTTTTACATATGAAGACTGACTGGTTCCACCTTTTACAATATATAGTTTTACATATGTAGACTGATTGTAAAACTACAAATGTAAAAGGTGGAACCATACTTAGACTGATTGGTTTCACCTTTTATAATATGTAGTTTTACACATGTGGACTGATTGGTTCCACCTTTTGTAATATGTAGCTTTACATATGTAGACTGATTGGGTCCACCTTTCATGTATGTAGTTTTACATATGTAGACTGACTGGTTCCACCATTTATAACATGTTGTTTTACATTTGTAGAATGACTGGTTCCACCTTTTACAATATGTTGTTTTACATATGTAGACTGACTGGTTCCACCTTTTATATATGTAGACTGACTGGTTCCACCTTTTATAATATGCAGTTTTACATATGTAGACTGACTGGTTCCACCTTTTATATATGTAGACTGACTGGTTCCACCTTTTATAATATGCAGTTTTACATATGTAGACTGACTGGTTCCACCTTTTATATATGTAGACTGACTGGTTCCACCTTTTATAATATGTAGTTTTACATATGTATACTGACTGGCTCCACCTTTTATAACATGTAGTTTTATATATGTAGACTGACTGGTTCCACCTTTTATAATATTGTTACGAATTTCGGTCCGCCCGGCGTGCGATCGGTCACGTAACTCAAATCGCGACCGCGTCGCCCGACCGAACGGACAATTCAGTCGTGACCCTCCTTGGAACTATTGCCAGGAGCTAGTCACGGGTGGGTCTTTCGACCCCACCACAATCGTGCCAACCGGCACCCGCGCAGGATAGGGTTGTTCGCCAAACTCGACCTACCTAAGTACCTGCGCGGGTAGTTAACCGGGTGATCGTACCTCGCCGCTGGCCGGCCTAGGACACGAACCGCTTAACGGTCCGTTCCGTGCTTCAGTGATAACCGAGCGGTGTTATCGCCGGCCCCGACGGACGTGATTATTTACCGGGTGCTTACACCCTTCTACCAATTCCTTCCGTGATGCAAGATGGAACTTTCAAACAAAGGAAAGGACGCAACGAAACGGGAAACAGTTCGACAAGTACATTATTTCACACACACAAAAGGTAAGCACGTATTCACAGCCATACAATAATTCAGCACGTATACAGTGAAAGCAAGAACACAACGCAGAGTTACAACCGAATAAAAAGGGCAATTATTTTCAGCACACTTATACAGGTTTACTTACAAGACTGGCGCCACACATACATTTACACAAACAGCAAAGAAAACAAAAGCCACCTCATAGGCAAGGAGGCAGACAGGTCCGTGGACCAAATGCGCGTGGAACTGGATGACGGCCAGGTCCACGAGAACGAAGTGGTTTTACCCGCGCCCTCGTGGCACGATGGCGGGCAAGCCGCAATGTCAGCGTAACGCGCCTGACTCCGTGCCCCTGGCTGGCCGGGGAGCTCCCTCCGGCTGCTCCGCCCAAGCACGTGTTTCTCGGTCAGCACCACGGTTGGGGTGGGAACGACGGGGTTACTGGCACTACTCAGCGCGGATGGGGGAATTGTTGATGCCCGGGATGGGAAGGTTCTTGTTGCTCGGGATGGGAGAGGGAAGTGCTACGCTGGGCCCCCCCCCCAACGGCCTCGGGACCGCACTGACTCTGGCGAACTCTCGCCCGCGAGCCCTCCTCCGCGTCCCTGCTCCACTCTGCAACTCGCCCCTCGACGTCCACTCCGATCTCCTTCCCCCGTTCGTCGATCGGGCCCCGTCTGCAACTGCCTGCTTCGAGCTTCTTCCTTTCCACCGTCCGTCCCCGTAATCCTCCACTGCCGACTTCTCCGACTCCACCCCGAGCCACGCCGCGTTCGCTCTATATATAGCCCGGGGAGGGGCATATATGCAAATACGCGGATCAAATCGCGTTTGGAGGCGGGGCTACGCCGCCCGATGTTCAACCATTGGATGGATGGAAAGGGGGCGTGAACCTCTCCTGATCCGTTTCTCTCTCCAAAAAGGATCCATATGCTTCGCGTTTGGAGGCGGGCCACACCGCCCGACGCTCAGCCATTGGACAGAGGGAAAGGCGTGAACCTCTCCTGATCCGTTTTTCCTCTCCCGAAAGGATCCATGTGCACTCGTGCACGACGCGTTTGTAACAATCACCGAAAGCGCTTTGGACAGCACGACGTTCGTGTTGACAGGTGGTGTGGTTGATGGTTGTGGAGGGAGAAAGGCGAAGGTGGGGGTTTGCTGTGTGGTTTGTTTGCGGCGTCGTTTGAGAATGGGGGTGAGGCGATGTGCGGGGTGGGTTGTGGAGTTAAGTAGTCGGCCCGGTGCAGTTGTTCGGGGGCGTTTCGGTGGTGGCGATCTGGCTGTTGGGGGATGACTGGTCCAAAATAATGACAGAGAAAAAAAAAACGGCTAACTAAAAGGATCACAGCCTGTGAACACGGAAATTCCCTTAAACAACGGTGGGAAATCTAAGGACACATATACTTAGCGTCATAACTGATCTAAGGACCCTTTATGGTGTATTGCGAATTTCCACAGCCGTAACAATATGTAGTTTACATATGTATACTGACTGGTTCCACCTTTTATAATATGTCAGGTCAGGTCAGGTATGGGAGCATGTGCCAGAACAGCGCGTCGCTGCGTCCACTTTCCGCCGGTACTCCAGGGGCCTCCGTTGGCCTTCCCCCAGGTAATGCCTGGCCCATCCCCATCTCCTTGAGATGCTGGTCAACCTGCTGCAACCACGAGGCACGTGGTCGGCCCATTGGCCACTCCACTCACGAGACTCCCTCGCTGAGAGAATCTGGTGAGCAGGATCAGCGTCAGGAAAACGAGCCACATGTCCATACAGCCACAACTGACGCTCACGGACCATGCAGGTAACAAATCTCATCCGAGTCTCTCTCAGCAACCGCTCGTTGGACACAAAGTCTGACCAGCGATAGCAAGGATTCTCCGAAGAGACCTGGTACCAAAGGAATTAAGTCTCCGTCTCAGATCCTTGGTCAGAGTCCAAGTCTCGCATCCATAGAGCAAGACTGGAAGCACCAAGGACCTGAAAACTTGGACTTTCGTTCTCCCGCACAGGTACCGGCAGCGCCACACCCCATGATCCAGTGAATCCATGACTCCCCAGGCCCGACCCAGACGTCTAATGACCTCTGACTCACAGCCAGCAGAGACATGAATATCACTGCCAAGGTAAGAGAATCTCTCCACGACCTCAACATCCTCCCACCACAAACAGGACAGCAGCATCCAAGATGTCATTGAAACGCTGGATCTTAGTTTTGACCCAAGAAACCCGTAATCCGAGCGGCTCCGACTCCTCATTCAGCACCTCGAGGGCCCCCAAAAGGATATCTAACGTCTCCGCAAAGATGACTGCATCATCTGCGAAATCAAGGTCCGAAGCTTGACATTCCCAAACGATGCACCGCAGCTTGATCTTGCCGACATCCTCCCTAAAATCCAGTCCATACAAGTGCTGAAAAGTGTGGGGGCCAGTACACACCCCTGACGAACTCCAGTAACAACTGGAAATAAGTCAGAGATGGTACCACCACACTTCACAGCACTCTCAGTACCAGAGTAGAGTTCAGACATCAGATCGATCAGTTTTGGTGGCACCCCACGAAGACAGAATCCTCCAGAGGGCATCCGATTCACTGAATCGAATGCTTACAGAGATCAACATAGGCTGCTGGCAGCCCCTGCCGAAACTCTCGTCTGCGTTCAGTGAGGACACGAAGAGCAAGGATACGGTCAATCGTTGACCTCTTTGGTGTAAAGCCTGACTGCTCTGACGCTGGTGCTCAAGCAGATGGTGGCGAACCCTATCAAGAATTATCCGAGCAAAGACCTTGCCCGGCACTGAGAGCAGCGTCACCCTCGGTAGTTGTTGCAGTCTTGGCGATCACCCTTCCCTTTCCAGAGAGGGACAACAAGGCCCCTCTTCCAATCAGTTGGGAAGATGCCTGTGTTCCAGGCAGAGCACAAAACGCATGCAACGACACGAGTGCAGCATTTCCACCAGCCTTGAGAAGTTCAGCATGGATGCCACAGATCCCTGGAGCTTACCCCGTTTCAACCGGTTCACCGCAGCCCGTGTTTCCACCAGCGAAGGTGGACCACAATTGATTGGAGGGTCACAACAGGGATTGCAACACCATTGACGTCCAACTCGACAGCTGGTGGATCAGCCTGGTACAACCGCTCAAAGTAACCGGACCAGCGGGCCTTCACTTCAGACTCCTCTGTTAAGAGCCGACCACTCTCTGCTCTAACTGCAGTGCTCCGAGGGATGGGCTTGGATGAACGCAATGCGCGATTTCCCCTGTAAGCGGGACGAGAATCACCTGTCCACAGGTGATGCTCTACCCCCTCACAGATTCCTCGCACATAGGCCTCCTTGTCCACCCTTAGTGCACGTACAGTTTTACGCCTCAGCTCCCTGAACAGCTCAGCTCTGCCATTCGCCTGGCCCTGTGACTCTGGTCAATGGTATATTATATATATATATATATATATACCATGACCGTTCCACCTTTATAACATGTAGTTTTATATATGTAGACTGACTGGTTCCACCTTTTATAATATGTAGTTTAACATATTATGTAGACTGACTGATTCCACCTTTTATAACATGTAGTTTAACATTTGTAGACTGATTGGTTCCACCTTTTATAATGTGTAGCTTTACATATGTCGACTGATTGGTTCCACCTTTCACATATGTAGTTTTACATTTGTAGATTGACTGGTTCCTCCTTTTAGGCCATGCAATCCTGCTCCAGATCTGTGTACAGATAGCTGTTAAAATTTTAATTGCATCCTCCCTAATTTCTTTCAAGATAATCTATTGGAATTTCATCTGCACCTCATGCGTTTCCATTTGCCAACTCTTTCATGGCACTACACACCTCAAATTATATTACTATTGGTTCTTGCTCATATTCTCTTTCTTTGAAGGTTGCCATCAAATTGCTATCTCGTTTGTTTAGTTTCGGAATAGTCCTTCGATCTCTCTTTCATCTGTGTTTCTTCTGTCAGATATTTTCCTGTTCTCCTCTTTAGGATCCCAATCCCAGACCGAAACTTTCCCTTGATCTCTCTGATCTTATTAAAAAGATCTCTTGTTTTTTTCCCCACTCTGTTGTCACTTTCTATCTCTATGCATACCTCTTTGAAATACTTCTCGTCTTTCCCAGCTTGCCGTTGGAAGTCGGCATTTAGCCATTTAAAGTCCTCTTTTGATACACCTATGGTTTTAATCTCTCTTCTTCTGTCTGCCATATTTATTTCCTCTTCTGACAGCCATTTATCAGTCTTCCTTCTGCTTACTTTTGGGATGTTGTTATTGACCTCTTTGTTTATAATGTTTTCAAGTTTTGTCCACAAGTCATCTGACATTCTGTCAACCAATCACAGCAGACCAATCGTTGACTCAGGCGTCCTAACCAATCACGAGATGGAAATGGTCGAAAGCCCACATCACACACACTGATGGGCAGCTGCAAGGAGAGGCCTTGGGCCTTCTCCCTTTTTTGGTGGGAGGGAAAATTGCCTGGTCTTGCCCGATTAGATGTGGGGGAATACATAAACAAGATATCTTAACCTATCTGGTCTAAGATAGACAAGTCTTGGCCCCCTGGTAAGTTGCACAACGGCCAAGCTGTATGTACCCGACTACATGTCCTAAATACAGTTCAAAAAGTCCTTTGAATCTACCCAAACGGTGGTGTGTGTGTGTGTGTGCGTGCACGTGTACGTGCATGCGAGTGTGTAATCACCAGCACGAGTGTCCAACCTTTGCATTCATGAAACCGAAACACTAAACATTTTGGTAGTTTGTGCAAATTAACAAGAATGTTCTATCAGGTGCTTCAAATGATTAAGTAAATCAGACATAAACCCCCTCAAAGTAAAAGCAGGGTTTGAAAGGACATTGCCATTGGCTTGCCTCAACTAATCCTCAAAGATTTCCGAGCCAAGCAGCACTTCCTTTTGACCCACCGAATGCATAAAAACCAGAGCATAGAACAACAAAAAAATCAATAAACTGGAAGATTGAAAAGACATGAAAAACTTGCAAAAAACATTTTTAGACCAATTGGAAGCATGGGTGAGGGGGAAAAAGGAATCATTTTCTGATAATAAATGTTTATATCCAGGAGATAATACAATAACGACAGAAAGGTACACCAAATACAAATATTAAAAAACAAGAACGTCATTGAAAATTGTGTCTAAAAGGTCAAATGTAAAAATTATATATGTATATATATATATATATATATATATATATATATATCTGCGGATGCAGGGTCGGGGGCGAAGGCCAGGAGGGGTGAACTACCAGACTCTCCGGAATCGCAGGCCATCACACACGAATAACTTTGTATCGCAATGGATCGCTAATCGACCATGAACACCAATAACTCGACCACGTGACTTAGGGTCCTCCGTCTAATGAATACCGTTTATCAAAAGGTCACGTGATCTAATTACCAGGGGACACGCCCTCAGTACGTACTTGCTCAAACCGGATCACTTTATCAGATCAGATGCAGCTGAGCAGAACTGCCAAGCACGTACCGGATAGGAAACAGATAATTGGGGGATAACGTCCCAGCTAAACTCGGGTGCGAACCACATTGGACCAATGGAAGAAAACATGAAAACGAGGTGGGAACATTTATATACGAAGCCATTATTTACAATCAAGCGAGGAAAAGTATGTGGCACAGTGAATTGAGTTTATTTGTATGTAAAGCAGGGGATAGCAAGGAATTTGTGTGGTGTGGCAAAAGACAAGCAATCTTACAAAATAAGACAGTGCAGAGTTATCCAATTATATCTTCTGCAATCTTAACTTTAAAAAGGACAGGTGCCGCCACACACACACACACACACAAGATTAGATATAGCCCAGAGAGAAAGATAACAGATGAGGATAAACGGCCTCCCAATACCTGGCTCGGTCAGCATACCAACGCAATCCAGAATGCTTATGGAGACGTAGGTGGGAAGAATACTGGTGGTATCTAAGATGTGGTAGTGGGAGGTGTGGTGTAGTGCAATGTGGCGAGTGTGGTGTCATGCCAGAGGAAAATGGGATTGTGAGTTAGCAATGATGCTCTTTGTGTGTCCAAAGAAGACGGGATAGAGGGGTGGATGGAGAGACAGGAGAATAGATGCATGAGGAGAAAGATCCCTAATCTAGCCGTGTAAAGGTCTGTTTGTGTAGCGTGTACTTCAGTGGGACGCTCCGCCTGAATGTTCCCACCTCGAGATGTGGCACGTTATCTCCTGCTTAATCACTTTGCCGGAGCTCATGGCAATGTGCGCTCCGCACTGGTCCGTCTGGCTACATGGGGTGGTGGAATGTTAACAGCACTGCAGGGAGTCTCGGCAGTTGCCCCAGATCAGGCTCTCAAGAAGCATGTCCTGGCAATCACACACCAATAACAAGACAGTGAGCGAAGAGCCAGTGAAGTGGATCAGCGAAGAAGAGGAATCAAAGAGAAGATAGCGAACAGCTCCGTGCTCCCCCTTTTATAAGCCCTGGGTGAAGGGTGGGATGATGACCCAAAGTGACGTGCTGTAACCAGAATCCTGCTTCTCTATTGGGCCACAGCAGCCCTAGCCATGCCCTTCCAGACTCCGGGACCGGAAACTGTCTCAGTTTCCCATCCGCTTCGGCACGGGACAAAGCTCCTGACTCAACATAGGATATGCTCCCTGAGCCGGCACCCTGGCCCTGAACGTGCTCCAAGTGCAGTCTGAATGTTGAATAGTAACGGACTTTCCCCGCCACTCATGAGCCAAAATGCACACCCGGGCCCCGTACCAAACTCCCGGATCGCCCTTCTTGTGACCCCTCCCCACTGCCCCTATTTTGCCATGGTCTGGCGAATGGATGAGTGGTGCATCAATTGCGTGTGCTCACCTGGGACGTCCCCAGTGAGATGTGGTCGAGTTATTGACGTCTGTTCCTTGGCCAAGCATCGCGAGGTCCCGAGGACAACCCGAGTCATGCATTACTCCTCTATATAGAGTGACGAATTGTAGCGATGCAGTGGTACGAGGGGGTGCGGGAATATTTTTCCAGTGTGCGGGAGGTGTTTGTGGTCGAAGGGGTGAGGTGAGGTGAGCGAGGTGCGAAGTAAGGTAAGGTGCCGGTTGGGATTTGGCGCGCAGATTTGAACGAAACAATGGCGCACAATGCGCAGGTTGTGTATTGTGTCGAGGAGGGAGTGTGGTGGTTCCGAGCTATGGTAGGCATCGTGGTGTGCTTATTATCGATTGCATATTGAATGGCGTGTGTGCTTGCTGGCTTGTTTTGTACGATAGATAAAAGGAAAGGGTTGGAGGAGAAATCAGAATATGAGATAGAGACAGTTAATAGACCTAACTACGAGACCCATGCAATGCATTTCGTCCCATCAACCCACTCGGTATGAGGGGAAGTCGAATTGCTAAAAGACTAATGAAATAACTGTCTGGGGATCACTGTATGTTAGGTGCCATATTATTGGTAGGTGCCACATATCCACCCACATTATTATTGAAGGCTTTTGTTTAAATAATATGGCTTCCGAACCAAGTGACCGATGACGTCATCAAGTTGTTTTTTTTCCCCCATGCAATTTAGCCCTAGATGACCGTCAAATTTTTTCATACCGATCGGATAAAGCATTCGACGTATGCAATTATGACGTCATAACAAACCCACCTATGGCATCATCAAAAAATCACACTTGTTCCCCATGGGGAGTATTTGCCATGTGCCAAGTTTCAAATTTTTCATTGAGCGGTTTCAGAGATACAGAGATCCAAAGTTTTTCCTATTTTCCAAAATGGCTGCCACACCACGTGACCTATGATGTCATAATAATCATTACAACATTCGACATGAGTCAGCACACGTATTGTGAAAATTTCTTGTCAATCGGATAAGAGAAAACAGAGAAAATTAGCACGCACAGTCGGATGGACAACCCGGAAACATAATGCCTCCAGTGACTTTGGCCGGCCGAGGAGATGTCCAAAAAATCGAAAGCGAACCATCTCGAGTATACGTATAAAGTACATGGCAAATTTATGTCTCGCACCCTATCCTTTCATGAATAGTTATATCTTTCAATTCAGGTCCCTTGCAAGACCCAAACCTGTTCCTCACATAATCAACTGCAGGCCCATAAGCCTACATGATACCAAATTATATATGATCACCCAGTCACCCTCCATTAATACCCATCCTCCTGGAAAAGACATCAAGGCTGATTTGGGGGTGTTGCCTGATTATTTTGAAAACCAACTTTACCATTTTGCCTGTGACACTGTCAGATACAGAATGATAAATCCCTCTTCTGAATTGTTGGCCACTGTTGAAGTCCTATCATCAGACAAAGACAAGATAAGTTGCTGGTCCTCCACTTGGAACATGACGTTCCATGCCAGCAAGTCACCCTTTTACCCTGTCTCTCCACAAGGATCAGCAAAGGAACTATCCAATCCACTTCTGTGGACAGCCACTGGAAGAAGTTCATTCCTATTCATTCAACTTCTTGTTCTCATGATCAGCCATAACCTTTTGTGGAAGAATAATATCTCCAAACTGGTATCAAAGGCCTGTTGCCATCTGAGTATACTCCATATAAATGAGGCATTCCTGAACTGCATGGAGATCATCACTGTGTACAGGGCTTTCATAAAGAGCTGTATGGACCATAACTCCTTGTTCTGGGGTGGTGCTCCCGCTTCACCCCCCCCCCCCCCCCCCCCCCCCCCCCCCCCCCTCATATTGATATGGTCCAAAACAAGGCTTCACAACAATTGCATCGAAAGGCAAGAGGTGGATTCGCAAAGACTGTTACTCTCCCACTGGCGGCAAGTTTCTGGGTTTGCGATTTTAGACAAGCTTACATTTGGCCTTGCTCTTCCAACACTCTCCTACTTCTGCCCACCCCTATAGGCAATCATGAGTGATTAGATGCCAAGATACTCCAGATGCCTCTGAACAAAATAGAACTTCGATGGCTTCAATTTCAGGCATACCTCTGTCAATTGTACAATAATCTTCTGCAGGTGCTCTGAGTGTCCTTTAAGTGTCCCTGAGAAGACCGAGATGTCATCCACGTAAACAGAGACAAAGTCTGCACCAGAAACAGGATTCAGGCATGCCACTACTGGTTGGGTTGTCCATGACTAAACTGTCTTCCCCACCAGGTTTTCTGGTGAAGAGGGAGTATAGATATAGACACCCAGCAGGATAAAAAACAAAACTTGTCAAAGGGCAGAGGAGCTCCTTGTGAGCCAACGGCCATCCATTTCTAGTTCTCAACTGTGTCTGCGGATGTCCTCGTGCAGTTTGATTACTTTATAAGAGTAGGTTGGTGGCAGGATTTGCATTCCGGCCACCATAAAACATTTCATTCTGCAAAACCCACAAATGTAAGGAAATCTGTAAACCCACTCAATTGGAGTACCTTCTGTGCTGCTGCCATCCGCAGGGCAGCTCAACAGATGAGGGGTTGGGACAAAGCCTTCGGGACCCCCATTCCTTGATAGGAGGAAAACCATGGGGTAAACCTCCAGGGTCAGTTTGTGGTGGTGTGTGGCGGAGTGGTGCTGAGGTGTCGTCCACCAGACGGTGGTCTCCTTGGGTTAACCTGAGGCGGTCCTTTCGGGTGGGTACCTGGAATGTCCTATCTCGAAGAGAGGATGATCACATGTCTCTGTTATCATCTGAGCTCAAGCATTTCAACACCTGTATTGCAGTACTCTCTGACGTTCAGAGACCGGATAGTGGCGAGATCATGACAGGTGGTTACACCTACAATTGTTCTGGATGCTCTGAAGGTTACCATGCCCAAGGATTTGCTGTAGCTGTGTCCAATATGATGACTCCAATGATAATCGAGGTAACGCCGGTCAATGAGCATATTATGAGACTAAGGATTCGTCACTCCTTGGGCGTCATTTCCCTGGTCTCTGTGTATGCTCCAATTAAGGTGAGTGATCTCACCGTGAAGGACGCATTCTATGCCGTGCACAAGTCTGTGGTTGATCAGTGCCCCAGGAGAGATACTCTTCTAGTCTTGGGGGATTTCAATGCATTGACTGGAACTGATAGGGATGGTTATGAGACGTGTTGGTCCTCATGGGTCTGGAACGGTGAACCAGAATAGCACTAAGTTCCTTCACTTTGCAGGAAGTCCAGGCCTTCTGACGTTTTCGGCCAGCACTTTGTCAGATATTCATGCAATTTTGTTTTAATGGGGCAGGAAATACAGGCAGTTTTGAAATATTCAGCTGTCACTGCAGTGAGGGTCGACGTGAGCGTGCAAACCTCAACATCATCCACCAGACTGGGCTCTGAAGTAGGTCGTGGAAGGTGAGACAAGCAATCAGCTTGGCTTGTAGCCAGGCTTGTATTCGTTTTCAGAGCCAGGCTTATACTGAATGTCATAATTAAATGACAGAAACCGTGCGAACCATCTGGCCATGCGCATTCCAGCTCTTCCCAATCCTTTTGTGGAAAGCAGTGAAGTGAGAAGTCTGTGGTCAGTGCGTAAAGTGAAATGTCTACCACAGAGATAAGTCCTCCACTTCTCTGTCACCCACATGCATCCAAGTGCTTCCTTCCCCCCCCGTGGAATATTTTCTTTACGATTCAGTCAGCACTCGGGATGCAAATGTGATAGTGTTCTCCGTTTTGTCAGCATGAATTTGCGTCAGGACCGCTCCAAGGCCATAATCGGAGTCAGTTGTCACTATGGAGTATAGCTCTGGATCAAAGAGAGCGATAGCTGGACTACTGACAATCAGTTCTTCAACCGAATCGAAACTTTGCTGTGCTGTGCCTGACCAGGAGAAGGTGGATGGTCCCCACAGTAATTCTTTCAGGGGTTCAACGACCGATGCATAGTTAGGGATGAACTTCGCATACCATGATGTGAGCCTGAGAAAAGAGTGCAAGCTCTGCACGTCTTTCAGTGGGGATGCTTCTGACATCACAACATGGGCAGGGTCCGGTTTCAGTCCTGTGTGTGACACTACCTGTTCTAAAAACGACAGCTATGTCAGTCTGAAGTGGCATTTTGAAAGGTTCAATTTCAGTCCAGCTGCATTGATGCGCTGTAGCACCGCTCTGAGGTGTTTGTCATGTGCTTCGGGAGTCCCTCTAAAAACGATTACATCATCAAGGTAACACTGAGCTCCAGGTTGATTTTTTAAGATCGGAGATCGGAGGTTACTGTTTTCACCCCTTTCTGTTTGTTTGTGTGTTTGTTTGTTTGTTTGTGAACAGTATAACGGAAAAACTCCTTGACGGATTTCGACGAAACTTGGTGGGGGTTAGGTATTGTCCAAGGATCATGCCATTAAATTTTGGACTTGGTCCCCCCCCCCCCCAAAAAAAAATTGTTAGAGAAATTTTTTTTTTTTTTTTGCATTTCTACATGTTTTAAGTGATTTCCAACCCCCCCCAAAAAAATTGTTACCCCCCCCCCCAAAAAAAAAAATAGAGAATTTTTTTTTTTGCATTTCTACATGTTTTAAGTGATTTCCAACCCCCCCCCCCCCCCAAAAAAAATTGTTAGAGAAAAAAAAAATTTTGCAACTTTTTTTCAACAAAATTCGATTTCTTTTTTTTGCATTTCTACATGTTTTAAGTGATTCCAACCCCCCCCCCCCCCCCCCCCAAAAAAAATGGAGAAAAGAACTATAACTGTCAGCACTGTTGACGTCATATTTAATGAATAAAGATAAGGTTCACTTGACTCCCAGCTGTATTGGCGGCGGAGGTTTTGCACTCTACCGAGTGCTCCCTCTCTAGTTTGAAATTGTGGACATCATCCTCTGAAAACAGCTTGGTGCTGAAGCAACCGAAGGATTCGTTTGTCGCAAAACAGTCCCTCATGTGTCATCGAGGCAGTAAGTTCCCTGCTGTTCTCATGTAATACAACCTGGTGATATGCACTTTGCAGATCCAATGTGGAGAAAAGTGTGCCGCCTCGCAGCTCCGCAAACATTTCCTCCATATGCGGAAGAGGATATCCATCAATCACCACCGCTAAATTTGGTTCTCTTAATCCACGCACAGACGAATCCCTCAGTTTTTCTTCATCGTCAGGACAATTGGTGAACCCACTCTGATTATTCGATTGGCTCAATTACATCCATTTAAAAAGCTTTTTCAGTTCCTGTGAAACAGCATCTCTCAGAGAAAAAAAATATGAACGGCGCAGCTTTTGCTAGACTGGAGTCACATTGGGTTGCATTTTAACGAGATGAACAAATCCCTTTGCACAACCCAGGGTGCACTCCATGCTATCACCTGTAACATTTGCGACTGGGGTTTGATTTGCAGTGCTTTGGGTGGTAGAAGTTGTACGACCATTAAGTAGTTGCATGTCAAGTGCAGCAACCAGTTCTCTGCCCAGAATGGCAGTGCCACTCCACACTATGTAAAATCCAGCGAGCGCACAGTAATTCTTGAAAGTCACATCTGCATGCAGG
>CM068952.1:130131936-130142572 GCA_035128595.1 Eptatretus atami | reverse complement strand
ACTTTCAAACCGCGTGCCAGAAACAACAACCACACAGGCCGTTCCTTCGCTCTCGCATGCCCGTACATGCATGCCCATACGTGCGTGGCCGTACGTGCAAAAAAAAACTTTCAAACAACCACACAGACCGTTCCTTCGCTCTCGTAAACGACGACTGGATGGGCATTGTGTTTATCTATAATGCGCATAAGAAATGAGAAATTATTAGAATACAGTAAATCATCACTATCCAGAAGTAGTGCGTGCCCGTACAGAATTTCACATCATTCCACGAATTATCGCTTTCATTGAAGTGACAACTGCTGTGATACTTACACACACAGAGTTAATTAAAATCCAAATTAAAATCAAGTTTACCTCCCTGTCTTTGCTAGCCATGATATTTGCTGCCATTGACCATTGTCACTCCTATGCCATGGTGAGGCGACAGGGTAGGATTTGTAGGAGACCTGAAAGTACAGTGTCATTGGTATTCCATGTTCGAATTGTTTAGTTTGAAAATCATACCACCAAATTGAGATGTATTTCGTTTGCAAGCATGTTGAGTAGAGGTGAATTCCTTAACACTTCCAAAGGCCACACCGTTTTGACAATTGAAACAAAAAAACGTTGTGTACTTTTTTTGATAAATTATTTTCGGAACAATTTTTCTTCAATAAATAAATAATAATAAAAATTGTCTCCATGTACACACTTTATCTCGTTAGCACCTCTTCATAAACAACATTGCTGAGAAACGGCGCTTCTTTGTTTCCTCGTCCAGGGCAAGAATGCGGAGGCTGTTGGATCTGCCAACGTTTTGATAAATTATTAGTTTTAATGGCCAATTATTCAATTCGCGCCAACGTATTTTGCCTTTTTGCAAAGGAAAAACACAAGAAGAAGAGAAGAGAAAAAACCCGTAATGGCGAACGCGGCTGAGGTTCTCTTCCCCATCGGCCACGCCTACGCAGCAATGTGTCCTGTCATTGGTTGGTAAATAAATGGCCATAACTTGGGAAGCACTTGTCCGATTAATATCAAACCTTGAAAAGGCACATCCTCAGGTCCCCAGCAATATACCTGGCAAGTTTCAATTAGATCGACCAGTGGTTGTCGAGAAACAGCGGTCACAGACACACACACACACACACACACACACACACACTCGGAATTATAGATATATATTTTTTTATTTATATCACAAACCTTCCCAGGATTCCCTGAATCCACTGTCATTGGATTGATTGAAATCCGTTCATCCTGTCTCAAGTTATAACACGATAGACAGACAAAGACAGACCCAGCTCCTTTTATAAAATAGATATCATTTTTATAGAACATGTATTTTTCTTAGATATTTCAATAAAACACATTCAAGATACACAAGGAAGCTATCCATTATTTGCCTCGTTCCAGGTAGGAAGAGTTTTATTTGTACTCTACCACCAATTAATCCACTTGTACTTGAGGCAGAGATGTAAAATAACAATGGAAATTGATGAAATTTTGTTCGGCATATCATGTGAGCTTTATGCGAACATAGTGAGCTTCATACTTAACGCGTGCACATGAGAGAATAGGAAACAACAAACAACAACAACACAATACCCTGGCAATTTGGAATCCGTGTCGTTGGCTATGACCCTTTTGCTTCTGGGTTTTTTTGCTTCCGGTTTTTTTTGCTTCCGGTTTTTGTCATGGGAATGATGCATGCCGGGAGATAAAGGCATCGTCGGAGACATGAAAGACCCAAATATCAGACATGGTGTATATTCCTCCACTGATTTTAATAAAGATATCTCCTGCATCATCAAAAAATAATTTTTAATCATGATTTACATTATCTGATCGCTGATCCCGAATCCAGGCCGAAGTAACCGGA
This sequence comes from Eptatretus atami, assembly GCA_035128595.1. Classification (NCBI taxonomy): domain Eukaryota; kingdom Metazoa; phylum Chordata; class Myxini; order Myxiniformes; family Myxinidae; genus Eptatretus; species Eptatretus atami. Next base: position 130,140,708 of record CM068952.1, on the reverse strand, counting down.
AATTGCCTATACAGTTGTGAACAAGTTATAAGGTAAAGTCAGAAGCGAATGTAAGAAGATTCTACGTTCGCTTCTAGTATTTATTTTTTTAGATGAGATCCTGTTCTAGGCGGTTTCGTTGTTGTGAAGGTAATGTTGAGGTAATATTTATTTTTTTCGATGAGATCCTGTTCTAGGCGTGTAGTTGTGAAGGTAATGTTGAGTTAAATAATTTTTTTAGATGAGATCCTGTTCTAGGCGGTGTAGTTGTTGTGGTGAAGGTAATGTTGAGGTATAATGTTGAGGTAAATATTAATTTTTTTAGATGAGATCCTGTTCTAGGCGGTGTAGTTGTGTTGTGAAGGTAATGTTGAGGTATAATGTTGAGGTAATATTAATTTTTTTAGATGAGATCCTGTTCTAGGCGGTGTGTCGTTGTTGTTGTGAAGGTAATGTTGAGGTATAATGTTGAGGTAATATTAATTTTTTAGAAGAGATCCTGTTCTAGGCGGTGTAGTTGTTGTGTGAAGGTAATGTTGAGGGTATAATGTTGAGGTAATATTAATTTTTTTAGAAGAGATCCTGTTCTAGGCGGTGTAGTTGTCGTTGCGAAGGTAACGTTGAGGAAATTTTTTTTGCGTCCCGGGAGATAAAGGCATCGGCGGAGACATGAAAGACCCAAATATCAGACATGTGTATATTTCCTCCACTGATTTTAATAAAGATATCCCGCATCATCAAAAAATAATTTTTAATCGTGATTTACATTATTTGATCGCTGATCCTGAATCCAGGCCGAAGTAACCGGAAATTGCGTCAAAATCATCAGCTGTGCGGCGCTTACATGTACCACGGTATAGTTGGCAAGTATACAGTTGTGAACAAGTTATAGGAAAGTCAGAAGCGAATGTAAGAAGAATTCTACGTTCGCCTTCAGGCTTTGCCTATTCCATATTAGCGAATGTAGTGAGCTTCATTACTCAACGCGTGCACATGAGAGAATAGGAAACAACAACAACAACAACAACACAATACCCTTGCAATTTGGAATCCGTGTCGTCCGCTATGACCCTTTTGCTTCTGGGTTTTTGTCATGGGGAATGATGCATGCCGGGAGATCATGACCGGAAGTGTTTATTTATTCAATTATTTTTTATTCGCGAGATAGAAATCAAACCCGATCGTGTTTATACACCGCACAGCGTTTAATATTGGCAACATAGGAATCAAACCCGATCGTGTTTACTGTTTATACACCGCACAGCGTTTATAGGTAAAGTCAGAAGCGAATGTAAGAAGAATTCTACGTTCGCTTTTAGGCTTTGCCTATTCCATATTAGTCATATAGGTTCGAGCCATTTTGGTCACAAAGCCTGGTGTTGGTTTAACGGTCAAGGTGGCTGGCATAATAATTTAGTATTTTGAGTTTGATCCTGTGTTGAGCCATTAAATAGCACCAATTCAGTTGACTCAGCCTGTCCTTCCAAGTTCGGTGAAATGAGGACCAGTGTACTGGGGCAATAACTATTCAGGGTAACCTGTGTCGGAGAGGCGACCCATGCAGGACTGTACTCCTTGCCAATGAAACTGCCTCGGCAGCTGTCTGCGCCTTTACTTCATGAAAGGAATGGTATTACTTTCCCCCATTGGGCTTCGTCCGAAACGGAGGCTAATGGGTTTGGTCTCAATTTTCGTGTCCGTGAGTGTGTGCGTGTGTGCGCGCGTCCGCAACCATATCTCGGACATGTATGGACCAATTTTATTTGTACTTCGCAAAAAGACAACACGTGATGGTATACATATGCACGTCATTCCCACCCCGACATCACATCCAAGATGGCCGACTGGTGACCATTTTAGTTGTTAAAAACAAAAACCCGGTGTTGAACACATCCTCAACCATTTATCGGACGTGCATTTACCGATGTTATTCAAACTTGGCACACAGATAAAGAATGATGGCTTACATAAGCGCGTCATTTTTTTTTCGACCTCAGATCCAAGATGGCCGACTGGCGGCCATTTTCTTACTTAAAATTGTCCCCAACCATTTGTCAGACAAGCATGGTCCGATTTTGTTCAAACGTGGCACAAGCACAGTACATGATGGCATACACGTACACCTCACTTTATTTTGTGATCTGGTCAAAGATGGCTGACTGGTAGACTTGCGGCCATTTTAGTTGTACAAAAATTGGGCTTGCCCTATAACTCCATTCAGCAAAATTACTAAAACAACGGGGGGCTATGATATTTTATGTCTTTTTTACTTGTTTGTTATTAATTACTGGAAACAGGAAGCACTGCATCAGTGGCACAGCTGCACTTCCAGCAATGATGCAACCAGCAAGCACAGGCTGCATATGAAATCATTTTGGTTGCAAGTGGATTTGAAATATGTCATTATTTAAAATGTACATCTTTAATTGTACTTAATATGTCATTGAATCCAATTGCACAGTTGTCATTGAACTAATATTCAGTTGTTACTCTGGATCACTGCCAGGATCTCCGATCTTTGTATTGTCACACCCATCACCATCTGCATATTTTCCAGATGTAGTGCAACAGAGCCCTTCTCCTGTGTAGATGTATTGAATGGACTGCCGTCGGTTGCCCAACTGTGTACATCCACACACTATCAATGCACCGACTTACAACGGGCATTGCAACGCATCGACTTATAACATTCCATCTGCTGTCGGATTCGTGGGTATTGCCAATTATCATCGGAAGGCACCCCACAACAGTTTTGGGGTGATTACTTGTTGACGCGCATTGATTGAAACTGATGCAACTGGGAATGTGTTGGTCATCGTGGTTGTGCTTCCTGGCCAAGATTGTGCTTTGCTTCTTGGCTGAAATTGAATCGGCTCGATCATGATCAATTATTTGGGCTGCTTTGTGCCCACATGAGAATCTTTTATAGCGTGAACGTGGAGAGAAAATGTCCTCATCATTCATTACACATCTGCACAAGAGATTTATTAACAGTAATGCCTGAAAAGTAATGTATTTGTCCTTTGTCACTATTATGTTATATTTCTGCCCCAAGTACAAGTGAATTTTTTGGTGGTGCAGCACAATACCTGAGTTGGCAGGATGGCGTCGAGGTATGCACACTCGCCTGAGCTATAAACTGTCATCCCGGTGTTTCACAGGCAGGGTGATTCATCATTGGGTGTGCTATCCCTTGGATGGACGTTAAACGGGTATCCCGTCTGCCAGTCTCCGTTGGTGAACGTTAAAGATCCTATGGGTGCCCTTCGTGAAGAGGAGACGAGTCATCGCCGGCAGCCTGAACAAATTCCTGCCATAACCAGCAGAGGTCATTGCATCAGTGGCATAGCCACAACCTCGGCCAATGATGCCACCCCGCAGCCTTGTACTGCGTCCGAACGAATAAGACAAAGTGCTAACCCTCTGTGGTCTTGACTCGGAGCATCTCCAACGTATGCATGCACTTTTACTGCAACTCAAAAGAACCAACTGAAAAGTTCAGAATCAATGCCACCAGTTTCAAGCATTGTATGCTTCATCACTTTGACCTTTTCTGTGGAAGTCAATACATCTGTTGTCACTTTTAACACCTGTGGAGATCGATGGGAAAATCAAAGGTAATCCATGATGGTTTAGTGGTCCAACAAAGGTAATTTTGACACCCAGATATTTTATAATCCGTTTGAATTTGATGCCGTGGTCGATATCAAAGTGTGATGCCAACTACTTAGAATACCTTTCCCACTCAGTTGATAATGAATATGACTCCACCTTTCATAGCCACAGTCTGAGTTCATACATTACATGTCCAAAACAGATCTCTTGTTGGGTGACTCATTCTCTTTTCAAACCCTGTCTGTTTACTGCAAGTTTTCGGGACAAATGCATAACATTTCAGGAGATATTTGCTCTCTTTTGCTACGAGGTCCTTGACCTCTGCAAATCTCACTCAATGTAATCTCATATATAAGATTCATCGGATGTCTGCCTGTTTGTCTGTCAGTTTGCTCGCGTTTTTTTGCAAGGACTGCCAGACCGATAAACACAAAATTTGGCAAACAGCCCAAGTCCACGCCGGTGATTGTCCTCAGGGTATTTATATCCACCACCTGACATTGAAAGATCACTTTTCTGTTCTTTTCATTCATATGCAATCTCATTGGTTAACAGATATCACCTGACATATAACTCGGCCAAAGGACAGTACACCGAATTACTCTTGCTGTGCCTTCCACCCATTGACTCACTGCACAGCTGGCCTGACTGCACGCACAATTGGAACCTAACTAAATAAATAATACGTTCACCGTTTTCGTTCTGCAGCACACCAAAGCTATCTGCTGTGGTCAGTGGTGTACAGTACATTCCGATTCACAATCTCCTCTCTTAAATATATATATACTTTGCATGATTGAGGTGTGCGTGTGCCTGTGCGTGTGTGATAATTTTTGTCTATTAATTACATACATCTATTCATTAATTCCACACGATTTAAACTTACCTTTTGACCCTTTGCACTGCTGAGACCCTTCAAGACCCCAAAGATCCTTAAGACCTCTAAAGACCCTGAAGACCAAAACCTCCACAAGGACCCAAAAAGTTCCCGAGGACCCAAAAGTCCCAAAAAGTCCCCATGGACCAAAAAGTCCCCAAAGTCCCAAAAAGTCCCCAAGTATCCAAAAGTCCCAAAAAGTTTCCAAGGACCCAAAAGTCCGAAAAAGTTTCTGAGTACCCATAGGTCCCAAAAAGTTACTAAGGACCCAAAAAGTTCCCGAGGACCCAAAAGTTCCCGAGGACCCAAAAGTCCCAAAAGGTTCCCAAGGACCCAAAAGTCCCAAAAAGTTACAAAGGACCCAAAAGTCTCAAAATGATCCCGAGGACCCAAGAAGTTCCCAAAGACCCAAAAATCCCAAAAAGTTCCCGAGGACCCAAAAGTTCCCAACGACCCAAAAATCTTCAAGGACCCAAAAGTCCCCATGGACCAAAAAGTCCCCAAGGATCTGAAGTCACAAAAATTCTCCGAGGACATAAAAAAAAGAAAGTCAAAAATTCTCACACCACATCACAACAGCACCACAACTGCTTGGTGGGTGTCAAAAAACTTCCAAAATAAAAGTCGCGCGTTTTGTGTGGAGCCCCTTATGTTCTAATCAACCTTGCAGTTGAAACACATTCAAATGTTTTGACTATATTTATCTTCCAAGGCAACATGGTTTTGAAATTTATCTCATACTTTGTTTAAATTCATCTTGTCGTATGGATTGCAGGTGTTTCATGAATTTCACCAATATACTTACATAGATTATTTCAATTGCATCTGTGCAGTGCCATCTGGGGAAAACAATTTCCACAAAAGTTAAGGAAGAGATCCTGGCATTCGACATTCATACAAGTTACTTGTTTCTTTCTCTTTTTTTTCACTCACCCACTGCATCTGCTATAAACTCGACTTTAAATGAAGTTTCACTTACATTCTATTTTTTTTCTTTCAAAACCTGATTTGGCCACAATACGATGAATCCTCTGTGGTCAGATACATGTCGCTGTTGTACGCAATTCAATACAAAGAGAGATAATTGTCTTCAAAGGGAAAATGTGAGAAGGTGCTACAGGCTCTGTTGTCATTGCTGGCTGGGTAAGAGAATCACAGGGAATGTTGTAGGGATTGGGTTTGATCCCAATGAGTTATGAGGTTTTATCAGCTTCCCCCCCCCCCCCCCACTGCCCCAGATCAAAAATAAAAATTCTAACTTTGACATTGTAAGAGAGAATCTGCAAGCTCAGGGTACTGGTTTCCTTGGACCAGTATATATCTTCATTTTTTTCACCTTTGATGTGTCTGTTGAAAATACCAGGAAATACATTGAAGTGTCCCCTGTAAAAGGCAAAAGGGTTACCTTCTGAACTATCCTCCAAATTCCCCCTGTACTTAAGCTTTCAAATAAATACCAACAACTCACACAGGCTATAGCATCTATGTAGATGAATGAAATGTAAAACCATCAACACACAAAAAACTCAAAGGGCACTCAGTAGAGTGCGTACCTCCATGAGGCTGATTAGTTTACGTTTTGTATCCCACAGATAGGCTGGATCTGGATTCGGACCTGAACTAAAATCTAATCGGCTAGTTCTGGTCACCACATAACCAACTCATCCACCAAGTTTCGTCTATCACTCAAAGGTGAAAAATCACTGAAAAAATTCTCGGATCCAGATCCGGATTTGGATCTTCACCAAAATCGAATTAATTCTTCCTTTTATACACCCAACCTGTCCAACAACTTTCGTCCGAATCCATCCATAACTTTTTGAGATATTCTGCTATATGTCATTTCAGCCCGATCACTCAATTGTGAAAAATCACTTTTAAAATTCTTGGATTCGGATCCGGATGTGGATCTTCACCAAAATCGAATCAATTGTTTCTTGTAACATACCTTACGTGTCCAAACAAGTTTTGTCCGAATCCGTCCACGACTTTTTGAGATATCTTGTTCACAAACAAACAAACAGACTGTAATGTACTCAATAGACCAGAACAAAGGTTCTGAAGTGGGAACAACAGGTTTTATTCGGACACGGGCACAACACAGCACAGAATCTGAACATGGGCGGGTCACATGACTCTGCTTAACCACGCCCCGGTGCACCCATGTATGCATGCATTGTCATAAACTACTGATACATCTCATCTCCCCACCCCTCTATTTTATTTTAATTTTTTTTACAAATCAAGACATTCAGGAGGCTTAGAGAGACAAGCTGATCTTCTAAGGACTAGTGAAAGGCTGTCCCTGCTTGCAACTGCTGTGAGCTTCTCAATAAGGGGTACAGGGTCAGGAAGGAGTTCAGGTCCATTGATGGGTGAAAAGCTTTCATGAAGAAACACCTCAGGTTCCAACGCAGGTGGTGTTAATACAGGAGTGGGTGACAAAGGCACTTGAGCTGGTTCAATGCTTGGCTCCCCATGACGTAACCTGAGTTGGTCAACATGTTTACGTATGCATCGACCATCACAGAACTTCACAAGAAACATCATTTCACCAATGTTATCGATAATGATGCCAGATAACCAATTGGTTCCACATCCAGAGTTCAACAAGTATACAGGATCGTTGGTCTGGAAGTTGTGGTATACAGACGTTTGGTCGTTATTGCGTTTCTGTTGATACTTGTTATTCTCGACCTCAACCGTTACATTCGGGTGAACTAATGATAACCATGTTGTTAACTCACGACCCATCAGAAGCTTGGCAGGTGAGCGACTGGTAGTTTGATGTGGTCTGTTGCGGTCATTGAGCAACATACGAGCTAGACGAGATTGAATGGAGCCTTCCTTGAAGCGGCTTAGATCATTCTTGATCTGAACAGCACGTTCGACTTGACCATGACTAGCAGGTTTGTATGGAGCAGATGTGTGGTGCTTAATGCCATTCATTTTACAAAAGTTCTGAAACTCTGAACTCGTAAATGACGATCCATTATCTGATACAATGGAGTTTGGAATACCATGTTGCGCGAACATAGTATGTAGATCTTCAATTGTTAGAGCAGAGGATGAGGATGGCACCAAGAGAGCTTCAATCCATTTGGAGTGGGCATCAACAACGACAAGGAATAGCTTACCTTGAAATGGACCAACATGGTCGATGTGGAGTCTGGACCATGGTTTTTATGGCCACGACCACATGGCCAATGGAGACTGTGGCGGTGTCTTCGCATGGGCTTGACAAGTGTAACAATGGCATGCACTGGACTCAATGTCACTGTCCAAACCAGGCCACCAAACATGGGCTCGGGCAATAACCTTCATGGTGACTATGTCTGTATGAGCATTGTGGAGTTCACTGATAATTTTCCCACAGAGTTAAGGCAGAATTATCACTCAGCTACCCCAAAGCAGGCAGTCTGCATCAATAAAGAGCCCATCCTTCCGGATGAGGTACGGTTTCGCCCCTTGTGATGCCAAATTACCTTGTGATGCCCAATTACCTAACATAATGCAGCACTTAATTTGTGACAAATCTGGATTGCCATTGGTAGCACAAGCAATCTGCTCAGCGGTTATGGGCGCTTCATCGTGAATGACATTAGCCATGAGATGAATTATATCGCCAGTGTGGAGGTTCTGGGATGGTTACGAGAAGCGGCAAGTGACTGAGCACGCCAGCACAGTACACTTCCTTACCCGGGCGGTAAACCAATGAATAGTCATCACCGACAAGGGTCAAGGCCCAACATTGTACACGATCTGATGATGTGGGCAGAATGGTTCTGGTTTCTCCCAGGAGACCTAACAAGGGTTTGTGATCAGTCTCTATGGTAATATGTCTTCCAAAGATATATTGGTGCAACTTTAAGGTGCCCCAGACACACACTACTGCCTCTCGTTCTACTTGAGCATAGCGATGTTCAGTGTCAGATAGAGTTCGTGATGCATACACAACAGGCTGGATATTACCGGTTCCATTTGTTTGCAACAACGCACACCCAATGCCATATGAAGAGCTATCACAACTGAGAATAAGTTCCTTGGATGGGTCCTAATGGACAAGTAATGACGAGGATGACAGCATGGTTTTAGCGGCATTGAACGCTCTTGTTTTTGGCAGCTTCCCATTTCCAGGCAACGCCTTTCCTGGGGAGAAGATGCAGAGGCTCGATGGTTGTGCTTAGTTGAGGCAGGAAATTTCCAAAGTAGGTCAACATACCAAGGAATGCATGAAGTTCTGAAATGTTTTGTGGCATTGGTGCATTTGCAATTGCTTCAGCTTTGCTCGGAGAGGGCAA
>CM068952.1:130111613-130124571 GCA_035128595.1 Eptatretus atami | reverse complement strand
TCAGATGATAACAGAGACAGGTGATCATCCTCTCTTAGAGATAGGGCATTCCAGGCACCCACCCGAAGGGACCGCCTCAGGTTAACCCAAGGAGACCGCTGTCTTATGGACGACACCTCAGCACCACTCTGCCACACACCATCACAATCTGACGCTGGAGGTTTGCCCCATGGTTTTTCTTCTCTCATCAAGGAATGGGGATCCCGCAGGCTTTTCCCCAATCCCATCATCCGGTGAGCTGCCCTGCAAAGGGCAGCAGCATTGGAGGTACAGTGACAAAGTGGGTTTTCAGATTTGCTTACATTTGTGGGTTTTGCGGAATGAAGTGTTTTATGGTGGCTGGAGTGCAAATCCAACCACCAACCTCCTCAAAAAGAGTAATCCAACTGCAGGAGGACGTCCGCAGACACAGTGGGCATGAGAAATGGATGGTCGTTAGCTCACAACGAGCTCCTCCGCCCTTTGACAGGTTTTGTTTTTAATCCTGCTGGATGTCTATATCCATACACCCTCCTCACAAGGAAACCTTGTGGGGGAGAGAGTTTAGTTGCCGACAACCCGACCATGAAACAGGTTAGTGCATGTTTACATGGTCCCTGTAGCCAGTCACAGATCTAATCTGGCTTGACCTGACAATATTTCCCTCAATTCCCCTCAATCTGTCAAGCTGTTCTGGATAAAAAGATTTTTTAAAGGTTTATTCTTCAAAAAATCAAAGCTGCCAAACCATCTGACCGATGAAGTCATAGGTGGAGAACTTTTTGTTTCTCATGGATAGGTGATAATATCTGTAAAGTTTCACCTCAATCTGTTCAGCCATTTTGGAGAAGAAGTTTTTTGAAGCCTGATGGAGTGCTGGTCTCCCCCTGGGCTGGTGCTCCTGCCTCCCACCTTTCTCAGCTTCACGCTGTGGAAACCAAGGCATTTCGGACCAATGGCAACTGCTGCGATGAGGCTGAGTCTTTGGGCCTCTCACTCTCTCACCGCAGGCAGGTTGGTGGTCTTTGTCTTCTTCCATCTCCTCTCCGGTCTCTCCCCCCCCCTCCCCCCCCCCCCCTCCCCCCCCCCCCGCTCTCTCTGCGATTTGTCCCCACCATATTTCTGCAGGGTGCTCAAGGTCCGCCAACAACCCTTTCTGGTAAAACTACCAAAAATCACGAATCACTGCTCACCTTCACTCTTTCATTCCTCTTTCCCGCCTTTGAATTTTTCCCCGCCTTTCCCGCCGCCTCTTTTTCCCGCCCCTCCCGCCTCAGCCTTCAAAACAGCTGTTCACCACCACCTATTATCGTCCCCATCCAAATCCTCTATCTTTTCTACCCACGTTAATCCACCCCAAACTCACCTCCTTCAAATTCCCTGCTTTCCTTCCTGAAAGTCCCTGTAATGTCCATCTTGTATACCCTGTGCTCCCGCCCATCCTCTCCCTCCACCGATCTCCTAATGTTCCTCACTGTTTTGTCCGTTCCCTCCCGCCCCTCTTGTCTCATGCCCCCCTCGCTGTGCGTTGTGTGTTAGCTCTCATGCGAGCCTCGACAAGGTGTACAAAAGAAAAGTTTTTATGTTAAAATCAATATGGCTGTCAAACCACATGACCGATGACATCATCAATTTTTTTATCCCATACAATTTAACACTAGATAACCCCCCAAAATTTTCATACCGATCAGATAAAGCATTCAACGTTTGCAATTATGAAGTCATAATGAAGCCATTTATGACATCATCAAAAATCATACTTATTCCCCATGTGGAGTGCTTGCCATGAGCAAAGTTTCAATTTTTTTCCATGGAGGGGTTTTGGCGATACAGTGGTCCAAAGTTTTCCTTTTTTCCAACATGGCTTTACACCACGTGACCTATGATGTCATAATTATTATTAAAACATTTTTCATAAGTAATCGCTCCTGTGGTGAAAATTTCGTGTCAAATTGATAAGCGGTTGCAGAGAAAACAGAGAAAATTAGCACGGACGTACTGACAACGAGATAACAAAAAGCCCCCGGCGACTTTGTCAACGGAGGCTTTAAAAAAGCATAGAAATTGTTTTATGAAATGTAATGGGAATTACATTAATGTAATGGGAATTAATATTGTGTCTAAAAAGCAAAAGAGTCAAAATAAAATTTGTTTATATCACAGTTGAATTATTTATTTGTTTATTGCAGGAAACTGCACTCTGCAGCAATGACATTTAAACTCGCTTTCCTGGAGTACATCTTTGTTGTTTGTGAATGGGGAAAACTTGGCAACGGGGGACAGCCTCTGAAAAGGCAATCAATAGAATAAACAATCATATATGTATTTATTGGATACCATCACTGGAATCTGTTAACCTTATAAATACAGCTCTGTCATGCTACTGACGTACTTTGTGCTCCTCAAAAAGAGAGGTGTTATGTTTGTAGATATTAATAAAGTCCCTATTAAAATATGTCAACCCAAAATATGTTACCCCCATAAGACTACACAGAGTGTATGGAAATCCTTCTCGTATATCATCACAGATGAGGTGTTCATCTCCTGGGAACAGAGTGGCTGTAGTCTGTTGCAATTTTTTGTGTGAACTATCTGTTTCGACTGAGAAGTCTGAACAGTTATTTGAAGCAAGTAGCTGTTTCCAGTAACAATTAATAGGGGTGAGACTTAAAATGCCTTCGACATGTAAGCAAAGGATTAAATTATATCTTTTGTTTGTAGTTGAGAAACTGCCTTCTGTGGTGCATTATTTCTTGGTACATCATTTTTTGGTGGGCATATTAACACAGCTGTCACATCTGCACTTGTATGTCATCATCACCTCATGTTTTCATTGGCAGGATAGCCCACTAGAGGCTTAGAGAAATGCATACTCACCTTGGTTGACATTAAACATCCCATGCAGAAGCCACTGAACTGTCTTTTGAGAAGAGTAGGCGAGCGATGGCCGGCACCCTAGCCAAATTCCTGCTCTAACCGACAGGGACACTGCATGAGTGGAACAGATGCACTCCAAGCAACAAAAATTGATGCAACCCCACAGTTACACAGCATACAAAACAATATCCTTTTGTGCAAACACCTTTATATTTTCTTATTTTAATCAAGGAGCCAAATTGATCAAATTTGCTGCCGAATGTCCAAAAATTGACTATCTTGGGAAAGCTTTGCCATCGCCCCGGTGATTCTAATTGCCTGCTCGATGCTATCCAATTGAAAGAATGGCTGAGTGGATAAGCCACTGTAATCATCATACTAAACTCTGGAATTTGGTGTCTGTCCGTCTGTCTGTCTGTCTGACGGCAATAAATTCGGTCATTACTTATCCAGTCTCAACCAAACTTGACAGGGGGAGAAAGGGTCACATGATGGAGGTTGCAGCGACTTAATTTGCCCCCTTCCTCAATGGGGTTTTCTGCCTTGGCCAAATTCCATGTTAAGGTGTAGCTTCTCAGGCATATCATGGCACCTACCTGGAAGTTAAAAAAAAATAATTAGAACCACAAACTATTCAGTCATTTCTGTCCAACGTAAGATTACCTTTTTAAACAATCATTATACTGCTGTTTCACACGAAACTGAAAAAAAAATTGGAGGAAACCGACATTCTTGGGGCATTCTATGCTTATCGTGTCACCGAAAGATGAACATATCTGAGCCGTCTCGACTTGCTGGGCCTCTAGGTCGGCCATAAGATAAGCTGCAATGACCTTTAGCTAATAAAGGTGTTTAAATGAGTCTTCACACATGAATGATGTATCTCATTGCCTGTTTGATTTTTCTAGCTAACAGATTATAACCATATTGTACATGAATTGTTTATAAATTGTATCCTAGGGCCTCATATGTGATTTATCCCAGCCTTGGCTTCAAGTGTGATGTGTGGTATTGCCCCCGACACCCTTTAAGCCCAATTTTGACCTTTATTTGATGCATAACCCCATTCCTATAAATGGTCGCTCGCATTCTTTAATACTCACCCGAGGGAAATTTGGAAATTATTGGAAGTATACACGTATATTTAATTACCTATGGACGGTGTATATGCTAAGAGTCGCTGATCCACAAACCTACAAAAAGTCATATTTATGATAACCACAAATTAATCAATTCTGTTTGATGATTATGGCATAATGAAAATGACATAATAACAATGATAATGGCATAATCATCATGATATTAACCATTTTACAAAAGAAAAAGGACCACTGGGCATGTCACTTATCTGGGCCCTGGCCTAATGTTGCAACTCAAGTTTGGTAGCATTCTGACTGGTAGTTCTGCAGAAGATTTTTGAAGAAATTTACTGTCATCCATTTTGACTGACAAAGTCACGTGCCTGGAATAAGCTTTGCAATCCCTGTTACCAGTCAGTAAGGAATGTTGCTGCTAAATTTCAGCCAGATTGGCCTCGTGGTTTGGCCAGAGAAGTCGAAATAGGAGATGGACGGACGGAATATTTTGCCTCATGCACTCAGAGTCTTTCACTTGCCTTTTTTCAAACTCCAGGCATGTTGTCATGTACCTTTTTCTCAGGAGTGGCTTCCATCTAGCCACTTTCCCATAAAGCCTAGATCTGTGAAGTGCTGCAAAGACTGTTGTTCTTCTGGCAGTTCTCCCATCTCAGCCAAGGAATTCTGTAGTTCTGTCAGAGTGGTCATTGGGTTCTTGGTCACCTCCCTGACCAAGGTCCTTCTTGCCCAGGTGATCACTTTGGTCAGATGGCCAGCTCTTGGAAGAGTCTGGGTAGTTCCATATTCTTTCCATTTCCTAATGATGGAGCTCACTGTGCTCTTGGGAACATTCAACACTCTAGAAATTGTTTTATACCCTTCCCCAGATCTACGCCTCCTCCCAATTCTATCTCAGAGTTCAACGGACAGTTCCTTGAACTTCATGGTAGAGTTTCTGCTCTGACATGCACTGTCAACTGTGGGACCTTACATAGAAAGACGTGTTTCTTTCTAAGTCATGTCCAGTAAATTGAATTGACCACAGGTAGACTCCACTCAAGTTGTAGAGACATCTCGAAGATGATCAAAGGAAATTGGATGCACCTGAGCTCAATTTGGAGTGTCATAGCAAAGTGGTTGAATACTTATCGACGCAATACATTTCAGCTTTTCATTTTTTATTGATTTGTAAAAATTTCAAAAACATGTTTTTACTTTGTCATTATGGGGTACTTTGTGTAGATTGGTGACAAAAATTTAAATTTAATCCATTTTATATTCAGGTAAAAGTCGAGGGGTGTGAATATTTTCTGAAGCCGGCACTCTAAAATAATTCCAGAATTTTCTGCCGTTTTACGCAGTCTTTTACACCATCCTCCGAACACTTACATGAGTTATCCATGCCTGTTGTGTGTCTTTTATGACGTCCTTAAAAATAGTAAGTTTCCTGTTTGGAATGATTCTCAATTTTGTTTGACTGTCAGACAAGCTGACAGAGTTAAAAAAAAAAAGTCGCTCCCGTGTTTGAAGAAGCAGTGCATTTTAAAATTAAAATAAACTATGCATGCTGTAGGTGCGTGCCCGTAGGTGTGTGCCCATAGTGCATGCCCGTACGTGCAAAAAAAAAGAAAAAAAAAAGAAGAAGAATTGTGACGTCAATTGTGATGTCATAGCACCGTGTCTTTCATTGGTTGGTAAATAAATGGCCATAACTTGGAACCACTTGTCCGATTAATATCAAACCTTGAAAAGGCACATACTCAGGTCCCCAGCAATATACTAACTTGGGAAACACTGGGAAACAGCTGAAACAGATGAGGAAGAACGATATCAAACTTGAAAAGGCACATACTCAGTCCCAGCGTCAATTGTGACGTGCGTGCCCGTACGTGCGGCCGTACGTGCAAAAAAAAACAACCAATTAATTGATAATTGTCACGTCAATTGTGATGTCACACCGTGTCCTGTCATTGGTTTGTAAATAAATAGCCATAACTTGGAAAACACTTGGGAAACAGCTGAAACGGATGAAGAACGATATCAAACCTTGAAAAGGCACATGCTCAGGTCCCCAGCGTCAATTGTGACATTCATACAAACGAAGAAGAAGAAGAATTGTGACGTCAATCGTGCAAAGAAAAAAAAAATAATAATAATAAATAAAGAAGAATTGTGACGTCAATAGTGACGTCATAGCACCGTGTCCTGTCATTGGTGGTAAATTAATGGCCATAACTTGGGAGCCACTTCTCCGATTAATATCAAACCTTGAAAAGGCACATACTCAGGTCCCCATCAATATACCTGGCAAGTTTCAATTAGATCGGACCAGTGGTTGTCGAGAAACAGTGGTCGCAGACAGACAAACAGAGATTGCTGCAATTATAGATAGATAAAGGTCTGTTTGTGTGCATGGGTATGTGGGCACACACGGCAAAACTGCAAACGCCAACTTGCGACTCTGGTTATCCCCACGCGGAGAGTTAAAAGGGTTCTTCTTCTTCATTTTTGATGGACGGATGGAAGGAAGGAAGGCCTTATCTATACTAATAAATGTGTGTGTGTGTGTGTGTGTGTGTGTGTGTGTCTTCCATAAACCCAAAAACCAAAGAAAACCTAGTGGCCCTGAAATTTCGCATGCATATTTAGGGAACGCCAAGGAAGTGCATGAGTGAAAATTCAGTGTTTGGGTTAATTTAATCACCCTTTTTGAAGATAATTAACGGCCTTATCTCTATTATAATACCAAGCTTGCACACTAAAAACTCGGCTCGCCGTCACACGATCCCTATGAAATTGCTGTGGCACTTAGCGGACATGCCGACAATGTTTGGGAAGTCTTGGCGTTCCATAGTACCACTTGCATTTTGCACAATGCGTATTTTTGTCATTCCCCGTGTACGGTGTGTCGTCTGCTACCAGCTATGTTGTACTGCTATCCGATGCATGTGCACGGGTATCGCTAGTTTAATCATATTTTAACAAGGCATCATTCTTGGTCAGCCCTCTGTCAGCTTTCTGGGGTCTGAATTCACCATTTTGTTTGGCTTATTCAAATGTACCTTGCTTTGGAAACACCATCTACTCTCACAGACTAATTAAAGTATATAATCAAATTATTACAACTGAAATGAGCATCACATCTCGTGGACTAAACAAGTGTCGAAATGTGGAGTGAAAACTGAAAATTTTAACAAATCAGCGATTTTATAACTCAGTGCATTTATTTAAGCAAAACATTAAACGTAATTTTTTCTACTGTTCGGATGATTATATTTATTTAAGGAATGTGCAGAAAGTGGAACTTCATTGAGTGAAACACCATGCTATTTAACCTGCTTTTGCAATCCATGATGACACAGGCCACAGGGGTCCTTTTTTTCCGGCAATTACATACGCAGTTTACTTTTTACCATTTTGCGCGATCTGCTTTCATGACAAAATATTAATGTAAATCTACTATCATAGTTGCTGCAATATATTAATAGTTGGTAGTTTCTGCAAGTGAAGAGGTACATTTTGGTGCTGCAAGTGTAAAGTGAAGAGGGTTTTTGACTTTACACCGTTTTCTGTGATCTGCCTTCATGACAAAATATTAACTAACATAAATACACTAATAGTTGCTGCAATATATTAATAGTCGGCAGTTGATGAAAACAAAGACTACGAAGACAGCACACACACGCACGTGGTACAAATGGGTACAAATGACTCTCCATGGGGTGTGTGCGTGCCTGCATGCTTGGTTACGTGTGTGCGGTGTGTGGGTTTCGCAGGCACGCAATCTGAACTCCAACTCAAATTCGCACCCTGGTGCGTGGCGCTGTGGAGGAGGTTATGCAGCCGTCTCGTGAACCATGTGTTTCTGCACATGGGGAGCATATGTGTGCAGCACTGAAGTTGGGTGGGGAGCGGACGTGCTGCGGCATCAAAGCCACGCAGGACATGCCACTGTGCAGTGCGGGGCCACTGTGTAGTGCATGTGTGTGAGTGACAGGATGGTTATATCGCCGGTACGTGTGCATGGTTAACATTTTCTGTGAAGAGGTTGAAGGAATGCATATTGGGGGGGACGGGGGTGGGGGGACGTGCATGCAGGCACGACTTTGCCAGGTAAAGAGCATGGGTTTTAATTTTTAAACGCTCCCCCTCCCCCCTCCATCCCCGTTTTATATAGAACACAGCTGTAAAAATAAAATGTTGCTGCTTTGGAGCATTTCATTGCCCTGATAGCTGCCTATTCCCCTCACGCTGCCTTCCCCTCCCCTCATGGTGCCTTCCCCTTACCTCTACTGCCTCCCCCCCCCCCACGCTGTCTCCCACCCTCATGCTGCCTTCCCTCCCCCTCGTGCTGCCTCCTCCCCCCTCTATGCTCCTCTCCCCCCTCATGTTCCCTTCACCCCTCACACTGCCTTCCCTCCCCTCACACTGCCTTCCCCTCCCCTCTTGCTCTCCACCCCCTAAACCCCTCCACCACCAAAACAACTCTAGGATGTCAAGGAGAGGAAAAGGTGTCAAAGAATGTGCAAATTGTACAAATGACAGCTTTTTTTTCTCGCAGTCAGAACTGCTGCTTGGATCAATTCTGCAATTCTCTCAGCTGAAGAGATTCTGGGACTCATCTATGTGTGGAAATTGAATAAAGGCACGAACACTGGTGTGGCTTTTTCAACAATTGAAGAAACATGCCCTTCCTTCCTTTCCCCTTCCCTCACATTTACCTCCTCCCAAAGCCCCCCCACCCCCAAGTCTCTGGGCAGTGTCCGGCATTGTTTAGTCTGACCCATTTGACGATGCTGTTAATGTACACAATTTCGTTCATTCCTGTACTTTTAATGCTAGCAGAAGGGGACCGACCCTCCCCCCCCCACTACTTTCATCAAGTGCCCCTTTCAAACACATGTCCAGAACAACCCCTTCCTCTCCCCACTACCCCCTCTCTTCCACCATCCTCTTTGTTCCCTCCCCTCCTGGAGAGTACGGCAACATGTGGTGATGCCTCGCTTTTCCTCCCCCCTTGCTCGCTCTCCTCCCCCCCCTTCGTCCCTCTCCCCACCCCCCGCCCCCCCACTTCCTCACTCTCACCCGCTTCCTTGCCCCCCCCCCTTCTCACTCTCCCCAACATCCTCACTCTCCCCCACATCCTCGCTTTCCCCGACTTCCTCGCTCCCCTTTACTAAACCCTTCCTCCGTCCCCATCCCTCCTCAACCCCTTCCCCTCCCACCCCACCCCACCCTCCCTCCCCCCCATCCGAATATCCCCGTTAGCAAAGCGATGGGTTGTTTTTGCATAGCAAATGTTGAAGTGGCTGCACCGCTTCAAAAATGATCTAACTCTTCTCTGCACATGCTGTGCGATCAGACAAATTCAGAGACAAAGTACTGTTAAATGGCAGTTTGTTTCCGATTTGTGTTTAAAATATAAATTCAATTTAAACAAGTTGTTCCTCGATCATAAACTGACGTTTTCACAGACAGACCGACGACATGAACCAATTGCTTAACCCTGCCTTTTGTTTCGCATAAGCAGGGGAATAATAATAATAATAATAAATAATAATAAGAATGATAATCGATCTATAATTCCAGCAATCTCTGTGTGTGTGTCTGTCTGTTTGTCTGCGACCGCCGTTTCTCGACGACCGCCGGTCCGATCTCATTGAAACTTGCCAGGAATATTGCTGGGGACCCGCGGATGTGCCTTTTCGAGGTTTGATATCGATCGGACGAGCGTTTCCAAGTTAGGCCATTATCTGTCGACCAATGACAAGACACGGTGCTATGACATCACAAATGACGTCACAATTAATGTTTATTATTTTGCACGATCGACGGTCCGATCTGATTGAAACTTGCCAGGAATATTGCTGGGACCCGCGGATGTCCTTTTCAAGGTTTGATATTAATCGGACGAGCGGTTCCCAAGTTACAGCCATTTACCTGTCGACCAATGACAGGACACGGTGCTATGACATCACGAATGACGTCACAATTAATGTTTTTTTTTTGCACGATTGACGGTCAATCTGATTGAAACTTGCCAGGAATATTGCCGGGACCCGCGGATGTGCCTTTTCAAGGTTTGATATTAATCGGATGAGCGGTTCCCAAGTTACGGCATTTATCTGTCGACCAATGACAGGACACGGTGCTATGATGTCACGAATGACGTCACAATTAATGTTTATTTATTTATTTTGCACGATCGACGGTCCGATCTGATTGAAACTTGCCAGAATATTGCTGGGACCCGCGGATGTGCCTTTTCAAGGTTTGATATTAATCGACGAGCGGTTCCCAAGTTACAGCCATTACCTGTCGCCAATGACAGGACACGGTGCTATGACGTCACGAATGACATTTTACACGATTGACAGTCCGATCTGATTGAAACTTGCCAGGAATATTGCTGGGACCCGCGGATGTGCTTTTCAAGGTTTGATTAATCGGATGAGCGGTTCCCAAGTTACGGCCATTTATCTGTCGACCAATGACAAGACACGTGTGCTATGACATCACGAATGACGTCACAATTAATGTTTATTGATTTATTTTTGTTTTTTGTGAATACATTTACAGAGAGAGGGGCGAGAGAGGAGGCGGAGAGAGGAGGGGGAAAGAGGGGGGAGAGGGGAGGCGAGAGAGGGGGGTCAAGAGAGGGCGAGAGGGGAGGAGAGAGGGGGTGAGAGAGAGGGGGCGTCACAATTCAAGAGAGGGGGAGAGAGGAGGGGCGAGAGATAGGGCGAGAGAGGAGGGGGAGAGAGGAGGAGCGAGACTAGGGGGAGCGGGGGCGGGAGAGAGAGGGCGTCACAATTCTTCTTCGTTTGATATGACGTCACAATTGACGCTGGGACCTGAATATGTTTCCCAGGTGTTTCCCAAGTTATGCCATTTATGATACGGTTGGTCCGATCGAATTGAAAAAATTCCCCAATCCAGTCGTCGTTTACGAGGGCGAAGGAACGAAGCTGCACATACTGCCACGCCTCACCCACGAGAGAGGTACTGGCACGAGAGGGGGAGAGAGGAAGGGGCGAGGAGGGAGGGGGGTGAGAAGGGGGTGAAAAAATGCCCCAATCCAGTCGTCGTTTATGCACCTACGGGCACGCACCTACGGGCCCGCACCTACGGGCCCGCACTAGTAATAATAATAATAATAATAATAATGATAATAACATGGCTAAGTGCGAAGCATCATAGGCCGAGTGAGTGTGAAAATGTATAATTATGGCGAAAAGGACTTTTAATACAAATGTAACTCAACTATGTAGTGGATCTGCACAAACTCATGCCAAGGCTGCTCCCATAGGGAGCAGGTGTTTCTCGTCGTTCTATAATTCGAAAGTTGTTCGTTTGTCTGTTTGACTCCTAAACCACTGGATGGAAGAAGTTGAAAACTGGGGGTTGTACACTGGGGGTGTGTACGGGAAGATTTCAGATGGTAAAAACAAATTCATAGTCCTGGCGGTTCTGGGTGTGGGTGAGGGAGACCGGGTCGTAGGAAAAAACAATATGGGACACTCACGCAAGTGTCAAG
Source organism: Eptatretus atami (assembly GCA_035128595.1). Lineage (NCBI taxonomy): Eukaryota > Metazoa > Chordata > Myxini > Myxiniformes > Myxinidae > Eptatretus > Eptatretus atami. The sequence continues at coordinate 130,113,102 of CM068952.1, read as the reverse complement.
AGAGTTGCTCTAAGGCCCCCATTGCCCATTGTGGGGTCATAGGCCCCATTGTGAATGTGCAGTACATGTTATTGTGGGAAGTGTACTTTTATACGTTATATTTTGTACATTCATACCCATTAAATTGTAGGATTTTGAATGTATCTTTCCATATCAAGATCTGTACAAATAAATGTGAAATAAAATAAAAATTAAATGTAAATTGCTAAATTACAAAATTATTGTTTGTGCAGTTTTGACAACAGTATTCCATCATTGCTTTTTCCACAAACTAAATCTCATATTCAAATAAAAAGTAAAAACAAATCAACACATTGAATAATGATTACATCACTCCCATGTGACAAATCCCATGACGCCATTGCATGGTTTCTGACTGCTGCTTGGTCGTCTTGACGGAATATGGAGGCGTACTCACCTGTGCTGCATACTGCCTTTCCGTTTCCAAATATTGTTCATAGTACTGAAAAAACTGGACAAACAGATATGTGGGGGAAAATTTGGGTTTAAAACGGGACATTTGAGTGAAAAACAGGACGATCCTGTAAAATACAGGACAACTGGTCAGCCTTGTAGTGAAGCATGCCAATTCTCTCTGTTTTATGATCTACGGAATAGGGCCACTCCTAGTGGGGAGGGGTATAATAGGTCATACTGGAATATGCCAATTCTAGGGGAATTGACCCATCCGTAAGAATGGATTCTTCACTAGTAATCATTAAATTTACTGTGTGAGAGTCAAACATATACTACAAACATGCACAAAGCAAATTGAGGAGCTAGTCCAGTTGCAAAAATATGACATACTTAATTAAACAATGCACAATCAAATATCAGTTCTTAAACATGGAATACTGAAATTTCAAACACTTAATAAAACCTTTTAAAAAATATATTCATGAATTGAGGTATGTGGAAGAATATAATAAGAGGTAAAGGGTCAACAGACACAAAATGGGGCAAAGGGAGAAAAAGTAAGACAGAACATACAGATCACATCGCTACACAAGAGGAGTAATTGTGGGTGAAGGGTGAGAACATGGTCTCAATATGTTTTGTCAAGCTCAACAGTGGAAATGAGAAGCCAGAAGGTGGCAGTGGACAGCAGACTGGAAATTCTTCAGGGAAGAACTCCTTACGATGGACTCAAGAAGACAGTTCCACAGGAGAAAAAAGAAAGGTGTGAAGGAATATTGGTGATTGTCAAGTTTGGACCTGGGGAGGCTAACCAGGAAAAGAGATTCTGGTGGAATGTATTGTATGTGACCTGAAAGAACAGGGTCTCAGCAGGGGTCATAAAGTTCAGAGGTAGAAAGGGGTGGCACCATGACTTGATGGTGGGCATCACCCTCCAGAGGTAAGAACTCGAGGCAATTTAACATGGACTGCAATTTTATCAGACCTGTATAAACCTCGGTGGCTGAAAATATCTCGAGAATAACAATTTATACGTGAAACATTATATGATTACAAAACACACGAATAAGGA
>CM068952.1:130090045-130105401 GCA_035128595.1 Eptatretus atami | reverse complement strand
ATATATATATATATATATTATACATGTATATATGAAAAAAAATCTAAAACAAGTAAAAAAGACATAAAATGTCATAGCTTCCATTGTTTCAGTAATTTTGCTGCATGGAGCTAAAGGGCTAACCCATATTTATGTTCAATTAAAATAGCTGCCAGTCTACCAGTCGGCCCTCTTTGATCATATCGCAAAATAAAGTGAGGGGTACATGTATACCATCATGTACTGTGGTTGTGCTACATTTGAACAAAATGGGACCATGCATGATAGAAAAATGGTTGGAGGAACATTTAAATAACAAAATGGCCGCCAGTCGGCCATCTTGGATCTGATCTCGAATAAAATGAGGTGCACATGTAAGCCATCATTCCTTATCTGTCTGCCAATTTTGAACAACATCGGTAAATGCATGTCCGAGAACTAGTTGAGGATGTGTTCAACATCAGGGTTTTTTTTACAACTAAAATGGCCGCCAGTCAGCCATCCTAGATCTGATCTCAAAAAAAAAACGACATGCTTATGGTAGCCATCATTCTTTACGTGTGCCAAGTTTGAACAAGATCGGTAAATGCATGTCCGAGAAATGGTTGAGGACGTGTTCGACACCTGGTGTTTTTCTACAACTAAAATGGCCGCCAGTCGGCCATCTTGGATCTGATGTTGAAAACAACAATGATGTGCATACATATTCCATCATCTGTTGTCTTTTTGCCAAGTACGAATAAATTGGTCTATACATGTCCGAGACCAAATTCATAAGCCCCCGTTTCAGATGAAGTTCAACGGAGGCCTTAAAGTGTGAAAACATGGAGGGATGAAAACTCAAAAAACACAACCAAACAAGGTTTGAATGACACCTCATTATGATACCACAATACAACATCACAATCCTCTTTTGGATTAGCATTGTGCCATCTTATGACATTTTACTTTTGTTGTGTGATTGTGATGGAACAACATTTTAATAAAAAATATTATTACTGTGAGAAAATACATCTAATATATAAACCTCTTTGTAACCACTGACTGACTGATTGACTGACTCACTGACTGATATTAAAGATCAGAACCTTCCGGGTGACGTAGAACGCTGAAATTTTGTGTGCCGATGGACATCAAAGCCAATACACTGGGAAAATTACGGAATCGTTGGACAACATCCGTAAATGAAAATATAAATAAATGAACAAAAATGAAAGTAAATAAATGAAAAAACAAATGGAGGTGAGCAACCCAAGACAATGGGGAAGTACGGTTCGTTATTGCTTACAATGTGTAAGCATACCCCATGAGTATATATATATATATATATATATATATATATATATATATAATTGACCCCTCCCATGCTCCTCCCAGCCAAAGTAGCTGCATACAACCCAAGAAGACTTACGCAAGGTAAGTGCTAAACGCTGTTTCGAACCCTTCCCAGAGTTCCTCAATAACTATAAAGACGTTCACACATAGTACACACATGACAATCCCAATGCTATACACCCCCTCAACTACCGGACCGGTTTCATCACTTATTGGCGAATCATCAGCGATAGCGTAGACAGCAATGCATACTAATGAGGCTCTCAAGCATGTACCACCGGCAAACGTCAAAAGCAGTCAATATATAAATTCTAGAAAGACCCACCCACATCTCTCACCTGTGAATGAAGGGAATAGCCAATCATTGGTGTCTGCTGACAGCTATCGCTGATGATTCGCCAATAAGTGATGAAACTGGTCCGGTCGCTGAGGGGAGTGCATAGCATTGGGATTGTCGTGTGTGTACTATGTGTGAACGTCTTTATAATTGGTGAGGAACTCTGGGAAGAGTCCGAAACAACGTTTATCACTTACCTTGTGTAAGTCTTCTTGGGTTGCTTTACGCAGCTACTTTGGCTAGAAGAGCATTGGAGGGGTCAATCATTTATATAATCCTAGCCACCTGGGTGTAGTCGATTAGGTGAGAGCTGATTGGCTATTCCCTCCATTTACAGGTGAGAGATGTGGGTGAGAAAGGATTCACAAGTGAGCGATGTGGGTGAGAAACTTTCACAGGTGAGAAAGGAATGACGTTTCAACAACATCAACAACAACAACAGAAACCGAGCCACCGAGCAGGCAGAAACCCAGCTTTCTTGGCTTTGGGCCAACAAGCCACGCCCCAAGGCTTAGAATTGGTCAGTAGAGGTCACAAGGTACGATAAAAGATAGAGAGAAGCGAGGTGAAGATGACGGTCAGGGTGGGTGAGAGAACTTTGGGTCCACCAGATCCTGGAGGAGGATGCAGTCATCGATCCTGATGCTTCTCGCAAGAAACCTTGTCGATGCAGTTCCTATGGCTGGCCTGGTTCTCTGGCATCTCCTCATCGAGGTTGTGCTTGAAGTCTACAACTGCCCCAACCATCAGCCAGATTGGTCTCCAAGATTTTGGAATAACAGGCAAACTAAGGAGGAAAAAAAAGTATGGAATCCAGCGAGATTGAAAGCAACAAATCCACAGTGGTGGATTGGAAGGGTTCGGTGGAAACTAGGAGTGATGGATGACACTCTTGGGCCTGACTAACCTGCAATGACCTGCACTTAGGGTAAGGTGCCTTGATGCTTACTGTCACAAGGGTTCAGTTTTGCTTATAAATTGAAACATGGGTAATTAGGATGGGAGCAGGTGAGAGTGTCCCAATGGTCAGTAAAGAGATCGATTTGGAAACCAGAATTGTCTTGTTGTGTTGGTGTCTGTTACGTGTCAAGAACTGAGTTGTGTTTGGAGAATGAATGTGGATCATAACATTTATGTAGGCAAAGGCAGTGTAGGAACACAGTCACCATTTTTTCCATTATATTACAATATTTGAGAATTGAATGGCAGCGGGGGAAGGAATGACATGTTAGATTTTGTGGATAGGGAAGGTGTGTGAGTCTGGAGGAATGGATCAAGCTCTGGAGGAGTGGTGACTGTGCCCCCCCCAAGGGTTAATTTGTCCTGCAGCAGGTGGTGTCTGCAATTGTGGACCATTGGAGGGGGCTCTGGTTTGACGACCAACAGTGGGAAACCCTTGGCAACCCAGAAGAGGCCGAGAGAGTCTGGATGGTGCGGAGACCCTCACGGTCTGACATACAGCAAAGGAGCTGTTTGGCTGTCAGGGACCGAATGATTGAAGGGAAGGGGGGGGGGGGGCGAAGAATCGTAAGTCAGTTGACTTGCTTTTGGACTGCGGGCACCACAACCGGAAGCGCCCCCATCATCTTGGTTGTATGGTACCTCCCCGCTGCCAAATTGAGGATCACACATGTGTGTTATAACATTTAGGCCATGGTCTTGCAGAGTTGGAATGAATGATTGATTATTGGGTTTATGTGTGAGTGTGTGGGAGAAGGTCCACCGGATTTATGTCACTAACCTGTACCAGAAGGACAGGGTCTGCAGAAATTTGGATTAGGTAAATTGCGATGGCTCTGCTGTAATGTTGGGTATTGTGGCATTCACAGGGGAATGCAGTCTTTAGAAGGGGGTTGAACAAACGTTCATGAGTTTTTGTTTCAGGTTTTGTTTCTTACGGGAGGTTTTTGTGTGCTTTCTGACATTTTCTACCCGCCCCAGGAGTTAGGAACCAAACGTTTTGTAAATATTGCAATTATTGTGTTTAAGGGGTGTAGAACGTTAAGGAGAACAGGTAAGTAAGCTATGGCTCACTTGCCACAGCCCCTCCTAATTTATTTTGTCGGTTAATTAGGTGTTAGTCGGTAAGTGTTAAGGCTGCAACGGTAATGCCTGCATTGAACCTTGCAGGAACTTCGGTTCCGGGGGGGAGGGGGCGTAGGTTTGGGGAGGGCTGTGTTATGTTTGTGGGGTAGATGAAGGAATTTCATAGTAAAGGTGGGATTGTATAGTACAGTATGGTCTGTGGGTGGGTAGAAGACATCTTGATGTAATTTAAGTAAAGAAAACTGTGAGCTGAAGCTTGTTACATGTCACCACAAGGGGGTGATGCTGTGTTAACTAGGTAGGGTTTAAGGCTAGTTTCTCCCAGTTTGTGATTGCCCCCAGTGATTTTTTCCATGTTTTTGCATTGACAAAACCAGCTATGAAAAGGTACCACGTTCTTCCAACAACAATCATCAGTGATAGCGTAGACAGCAATGCATACCAATGAGGCTCTCAAGCATATTCAACATAACAAAAAAAAAAGCATATACAACAAAAAACAACATCTATAAAAAGGAGCCGGGCATTTCTGAGCAGGAAAAACCCCGAATTCCCTGTTTCGTACCGGCAGACCATGCACCGAGGCTGAGGATTGGTCGGTGTGACATAAGAGGGAGGATAATTGAGTAGATATGGCAGTCGGAACAAAGAGGGTCTCTCTCTCTCTCTCTCTCTCTCTCTCTCTCTCCCTCTCTCTCTCCCTCTCTCCATCTCTCTCTCTCTCTCTCTCCCTCTCTCTCTTGCTTCTCCTCGACACAGTCAAGAAGGCTGCGTGATTCTCGTTGTTCATGTCGTGTGAATTTGCTTGCGTGCTGGAGCAAGATGCTAGCCATTGACTGTTCGGCTGGGTCATGAAGTTTTTGTGCTTTGGGAGGAGAGGAGGAGAAGAAGAGCACATCTCTTCGGTCGAACTCGGCAGTATCTCTAGTTCGAGGATCGAAGAAGAAGGTAGCGGCATTTGCTGTGAGCAAGCCTGGTGCTGAGAAAGGAGCAGTGTTGGCAATTTTGATCGTGAGAAGGAGCTTTGCGACGGCTAGTGGGCTGTTGGTGTTGGGGATCACCCACATGAAATGTCTCCCGGACGTGGCCACGGAGAGTGTCTTCGGGCCATCTGGTGCATTTCCCACTCGGAGAGCGACTCCGCGCCATTTTATGTGCATTTCCCATGCAATGGCTTCGAGGCTCGACGACTGAGATGCCTAAAAGGTCATCTTTGGACACAAAGCTGAGTGCCGGCATAAAGGGAGGATTTTCTTTTATTTATATCTTTCCCCTTGTCTGTGTTTGTGACTGAGTGGAGACGTCTTAAATTCGGACTTAGTTTTACCTCGCGTTTCATTTTCACCCTTGAGTTATTTTCATTATAAATCTTTGATTTATTTTCATTGAACCATTATTTGTTCAATTTACTTGTGTTTGGCACTTCGTTATGGGTTCCAAAATAAACCCGTGTGTTTCCGTTCTGGTAAACGTCCCATGGTGGGTGTCTCCGCTGTTTCCCGTCACGCGTGCGCCATAATCTCCAAGGATTTTGGTTATCCATCCAGGTCGGTGTGGCTCGGCCTGAACATGACAAAATATACATATACATATATGTAGCCATACACATACATTTAAATTTAATGTCGGCTGGTAAGGACTTGTTGGTTACGGTGGTTGGATTACAATCTTAAGATCCTGAGTTCAAACCCCTGCTGTGCCAAAACTGTGCCAAAATAATACCAGGTTGTTGATTGAGCCTGTCATCCTCCTGAGGTTGGCAAAATGAGTACCAGCTTGCTGGAAAAAGTGTGCCAGTTGAGTATCCTGTGTTGGAGTGGTGACCAATCCAGGATTGTGCCCCCTTACCAATGAAGCTGCCTTGGCATCATGCGCCGGATGGCACCAGGAGAACTGCCCACACATGCATAGATATAATTTTCTTGAAAGTGTCGAGCACCACATGGAAGAACAAAACAACTGGGGTAAAGGGTCAACCTGAAGAAAATCGATTCAAGGTGAAACAGGAGGTCAATAATTCATGGATGTGCCACAGCATGAGAAGTGTTTCAGTTGAAAGGGACTTGATGATTCGTTATTGCAATTATTTCCATTGATTGTCACACTGAGCCAGCAATTGACGTCAACCCAACTTCTCCAATATGCACTACCTTTCCAAAGAATGCACTGGAAAAAAAAAAGTCATACTCATTTATAATGTTACATTGGCTTATTTCCGTGTCTACCAGCTCACAAGAGCCTACCAATTTCCAATGGATTCATGAGATTTATTATCTTTACAAGGTAATACCCATCTATGGGACAGTCAGCTTAACCTTTCTCTGAAATAGAGTGCACACTGATGTCATGCTCTACTCCCAGAGCCTGAGGATTTGTGTTTGAATAATTTCTTCATACTATTCTATATACTCGTCGTATATTATCATATCGTGAATAAAATTTATTCATACTTTGTCAAAATCCATCAGAATAAAGTGTGATATATGCTCGTGTGATATGCCATTCTTGTTACATGTCATCGACAAAAACCTTCTCTTGGGAGAGGATTTTGACAAAAAAATGGTGACTGTACAATGTACATAGACAATGTACGAAAGCCAGAGTGCAGAGCTCATGCGAAATACAAGTTGCGTAGAATTTTATGAGAATTTAAAATTGCAAAGGAAATAATAAATTTGCTGAAAAATTGAAATGCTTGTTTGTTTGGCCTAATGCATGGGCCTGAAGCAATCGACAGGTCAGACATAGATCGTGAGCTATAAATGGCAATCTCTCCCATCAAGTAGCCTGGAAACGTGTCCAAGGCTGATAACTCTTCTCCTGCTTCCCTCCCGGCGACTGCTGTCCCCTCTGAAAGATGAACAGCGACATGCCGATAAGAGTCCGAGCACCCAGAAACCTATCCTGCAGATAAGTGCTGGCCGCACCCTTTGGCAATCAGATAGGATGTAATCTAAATGGTAATTGGACACTGGCTCACTGTACCTTTTTCTCAACCTTGTACTGCCACCTTGTAACTCCTGTTGGAGATGATATTGCGACAGCAAGCATTCACTGGGATTCATAAATGTTGGAAATTTTGTTCTCTGATTTCGTTTTTTACCTCCACCACTTAAGGTGAAGGAGATTGTGTTTTCATCCCTCTCTGTTTTGTGTACAGGATATTTCAAAAAGTTGACGACGGATCCGGATGAAATTTGGTAAGCAGGTTGGGTGTGTGACAAGGACAAATTGATTAGATTTTTTGAACATCCGCATCCGGATCCGACTACTAGAATTTTTTAAAAGTGATTCTTCACCATTGAGAAAGAGGGCCAAAAACGATATATAGCATGATATTTCAAAAATGTATTGGGCTCGATATGTTCTCATGGATCAGGCATTACATGGCGGTGGTATGCACTCTACCGAGTGCCCTTCTAGTTTGATCTGGTTTTCTTGATGTTTTCACATCACCAAGATCTGTGCGTTTGGATACACCATTCCATCTTGACCTTTGTTTCACAGAACTTTTGTCGTGATTCATTACGTCACAGCTATTTCAGCCATTGGTTGTGACTGTGAATACAAGTGTGCTGGCTGCACAGACTGATGTTATGAGGGTAGAATGGAATGTCTTACATGTACAAGTGTATACCTGTGTCACAAACACCACAATAAACAACTATGGGAGTTGAAACCACAACAATGACATAAATCAAACATTACATGCTTTTGCCAATTGAACCAGTGAGCTGTTCAGCTCAATATTAGTCTTATAAATTATATGAAACAGAATGAGTGAAAGTCGTGTAAATGCTTTACTTGTCTCTAATTATATATATTGACTGGATATGCAACTCAGTGAAACAGTTCTATTTCATCCACCAATGTTTCATCAAGGCTCTTGGTGACCTTTTACTGTATGTTCTTAGGTAGCAAATACTGCTCTCAGGAATTTTTCATGTAGAATCTGGAAACTTGTGATTTTTCACTTCCTGAGATCACTAAGGAGTTCAAAACCAGCTGTTTCCAATTTTTTGCACATGAATACTACCAAAATCCAAGATGGCCACTACGGAATACCGAAAATCAATAAATCATCATATATTTACCATTAATTGACATAAATACATGGATTAACTACATTTTTGTATGTTTTCAGCGATAAGAAACTTGGTTAACCACATACATATTAGGAAAAGTCGTGAGACAATGTGAGAGAAGCATTTCGTAATGGACGGGACATAGCTCAAGCTCATCACGATCTGATCAATATGATAGGAAGCTTGAAACTGATGAAACACATGGACGAGTTCAATCAGACAAATGAGAAGTATCCCATGTGCAAGTGGGCTCGGATATACAGTACATGAAGCAAGTCATCAATCTGCTCCAATTCCTGCAAGGCACACATGAATGGAACCGGTTCTTGCATCTTGCTTCATTGGAAAAGATGTGCACCTACTTCTTTGCATTCAACAAGCACGACTATGCCCAAAACATTCCAGCCCAGGCAAAATAGCATTCCTTTCCTGTAGTAATTCTCTGCAGACGACTGCAGTCGGACCTCTTACCAACTATAGTATATGAGAGTATGACTCTCATATACTAAAGTTCTAACTCCAGAATTTTTGCCTGGGAGAACATGTGGCACACATGTATCAACTAGAGCAGAGCCATCCATCTATATAGCAGGAGCTCAACAGTGGTGGGTTTGCAGTCAATACCAATTCTGTTGCATTCCCATCCATTGGCACAATAACATGTCAACAAAGTACACAAAGGAGATGGTGCCATAATTGGTATGAAAACAGATCATCAAGCCTTGTTCAAGCTCAAGTACTACTTCAGTGCACTAGAACTAGCGAGGTGAGGCTTGCGGGAGAAACTGAACGTATTCTGAATATTACCGAAACTGGAAAAAGGAAGCACCATCAGCATTCCACTTCCTCAAACGCCAAACAAAAACAAGCAGTAGAACAACTAAAGAGTGTGGTGGCATGAGCGAATCCCTTCAGGACATCAGAAAACGACAATCGTTACAAGTTTAAGTTGGTCATCCTCGTCACAAAACAGATAATGCCCACGAAGGTACATCATGATGTATTGGGCATGGAATCACGTCTAAACAAGTCTGCATTTGTTGAGGAAAGAATCAATGGAGAAAAACATATGTGGGGTAAAATATCAAAACTGAAGTATCTGACTTGGAGTGATGGATGCAAAACTGTCAGTTTCAAGATGGCATCTGAAGTTGTCGGTTTGAAAGCAACAAACTCCCTATTTGTTCACTTGCTCCTCATTGCAAAATCATCCAGAGAACTGGATCTAGAAGACATTGTTGGAAAGCATGAGTTTGCTAATTTCAGTGTTACTCTCATGAGGCCTGAAGGTTCTCTACTGCCCTGCTCCAGCAAATGTACACTCATCCATGAACCTGGAGAGTATGGTGTCAATACGACCATGCCTGATACTGCTCAAACATCTATTGATGAAGACAGACTTGACCAACACGAATCGTCGCAAGGTTCGACTTGCATCGTAATCGATGGCATGACCCTTATACAAGAGCTGATTGTTCACAACGGCAAATTAGAAACTGCAAAGACCTGTCTGACCTCTTCATTCGCTCCGTTGACAGCAAATCCTGCAATTACAGTGAATCTTACATCCTGTTCGATAATTACAGCATTAAGTTTTCCAACAAGAAAGATCGAACAAGACAACTACAGACAGCAGGCAGATGGTTTAACAGGGGGTGCAAGGTAGAAGATACCACACGCATAAAGAAGATTCAAGACATTTCTGAGCAGTACAGAAAGGAAGGCAAATCTTTCTTTGTATCTGGTACAAAAAGCTGTTTGCTTGTACAAACTGCCAATCACTACATACACACACACACACACACACACACACACACACACATCATCCCAACCAAACGGTATAGAATGCTAGTACACAAGAGGAAGCAGCGACACAACTGACACTGTATGCATTGACTGTGAGCCAGTTAGGTAAGACTGCACTTTTACTGGTGTAACACTGATGTATTAGTGTTAGCTCTGCACAGAGTGCCAGATCTAAACCCACAGAATTTCATCTTCATTGGCACCAGCGATCGACGGTGAAAAATCAAACTCAAATCCATGTACAATTCTCTCAGCCTAGTAAAAGCAGCGGCATTGCCAGGATCCTATTCTATCACTGGTCACATCAATGGAGAGGGGAATCCAACATGTTTCAAGACTTTCATGAAAGCTGTGTGTGATGTCACCAGTGCCCTGGCTGGGCTTTGTGTTGGGGTGTATCCATCCAAGGCTGTACTCTGGTTGTGAGAAGTTTCTTTGTCAACTCTTAAACCCACGTTTTGCAACAGCGATGGCATATGTTCAACAGCTGAAAGGTAATCAAGGCATTGAGAAGCTACTTCCGACTCAAGGAGCGATCCCTGAGCACATATTGCATGCAAACTTCCAGGCTAACATTTGGCTGCAGAACTTAGTTGCTGAACCAGATGTACTGGATCCAGCATCTCTTGGCTGGTGGCAAGAGGACAACGATACTTATGTTCCTGTAGTTTCCAAAGTTTCACCTGCACCTGAAGCTTTCGTAGAACTGGTGAAGTGTACCTGTGTTATCAGCAAATGCAGTGGATGGTGCTCGTACAAGACACACAATCTGGCATGCACAGAACTGTGCAAGTGTGAAGGAGCCGATGAAACGTGCAACAACATTGTGATTGATGAAGTCCAGAGTGACGATGACAAAGAGGACAGTGCCAATGACGACAAGCATGACATCCCTTTGAGTAGTTCTTTCCCACGTAGTGCTATTATTTTGAACATGGCTACCATTGTTCCTTCTTTCTCAGACATAACATTGATTGTATCTCAGTTCTATTATTGAAAGGTGCAAATTCTTATAAATCTCAATTTTGATAATCATGCATAATTTCTGAAGTGACCATTTTGGTTATATTTGGTGACCATATTGTTTTCCCATAATAATTGTGGGACTAGAGGTAACACCTTCAAGACTTATGGCTGAAATAAAATGGAGTGATGCATATATTTCATTAAGTATCAGCGTTATGATAAATACTGGTTTTATCGTACTGTCATGCCTGCACCAAAATAAAACATGTCAGAAGTGGGATTCAAATCCATGCCTCCAGAGGAGACTGCGACCTGGACACAGCACCTTAGAATGCTTGGCCATCCTGACTTGTTATCTTGCCATATATTTGGGCACCATTTTTTTTCTTTGCACTTTCTCGAATAAATAAGTGTTTAAATGAGTTCCCCTCACTGAAAACATACAAAATGATAGTCTATTCATGTCTCTATGCCAATAAATGGAAGAGATGTGATGATTTATTGATTTTTAGTATTCAGTGGTGGCTATCTTGGATTTTTTCACGGTTCATGAATAAAAAAATTGAAAACAGCTGATCTTGTGCCCAATGTATCCTCAGGAAGTAAAAAAATCACAAGTTTTCAGATCCTACATGAAAAATTCACAAAATTACACAACAACATATACTATTTATTAAATCTCAGTTTAAAGTCATCACTGCATTGGAAAAGGGTCTCTGATGCGTTGTCTCCCCAACAATTTGTGAGCTAGTTCAGGCCAGAACTACATTAAGCTCAAACAAAATTCCATGCTTTTCATTTTCAGAAGCCTGAACCTGGATGATATGGCAGGTTTGGAGAGGTGAATGTGCCATTTCTGAATAAGGTAATGCACTACTCCGGTGCGCCAAGATGCTAATAATGTGGCCTGAGTTAGTTCAGATTCGCTGATTGAGACATGGCACTGATAATGTAGGTTTTAATAATAATAAAAATTGAAGTCATTCTTGATCATTGTCCACATTTCTGATTAATATTCAGAGAAAGGGGACACTGACTTACTCTCCAGAAGGCCTCTTCCAACATATCTTTCCTCTTTTTTGTCTTTTCAAATTTGTCATTGAGTGGAAAAAAGAATCTGAACCAGAACCTAGATTTATTTTCTTTTAGATTTTTTTTTTTGTATTTGGTTGTCTGTGTGCATTCAATTACCCTTCATTGCATGCCCATCACAATGTCGGTCTTCATTAATCAGAATTAGAGATATTAGAAGTCCAATGAGAGAAGACCAGTTGCTGGAGAATGCACATGACCATTAACTCTTCCCCAGCCTGCACTCCACATGCATCCCACACCACCCACTCTGCATCCCACACCCCCTCCCCTAGCTGCATCTCTTGCTTCTCCTTCCCCTGCCATGTACCCCACTTCATCTCCCCCTCCCCAAACATCCAGCTCACCCATCCTCCAAAATCCCCCATACTCCCTGGAAGAGTTCCAGTCAAGCGGTTTGCTCTCTCAGCATGGAAAGCTAAACCAACTGAGGATAACTTCCATTCATTCCGTGGGACTCACAACAAGTGTGTGCCCATCAAATGGTGGGCTACAATGTATAATCTTACAAATATCAAGGTCAAACCCCACAACCAGTGTCCTTGGTCCAAGTTATTATGATGGCACCTTGTCAAATCTGCCTGTGGTGGATACCCCATCCCTCACTTTAAATGATGTTACTGCAGACTCTACCTGAGATAAGGCAGAATGTTTCAACTATGCCTTTGCCTCCAAATCTGGTTTACCCAACCCATCCCATTCTGTCCCCATCTTATCTTGATGTACCCAATGTCAATTAGACTCTGCATCCTTCTTTCCTAAGAAGGTAGAGGAAGTTCTGTCTAGCCTTTACACTGCTTCAGTATTGGGCCCAGATGGCATCATTGCCATGTTCTCAAATCCTGCTCTGCCATTCTTGCTTCCCCACTACCTGACCTATTTAGTCTGTCTTTCTCCTTTGCCACCACAATCTACATGGAAGTCAGCAAACATCACTCCCATCCAAAAGAAAGGTGCAAAAACTAACCCGATACCAGCTATAGGCTGCTAGGCTTGCTTTAAATTCCAAGCAAAGTCATGGAATCCATCATTGCTTCCAATGTTAATTCTTCCCTGTTTTCAAACAGCCTGATCTCTGATCATCAGTTTGGATTCTGTATGAGTCACTCAATTCTGGACATGCTACTGTTCCGATTGCAGCAATGGCTGGAGGCCCTCAATCTCAAATCAGAAAATGGAATCATATCCCCGGACATATTTTGGGCATTTGATCCAGTCTGGGATCCTGCGTTGCTTGCCAAGCTCTCGACCTGTGGCATAGAAGGCCCCATTATCCCTGGATTTCTGACTTGCTTGACTTACACAGTCAATGTGTTGCCATCAAATGCATCCTCTCCTCCTCTCTCGCAGTGGAGGATGAAATTTCCCAAGGCAGGGTTTTGGGCCAAGTTTTGATCCTCATCTATATATACTATATATATATATATATATGACCTCTTCAATGCTCTGGAAAAAATCCTTTTTCTTTTTGTGTACAACTCCACATTATGTTGTGCAGTACTCCATCCCTCTGCTCGGCAGACAGCAGCTGCATCTCTCTCTGCTGATCTGGAAATAATTGGACACTAATTTGATAAATGGAACATGTCCTTCAACCTTGAAAAAATCTCACAGTCTCACCCTATCTATCCGGAAGGATCGTCAAATGAACTTGCATATCGATTTCCTTCATCATCCTCCACTGGAAGAGGTTCAGTCTCCAGAACTCCCAGGCATGACGATTCCTGGGCTGCCCACATTGCAAAATTAGTCTCTAAAGCCAGTCACAGATTGATCATCTTCCATTGATTGAAGCCTTTCTTTGGGAATTTTGTGCTAGTCTCAGTCGACCAGGCCTTTGTCCATAGCTTATTGGAGTACTGCACTCAACTCTGGGCTGACACCCCAGGATCACACCTGTCTCTCCTGGATTCTGTGGAGTCCAGAGCTCTCAAAATTATTGGAATCTTCTGTGATGAGGCTGAAGCACAGGGTGTGTTGCTTTCATATCACAGGCAGGTTGGTTGTCTCTCCATTTTCTCCTGTCTATTTTCCAATTTTGCTCCGTCTGCTCAATCAGTCCTCTGACCCTCTGACACTGACCCTCTAACCCTTTAATGTAAAGCTTAAATGAAAAACAGAAGTGAACGAGTAACACCAGCTTGATTATATCTATACTAATAAAAGGCAAAGTGTGTGTATGTGTGTGCGTGTGCGTGTGCATGTGCGTGTGCGTGTGTGTGTGTCAGTGTGTGTTTCTCCTCCATAACTCCAAAATTATAAAACCGAGCAGCCTGAAACTTTGCATGCATACTAAGAAGACTCCAAGGAAGTGCGAGAGTGAAAATTGGGTGTTTGGGTTAATTAAAACACCCCTTTTGAAGATAATTAACGGCTTTATTTAATTATACCCTTAATCAGGTGATCCTCGGCCACCTCGCTGTCTGGGGTCTTAAGGCGTTTCCTAGGTAACCTCGCTGGGGTCTGAAGCCGCCATGTTTTTTGGCCTGGATGAAGCTCCAGATTTGAAAGTATCAGCAGTTCTGACTCCCCCCAAAAAGTGTTGATTTGTCCAATTCTGACATTGCACGGGTGTTTCCCGGGCAATTGGTAATTGCTTGCCCAGCCAGACATTCTGTTGGAGTGCTTGAGTGCTTAAGCCACTTACCGAGCTGTACAGTACAGTTCGTGCCCTGATCGGGATGTACTGTGCCGTGCCTGTTACAGGTGTTGTGGTGGCAAAGTTTCAGCCCGTATTTTCTGGAGGTTATATCAGGTTTACCTTTGTCCACGCACCTGTTTCTAAAGCATTTGGTTGTCGGATTTTGTTTATGAAGGTTATATGTACTTTCCCTTTGTGAGATTCAAAGCAAAATATATTTGATAATGCCCGATTTCCAAGCCGTTTGCAGTATTTACGTGTGTTATAAATTATCGAACCAAATTTTTTTCCCACTCCTCACATGCAGCTGTTTAAAAAGATTCATGTTCGTGATCATGTCCTTGAAACGTCTACGTAAATGTAACGTTGTTTTTCAGTGAAAGCTACTCAAGGTTTCTAGGTTGTTTCCAGTACGCATTGTATACAACTTTGAAACAAACTTTTGAGAAAAGCCGGTATTTTCTGTATTAGTAGACATTATGCTCATTACTTTGTGTAAATTGTTCTGATTTGTTTTATTTTGTCGAATATACCAACCTCGGCACTCCAGTGAAAAATATTCAATGAAAAGTAATCTTAAAATTAAAAAAACACCGATCTAAGTATTTATAAACAATGTTAGGAAGCAAACCTAAACCAGACTGCTTCGAGATAAGAATCAATAGAGCACCACCATGTCAGATCAATATAAGTTACATTATGGGAAGCTCAGAATAAAAATCATAATGAAAGTAAAATACATTGAAAGCAGAAACAAAAAGAGCATTGCCATAAAAATGATTTTATGAAACTGAAAGAAGAACAGCACAAAAAAATGTATAATATTCCTTTATGATGGAAATTAGATTGCTCCTTTTGGTAATCTGGTTTACCCAACCCTTGACGTCTGCATCCCACACCCTTGAGGTGCAGGTTTGAGGTATGGTGAAATAAATTTCCGGTTCCGGGTCCCTTCACGTATGATATTGGTTCAAGCAGTTTTTCCCTCTAGCTTATCAAAGCCAAGTTTCCTGGACTCGATCCGTTTTGTTTTACTGTTTTATTTTCATTCCTGTGTTTTTGGTTGTGT
>CM068952.1:130065019-130080191 GCA_035128595.1 Eptatretus atami | reverse complement strand
TCAAGAGGGCGCATTTTCTCCAAGATGGCGGCCAAAATCATTAAAAAATTCCCATAAAATGTATCATTATAAAGATTACCCTTTTGGTTCAGATTCTCTTTGAGTAGTTAACTACAATGTTTTTGATACTTAAGCTTACTGTTAAACTTACTTGAAGATCATTTGGACAAAACATTAGAAAATATCATTCTAAATTGCTGGAATTATTAGTGAAAATTACGTTTTTAACAGCTTTTTTATGATTTTGGCAGCCATTTTGAAAAAGCGCCCTCACATGGTGAAATACTTACTGAAAATTAGAAGACAAGTTGAAAGTAATTCATTGTGATGTCCTTGAACATAAAAGTGAAAAATCAAAGTGGCAAAATTCTTGAAAGTGTGACAACTGCTGCCTGACTAGTACATTCAGCAATATTGTCAAAAATTTCCAGCCGGATCCTATGAAAACTGTCGGAGAAGATAGACTTTGAATGAACCCTGGTCGAAAACAATAAAAAAAAAATGAAGTTCGTTATATCTCAGAGACTATGAGTCAGATATACATGAAACTGGTATGGTAGGTTCATGGTATGTCTAGTTATGTGTGAGAAAGAACCGTTGCTATGGACCCCTCCGTTGCCTAGCAACGGCCGAAAAACCTCTAAATGTGGGGTATTTTAACGAAAAAACAATCTGCAGCATTAACCCTTGAAGCGAGAATCATGAATTTTCTTGTGCTTAATCCTCAGATCATTCCCCATCGAACGGGCCCATCACGTCAGGTTCTATCTCTTATAGTTTCCAAATGGCAGCCCTGAAACTGAGTCATAGAGTACACCACTGGTCACCGCTGGTGAAAAATGACCAATTCTCAGACAATTATATTTCCGAGTATATGTCCATTTAACATGCAACTCGGATGATAGGTTCATAGACATACCATACAACATACAATAAGAACCGTTGCTATGGACGCTTTTGTGTCTAGTAACGGCTGAAAAACGACTAAATTCGACTTGATCGACTACCCATGTCCGCCTACCGGCTTGTCTGTCTGTGTGTCTGTCTGTCCAGAGCATAACTCCCTGGACTTTGATCCGATCTTGATGAAACATGGTTATGTGTTCGATATCAATGTCTAGTTGTGTTTTCCTGGATGAGGGCGTGCTACGCCCATTGTGGGCGGAGCCACGCCCAAAAAATAGCCATTTTTAGGGGTAGTCGGATTAAAAATCTATCTTCTCCGAGGGAATTGACTGAATGGAATGGTTTCTTCGGTATTTGAATAGCAAAATGAATTATCTAAACTTGTCGTTGTCCGATTTTTCATTTTTGTCCCAAGGTCAAGGTCACAAGGTCAAAAACTTAGAAAATTGCGAATTTTGACATAAAAATCATACGACTGCCCAAGCTTTGAGAGCTAGGATGACAATATTTTTAATTAGAACTTGGTCAAAAATTATGACATTGTCTCATCCTTGACTTCTGAAACAATCTACATCGTCAAATACCACTCGTGAACCATTGTCGTCTTCAGACTTGTTCGTCTTGTAATTCTTATCAAGGATGTTTATTATTGTTATTGTACTTGGAATTGAAGATGGCGGACAATTTGAAAGCCAGAAAACACACACGCACACACCACACACACACACACCCACACCACACACAACACACACACACACACACACACACCAACACACACACACACACACACACACACACACACACACACACACAAAACACCCTATACACACCCGATGCACTTTGAATATTTATATACACTCAAGTATTATGTGTACTGATCTTTTAGTGTATTTTTTTCTCTTTCCAGGTTAGATTAGTTATCTTAGCAAGACCGTAGCTCGTCAATCAAGATCACAAGTCAAGATGTCAGACAAACAAGAAATAGTTTAATGTAATTGTCAAAAGAAAGTTGTTGAAATGAAAGAAAACGCAAACGGGAACATTGTGTCATTCATATGGCTGGAATAAAGCATGGATTGTTCACATATTTTTCAGACGACGAATCAAAATGATAGATTGGCACTTCTCAAAAATATATGGGATCGTCGCTTAGCTGAACCACCAGGTTCTTCATATCGAATTACAGATATCTGTCAGGGCATTCCTGATGAGATCCAGGAGAACGAGGGCTATCACCGAGTTGTTACCAAAGATTCACCCTGAACCTACAGGTTGTCGCATTTTGTCGCATGTCGCAATGCGACATGTCGAATGTCGCTCTCAGGGATTTTTTGTCAAAAAAAATGTCGCACTCAGGGATCCGCAGGTAAATCGTACTAGGGGAGAACTTACACATGCTGGTCACACGAAAATTTGACTCGGGACGAGTCTGTAAAAAGGGAGGGGGTAGTGTTACGAATCTGGAAGCCATGAGCACTCAACATACAGGTCCTATAGAACAGTTATATCGGTAAGTATGTATTTTTAGTTCGGGTCCCGTCCCTAGTCTAATGGGAATTAAATGTTCATGCGCTGTGGAGTTATTTTGATAGTTAGGATTTTTACATCACTCACAACAACTACGGCTACTACTACTACATCCACAACAACAACGCCACTCCCCGACTCGGCCGGTCGCCATAACGCTTGCGGCATTCTTCGCGTGCTCGCCAGCAAGCACGTGGGCGGAGCCTAACATAGGCATGGCGTCCCCTTAAGCCAATCGGCAAGGAGCGGGCGTCTCACCCGCCCCATTTCCGGCGCAGCACGACCGAAGGCGAGGTGGTGGGCAGAGCCTCCGTCGCTTCAGCTCGAAGCTCCAGCCAATGAGCGGAGGGCGAGCACTACATGCGCGCCCTCGTCCAATCGGGAGGCTGCCATGAGTCGCGTGGAGGACCCCTCGTCCAATCGGGAGGCGAGTGGTCAGGAAGAGAAGCGCCTCCCACACGACAAGAAAATAGATGGGACGGCACGGTGTCGGGAGCGTTTGGTCTGCCGGAGCGCGGAATGCAGATCTCGAGCGCGTGTTCTGGTTCGCTTGGCATCTCGTCGCTGGCTCGGGTCTCGCTGCGTGCTGGAGCCTGGCGCTGCTTCCGGACCCGGTGTTTGCAGCGGCATCGAGCTGCGGGTTCAAGTCCCGCCGAATCGGCTCGGCCAAACTACACGAGGTGTACAGGTCCATGTCTGTCTGGGTATCTGTGTGTTTGTGTGTGTGTGGGGGGGGGGGGCGTCTTTAAGTCGTAGCTTGTTAAGTGCTCTTTCTGCCTTGTACATACTTGCATTTGTATTAGTCGCGATAACTCTGCCCTTACGTGCTTCCCTCCTTCCCCACCTACTGTTAATAAATACCCCATTTGTTGAATGTATCAGCTCATTTCTGTGTTTCTATCATTGGTTTGCCGCGCTGCGAATGGGACTAGGACGCTTCATTGTTGCCGTAATCGTGCAATTGGCCCAGCAGGATTCTAGTACTCTCCACTCGGGCTACGGCTCAGATCCGGCTCGGTAACGGCACGGATCGCGCAGATCCTGCCGAGGGTAAATTTCCCCAGTAGTTTGGACGACGTGGATATTTAGGTAAATTGAAATTGGCAATCGACCCTACCCCACGTGGTCAACCTATTGGCGATCTTCGGTCCGATAAGGGACCCGTCGGCTCCGGAGTTATCCGGGGTGACGACCTATAAATTCGGGTGTTCGGTGGAGTCGACTCTGCAGCTCCATCTTGCGGTCGTGCTCATCGCCGATACCCGGTTCATAACAATATATAGCATGATATTTCAAAAATGTATTTGTTCTTGATATATCTCAATAGAGGCCAGATATGTTCTCGTGGATCAGGCATTACGTGGCGGGGGTATGCGCTTTACTGAGTGCCTTCTAGTTTTTTTTCAGTGATTCGTCACCATTGAGAGATTTTGGGCTAAAAATGATATCGAACAGGATATCTGAAAAAGTTGTTTACGGATTTGGACCAAACTTGGTGGAGAAGTTGGGTGCGAGGCAAGGACGAATTGATTCGATTTTGGTTAAGATCCGAATCCGGATACGAGAATATTTAATGTTCACAGTGATTCTTCACCATTGAGAGATAGGGCCAAAAACGATATATAGCATGATATTTCAAAAATGTATTGAGCCAGATATGTTCTCGTGGATCAGGCATTAGGTGGTGGAGGTATGCGCTCTACTGATTGGCCTTCTAGTATTTGTACTGTTCTTGGATTGCTCATTTACTTCGTTTTTAGACACCAAGTGAACTGACGTGGCTGGAACGAGGTGAGTAAGTGAGCAAGAAACTGCATTAACACACCACTGAATGCCATGGATTCACCCTACCTATAACCATAAGTAATAGTGGTCGTTATGAATGATAAACAAAAGAACAACATACCAGTCAGTCATTGAATATGAGCTTGTTATTATCTTTGGATCATCCATCTCTAATAATGTAATCAATGGTTCAAACCCATTTTAAATGTATTCTTCTTCTATGCCAGTACTTGAGATTGTGTACAGACAAGAATGGAAAATGACATCATCAAAATAATTATATGAAAATGATGGTGATGATGATGATGATGATGATGATAATAATAAATGGTACTTTCATTTTTAATTTTTTTTAAATTGATAACTCTCATTTTAGCCTGTCACTCATCAATTGATGTCATAGGGTAAGTAATATGTTATGTTCAAAAGCACCAATGGATTCTTCAGTGCATTTCCCCTCACTTACGAGTCTCATGCAACTGTTTCGTGCAATTAAAAAATAAAATAATTCGTTCATTTACCTTTCATAAAATTATTTTAGCAAGAAAAACTTTTCTAGAATTAAAATGTTTCTTCTGTATCTATTAGGTCGAGGCTCAGGGATATTTTTTCAAAGGTTGGTGGCTGCAGAGGAAGGGGGTGGTCAGAGTCCCACTTTGCCTGTCAAGTGACAGAAATTGTGATATAAAAGGAGTATACACTCCGCACTATTGCCAATTAGGACTTCCAGGCATAATGCTCCCACCCTCCCTTCACCCAATCATCTTTCCTTGCTCCCCTGTATCAGGAATACATTTCCTGTGTATATTAAATTCATAATCTATTATTCAAGTATGGAATAAATGAAACAGTTTAATATGAGTCTATTGTTCCTTGTATTTTTATGCCAAGTTTCAGTCCAAGATTGAACAGCTGACATTCAATCTTATTTTTCTTAATTAGCCTGTCCCGCATCGTGAGAGATGGGGTTTTTCAATCACTTCTGTGTATATGTGTGTCTGTCTGTGTGTCTGTCCGGGCCAATAACTTTTTTTTACCATTGGAGCTTTTGTCATCAAATTTAAACAAAGTTTTATTATGAGAATATGGAGAAGCTAAATTAATAATTTGGTTAAAAGGTCAAAGGTCGGCATCACATATAAAATCGTCAATTTTCATCCAATTGGCCTGAAATTTTAATTATCATTTGAGCTTTTTTTCATCAAATTTTCAACAAAGCTTTATTATGAGAACATGGAGAAGACAAATTAAGAATTTGGTCAAAAGGTCAAAAGGTCAAAGGTACCATTTAGCAAATGGAAGAACAAAAAGTCTGAATACAAAGCAGATGGGCTTTGCATTTTCAGATGCTTTCTCGTAGTCTTCATAATGTGTTCTCTGCGCATTGTCCCTCCAGAAATATCAACATCCCCACTCCCCACTCTCTTCCTTTTGCAATAAATACAGTTCATGTTCTGCCATCCAACTCACCCTGCCTAATGTATACCAATAAGCCTTATTGAAAAAAAGCAAGTATAAGATGGTTAGCCAATAAGTGGAGAATAATGCAAGGTTATGCACCCAGCACACAATCTAATTGAGAACTGGTCGAAGCATGCTCCCTACAGCCACCATGCGAGACATGGCACACTTGCTCATGAAAGGCAATGAGGTGCAAACACCCTGCTGTTCCATGTCAGACAGACACTCCCAGAGGCTCTCAGGCAGTGTGTTTATTGGAAAGTAGACAGTGTAGAAGAAAACCATTCTGTTTACAAACTGAAAATTTGGCCCCATATTTCTGTGGACATGGCTCTGCCCGATCCTTGTGACCAACAATCTCTGCACTTCGCCCCATTAACTTTCCCCCTGTATCGCCATTATAATTACTGATAGGCCACAGTCTCCAAAAAGATTGGCCCATCGGGCACACCAATGAATATGAATGAACACAGCGGGTTAATCCCAAATTAAAATATGTATCGCACAAAGCGCAGCATCCAACCTTGTCGGGGAGACAAAAGTGACTGGAAACCCATCCACATCGCAGAATGACAAATACCAACAGACTACCATGAATCACTGGTGCGTTTTAAAAAATTCACAAACAATGAAAACAAGGATTGTTCTAATAGATTGGCACAGATACATAAACAGAAGTTTTCAAACAAATAGCTACATTCAGACATTTGTAAAAGTTTTGGGTGGTCTGTTTAGCCAAACGTTATGGTCGGGTTGTGGCGACTAAACCAACAATGCTCACTGACTTTGCTATTGAGGACGGTGACTGTGACACCCTGCCAGGATGAAAAACAGCACCTGACAAGCGCGGATGAGCTACCTTCGGACCAGTGGCCATCCAGTACGAAGATGGTGTCTCCAAAAACACCCAATGGCGATAGGAAAATTTATTTTTCGATATGGCGATAGGATAGGCTCTAAGAGAGCTCCTCCTTCTCCTCCTTTCGTCTTTCTCATCCTGACAAAACCTTTAGGACGCGGCTCTTTTATATACAGGATCCGGATCTCCTTAAATACTAAACACCTGTACACATCCTCGCATTGAGGGTGCCTTTTGAGAGCGTCTATCATGAACTTTTAAATATATTCGGACATTTGCTTTAAAGTTTCTAAAAGTTCACGTTACTATTTAAAGATTATTCCATTTAATGTGTTGTAATTTCATAAATAGACTATTTTCTCGCCATGAACGAGGAGCCTCTTTGACGGGTCTCGCTATTGGTCCATCAAGGCACGTGACGAAATATCGGAAGTTTTGTTATTGTTATTGTGATCAAAATGCTGATGTTTCGACTTTCTGTAATGAATTTTTAGCCGCATCGCGTTGCGAACGCTGGCTCTAGGAGAGCTCCGCGTTGTTCTTCTTCTTCTTGGTGAAGACAAAACCTTTAGGACGCGGCTCTTGGACACATTTGTCCTTGTTTCATGATAGGGTGAAGGTTTTGCCAGTTTTTCGTCCTCTTCTTTTCTCTGTAGCCCTTCACATTTAGTGGCTTTCAGCCTTGTTAATGGTGAATTGCAATAAAATAAAAATACAGCACAGTAGAAAGATCACTTAAGGGTGGCTTGCTCGCCTCTGAGTTGTCTTTATGCATTTGATTGCCAAAGGGTAATGATTTGTCTGAGAACACCACACTTCTTGATGTGTCACAATTTTCTATGCTCGTCAGAAGACAAAATGCTTGCTGCATTATCGGGTTTTTTGTGCACCATTGTGAGGCTCGTAGAAGACCTAGTACACTGAACAGATCAAGATGTAATAGACAAAACAGAATGCAAAACATGCACGTATGGAGAAGGAAACTTCAAGGAAGACAAAGCTGAAAAATTGGAGGGTTTTGGGTGGGGTTAAGATCGTAGAAAATATCATGGTTTTGGTTAGGGATGATGTGAGAAGGCAGTGAACAGCTGTCTTGAACATCTGGAGGGAAGAATGAGAATAAAAGGATGTGGAAGTTAATTCCACAAGCAGAAAATCAGAGGAAAAATGAGTGGAGGTGAGCAGTGATCGTGGATTTAGATAGTTTTGCCAGAAGAGGGTTTATGGTGGACCACGTGGGCCCTGCTGGGGGTGTGGACACCTGGGGAGGTGGGGACAAAGCACAGAAAGCACAGAGGTACAAGACCAGAAAGGAGGCAGTCGAACAGAGATGACCACCGTCCTGTCTGTGATGGCGAAGCGATAAGCCCACAGACTCAACTTCAACACAGGAAATTCTAATGATCTCGAGGCCTTGGTTTCCACACCATCAATATGAGCAAGGTGTGAGGCAGGGTAGTCACCCAGAGGGAGAGCAGTACTCCATCATACTGTGGATGAAGGCCTTGTAGATGGATCACAGTTCAGTTGTGCCAAGGAAGGACTTTGTGCAATGGAGAACGGAGAATGCCCAGTTGATGGCTGGCTTTGGAGGCCAATGTTGAAATGTGGTTTGTCCAAAACAATTTGCACTTATTTGCAGATTCTAAAGATCTCATTATAATTTTCCAAGAAAGTAGGTCTTTGGGTTGACCAAGTTGCCTCTGCTGTTGGAGAGATGTCCACTCATATATCGCCTTGATGATGGACTCCAAAAATAATGTTTGTTTGAATGTTTTAAAAATGGTTTTGGCTGTTTGTGATGAACTTGGGCTGGATTTTGAAACCATCATTACTTGTACCATTGAGTCAAGATGTCCATCAGCTGATCAGTATATAGCAATGTGAGTTTCGAAATATTTACATTTTGTTATTCAGTATATATTATGACTCCCTGAGACAAAAAATCTCCACTTGTACACGACAAAATTTGCCCCATTTGGGTGTTAAAACCAAATTATTCAAATCTAAGACACTTTAAAGTGGCTTGGGGGAACAGGCAGGAGAATGTTGCAATGAGGATTCTAATTGGAAAATAAGCACAATGGAACAAATCCAGGGAAATGAGTGGGCACAAGACCGCCGTCTGTAGACCCAGATTGATCGTGCTTTAATGAGTGAGCATGATGTTCGGTGTGAGGAATGACGGGTGTTCCAGGGTGAGGACAAAAGGAAACATCGTTTGTGATGAAAAGGAAGGGCAGATGCATGCCTTTCTTTCTATGCAAACGAGTGTCTGACACAGAGCGACCATACAACTCCTCATCCCCATTTACAAGGTCTTATAATCATCCCTATGAATCACAATTTTCAAAAAACATTTAAAATAATCTACCAGGGTGATTAAAATTAGACGAGAGTTTTATTTAATCTCGTAACTAGGCAATTCAAAATGAGGATGTCCACAAACTGGTGCAGGACACCATTTTGAACGCCTATCATTTGTCAAAAACTTACTTTTAAGGTGCTCTTTAACACAAATGCATTTGACAGGCAATCATCACCCTATTGATCATCAGTCATGTGTAAATTTAAGAAGGCATGAATGATGTTTTCACTCATGACTTAAATGGCACTCGGTAGAGCGCATATCTCCGCTAGGTTGAAGAGTTTACATTTTGTAACCCACTGATAGGAATTTGGATCCGGACCTCCAAAATTGAATCGGCTTGTTCTTGTCACCTCCCAACTCATCCATCCACAACTTCTTGAGATATCGTGCTATATATCGTTCATCACCAAAATCTAATAATTTGTCCTTGGCACACACCAAACCTGTCCACTAAGTTTCGTCTGAACTCATCCATTACTTCTTGATATATCCTGCTCACACTCATAGACAGACAGACAAACTGATAAACCAGATATCATCTGTTTAACAGAATCCTTTCTCCACAGGACGTCCCTGACTCTTAGTGTCTCTCCCCAGTTATTGTCTCCTCCAATTTGATAGGCCTGAACCATGCCCCAGCGGTGGAGTTGCACTTTACATCAATAACTCAATTTCTCAATGCCCCTGTACTGACCTTGCACCTCCAATCCCTGGAGTTTTACCTTTGGCTTCAACTTCTCCTCTGCACCCACTTCTTGTTCATCTGTGTGTTGTGCATCTTCATAACAGTGATGACTGCATCTGCATCGATCTCAGACAACATGGGCAAACTTTTAACCCCTCATCCCAACTCTCTCTTCCTCATATATGGTGATTTCAATTGTCACCATGCAACTTGGCTGGGTGTTGGTACTATCTCACCAGCTATGGCACATCAGCAAAGCTTCTGTGACTCCATGGGACTGATGAATCTGTGAACTTTCCAACCGAGATTTCTCCAAATGGCAAATCTCCCTTCTGGACGGTGATGACTACCTTTACCACAAATGTCTCCTGCTAATCCTCTACTCCAATTGGTTCATCTGATCAAAAGCTGTTGAAAGCAACATCTCTCTGGATATACTCAGAGAGCTACCTCAACACCGGCAAGTCTGGCCTTTCACTCAAGCAGCTGGCAGGGACTGCAAGCAGCCACCACTCTTCAGGACTGATCTTCCATATCTACTTCCCTGATATTATCTCAGTCAGGGAATTCTTCCACAGAAATCTGCTTTCTCTCTCATCACAAATTTATCCCATCCCTTCTTCAATTATCCTACCCATCTTCCCACCCATACATACGTGCATCCTGTGTGAGGAAGTTGTTCTGAAACAACTTGCCTTCTCTCCTGAAATGCTAATCTGACCGAAATCAGTCTCAGTGCATTCCAAAAAGTCCACAACAAGTGTGTGTCCCTCTCTAGAAAGTGAGATAACATCTGTACAGCCTCAAGAATGAACTTTCAAACTTGTCTTCCTCCTCTAATGCCTGTTGATGCTTTGTTAAGTCTGTCTTTGGTATATGCTCCCTTCCATCTGTTCCATCTCTTCAAATGGCACCACAGCTGACTCCATTCGTGAAAATGCTGAATGGCCAATTTTGTTTTGCTTCCAAATCTTGTGTCACCAACATCTCACTCTTGGAACCCATCCTTCCTGTTGTACCCAGCTGATCCTGTACTCTTTATTTTGCACTTGAGAAGGTGGACATGGTTATTTCAACCATCGACTCTGACTCTGCTACTGGACCGGATGGCATCAGCTCACGTGTCTTAAAAACCTGCTCTGCTGCTCTTGCACATCCTCAGTCTGCCCTTTTCACCCTCGGTCATCTTCAGGCTGCTTGAAAACCACCAACACACTGCATTACATAAAAAGGTGCAATAACTGATCCCCTTAATCCAGACCTATCAGCTTACTTCCATTTCAGCAAGGTCATGGAATCCATCATCACAGTTGATATTAAATTCTTTCTATTCTCGAATAATCTCATTTCAGATCACGAATTGGTTTCAGATCAGGTCACTCTACCTTGGACATGCTCCTTATAACCCACCAACAATGGATGGAGGCCTTCACTGTCAGATATGAGATCAGTGCCGACTCTGTAATATCCATGCTTTTGATACAGTCTACCATTCTTGCCTTACTCTCTTAACTCTCTGCTTATGGCATCAATACCAAGTCCACACATGGCTCACTGACTTCCTACACTCTCGTAATCAACGTGTAGCTCTCAATAGAATCTCTTCATCTCCTCTCCCTATAAGATTGGAGTGCCCCAAGCAGTGCTCTGGGCCCAATCCTATCCTGACTTCAGAAATGATCTTTCTGACTCTGAAAATCCCTTTACGCGATTTGCTTATGATTCGACCCTGTCCTTGACATCCCTCATCCTGAAGACAGCTGGCTGGAGCCTCTTCCCTCTCTTCAGACCTTGACAAAATATCAAGCTTTTCAAACTTGTGGAATATGTCTTTCAGTCCTGACAAAACTCACATTCTCAGTATCTCTCTCCAAAGGACAGTTTGGCAAACGCTGATCCAAAACAATCCCATATATTACTTGGCTACATCGCCAAGAGATAGAGGTCTAACAGTGATTCAAACTCTTTGATCTCACTGTGTCACAGGTAAAGTATATCACACCTTCAGGGATTTCTTCCCTTCACTTTGCTCTTCCTTTGTCAGGTCAAGACAGATTAGATCCGTAACTTGCTACATGTACCATGTAACCTGTACTAACCTGTTCATGGTTGAGTTGTCAGCAACTAAACCGTCTCCCCAACCAAGATTCCAGGTGAGGAGGGTGTATGGATAACACCCGCAGGATGAAAACAAACTGTCAAAGTGTGGAGAGCTCCTTCTGAAATAACATCCATCCGTATCTAGTGCCCAACGTGTCAGCGACATGTCTGCTACAGGTGGTTGGTTTTTTTAGGAGGTTGGTGGCAGGATTTGCACTCCAGCCACTGTGTAACCTTAACTCCACAAAACACAAGAAAAAAATCTGAAAACCACTCGTTGGAGCACCTCCTGTGCAGCTACCCTTTGCAGGGCAACTCACCAGCTGATGGGATTGGGGCAAAACTTCGGAACCCACTCCTTGATGATAGAGGAAAGCCATGGGTACATCCCAGGTCAGATTGCGGTAAAGTGTCAAGTGTGCTGAAGCGTCGTCCACCAGATGCCGGTGTCCTTGGAATTAACCTGATGCGGTACTTCAGGTGGATGCTGGATTCCCACCCAAAGACAGGATGACACTTGTCTTGTTATCACATGAGCTAAGTGTTTGGATCTTGTATTGCAGCCTCTCGAAGGTTCGGAGAACGGGTAATGGCGAGATCATGGTAGGTGGATGCACTACTATAGTCGAGTCACTCTGATGGATACCATACCAAGGAGTTGCTTCGCTGTGTGAATAAGCTGACTCCAATGATAATTGAGTTAATACTGGTCAACGAGCATACATACAAGGATCGCGCTCCGTGGGTGTCATTCCCTGGTTTCTGTATATGCTCAGACTGAAGCAAGTGATCCACCGGAAGGACGCATTCAATGCCACGCTAATTCTGTGGTTGATCATGCCCAGGCGAGATACTCTTTTTGTCTTGGGGATTCATGCATCGACTGGAACTGATAGGGATGGTTTATGAGACAGGTGTTGGTCCCATGGGTCTGGAACTGTGAACGTGAATAGCACTAAGTTCTTGACTTTGCAAGAAATCATGACTTAGGGTGGCTGGTTCAGGTTTCAGTGCCCAGGCTCATTACTGAACTTGGTATGCCACGCTGGCAGTGTGGCGAAGGGAACTGCCATGTGCTCATTGATGGGGAGGATGTTCCGAACTGAAGGTCTACCGATGCTCACTCAGTTCCTTAATACCGACCACAGGCTGTGGTAGCACTCTGAGTTGCATTCAAATGCAAAAGAATGGTACCATCCAGCCTAGGCTGGATGTTTGGCAAGCTCAAGGATGAAGGGTGGCTGAGGAGTTTGCGAACAGGCTGAGTGGAATTTGGGGGGCTGGGGAATACTGAAGAGTTGTTTAGTGCTTTAACGACCACCATCCTTGATGTTGCCGGTGGAATGTCTTGAACTCAACCACGAAAGAAGAATTTGTCTCTCAAGGGACAATGGATACATTGACCAGAGTCGAGCAGGCTTAATGGCAGAGCTGAGCTGAACCAGGGAGTTGAGGCGTAAACTGTATGTGCGCTGAGAGGGACAAGGAGGTCTATGTGCAAGGCATCTGTGAGGGGTAGAGCCTCACCGTGGTCAGTGTTTCTTATCCTGCTAAAGGGGAATTGACGCATGACAATCTCTTCAAGTTCGTCCATCAGTTGTACTGCAGTTAGAGCGGAGGTGGTGGGCTCTGACAGAGGGTCTAAAGTGAGGCGTGCTGGACGGTTACTTTGAGCACTGTACAGGCTGATCCCCACCAACTGTTGAGTTAAGATGTAGGGTGTATATACCAATTTCTGACCCTCCAATCAACAAGTGTCCACCTTCGTTTATGGGAAACACAGGTTGGGGAACCGTTGAAGGGTAAAGCTCCTGGGATCCTGTGGCTTCCATGCTGAACTTTCTTAATATGCATGCAGTTCTGTGCTCTGCCTGGAACAGGCATCAATCCCAACGACTGAAGAGGGGCCTTGTTAACCCTCTCTGGAAAAGGGAGGGTGAATGCCGTAAGGATGGCACCAACTATCGAGGGATGACGCTGCCTCTCAGTGCAGGCAAGGTCTTTGCTCGGATAAATTTCTTGATTGGTTTCGCCAACCAAAATCTGCTTCAGCTCCACACACAGGCGTAGTCCAGGCTTACACGAAAGAGGTCAATGATTGACCGTATCCTTGCCCAAACACTTCGTCTCACCGTCCGCAGATGAGGGTTTCAGCAGGCGACTGCTTGCAGCCTATGTGATCTCTGCAAAGCATTTGATTCATTGAATTGTGATGCCCTCTGGAGGACTTTGGCTTTGTGGTGTGCCACTCACACTTATCAACATCTAGACCTGAACTAACATCTGGTACTAGGGCTGTGAAGAATGTGGTGAACCATTCTCCAACTTATTTTCCCAGTTGTCACTGGAAGTTCTTCAGGGTGTTGTACTGCACCGCACACTTTTCAGTGCTTTATGGACTGGATTCTGGGGAAGAGGTTGGAAAGATAAGACAACACGCGACCATCGAGCACAGTAAAGATCTTGACCTTGATTTTGCAGACAATGCAGTCATTTTGCGAGATATCCTTTGGGTCCCGAGGTCTGAATGAGTCAGAGCCATTGGGTAAGTACCAGGCTTTCAGTGACATCTTGGATAGACTGCAATATCTTCCTGCACCCTGTTTGTGAATGATAATGTTGAGGTCATTGGAGAAAGTCACTTGCTTGGATGATATTCATGTCTCCGTTGGAATGTGGCAAGGTCAATAGACGTCTGGTTGGGCTTGGTGTCATGGATTCAACTGGATCAAGGGTGGGCGATGTTGATAACCTGTGCAGGGGGACGAAAGTCGAGTCTTCAGATCCTTCAATGCTTCCAATCTTGCTCTACGGAGTGAGACTTGGATCTGACCAGGGATATGAGATGGAGACTTCATTCCTTGGTACCAGGTCTCTTTGGAGAAATCCTTGGCTATTGCGTCAGACTTTTGTCCACGAGCGTTACTGAGAGAGGACTCAATGAGATTTGTTAACCTGCAATAGTCGTGAGCCATCAGCTACGGCTGTATGGTCATGTTTGTTCATATTTCCTGATTGCTGATCCTGTCACACCGATCTCTCAGCCGAGGAGCCTTGGAGTGGAGGAAGCCCATGCTAACCACCACTAGTTGCGCGGTTAATCGCATCTCTCAAAGCAACCAACCCACCAACACACACCAAACCAAGGATGGGATGGCCAGGCATCTCTCGGGGATGGCCAGATGGAGGCCCTGATACCAGCGGAAAGTTGATGTCGTGACATGCGGCTTCAGAGCATGCTCACATACCTGACCTAATATCGTTTTTGCCCAATCTCTCAATGTGAACGATCACTGAAAAAAAATTGAAATTCTCGTCTCCAGAACCAGATCTGGATCTCACCCAAATTCTCATTCAATTCATCCATGTCAGAATTTAAAACCTGTCCATTTTTGGCCGAATCAGTTAAAAACTTTTTGAGATATCCACTACTCACAAGACAAACAGAGAACCAGACAAGCCGGTAGGCTCGGCGATG
>CM068952.1:130054357-130064485 GCA_035128595.1 Eptatretus atami | reverse complement strand
TTGATCTTACGAGCTACGGTCTTGCTAAGATAACTAATCTAACCTGGAAAGAGAAAAAAATACACCTAAAAAGATCAGTACACATAATACTTGAGTGTATATAAATATTCAAAGTGCATCGGGGTGTGTATAGGGGTGTTTTTGTGTGTGTGTGTGTGTGTGTGTGTGTGTTGTGTGTGTGTGTGTGTGTGTGTGTGTGTGTGTGTGTGTGTGTGGTGTGTGTGTGTGGGTGTGTGTGTGTGTGGTGTGTGCGTGTGTGTTTTCTGGCTTTCAAATTGTCCGCCATCTTCAATTCCAAGTACAATAACAATAATAAACATCCTTGATAAGAATTACAAGACGAACAAGTCTGAAGACGACAATGGTTCACGAGTGGTATTTGACGATGTAGATTGTTTCAGAAGTCAAGGATGAGACAATGTCATAATTTTTGACCAAGTTCTAATTAAAAATATTGTCATCCTAGCTCTCAAAGCTTGGGCAGTCGTATGATTTTTATGTAAAATTCGCAATTTTCTAAGTTTTTGACCTTGTGACCTTGACCTTGGGACAAAATGAAAAATCGGACAACGACAAGTTTTAGATAATTCATTTTGCTATTCAAATACCGAAGAACCCATTCCATTCAGTCAATTCCTCGGAGAAGATAGATTTTTAATCCGACTACCCCCTAAAAATGGCTATTTTTGGGCGTGGCTCCGCCCACAATGGGCGTAGCACGCCCTCATCCAGGAAAACACAACTAGACATTGATATCGAACACATAACCATGTTTCATCAAGATCGGATCAAAGTCCAGGGAGTTATGCTCTGGACAGACAGACACACAGACAGACAAGCCGGTAGGCGGACATGGGTAGTCGATCAAGTCGAATTTAGTCGTTTTTCAGCCGTTACTAGACACAAAAGCGTCCATAGCAACGGTTCTTATTGTATGTTGTATGGTATGTCTATGAACCTATCATCCGAGTTGCATGTTAAATGGACATATACTCGGAAATATAATTGTCTGAGAAATTGGTCATTTTTCACAAGCGGTGACCAGTGGTGTACTCTATGACTCAGTTTCAGGGCTGCCATTTGGAAACTATAAGAGATAGAACCTGACGTGATGGGCCCGTTCGATGGGGAATGATCTGAGGATTAAGCACAAGAAAATTCATGATTCTCGCTTCAAGGGTTAATGCGCAGATTGTTTTTTCGTTAAAATACCCCCACATTTAGAGGTTTTTCGGCCGTTGCTAGGCAACGGAGGGGTCCATAGCAACGGTTCTTTCTCACACATAACTAGGACATACCATGAACCTACCATACCAGTTTCATGTATATCTGACTCATAGTCTCTGAGATATAACGAACTTCATTTTTTTTTTTATTGTTTTCGACCAGGGTTCATTCAAAGTCTATCTTCTCCGACAGTTTTCATAGGATCCGGCTGGAAATTTTTGACAATATTGCTGAATGTACTAGTCAGGCAGCAGTTGTCACCTACTTCAAGAATTTTGCCAACTTTGATTTTCACTTTTATTTGTTCAAGGACATCACAATGAATTACTTTCACTTGTCTTCTAATTTTCAGTTAAGTATTTCACCATGTGAGGGCGCTTTTTCAAAATGGCTGCCAAAATCATAAAAAAGCTGTTAAAAACGTAATTTTCACTATAATTCCAGCAATTTAGAATGATATTTTCTAATGTTTTGTCAAATGATCTTCAAGTAAGTTTAACAGTAAGCTTAAGTATCAAAAACATTGTAGTTAACTACTCAAAGAGGGCGCATTTCTCCAAGATGGCGGCCAAAATCATTAAAAAATTCCCATAAAATGTATCATTCATTATAAAGATTACCGTTTTGGTTCAGATTCAACTGAAAATGTTCACTTTATGCAGTGTCCCTAATGTTTTCACTAGTTAAAGATGATTTCCTTCAATACTTGACATATTAAGGTTTTAGTGATTTGGATACACCTTAACTCAATCAATTATTGTGTACTCATAGACAATACTGTTGTAGGCCTACAGCTAAATATGTGTGGTGGTCTGAGAAACCCATCGGAAGTCGCGATGGACAAGTTCCTTGTTTAAAACGGTCACGCAACCTACCAATTTATTGTTTTTCCGCCTATCGTTACCATGTACGCTTATTCAAGAGTATGGAACAAGCAGGTCCATACGCTTTTGGAATAAGCGTGCATGGTAACAATGGGAAGTAAACATAAATTGATATTTGTTTTTACCGTTTGTTCAACGAGGAACTTGTCCAGCGCGACTTCTGACGGGTTTTCCAAGACCGCCATACGTTATTGTTACGCTTTTTGGACAAGTATCCTGACATCAATTTTGTTTAGTTACCAATACTTGTGAAGTATAATGAACATTTTCCATGCAATACCATTTGAAGTTCAAATTATATCTCGTAAGTTCATCACCCCTGTATTGTCTATGGCAGATTAATATTATAGGGCCTGTCAAATATGAACTGGTCTAAAAAAGCTCCTCCTCTTCTTCTATTTCTGCAATATAGCCCTCTGAATTTTCACACCCATCACCACATCCGCAAGCATCGGTGCACACCAGTGTATTCTTTCGGCATCCACATCTGATGTTTCATACTCATATGTGAGGATTTTGTCTTTGACTAACTGTGACACAACAATTTCTGGTTTAGGCCCACACTTGACAAAATCAATCCCAGGTATCTTCTCAAGTAAAAGGGACTTCAGGTGCTGCTTAAAGTTAGTTCTTTGAACTGTTACATCATGTTCTTCAAGGAGTTTAATATAGGCATTGTTGATGAATTCATGTCAATGCTTGGGAAACTGTCACTATTGGTGATTATCAACTGCACTATGTTGACAATTTCAATGTCACATATGGCCTTTCCGATGGCTTCATTTTCAGACGAACAAGTGTTTGTACTCTGGAAAGATCAATGTGTCTGGTTTCCTTTCTGAAACAGGTCAGATGGTATTTACAGTTTTGGGCAAATGCATCCATGGCATCAGAAAGGAGTGCCAATCTTGCGTGGACGTCTTCATTTGTGCTCAGTTCCTTTATCTGTAAGAACTTCCTTCCCATAGCTCACTGCAAACTTGATGCAGTTTTTCCACACTACTGCCCTGACAGAAATCACACAATTCCTGATCAACGTTTTCCTTGTTTTTGGAGTTGACGGTACAGAACTTGTACTTGGCCTCCTCTCTTTTTGTTCACTGTACATTTTAAATCTTCTTCATGATTCTTTCAGCTTTCTCAAGGTTAGCTTGGTTACAAAGTGATTTGTAACATTTTTTCTGGTAGCGATATTCTGCCCCTGCAACAATGTTCATCTGCTTTACTCTATCATGAATGTTAATGTTTTACCAAGTCTAGCCCATCTTTCACTGAACAATTTAATATTGTTTAGAGATATTTCACTTGTTAATGAAAATTCATCTTTCCATTTTTCTGCACAAATGATGCACTGTTCCATATTTCAATTGGTCAGATGTTTGCTCTCATGGTAACAGACAACATGGCTCGGCATCAGCTTGAGCCCTGCAAAACAACAAGAGTTCATAATTAGTATCACTAGGATGAAACAATCCAGAAAACATCATCATATCAGTTGATATGTGTGGTCAATATCATGTTTTTAACATTTTTCTGTGATTTTGGCAGCGATTTTGAAAAGCGCCCCCAGGTGGTGAAATATGACACTGAAAATTGGAAGACAAGTTGAAAGTGATTCAGTATGATGTCCTTGAACAAATAAAAGTGAAAAATCAAAGTTGGCAAATTTATTGAAGTACTGATCAGATAGTGACAACTGCTGCCTGACTATACTGCCCAAGTCACTCGTGGCCCGATTTTGATTTTCGAAAAAATTAATTTTATGATTTTTCTAAAATTTCAAAGTCCCGTTGCTAGGCAACGGTGGTGTCCATAGCAACGGTTCTCATTTGCACACAACTAGGTCATGGTATGAACCTACCAACCAAGTTTCATCGAAATCACCATTGTATTAACTGAAATCGCCATTTTAAATACTGGAATAAGGGTAGAACAAATCTCAAAAAAAACAATTTTTCGACTAGATCGACTACCCAACAAACATATCGACGGAATACTGATAATAAGGGTAGACTACATTGACTACCCAACAGACAGACACACAGACATAAATATAGTGGTCACTCTGGCTGGTGCTCGTGAACCAATATTCCATGGTTCCGTCCCTCTATTATTATTACATTAATGATTATTCGAAGCTGGCATTTGATATTTACTATGATTTTACCATTTTTAAAACCATTTTGAACTCCATCTTGGATTTTATGGATGGCAACAAAACATAAATCACCACATAGGCCTATTAGTTTCTAATAATCAGGAACATATATTACAATGAATCCAAATATTAACTTACTGTATATTATTCTGAGTTTCAAGCTGTTATATACAATTTTCTATGATTTTGCCTATTGTGGCGGCCATTTTGGATGCCATCTTGGAATTTAAGCATTGTAACAAAATTCAATCACTAGATATTAGTTACTAATGATGAGAAACACATTATTCCAATGAATAATTTACAATTTTGTTACAGTTTTTAGCTGTTATATATAGTTTTCTATGATTTTGCATATTTTGGTGGCCATTTTGAACGCCATCTTGGCCTTTTTAAAATGTCAACAAAGCCCAATTATCAGAAACTAGTAACTAATAATCAGGAACCAAATCCCAATGATTATTTTTCTAATTTTTCACATTTTTGAGATGTTATATACCATATTCTATGATTTTACCAATTGTGGCGGCCATTTTGGACGCCATCTTGAATATCGCCAGAGTACCGGAATTTTTTTTTGTTAACATCTCAAATGTGTAATAGGACCATAAAAGGAAGCTAGAAAAGTTGGTTTGGTAGAGTCCTGGAGGGGTGCACGACACCCTCCGTAAATACTTGACTCTCATATATATTTATTACCTGCACATATAAGTGAACAAACTAATAACACATAAAATACATTGTTTAAGTAATTTAGAGATAACACATGAAAATGTAGGCCTGGGGTCGACAAAGACCCTGTTAATAGGATTAGGTTTAAAATATTATTTTCCGTTCCGTTTTTTTTTTTCTTCAAAAATACAACAACGTGATGCTTTCTGGCCCATTTATTAAGTGGTAAAATTAGAACATCATTAAAGTACTGATCTAACAATCGTAAATATGTGGTTTTGTTCAAAATAATTGGCCAAATAAAAATATTGCAGATTGTGCTCCTTAGCCAAATTAAAATAATGGTCAATAGGTTAAGCCAAGGGTGTCGGCCCAAGGAGAATATATTTATTTTTGTGATTAATGTGGTTTTTCGATCACTTATTTACCTCGTTTTGGAGACTGAGGGCCCAAGGTGCTGGATCTAGGTGTATATGTGAGCCATAAACTGCATCAACACACTACTATCATCATCAAAGTTCCTCACTCTTTACAGAACATCAGTTCTGCCAAAGCAGTTTCTTGTCAGAGTTACAATTTTGAACTTATCGCCACTCAGCTGCAGGATACTCAACTGGTACAGGGATTTGGAATTTAGCCAGGGTGCTAGGATAATTCATTCATCTTTGCAAAAGACTCTGTGGGATCTTCATCCATCAACCAATTCCAGGAGACTGGACACCCAGATTAACATGTATCGGAGGGACGGCACACACACTTTGATGACTCACCCTACCTGCAAAACACCAGGATGACAATTTATACCTGGCGAGATTCAAACCTAGGCTAGACGGCTCAAAGATAAGTCCCATATGTCAAAGCTAACCTACCAGCCCACATGTCAATTGGAAGAAAGTATTTTGGCTTTGAATTGCTTGGTAGAGTGACTATGCGCAAGGTAGCGTGACCTGGTCTTAATCACAACTGATGGTCAGAAATTAGGCCATTGGAGAAGAAGGAAGAAGATGGATTTGACATCTACTGCTGTGATGGATTCCATGACCTTGCTGATGATTGAAAGATTTGGGAGAAGGACCAGATGAATTGCTTTGAGGTTCACCCCTTCTGTTACATTATTAGTTTGACTGGATTACTGATGGATAAAGAGCTCAAAGATACTGCAAGTAATTACCTTAAGTTACATACAGTCTTTTCTTATTCTACTGTCTTAGATGACTTTACTTCACATAAATAGAAAAATATGACTTCTTACAAAGAGATCTTACATTCATAAGCAGTTGGACAAACTAGAAGTATTAACATGACCTCGAAAATGTCGAAGTTACACAGCAGAATAATCTAATATTCTTGAAGCACCAAACGCCTCACTCACTCAGTTGTGTGCAAACATTCTCCTCGGAACCTGCCATGATATAAGTCCATTAAAACAAAAAACAAACTATGAAATGAATAATTTTCAGTTGATTTTTCTCTTTAACAATTTTATTGCAGAAGACTTTTTGAGTTATTTATTCATTTGGTGTTGAGTGAGTAACATGAACAAGCTCATAGATAAACCACGTGATGGAAGGTTGATGAGGAAGACATAATAATACACCAATGTATTTAATATATGAATTACAAGGATTGTGGTGGAAATTGGACAAATCAACTTTGCATTTGAACACAGAATTTAAGCCTGAAGTCAAAGCATCATGGGACAAATATTTTGACTGAAACATTAAATATGCTCTTTCAATGTTTGTGACCTATGTCATTAGTTTAACAGCTACCTCCAATCTTTTTTGCTTTCAAAACATTTGGATGGTCTGTTTGCTTGACCAGATGAATAATATAGCTAATGATGCTGTGATCCTTGTTTCAAATCCCATATATTGTGTTGTTTTGTCTTTTGTCGATTGACAAAATTGGGAACATTGGAAACTCTTTTAGTCATGCAAGCCCAGCATTGGCTTAACAGTTAAGGCAGATTGCTTAAGATCTTCGGGTCTTGAATTTGAGGCCCTCTTTACCATTGAAATAACACCAGGTCGGTTGACTCAGTCTATCAGCCTTCCAAGGTCAGCAAAATGAACACCAGCTTACTGGGGTAATAAGCTATTCGAGTATCCTGCATCAGATTGGTGACCTGTCCAGCATTGTAGACTTTAGCAAAAATGAAACTGCCCTGGCAGCCCTATCTGCCTCACGGTGTGAAAGGATTGGTTATTATTAATTTAGCAATGCTCTGCTTGACCAATGATATTAAGTGTGTTTTGATTTGCAGCAAATACAGATCACTGTGTTGGCACTCAACATCATTGGTCAATTTACACCCTGTGGTTGACTTTAAAAAAAAAAAAAAAAAGAGTCGAAGCTCGTGGAGGAGCTAGCACATAGAACGGATCGGTACGCAACATAACGAAACAAACAGCAGAAGGAAAGGGGGTAACACACACTAGATGGGTTGATGAAAAAATATAGAGACACTTCGAAGGTAAGGGATGTGAGGAAAATGACGACAAGGGAAGAAACAAAGGTGGAGAATATGGATACAGTAGCAAACTTTCAGGAAGGAAACATGAAAGTTGGAAACAGGTGGGCATGGGAGAGTTAATGGAGGTAGAAAATATCATGGTTTTGTTGAGGGATGAGCGGAGATGGTGGTGAACAGCTGTCTTGAAAACCTGAATGAAAGAATGAAATTGAAGAGAACGTGGAAGTTGGTTCCACATGTGGGAAAAAAGAGGAACGAATGAGTGGAGGTGAGCAGTGATCCTGGATTTCGGTAGTTTCACAAAAGGGGTTGTTTGCAAACCTTGTGCACCCTGCAGAAACCTGGAGGAGGGTGGGAGGGGGTGCAAAACATGAAAAGAGCAGAGGGTGCAAGACCAGAAAGGAGATGATTTAAGACAGAACGACCACTGATCTGTCTGCGATGTGAAAGTGAAAGGTCCATAAACTCAGCTTCATCACTGGAGATTCCAATGATCTTGAAGGCCTTGGTTTGCATAGCATCAAGCTGAGCAAGGTATGAGGCAAAGGCACCAGCCAAAAGTGGAGAGCAGTACTTCATCAAGCTCCAGATGAATGCCTTGTAGGTCGATAAGAGTACAGATGTGCCAAGGAGGGACTTTGCACGATGGAGGATGCCAAGTCGGTGACTAGCTTTGGAGACCAACTTAGAGGTGTGGTTTGATCGAGAAAGATCATGTCTGATAGTGAGGCCCAGAAGTTTGAGTGACTAAACTTCTTCAAGAAATGAAAGCATTGTTAAGAAAGTAGATGGGAAGGTTGTCAGACGGTCCTTTTGGCGAAAGAGAGCCAGTTTGTGGGATTTCTCATGATCGAAGGATATTTTCCAATGTTTGACCAGCTCGTTATTCTATCAAGATCTGTAGAGAGGAAAGAGGCTGCTGCCTGCTGATCTTAAGAGGTTATTCCCGCGAGTTAGAGAGATTGTTGATGAAGATAAAGAAATAGCATGGGGCTTATAACACTGCCTTGGGGCACTCCAGCCTTGACAAGGAGAGGAAATGAAAGGATCCATTGAGAGCCACACATGTTGGCTACAAAAATGGAGGAATTCAGTAAGCCAAGTGTGAGTTGGCCTTGGATGTCATAGACAGAGAGTTTCGAGAGCAGGGCGGGTGCCAGACTGTATCGAATGCTCAAGTATGTCTTGCGAAATGCCTTTATCTCATGTGCACCATTGAGGGCCTCCATCCATTATTTGGAGAGCAGAAGCACTGTGCGCAAGGTAGAGTGAGTGACCTGGTCTTAATCACAACTGATGGTCAGAAATTAGGCCATTGGAGAAGAAGATGGATTTGACATCTACTGCGGTGATGGATTCCATGACCTTGCTGATGATTGGAAGTAAGCTGGCTGATAGGTCTGTAGTTAAGGGATCAGTTGTTGTGCCCTGTTTATGAAATGCAGTTATGTTGGCTGATTTCCTAGCAGATGAAGATGACTTGGGGCAAATGATTTAGTGAAACAGATCATGAAAAGGATGAGCAAGAGCAGTAGAGCAGCTTTTTACGACACGTGAATTGATACCATCGCGGTCCAGTTACAGAATCAAAGCTGAGGGCAAATAACTCCTTCATCTTCTCTTGGTGCAAAAAGTTACTGAGTCCAGGGCAGTAGCTGTGTCAGGATAGGTAGGGTACTGAGAGTGAATTGTTGGGGACACAAGATTTGGAAGCAAACACAGAATTGAGGCAATGGTTATTGCTGTTTTCACGAGCTGAGTTTACTGTGGTTGCAGTTTGAAGTGATGAAAGGGATGGAGAGGGAGCTTAAATAGGTACTCCAGAGACAGACGTACAAGATACCTCCAGTTTTGGTGGAGGGAAACAAGTTTGAAAGTTAAAACATGAGGTTGTCAGGATGATGTTTCCTGGCTCTCCTGAGAATGGACACACTTGTTCTTGGCTTTGTGGAAGGATCTGAGATTGCCTTCAGTCAGATTGGCCTTCCAGGAGGAGAAGGTAGGTTGTTTCAAGGCAGCTGCCTCACCACAGGATTCAGTGCGCCATGGGCAGGAGGATGGGTATGATAATTGAATATTAGAGGAGATCAATTTGTGAGAGAGAGAGAGAGAGAGAGAGAGAGAGAGAGAGAGAGAGAGAGAGAGAGAGAGAGAAGAGAGAGAGAGAGAGAGAAGAGAGAGAGAGAGCAGTTTTCTGTGGAAGAATTTCCAGGCAGATTAACATCAAGTGTGGTAGATAGAGGAGACCAGCGCTGAGTGCAATGGCTGCTTTGCAGTCCCTGCCAGTTGCCTGAATGAACTGCCAGGCTCGCTGGTGCTGAGGCTGTTCTCAAAGAATAGCGCAGAGAGATTCTTTTTCAATCTCATTCTTCCCTTCATGTCCTCAAGCCAGCTGTTCACCACCATCTTACGTGGCCTTCCCCATATAAAACCATGATAATTTTCTTCCCCTGTCAACTCCCCACCTCCCCGATCACAAGTCAAGATGTCAGACAAACAAGAAATAGTTTAATGTAATTGTCAAAAGAAAGTTGTTGAAATAGAAAGAAAACGCAAACGGGAACATTGTGTCATTCATATGGCTGGAATAAAGCATGGATTGTTCACATATTTTTCAGACGACGAATCAAAATGATAGATTGGCACTTCTCAAAAATATATGGGATCGTCGCTTAGCTGAACCACCAGGTTCTTCATATCGAATTACAGAT
>CM068952.1:130029653-130050559 GCA_035128595.1 Eptatretus atami | reverse complement strand
TATTGGAAAGTAGACAGTGTAGAAGAAAACCATTCTGTTTACAAACTGAAAATTTGGCCCCATATTTCTGTGGACATGGCTCTGCCCGATCCTTGTGACCAACAATCTCTGCACTTCGCCCCATTAACTTTCCCCCTGTATCGCCATTATAATTACTGATAGGCCACAGTCTCCAAAAAGATTGGCCCATCGGGCACACCAATGAATATGAATGAACACAGCGGGTTAATCCCAAATTAAAATTATGTATCGCACAAAGCAGCAGCATCCAACCTTGTCGGGGAGACAAAAGTGACTGGAAACCCATCCACATCGCAGAATGACAAATACCAACAGACTACCATGAATCACTGGTGCGTTTTAAAAAAATTCACAAACAATGAAAAACAAGGATTGTTCTAATAGATTGGCACAGATACATAAACAGAAGTTTTCAAACAAATAGCTACATTCAGACATTTGTAAAAGTTTTGGGTGGTCTGTTTAGCCAAACGTTATGGTCGGGTTGTCGGCGACTAAACCAACAATGCTCACTGACTTTGCTATTGAGGACGGTGACTGTGACACCCTGCCAGGATGAAAAACAGCACCTGACCAAGCGCGGATGAGCTACCTTCGAGACCAGTGGCCATCCAGTACGAAGATGGTGTCTCCAAAAACACCCAATGGCGATAGGAAAATTTATTTTTTCGATATGGCGATAGGATAGGCTCTAAGAGAGCTCCTCCTTCTCCTCCTTCTCGTCTTTCTCATCCTGACAAAACCTTTAGGACGCGGCTCTTTTATATACAGGATCCGGATCTCCTTAAATACTAAACACCTGTACACATCCTCGCATTGAGGGTGCCTTTTGAGAGCGTCTATCATGAACTTTTAAATATATTCGGACATTTGCTTTAAAGTTTCTAAAAGTTCACGTTACTATTTAAAGATTATTCCATTTAATGTGTTGTAATTTCATAAATAGACTATTTTCTCGCCATGAACGAGGAGCCTCTTTGACGGGTCTCGCTATTGGCTCCATCAAGGCACGTGACGAAATATCGGAAGTTGTTGTTATTGTTATTGTGATCAAAATGCTGATGTTTCGACTTTCTGTAATGAATTTTTAGCCGCATCGCGTTGCGAACGCTGGCTCTAGGAGAGCTCCGCGTTGTTCTTCTTCTTCTGGTGAAGACAAAACCTTTAGGACGCGGCTCTTGGACACATTTGTCCTTGTTTCATGATAGGGTGAAGGTTTTGCCAGTTTTTCGTCCTCTTCTTTTTCTCTGTAGCCCTTCACATTTAGTGGCTTTCAGCCTTGTTAATGGTGAATTGCAATAAAATAAAAATACAGCACAGTAGAAAGATCACTTAAGGGTGGCTTGCTCGCCTCTGAGTTGTCTTTATGCATTTGATTGCCAAAGGGTAATGATTTGTCTGGAGAACACCACACTTCTTGATGTGTCACAATTTTCTATGCTCGTCAGAAGACAAAATGCTTGCTGCATTATCGGGTTTTTTGTGCACATTGTCGAGGCTCGTAGAAGACCTAGTACACTGAACAGATCAAGATGTAATAGACAAAAACAGAATGCAAAACATGCACGTATGGAGAAGGAAACTTCAAGGAAGACAAAGCTGAAAAATTTGGAGGGTTTTGGGTGGGGTTAACGATCGTAGAAAATATCATGGTTTTGGATTAGGGATGATGTGAGAAGGCAGTGAACAGCTGTCTTGAACACTTGGAGGGAAGAATGAGAATAAAAGGATGTGGAAGTTAATTCCACAAGCAGAAAATCAGAGGAACAAATGAGTGGAGGTGAGCAGTGATCGTGGATTTAGATAGTTTTGCCAGAAGAGGGTTTATGGTGGACCACGTGGGCCCTGCTGGGGGTGTGGACACCTGGGGAGGTGGGGACAAAGCACAGAAAGCACAGAGGGTACAAGACCAGAAAGGAGGCAGTCGAACAGAGAGTGACCACCGTCCTGTCTGTGATGGCGAAGCGATAAGCCCACAGACTCAACTTCAACACAGGAAATTCTAATGATCTCGATGGCCTTGGTTTCCACACCATCAATATGAGCAAGGTGTGAGGCAGGGTAGTCAGCCCAGAGGGGAGAGCAGTACTCCATCATACTGTGGATGAAGGCCTTGTAGATGGATCACAGTTCAGTTGTGCCAAGGAAGGACTTTGTGCAATGGAGAACGGAGAATGCCCAGTTGATGGCTGGCTTTGGAGGCCAATGTTGAAATGTGGTTTGTCCAAAACAATTTGCACTTATTTGCAGATTCTAAAGATCTCATTATAATTTTCCAAGAAAGTAGGTCTTTGGGTTGACCAAGTTGCCTCTGCTGTTGGAGAGATGTCCACTCATATATCGCCTTGATGATGGACTCCAAAAATAATGTTTGTTTGAATGTTTTTAAAAATGGTTTTGGCTGTTTGTGATGAACTTGGGCTGGATTTTGAAACCACTCATTACTTGTACCATTGAGTCAAGATGTCCATCAGCTGA
The DNA here is from genome assembly GCA_035128595.1 of Eptatretus atami. Classification (NCBI taxonomy): domain Eukaryota; kingdom Metazoa; phylum Chordata; class Myxini; order Myxiniformes; family Myxinidae; genus Eptatretus; species Eptatretus atami. The sequence continues at coordinate 130,048,060 of CM068952.1, read as the reverse complement.
TCAGTATATAGCAATGTGAGTTTCGAAATATTTAACATTTTGTTATTCAGTATATATTATGACTCCCTGAGACAAAAAAATCTCCACTTGTACACGACAAAATTTGCCCCATTTGGGTGTTAAAACCAAATTATTCAAATCTAAGACACTTTAAAGTGGCTTGGGGGAACAGGCAGGAGAATGTTGCAATGAGGATTCTAATTGGAAAATAAGCACAATGGAACAAATCCAGGGGAAATGAGTGGGCACAAGACCGCCGTCTGTAGACCCAGATTGATCGTGCTTTAATGAGTGAGCATGATGTTCGGTGTGAGGAATGACGGGTGTTCCAGGGTGAGGACAAAAGGAAACATCGTTTGTGATGAAAAGGAAGGGCAGATGCATGCCTTTCTTTCTATGCAAACGAGTGTCTGACACAGAGCGACCATACAACTCCTCATCCCCATTTACAAGGTCTTTATATCATCCCTATGAATCACAATTTTCAAAAACATTTAAAATAATCTACCAGGGTGATTAAAATTAGACCGAGAGTTTTATTTAATCTCGTAACTAGGCAATTCAAAATGAGGATGTCCACAAAACTGGTGCAGGACACCATTTTGAACAGCCTATCATTTGTCAAAAACTTACTTTTAAGGTGCTCTTTAACACAAATGCATTTGACAGGCAATCATCACCCTATTGTATCATCAGTCATGTGTAAATTTAAGAAGGCATGAATGATGTTTTCACTCATGACTTAAATGGCACTCGGTAGAGCGCATATCTCCGCTAGGTTGAAGAGTTTACATTTTGTAACCCACTGATAGGAATTTGGATCCGGACCTCCAAAATTGAATCGGCTTGTTCTTGTCACCTCCCCAACTCATCCATCCACAACTTCTTGAGATATCGTGCTATATATCGTTCATCACCAAAATCTAATAATTTTGTCCTTGGCACACACCAAACCTGTCCACTAAGTTTCGTCTGAACTCATCCATTACTTCTTGATATATCCTGCTCACACTCATAGACAGACAGACAAACTGATAAACCAGATATCATCTGTTTAACAGAATCCTTTCTCCCACAGGACGTCCCTGACTCCTTAGTGTCTCTCCCCAGTTATTGTCTCCTCCAATTTGATAGGCCTGAACCATGCCCCAGCGGTGGAGTTGCACTTTACATCAATAACTCAATTTCTCAATGCCCCTGTACTGACCTTGCACCTCCCAATCCCCTGGAGTTTTACCTTTGGCTTCAACTTCTCCTCTGCACCCACTTCTTGTTCATCTGTGTGTTGTGCCATCTTCATAACAGTGATGACTGCATCTGCATCGATCTCAGACAACATGGGCAAACTTTTAACCCCTCATCCCAACTCTCTCTTCCTCATATATGGTGATTTCAATTGTCACCATGCAACTTGGCTGGGTGTTGGTACCTATCTCACCAGCTATGGCACATCAGCAAAGAACTTCTGTGACTCCATGGGACTGACTGAATCTGTGAACTTTCCAACCAGGATTTCTCCAAATGGCAAATCCTCCCTTCTGGACGGTGATGACTACCTTTACCACAAATGTCTCCTGCTAATCCTCTACTCCAATTGGTTCATCTGATCAAAAGCTGTTGAAAGCCAACATCTCTCTGGATATACTCAGAGAGCTACCTCAACACCGGCAAGTCTGGCCTTTCACTCAAGCAGACTGGCAGGGACTGCAAGCAGCCACCACTCTTCAGGACTGATCTTCCATATCTACTTCCCCTGATATTATCTCAGTCAGGGAATTCTTCCACAGAAATCTGCTTTCTCTCTCATTCACAAATTTATCCCATCCCTTCTTCAATTATCCTACCCATCTTCCCACCCATAGTACAGTGCATCCTGTGTGAGGAAGTTGTTCTGAAACAACTTGCCTTCTCTTCCTGGAATGCTAATCTGACCGAAATCAGTCTCAGTGCATTCCAAAAAGTCCACAACAAGTGTGTGTCCCCTCTCTAGAAAGTGAGATAACATCTGTACAGCCTCAAGAATGAACTTTCAAACTTGTCTTCCTCCTCTAATGCCTGTTGATGCTTTGTTAAGTCTGTCTTTGGTATATGCTCCCCTTCCATCTGTTCCATCTCTTCAAATGGCACCACAGCTGACTCCATTCGTGAAAATGCTGAATGGCTCAATTTTGTTTTTGCTTCCAAATCTTGTGTCACCAACATCTCACTCTTGGAACCCATCCTTCCCTGTTGTACCCAGCTGATCCTGTACTCTTTATTTTGCACTTGAGAAGGTGGACATGGTTATTTCAACCATCGACTCTGACTCTGCTACTGGACCGGATGGCATCAGCTCACGTGTCTTAAAAACCTGCTCTGCTGCTCTTGCACATCCTCAGTCTGCCCTTTTCACCCTCGGTCATCTTCAGTCTGCTTGAAAATCCACCAACATCACTGCATTACATAAAAAGGTGCAATAACTGATCCCCTTAACTCCAGACCTATCAGCTTACTTCCAATTTCAGCAAGGTCATGGAATCCATCATCACAGTTGATATTAAATTCTTTCTATTCTCGAATAATCTCATTTCAGATCACGAATTTGGTTTCAGATCAGGTCACTCTACCTTGGACATGCTCCTTATAACCCACCCAACAATGGATGGAGGCCTTCACTGTCAGATATGAGATCAGTGCCGACTCTGTACATATCTCATGCTTTTGATACAGTCTACCATCTTGCCTTACTCTCTTAACTCTCTGCTTATGGCATCCAATACCAAGTCCACACATGGCTCACTGACTTCCTACACTCTCGTAATCAACGTGTAGCTCTCAATAGAATCTCTTCATCTCCTCTCCCCTATCAAGATTGGAGTGCCCCAAGGCAGTGCTCTGGGCCCAATCCTATTCCTGACCTTCAGAAATGATCTTTCTGACTCTGAAAAATCCCCTTTACCGATTTGCTTATGATTCGACCCTGTGCCTTGACATCCCTCATCCTGAAGACAGCTGGCTGGAGCCTCTTCCCTCTCTTCAGACCTTGACAAAATATCAAGCTTTTCAAACTTGTGGAATATGTCTTTCAGTCCTGACAAAACTCACATTCTCAGTATCTCTCTCCAAAAGGACAGTTTGGCAAACGCTGATCCTATCGACTTTCTCAACAATCCCCTATATTACTTTTTGGCTACATCGCCAAGGCTCGGATGAGAGGCTCTTGAGGAAGTTCAGTGATTCAAACTCTTTGATCTCACTGTGTCACAGGTAAAGTATATGCACACCTTCAGGGGTTTCTTTCCCTTCACTTTGCTCTTCCCTTTGTCAGGTCAAGACAGATTAGATCCGTAACTTGCTACATGTACCATGTAAACCTGTACTAACCTGTTTCATGGTTGAGTTGTCAGCAACTAAACCGTCTCCCCAACCAAGATTCCAGGTGAGGAGGGTGTATGGATATGGACACCCAGCAGGATGAAAAACAAAACCTGTCAAAGTGTGGAGGAGCTCCTTCTGAAATAACATCCATCCGTATCTAGTGCCCAACTGTGTCAGCGGATGTCCTGCTACAGGTGGTTGGCTTTTTTAGGAGGTTGGTGGCAGGATTTGCACTCCAGCCACTGTGTAACCCTTAACTCCACAAAACACAAGAAAAAAATCTGAAAACCCACTCCGTTGGAGCACCTCCTGTGCAGCTACCCTTTGCAGGGCAACTCACCAGCTGATGGGATTGGGGCAAAACCTTCGGAACCCCCACTCCTTGATGATAGGAGGAAAGCCATGGGGTAACATTCCCAGGTCAGATTGCGGTAAAGTGTCAGAGTGGTGCTGAAGCGTCGTCCACCAGATGCCGGTGTCCTTGGATTAACCTGATGCGGTACCTTCAGGTGGATGCCTGGAATGTCCCATCCCAAAGACAGGATGATCACTTGTCTCTGTTATCACATGAGCTCAAGTGTTTGGACATTGGTATTGCAGCACTCTCGAAGGTTCGGAGAACGGGTAATGGCGAGATCATGGTAGGTGGATGCACCTACTATTAGTCGAGTCACTCTGATGGATACCATACCCAAGGAGTTGCTGTCGCTGTGTGCAATAAGCTGACTCCAATGATAATTGAGTTAATACTGGTCAACGAGCATATTATGAGACTTAGGGATCGTCGCTCCGTGGGTGTCATTTCCCTGGTTTCTGTATATGCTCAGACTGAAGCAAGTGATCTCACCGTGAAGGACGCATTCAATGCCACGCTAGATTCTGTGGTTGATCAGTGCCCCAGGCGAGATACTCTTCTTGTCTTGGGGGATTTCAATGCATCGACTGGAACTGATAGGGATGGTTATGAGACAGGTGTTGGTCCCCATGGGTCTGGAACTGTGAACGTGAATAGCACTAAGTTCCTTGACTTTGCAAGAAATCATAGACTTAGGGTGGCTGGTTCATGGTTTCAGTGCCCACAGGCTCATTACTGAACTTGGTATGCCAACGCTGGCAGTGTGGCGAAGGGAACTGCCCATGTGCTCATTGATGGGGGAGGATGTTCCAGAACTGAATGGTCTACCGGAGTGCTCACTCAGTTCCTTAATACCGACCACAGGCTTGTGGTAGCACCTCTGAAGTTGCATCTTCAATGCAAAAGAATGGTACCATCCCAGCCTAGGCTGGATGTTGGCAAGCTCAAGGATGAGAGGGTGGCTGAGGAGTTTGCGAACAGGCTGAGTGGAAATTTGGGGGGTCTGGTTGCTTTGGGGAATACTGAAGAGTTGTTTAGTGCCTTTAAGACCACCATCCTTGATGTTGCCGGTGGATGTCTTGGAACTCAACATGGGGCGAAGAAGAATTTTGTCTCTCAAGGGACAATGGATACCATTGACCAGAGTCGCAGGCCAGGCTTAATGGCAGAGCTGAGCTGAACAGGGAGTTGAGGCGTAAAACTGTATGTGCGCTGAGAGTGGACAAGGAGGTCTATGTGCAAGGCATCTGTGAGGGGGTAGAGCCTCACCTGTGGTCAAGTGATTCTTATCCTGCTAAAGGGGAATTCACGCATTGCATTCCTCCAAGTTCGTCCCTCAGTGTACTGCAGTTAGAGCGGAGGGTGGTGGGCTCTTGACAGAGGAGTCCTAAGTGAAGGCGTGCTGGACCGGTTACTTTGAGCAGCTGTACCAGGCTGATCCACCAACTGTTGAGTTAGATGTCAGGGGTGTTACTATCCCAATTTCTGACCCTCCAATCAACTGTGATCCACCTTCGTTTATGGAAACACAGGTTGCGGGGAACCGTGTGAAATGGGGTAAAGCTCCTGGGATCTGTGGCTTCCATGCTGAACTTCTTAAGGCTGATGGAAATGATGTACTCATGTTGTTGCATGCAGTTCTGTGCTCTGCCTGGAACACAGGCATCATCCCAACTGACTGGAAGAGGGGCCTTGTTGTCCCTCTCTGGAAAAGGGGAGGGTGATCGTCAGGATGGCAACAACTATCGAGGGATGACGCTGCTCTCAGTGCCAGGCAAGGTCTTTGCTCGGATAATTCTTGATTGGTTTCGCCACCATCTGCTTCAGCTCCAGCACCCAGCGTAGTCAGGCTTTACACGAAAGAGGTCAATGATTGACCGTATCCTTGCCCTTCGGGTCCTCACCGTCCGCAGATGAGGGTTTCAGCAGGGACTGCTTGCAGCCTATGTTGATCTCTGCAAAGCATTTGATTCATTGAATTGTGATGCCCTCTGGAGGATTCTTGGTCTTTGTGGTGTGCCACTCACACTTATCAATCTGATGACTGAACTACATTCTGGTACTTAGGGCTGTGAGATGTGGTGATACCATCTCCAACTTATTTCCAGTTGTCACTGGAGTTCTTCAGGGGTGTGTACTGCACCGCACACTTTTCAGTGCTTTTATGGACTGGATTCTGGGGAGGATGTTGGAAAGATCAAGCTGTGGTGCATCGTTTGGGAATGTCAAGATCTTTGACCTTGATTTTGCAGACAATGCAGTCATTTTTGCGGAGACTCTGGATATCCTTTTGGGGTCCCCTGAGGTGCTGAATGAGTCAGAGCCATTGGGTTTATGGGTTTCCTCGGTCAAAACTAAGATCCAGGCTTTCAGTGACATCTTGGATGCTGCAATATTGTCTGCACCTGTTTGTGATGAGTATGTTGAGGTCATGGAGAAAGTCACTTGCTTTGGTAGTGATATTCATGTCTCCGCTGGCTGTGAGCCAAAGGTCAATAGACGTCTGGGTTGGGCTTGGGTAGTCATGGATTCACTGGATCAAGGGGTTTGGCGATGTTGATACCTGTGCAGGGGGACGAAAGTCTGAGTCTTCAGATCCTTCATGCTTCCAATCTTGCTCTACGGATGTGAGACTTGGACTCTGACCAGGGATCTGAGATGGAGACTTCATTCCTTTGGTACCAGGTCTCTTTGGAGAATCCTTGGCTATTGCTGGTCAGACTTTGTGTCCAACGAGCGGTTACTGAGAGAGACTCAAATGAGATTTGTTACCTGCATAGTCCGTGAGCATCAGCTACGGCTGTATGGTAATGTTGTTCATTTTCCTGATGCTGATCCTGCTCACCCGATTCTCTCAGCGAGGGAGCCTTGTGAGTGGAGGAAGCCAATGGGCTAACCACGTGCCTCCTAGTTGCAGCAGGTTAATCGGCATCTCAAGGAGATGGGGATGGGCCAGGCATCTGCCTCGGGGATGGCCAGATGGAGGCCCCTGGAGTACCAGCGGAAAGTGGATGTCGTGACATGCTGCTCCAGAGCATGCTCCCATACCTGACCTAATATCGTTTTTTTGCCCAATCTCTCAATGGTGAAGAATCACTGAAAAAAAATTGAAATTCTCGTCTCCAGAACCAGATCTGGATCTTCACCCAAATCTCATCAATTCATCCATGTCAGAATTTAAACCTGTCCATGTTTTGGCCGAATCAGTTAAAAACTTTTTGAGATATCCTACTCACAGACAAACAGACAGACAAGCCGGTAGGCGGCGATGGGTCGCTGAGCATGGAAACTATAAGATATAGAGCAAAAATGGATGTCATATAGCGGATAGGAATCACCTTAAGATTATGCATATCAAATCTCATCCAGTTCCATCTACTGATAACTACTCGGTATCCATTTGAATGAAAAGTACCGAAAACGCGGTTTGAAATCGGAAATCCCCAAAGTTCGAGTGGGTGCTGTGGGTGAACAAAGATCTAAATAGAAAATCCGGCTTGATCGTTTGTGCACAATGTATTCCAGATGATTAGTGTGAATTTTCATAACCATCCGACCATAACCCTGGGAAGAGTAGCATTTGGCGCGAAGGCACCTCCAGCTCTCGCATATTATCGATTTTTGCACTAATTGACTTTGACCCCTGACCTAAGCGAAATCGGTCAATATGTCCTGAGGCAAAGTTGTAGTACTCATTGAGTACCATGAACCTGCAAAGTTTCATTCGTATCGATCAGCATCAACCTGGTCGCTAGGGGGCCTTCAATTTTTGCCAATTTTCGCGCATACCCTAATTGTCGGGGGAGCCGCGGGTAAAGTATTCCATATATCACAAAAACCGGAATATATTTGATAGAGCATCACCTGTAGATCATTCGTGCCAAATTTCATAACCCTACGTGGGATAATGGCTTTCGGAATTGATTTCGCGTGAACGGTACCGATTTTGAAGGTTTTTCGGTTGTTGCTAGGGAACCAAAGCGTCCCAAGCAACCATCACAATTTCCAAAGCACTAGGTCATAATATGTACCTACCACCCGAGTTTGGTCAAAATCCGCCCACGTTTACTACCAATTATGCTGATGACAAACGAACAAACATCCAAACAAACATCCAAACAAACAGACAGAATTACTGACAATAAGGGTCACCTATTTTGGCGACCCAACAAACAGAAGTGAAAACATGACGTACATCCATCCACCTTTGGTGGCAGAGGTAAAAATTCAAGTGGCTGAAAAAGGATAATTTAATTATCTTGTGTTATGCTGGTGAATGTTACGTAAATGGTCTTCGACACGTTATCAACAGGAAACTCTTTTTGAGCTATGCAACAATTGAATTATTTTCACAAATTTCAGAAAAAGGAAGTAAAGCTCACGACGAAGACAGTACATTCTCATAACAGAAGGGTAGTAAAGAGTAACACCAATCAGGAAGGATAAAAAACATCTGAATGGTCATAAAGATAGAGATTGTAATCCAAATTGAGAATAAATTTCTCAATCTTTTCCTGAAACTCATTCCCACAAGCTTTCTTCAAAATTGTACTGATATAAAAAATGCAAATGTCTCCACACCTCCCTATTTATTGTTGCTATTTCAATTAATGTTGCATTCCCATAGAATTGCACACTATCTTGTTCTTTTTGTGGGTGAAAATAATGGGTTTTTTTTTCACAAGATTGATTATGTGCATTGTTATTACATATTCTACTTCTCTCATGGTCGCAATTATTCGCACCTTTTTCTGTGGTCGTTTGGGAAACGTTTTTGGCCCAAATATTTCACAAACCAGCTGGCCAGGTCTGACAGTCATCTGAATGTGGTAGCAATTTGGAATTTAACCTGGGTGCCAGCATTTTGCGAAAGACACCTTGGGATCTTTAATGTCCACCAACAAACAGTGCTGGCAGACGGTTTAACGTCCTTCTGAGATGGCACACACATCACTGTCTTGTCCTGCATGCGAAACACGAGGATGACTGTTTAAAAATTGGTCGAGATGAGAACTCAGGATGACAGCTTAAAGGAGAGTGGGCATACCTGTAATCCATCAGTCAGCCCATTGAATATGCTTTGTTGTAATTTTATATTTAACTTTCAATATATTTGAGCCTGCAATTCTTATCAACATATAATTGGTAAAGTTGATCATTCCTCCCACACGCTTCCATCTGCCGGAATGAAGAGCGAGTCTTGCTGGTGAAGACGAGTGTCGATCTGCATCGGCGAACATGAAGAACCACGTTTGACATGAACAGGACGTTGATTGTGAAATGATAACTGCAAAGGGAAGCAGACATTTCGGGTGTTAACCCTTCATCAGAGCAAAAGAGGTTGACGACGAAGGCAATTTTGCTCCGACGAAGGGTTAGGTTGGAAACATCAGCTGCTCGTTGCTTCCTACGGTAGAATTAACAATACCTTAACCAACATCCTGTTGATTATCTCTGCCACTGAAGGTGGGCAGAGGTTATGTTTTCACCGCTGTTTGTCTGTCTGTCTGTTTATCTCTTTGTGAGCAGGAATATCACACAAAGTTACAGATGGATATGGACTATATGTGGTGGATGAGTTTGGGTAGGTGACAATAACAAGCTGATTAAGTTTTGGTTCAGGTTTGGTTGCAGATCCAGCCTATCAATGGGCGACAAAACGTAAACTGTTGAGCCTCGGTAAGGTATGCGCTCTACCTTGTGCCATTCTCGTTACCTGGCACACGCGAAGCCAAAAGCGGGGCTTCGCAATTGGTTCATATCTGTCCGTCCATCCGTTTGTCTATCTTATCAGTTTATGATCGTCAGTTTATGATCGAGGAACACCTCATTTAAATTGAATGTTATATTTTGAAGATGAATCAGGACATGAATAGGAAGAAAAGTTTGCCGTTTTACCGTACTTTGGCTCTGAATTTGTCCTGATTTCGCATGCGCAGAGAGGTGTGAGATAATATTTTTACTGCCTGCCTGCCTGGTAGTCAAGCAATATTGAAAAACATTCCAAATAGGAAATTTACTGTTTTTAAGGATGTTATAAAGGACGCAAACAACAAGCAGGAAGAACTAATGAACTGTGCCCACAGAAAGTCTACACCCCCTTTCAATATTTTCACCTTATGTTGCCATATAGTCTGGAATTAAAATTGCATCAAATCAGACTTTTTCCACCTTTATTTACACATCGTAACCCACAACTTCCAAATAAAAAACAAATTCTCCAAATTTCGGAAAATTAATTTAAAATACAAAACTAGAATACCTCGGTTGGATAAGTGTCCACCCCCCTGAGTTAATACTTGATGTAAGCACCTTTGACAGCAATTACAGCTGTGGGTCTGTTGGGATATGTCTCTACCAACTTTGCACACCTTGATTTGGCAATATTTTCCCATTCTTTTATACAAAAAAGTTCAAGCTCACTTAAGTTGTGTAGGGAGCATTGATGGACAACAATCTTCAAGTCATGCCACAGATTTTTGATTGGATTTATGTCAGGGCTCTGATGAGGCCATTCAGGGGCATTTATCTTTTTGTTCCTTAGCCACTCAAGTGTAGCTTTGGCTGTGTGCTTCGGGTCATTGTCAAACTGAAAGGTGAACTTCCATCCCAATTTCAGCTTTCTTGCAGAGGGCAGGAGATTTTCCTCTTGGATTTGTCTGTATTTTTTCCATCCATTTTCCCTTATATCCTGACCAGTGTCCCAGTCCCTGCTGATGAGAAACATCCCCATAACATGATGCTGCCACTAACATGCTTCACAGTAGGGATGCTGTTCTTTGGGTGATGTGCTGTGGTGGGTTTGCACCAAATGTAACATTTTGCATTTAGGCTACAAAGTTCCGCCTTGGTTTCGTCAGACCACAAAACCCTCTGCCACATGGCTTCAGAATCTCCGGAGTGGTTTTTTGTATGCCTGAAAAGTGATTCAAGGTGGGCTTTTTTGAGTAATGGCTTCCTTCTTGCCACCCTACCGGACAGGCCAGACTTGTGGAGTGCTTGGGATGTTGTTGTCACATGCACACAGTGACCAGTCTTTGCAATAAAGGCCTGTAGCGCTTTCGAAGTTGCCATTGGCCTCTTAGTGGCTTCTCTGATCAGTCTCCTCCTTGCTTTCTCATCCAGTTTGGAAGGACAGCGTGATCTAGGCAGGATCTCGGTGGTACAATGCACGTTCCACTTCTTAATGATTGGCTTGACTGTGCTACAAGGGATATTCAAGGCCTTTGAAATAAAAAAATTCCCATCCCCTGATCTGTGCCTTTCCACAACTTTATCCCAGAGGTTGTTTAAAAGATCATTGTGCTCATTGTTGAGTCTTTGCTGTGAAATCCACTTCCCAGCAGAGGAAACCTTCAGGAACAGCTGATTTTATTCTGAAATAATCAGAATCACTAAAATTTAACACAGGTTGAAGCCAATTAACTTGTGTGATTTTAAAGGTTACACCTGAGCTAATTTACAATTGCTATTATAAGGGGGTGTACACTTATCCAACAAAGATATTCCAGTTTTGTATTTTTAATACATTTTCTGAAATTTGTAGAATTTGTTTTTCACTTGGAAGTTGTGGGTTACGATGTGTAAATTAAGGTGGAAAGTCAGATTTGAATCAAATTAAATTGCAGGCTATAAGGCAACAAAAGGTGAAAATTTTGAAAGGGGGTGGAAACTTTCTATATGCACTGTAACACGTTAGATAGGGTGATGTAAGAGACACTGGGTAAAATGGTGGTAAAATCCAGAATTAATTTATCAAACCGCCTTTGAACCTTTATTTAAATTGAATTACATCGTTGAACACTGGAATACAAATCACCTTCATAATACTTCCAAGAAGCATGCTATATATTGATATATAGCACAAGATTATTTTTTATGGTCGTTACCTATGCACGCCAGCCACTCCTGATCAACAATTTTGAATGGAGTGCTTGCTTGAGGGCTTAAGCCACTTGGCGGGTGCTATACAAGAATCTTGGTAATTGAACACACCCCTGGTGTTTGTGGAGCTGGATGGTCGTTATTGGCAGTTCAGCGTTGGGGATGGCAAGCTTGGCGGAACTTCGGGGCTGCCTGGTGAACGTGCTGACCAAGTTGTTTTGTAGAAGGTGTCAACTTGGGCCGTGTGGTCACCTTCTTCCTGTTCAATGTCATATTGTATGCAGAGTTGGCTGCACTGGCATATGTGGACTTGCTCGCTTCATTCAGGTCTGACTACATACATGGAGAACGAGCTTCATCCTTGGATCATTACTAAAGGGGCTGTCACACCTTGACGATTTAGCGAACGTATGCCGTTTTTTTACAAATTTGCCCAATACGCTGGCACACGTCGAATACGTTATTGGTAAGTTTTGTATACGTTAGGAATACCCTGAAAAACACTGCCATAAGTCGTTGTACGCTGGCTTTAATCGTTGACTTTTGTGCTTGTTCTCTCTTTTTCGAATGCTTAAAATTTTACGACGTACTCGGCGTTTGGCTCACACGTTCCGCTACGCCGGCCATAAGGTTTAGGCACGTTATGCGATCGTTGACACACGTTAATTGTATGTTACTCATAAGTCGAAACACGTAGAGGTAACATTCGCGTACCCGAAACTTATTTCTAACCTATGAGTAACGTTTTGTAAGCACGCTACACAAACGTTGTTCACACTTCGCAACACGCTACTTGAAAGTTCCTCATACGTCTAAACACATCAAAGTAATGTTTAGGGTACCCGTGACTTATTTATAACCTATGAATAACGTGCTTGGGAATTATTACGCTATGCATACGCTAGACTGGAATGAGGAATGAGGAATCGTGGGAATGAGGAAAAAAAATTAGCCGAAAAGAACATCGAACAATGGTGCAAAGTAGTCTCCTATTCGTGGACGATAAAAGGATCCATCATCACCCACACCCTCCCCATCACGCTCACCTACTACTGCTGACATGGACCTTCTACTACTACCAATGCTACTACTACAACTACTACTACTATTACTACTGTCACGCACACCACTACTGCTAATAGTATTACTACTACTGATACTACTGGCATTGACATCTACTCAACATGGAGTCTGGAACAATGATGGGTTCCTCTTGTGAAGCCCATTTGTATGTACCAATTCCCCTAAACGCTGCCAATACTTCAGTACACGGTAGATGTAAGTTAGAAACACTTTCAGTAAGTTCTGTGGTTGTCCGGAAGACGTCAATTAATTCGTCTACATACGACAATGTGCGTTATACATACGTTACAAATAGGTTCATAGCATGTTATTCAATGGTTAGATGCACGTTTTACTTAGGTTCAAAACATGCTACATAGGTTAACGCACGTTACTCTTACGTTCATAGCACGGTAGCCATTGGTTCAAGGCAGTTATACATAGTTTCAATGCACGTTACTCATACTTTCCAAGCACGTTAAACATAGGCTAAGCTGACGTTACTCATTTGTTCAAAGCACGTTACTCAACGGTTATAAATTGGGTTTCAAGTATGGTTGCCATTAACTTGACGTGCTTCGACTTATAGTAACCTACAAGTAACGTGTGTTCGCCGTGTTTAAACGATCGCGGAACGTGCAAGAACAGATGCCAACGCATGCGAAACGTGTGAGCCTTACGTCGAGTACGTCTTAAAATTTTCAGCATGCTTGAAATTTCACGACGTATCGAACGGACTAGGTAATTGCCAGCGTATTTCAATGATTTCGAGCATAATCTTAACGTATACTCAACTTTCTATAGCGTATTTGACGTGTGCCTAGCGTTGTAAACCATTTTTCATAGAATGGCATACGCTGGCAAAATCGTCAAGGTGTGACTGCATGTTGACAATTCAAAATCTCGGGCAGTTTGATTTATTTCGGCGTCGGCAAGTTCTCAACAGGCTACGCCACGAGTTCGCCGGCGATACGTATAGCGCGCAAAGGGTAAGTAATCTATCGCTTGTCTTAGGTTTTGAACGCCGATCACAAGGTAAGCATTCGTTGGTAAAAGTTATGTATAACACAACGAAACGTTCTGTGCCCGTTACTATATGTTATGCAAACGACCAACACGTTTTGAATACGCCAAAAACTCAAAAAAAAACATCAAAATTTCAGCGTACGTCAACGTTTTTAGATCAATTTTTATACGTTGCCATTGCTGGCTTAAACGTCAAGGTGTGACAGGGCCCTAACGGTGGGTGATGTCCTCCATCTCTTGCTGGAAAGCTGTTCGCGTTGCTGGTGGTGCTTTACTATAGTTTGGGTTAGGCCAAGGAGGCAGTGCTTCACATGGGTTTCATGTGGCTTCAATTGGGCCTCGGACGGCTGCTTGGCTAGTTTCATAAATGGCTTAGGTAACGGCATGGATGGCAGGGCACCTCCCTTGTTCCTTTTTCTTTCAAGATAGGTACTGTAGTACTGCTGCTGCCGAAACGATTTTTGTTGTGAAATGAAATTTATTGTATTTTGTATCATCTGCTTGTTTTTAGGATTGTGATTAGCATCTTTAAAATAGGTGTAGTCCTGCATAAATGTACTTTGTGAAACCCATCCATGAAAATGATCATCATGGGGCCAACGGCCCGAGAGAGATCAATCAATATCACTGATGATTATGATGATGATGAGAGGGCCTGACCTGGGATAGGGTGAAATATCGGGGTGAAAAAGAGGCTGCTATGTACCATGCAGAATGAAGCTACGTTCTACGGTGATCAATAAAGCCTCCATCTCTGAAACTGTGACTCAACGTCATCTTATTACGGTGTGTAAGGGTGATGTATAAGACTGCTTCAGCAGCGTTGACCTTTCAGATATTTTTTAAACTATCTTTAAAATCATCATTTATTAAAAATGAAGTACAGTACTGCTTATACTTGAACCCTGCGTGGGATATCTTGTTCTATGAACTTTCTAGTTCCATTTGTTGTTCTTCCCTCCACCAAACTTCCTTTACACATGTGAAAAAAATATATATATATTATATATGAGATATATATATATATATATATATATATATATATATATATACATCCTCAACTGCAAAATGGGCTGCATCCAGCAGCATGTAACCAGAAGTAGAAACCTCCCAGAAATCTTCAGTGGATCCAGGGCTGCATAAAGAGACCATTAACTTACAAATAAGTGCCACTAATCCCAATTGATATGAAAATTACTTCACGAGTCCAAGGCTGCAAAAAGGTTGTAAGAACCTTATGAGACCTGTTCTTGTCCTTTCCATTGTCAGCCGGAGGACACAGCTTGCGAGGGCATCTTGTTTCAAGCCATTTACAGTGAGCGCTCTGCAGATCAATGGGATTTCAGCTTCTCCGGGCCTACAAGGGATTGGCCATTCATCCGTGCTTTTAGCATGCAGAGCATCTCTAACGAAGGCTGGTTTCAATCAGAGGCTCATGCGTGCATCTGCAGTCTGGTGTCACAGCTGTTTACATGATTATGCATTTAGTACAGAAGTCTGGAAACTCAGATTAACAGGCAGCTGTAGACATTGACACCCCAATCAAAAAGAATTGTTACAAAAATGTTCCAGTTTAAGAGCTGCTGCTAATGAATGCTGTTGGTGAACTGTACCCAATCTTTGGGATTAAGCTGGCCTGTTTGGTGTTCCTTTCTCAACTCATAGCTCATATTGTTATGATCCAGGATCATAATCCCATATTCTGTGCTTTGTGCATTATCTAATATTGTCCCTGTACTGTATTCCATTTTAGCATCTTCTTAGCATCTTCTTAGCATCTCTTATTGTCCTTGGCAGGAAGGTAATAATTGCACAAATTATGATCACCTTCCGTGAGTTTTTTTCTCAATTTAAACTAATGCACAGTCTTCCAGCACATTTTACCTGTGCACTAATTTGGGACTCAAAGATACAGTAAGGCAGTGGCAGGGCATTGACACGGATGTACATGAGCGATAAAGTATTTACACCGCCGCTCAGATACATCCAGAAGAGCAGATAACCCCACTTACGACAGGTATGCTCAAGGTTCAATACTGATTCTTCCTCCTTCTAATGGAACATGATGTGGAAATGGGTGCAACCCATCGATATAAGAGAGAGTACATACTGGAACAGAGGCCTGATTAAGTCCGTGGGGGCCCGAACGAAGTGTAACCTGAGAGTCTATGTCTGTTCTTTCCGGTTTGCTACTAAATTGGTAGAGTCGTGTTACAAAATGAGTGTAAATTTGGCAAAAAGCTGTTGTTGGCTGTTATTTTTCTTCTTTGAATAATGGATGCCAACTACCCTCTCCTAAAGTTACATATGCAGTACTCTTATACAGTATAGTTCTATGAAACTAAATTGAAATTGAAAGATACCATATATGAGAAAAGTATCATAGGGGGGGGGGGGATTCAAATACAAATAATTGTTGCATTTTGGATTTTAAAAAAATTGATACTTGTGTCGAGGCTCATGGAAGAGTGAAATTAATCAATTTAAAATGCCTGACCTTCTTCTCAGCCTTGCACCATTCTATCTGCATCCTTTATCAGGGAAATGGATGAGTTTTCACAACCCAGCCACCATATTTATAGCAAAATTAAAATTTGGTTTCACACTGCATGCTTCCGCAATTATGAAAGTCGCTCAAGTGAAATGAACAAGCAAAAAAAAAAAAATTTGCAGAAAACGCCTCATCATAATGGTACATGTTCAAATCGTACGAAATAACTAGTACTTCAAACTACTGTTAAAGTTAGGTACATTAACACAAAACTAAACCAGCAAAGCACCCTGACAAATGGGCATGCAATACACCATGAAACTACTCTCCCTCTTACATTAGTGAATACTAAAACTAAGGCTCAAAGGTCTGGTTTTTAGAGTGGCCATTCAAGTGGAACAATGTACTCCAAGATACGTAATGCCATTCTGGCACCATATCAAAATAACAATTCTGATTTAAATCTGACCCCTATGGTTGATCAAACCGACACATATAATTCACTGCGAAGCACACTTACAACTAATTCATCATGCTGTTTTCACTATGGGATATTATTTCTGGATATGCTTGAAGACGATGTGGACAGCAGGGACAGTGCTCATCTAAGGACATCAGTGGACTGAACTCAGCTGAGGAATACAGGTTCAAATCGTGACGTTGATGGGTCGGTGATGGCAAGCTGCCTAGCATGTTCCTTGCCAGATGGAACTCCATAAGTAGCACAGCTACACCAAGATAGTGATGATGCAACCTGAAGATTATGTGTCCGCAACTAATTTATATGAAAGGGAAAAATCTTTCTGGGCTCGACACTGATTAGATTTTAAGGTCTCAAAGGATTGAGCATACACTGCACTTGTACACACTTCTCTTTCTAATAGCATGCATGTTGAAACTGACCTGTGCTTTATTCATTTATCAGCCAACATGTTGAGAGTGAAGCACAGAAATCTTCTCCTTCCTCAAACGGAAAGAGTTTGGTGGCCTAATAGTTTTATATTGTCTTTCATCTGGCATCATCCCTTATGGTAGTGTATTCCCTTTTTTTCCACTTCTCGGATATTATCTATAATAATAAATTGTCAGTGTGTTGTCCAGATATCGAGTCAGTGTGTGTGTGTGTGTGTGTGTGTCCTCCATAACTCCAAAACCAGGAAAACCAGTAGCCCGAAACTTTGCAAGCATGCTAAAGAGTTTCTTAGGTAGTATGGGAATTAAGATTGGGTGTTTGGGTTAATTAAAACACCCCTTTTGAGGATAATTAATGGCCATATTTTATTATCTTTTATCAAGGCTCATCCTTGGTCTAATCTCTGTCCCTCGCAGAGGTCTTAATTCACCATTTTTTTTTTGGCCTGCTCAACAATGCCTCCTTGGCTTGGAACAGGCCGTAACGATTTCTTAATGATAAAGTTTTTTGTTTTGCTTTTCTCACTCATATCATTGAATGCCTGATCATCATGCCTACGAATCGCTGGATACATTGTAATGCATATAAACACCCGGAGACGCCAGCATTTGTGACTTTATTTCATTTCCTCACATGCAATAACCTCTTTATTGGCTTGAGCCACAGTTACGACTACTCGGAAAGTGTTCATTTGTCCAAATTTGACATTGCTTGACATTCCGGGCGTCTCCGAGTGCATGGTGTTTACATGACCGATCGGCGATCGCAAATCGCTTGCCAAGCCTGCTGTTCCTTATCAGCTGTTTCATTGGAGTGCTTGCTTGAGTGCTCCACTTGACGAGTGCTATACAAACTGCTTGGTTGTTCGTTTCCAAGCCATCGCTCTACGTGGCAAAAGTATTCACACTGTCACTGAATATATCGATCGACCTGAACAAAGTACAGGCCCTACTTGCCTGCTTTTGGCCCTGCATTGCTGTGCGGTCCCTCGGGTGGTAGCTCGCTCACTGGAAATGTGTAATTTTGACGTTTCCCCTTTTTGTATGATCATCTTTCATTATACGACCTATCACTTTGACATAGATAGATGCATGTAAAAACCAGAGAGTTGGTGTCAAAGCCACCCAATGCTCGCCTGTATATACATTTATCGTTTTTAAAAGACTAGCGATAATATTTTTTATAAAGCATTGCAGTGAAGTCTGATCCAAATAATTTTAAAGAATATATATTATTTGTATATTGTAATCAGTAAAAATAGTGGTGGTAGATAAAAACATTATAAAGGAAAAAACTTTAACGCTTGAATGTGCTATGTG
>CM068952.1:130004126-130024437 GCA_035128595.1 Eptatretus atami | reverse complement strand
CCCCTGCGGTCCCCCTGCGGGCACCTTGCGTCTACCTTGAAAATTCTATGGCCGCCGCAGCGACGCCCTAAGGTCACCGCGCGACATCAAATCAAAGACCGTACGGCACCCCCACGTTTTCGGTCTCCACGATTTCTAAATACGCCGTGCGGCTACCCGAAATATAAAACATATGTGACTGCTACATTGTGTGACCGTGGAAATACTGCGCCGCCGTATAATTGCTAGTGGCCGCAGATTTTGGAGACCCCCCGGCCGCCGTGGCAAATGTGACCTAGGCCTAAGCTGTCTAACTGAGTTTGAATCCCAACCCAGTTATAAACTCTCATCCCGTTGTTTCACAGTCAGGGTGATAATCAATGTGTGTGCCATCTCTCAAATGGACGTAAAACTGGATGTCACATCTGCTGGAATTCCCCTCCCCTCCTCACTTTCACTCCCTCTCCCCTCCCTCTCTCCTCCTCCCATTTCTCACTCAATCAATCTCTAATCTCTCTCTCTCTCTTCTCTCTCTCTCTCTCTCCTCTCTCTCTCTCTCTCTCTCTCTCTCTCTCTCTCTCTCTCTCTCTTCCCTCCCTCTCTCCTTCTCTCTCCATCCCTCCCCCTCCCACTCATCTTACATGACCACTTCTGTTAGGGTACTGTTAAGGACTGACGGTTTAGTTTTGATTTTCAAACTGCTTTACAAGTGTAGCATGCACAATTTAGATTTGGAGTGAGCCGACTGGAGGGTACAAATGTCGCTGCATGTGCAAGCATGACATTGCCTGGTAGATAGCGTGGGCTTTAAATGCTCCTTCCCAGTTTTATATAGAACCTGTCGGTTAAAAAGAAAATGTTGCTGTTTTGGCGCGTTTTATTTTCCTTCCTTCCCCTACCCTCATGCTGTCTTCCTAAACCACTCCTCACACCACTTCCCTTCCCTTCACACTGCTTCTTCCCTTCACACCCTTCCCCCCTCCCCTCATGATGCATTCTCCTCCATCATGCTACATTCCTTTCCTTTCCTCCACTGCATTCCCTCCCATCATGCTGCCTTCCCTTTCCCACCTCTCACACCACCTTCCCTTCCCTTCATGTTTCCCTCCATTCTCTTCATGCTGCCCTCCTTCCCTCATGCTGCCTTCCCTTCCATCCTGCTGCTTTCCCTCCCCTCCTCTCACACTACTCCTCCCAAACCCTCCCCTCTCCATCCCCATGGACATCTCCAGGTGGTGTCCACATGCTGCGTTAACGTGCTGTTTTCAGGTATCCCATTTCGTTCAATCCTGCACTACTTCCCCCCCCCCTTTTTTTTCCACAAGTCCCACTACCAAATGCAAGTGAAACCTTCCCCATTTCTCCCTCAAATCCTCCGACCGAACACAAGTCCAAAACCCCCTCGCCCTCCCACTCCCATCCCCTCTCTCCCCCATCCTCCTTGCTCCCGCCCCCCTCCCAGAGTGTATCACGATGTTTGATGAGGTGTCACTCTCCCTGCCCCCCCCCTTTTTTCTTCGCTTCTTCCCCCTTCCTAGCTCCCCCCCCTTCCTCAGCCCTGCTAGCTCCCCCACTTGCTCACCCCTCACTCCCCACCCAGCCTTGCTCACCCTTCATCTCCTCCTTCCTCTCTTTTTCTCTCTCTCTTCTCTCTCTCTCTCTCTCTCTCTCTCTCTCTCTTCTCTCTCTCTCTCTTCTCTCTCTCTCTCTCTCTCGCTCTCTGTCTCTGTCTCTCCCTCCTCTCTCTCCCTCCCTCTTTGTCCCCCCTTAATATCCCAGTCAGTGAAGTGACGGATTGTATTTGCTGGTATATAAATAAGTGAGATTCCAACCATTCTCAGAACAAGGTGCAAGAGCCCAATATAACGTTTTCAGTTTTTCAATATAGGAATCTCTCTTCTCTTGGTATCTTCGAGCTATATAAAAGGGGCAGATGGTCGAATGTTAAATTAATTGATATAGTTAATGCAAAGTACAAACAGTGGGTTGCCTTTGCACAGTGCATCACTGAATTTGGAAACCCACTATTTTTGTGGTCAAAGGTTCAATGGTCAACTCAAAGTCAAACTTCTAAAATCATCGATTTCAATCTGAAAAATTATTAATTTTCATCTGATTGACCTGAGCTTTGATTAAGATTGTCAATTTTAATCTTCATGAAATGGACAATTTGATGTATCCATGGCAACGTTTGGAGGGGAGGGGGTGGATTTTGCAAGTATTGTGCTCTGCACAACGTCTTTTTCTTGTTTGTTTGTTAGTTTGTTTAGTTTGGAAACCACACCATGGAAAAAATTGAAACTTGGCACATGACATGGCAAGTACTGCTCATGGGAAATAAGTATGATTTTTGTGTGATATCATAGGTGCCTTCCTTATGACATCATAATTGCATACATAGAATGCTACATCCGATCAGTATGAAATTTTTTGAGGGTCATCTTGGGATAAATTGGTCAACAGAAAAAAAAATTGGTGATGTCATCAGTCACGTGGTTCGGCAGCCACATGTTTTTTTTTTTTAAACAGCTTCAAAAATCTTCTTCTGTGAAACAGCTGAACAGATCAAGGTAAAACTTTACAGTAATGATTGCCTATCCATGAGGAACAAAACGTTCCCACCTATGATATTATTGGTCACATGGTATGGCCGCCATATTGGATTTATGCTGAAACCTTTAAAAATCTTCTTCTCTAGAATGGCTGAACAGATTGAGGGGAAACTTCAAAAAATGTTCCCCAAGCCTTCGGGATATCAGGGTGTTCACGAATAATTGATAGGTCACATGGTCTGGCAGCCATATTGGACTGAATTAAAATCATTTAAAAATCCCTTCTCTTGAACCACTTCATCGATCTGCATGAAACTTCACAATTATGGTCTAGTAGTGGATAGGGAATATGTTTTAAATTTCAACCTGATTGGACGCGTGGTCTGGCAGCCAGAATTATCAACTTTTTTTGATTTTGGGTTCTTTTTGATTTTTTTAAAAACAAGGCTCACTTGACGATGCCTGGATGGGTTTACGGGTAGAGAAGTAGCAGTTGAAACCCAAATCCTATCCAGGTTCCTCATGATGACTTCATCTTTGCTTTTTGCTTGTTCAGATTCCTTCTAATCACTCCAATGCAGCACTGTACCTACAGTATTTGGTCTTCCATTTATTTTGAATTGAATTTATTTTAATCCCATTATGAATTAAATTTAATAATAATAAATGTCATGGGTCAGGGTCAAGTGTCCGTTCAAAGCAGGGTTGCCTCAAAGTGGGACTCCCACCCCACCCCTTCCTCCTTCCACCTCCCATCCCTTCACCTCTATCATCCCACCCTTCCCTGGCTACTCCCTCCCATCCACCCATTGCCCTCCTCCCTACCTCCCTCTACCCTATTTCCCTCCCTCCCGAAATAACATCGTAAATGAAAGCAGATTGCACAACAAGGGGAAACAATGCAATCTCGTGTTTTAAAAAAAAAATTACACCAGATAACACCAAGAGAGCTAACGACACCGTGGGGCCGCACTTTGTACTTTGATCCATTGACCAGTCATTACAAAGGAGAACAGGATGTATTTTTATTTTGTATTGCAGAGTGACAATGCATGCAGAATGAACTGCGTACCATAGCGCAGGGTAGTGCAGGTAACCGAACACACACAAACACACATGCACTCATGACCACTGTACGATAGCACGGCACTGAAAAAACAACACACACATGTGCATGTGCGTGAACACACACACACACACACACACACACACACACACACACACACACACTGCAACAAAGTGGCCGCCATATTTGTTTTTATTGCATTGTGGGTCGATTTTCCAAAGTAATTGGAAAAACAATTTTCATTTACTGATATATTTTGTAGACTAGAAACCAATAAAGACAACAAGGATAAAAAACAGAGATAAAAATTATTTTGCGCTTAATACTGCTGGAGGTGATACCAGAAACTAATGACGTGCACGACAGGGGTTGTGGTGGAAAACTCAAAACCTTACTCAAGTCACTCGTCACAATACAGGTTGAATAACTTACTTCATACATGATCATGGAGAAAGACAATTAATGCAAAGTGATTGCTTACTGACTTTATGTTCCAAACAGAGTTTCTTATATAGGGAAGAGAAATGGGGAGGGTGATCTACTCTCTTCAAGCGACTTGACCAATCACATTCTGATAAGAGATAAACAGAATGTTTTCAAGGACGTGGTCGTGACTGTTTCAAATGCAAATTACTATGGCATGTCCTCGAGCACTTTCAAGCTTTATTAGATATTTATTTGCATTGCTTCACTGCCCTCCCCCTTCATGACTATTGCATAATGTATACTTCATTTTAACATAATAATGCCCTGTGTTCTTGTGATTCCTAGAGATTTACTCCACAGCAAATTTGTTATTCAGTATTCATTCATTTTAACTAAGCATTCCTACATCTCACTGGTGCCAATCTCACTGGCGCCTGAACAAATGCAGCTTCTTTAATTTAACTTGCCAACCAAGCGAAATAAAGAAAAGCTTATATTGTTACACAGTTAACTAACACACTATATCTATTCATTATAAAACAACCACCAGTATGTGATGATCCATTATCAAGTATATTTTAAAGTATCAGAGCAGCAAACATAAGAGAGGGGTTCACATTTCATTTAACGAGGCATGAAACAATAATATGCCTGGTGTTGGCTTAATGTTTAGGGTGCTGGGCTTGGGATCCCAGGGTCCTGAGTTCAAATCCCACTTGGCTGTTGAGTTAATATCAGGTGGGGTTGACTCAGCCTGACATCCTTCTGAGGTTGGCAAAATGAGTACCAGCTTTCTGGTATCCTCCATTGGAGTGGTGACCTGTCCAGGACTGTGTCCAATGGCCCAGGACACTACTTAGACAGCACAAATGCTCTGCACAAAGTATGGTCAAAATGGATGGATGGACCAATAATTATCAGATCTTTCAGCAGGCCCAGATGTGCTTGAGCCAGCATGGGGATCATATTGTTGCGAATTCGCGCCCGCCGGCGTGCGAACGGCCACGTAACTCGAATCGCGGCACGTCGCCACCGGACGGACAATTCTGTCGTGACCTCTCGGAACAACGCCGGGAGCTAGTCACGGGTGGGGGTTTAACCTCACCACGATCATGCCAATTGCCCACCCGGGCAGGATCGGGTTGCTCGCCAAATTCGATCTACCTAAGTACCTGCGCGAGTGGCCGACCGGGCGATCGTACCACGCCACAGGCCGACTCCGACACGAACCGCTTAAGCGGTCCGTTCCGTGCTACAGTGATAACCGAGCGGTGTTATCGTCGGCCTTGACGGTTCCGATTAATTACGGCGTTTTAAACCCACTACGAACCCTTACGTGATGCAAGATGGAAATTCAAACGAAGGAAAGGACGCAGCGAAACGGGGAACAAGTTCACACAAGCACGTTTGTTCACACACACAGACAAGCACGGAAGGCACGTATTTACAGTCACAATAATCAAATGCACATATAAAGCAAAAGAAGAGTTAAAACCGAATACGCGCACACACGGAAACACTTACACAGTTTTACTTGTCGGACAGGCGCCACCCACAGTCATTTACACAAACCCAAGAAAAAGAAAAGTGAAAGTTGCGACTTCCCTGTGGGCCGTCGAGTCCCTCTCCCACGTCCGTCGGCGTGGTCGCGCCTGGCCCCGACTCCGTGCCCTGGCGTGGTCGGCGAGTCTCTCCGGCGTGCTTCGCGCCGGCACGTGTTGGCCGCTCGACGCCACGGACGGGGTTCCGGGTATCTTCGGCGGATAAAGGGGGTCTGGGACCGCACGACAGAAGGCCAGACCAGACCACCAGCCAAGACGAACGACGAGACCAGCTCCAGGAGAAGAGGAAGAGGAAGAGGAAGAGACGAGACGAGGACGAGGACGAGGACGAGGAAGAGGAAGAGGAGGCACCCCGCCCGTGTCCGACTTTTATAGCGCGGGGCTCCGCCCCTTCACTCCGCCCGTTTTGGCTCCACCCTCCTTCGAGAGGGTTCTGGAAAAGGGGCGTTCCCTCACCCCACCGCCTCACGCTGTCCATCCACCAATCGGCGGCGAGCTGCCCTCCCCCCCTCCTCACACCAAGCGCGGGGAAGAATGGCGGGAAAAACCCACCAGCATCGTGTGCAGTTTTTGTTCGCTTGAAATCAAAGATAGGAAAGAAAAACGACTAACTGGAGGATCGCAGCCCGAATGGATCACATAAATTCCCTCTATACAAGGGTTTGGGCTAACTACACATGTACCTATGGAGATATCTCACCTGCGGGCCCTTTATGGTGTAATGCGAATTTCCACAGCCGTAACACTACCCCCTCCTTTTTACAGACTCGTCCCAAGTCGTCAAATTTTCGTGTGCCATCATGTGTAGTTCTCCCCTAGTACGTTTTACCTACGGATCCCTGAGTGCGACATTCATGGTATTCGTGTCCCCAAAATAAATAACCTGAGGGCTGAGAACTAACTAACAAACACACTCACTCAAGACTTAAATAAAATTGCCGGCCTAGGACAGACATGCCGGGGCGCAAAACACATTTACAATTCACAACTTAACCTTATAATTTACACTAAACCATGGCCCAGGATCAATGGACTCTGCAGGAAGAAAAAGGCAAATCAACCGGCGCACGGCGCCACTGCGCCCGTGTTGTAGCTGCCAACAGGACAGTTCTTGCAAACTTGAACGAGATCCTGGCGCACATGGTAATGAACAAGGGGGGGGGGCAAATCAAAACAGAACGGGGCAAAATGACGAGGGCAGCAGGCATGAATGGCAAAGGCAGGCAGGCAAGGCATGGCAAAACAAGCCGCTGTAGCAACACACAGCGGCGATGAACTGGCCGGCACAGGCCTTGAAGCACAGCTGCAGACGATCCGGCCGGTACAGGCTCGCAGCAAACAGCCAGCAGATGAAGTTGGCCGCACCTTGCCTTGAGATGGAGGTTGGTGGAGGGAGTGCGGTGGTGCTGGCCACCCAGAAGGGGGCTCGGACCTACCTACCCGCTCCCTCCCAACCTATCGCCTTTGCCTGTCACTGTACCTACCCACTCCTTAATTTATAAAACCCATTTAGCCCCAACTTATTTTTTTGTTGTTTTTATTTTTTTTTCCTCCCACTATAATTCGTCCCCTACCCCCTTTTATGTCTCTGTTCGGCTAACCTATCGTCCCTAGCCTACTCCAACCCCTACGTTCCCTTCCTGGAGGGGAATGAGGGAGAGCTAGCGTCCTGTGTCGAGGCCCAACGAAGCCTTAGGATGGCCTGCTCGGACTTCAGCGATCTAACCCAAAGTGGGTCCAGCGGCCCACAACGAGAGCGAAGGGATGGATGGTGCGGAGGGGTACACTTCCTAATCACCCTAACCATTTAACTTTTAAACTACCCGGGGCTTTCAACAAGCGCCTCTCGCTTAATCTATCGGTTCTACCAACCAAGATTCCCGTCGCCTGTGTTGGTGTCCTCTCAAATTTCGGGCCATGCCCCCAATTTTCTCTCCGTGCCTCACACGGTTTCATGGCTGGGACGCGTGGCTCCCTTGGCAGGCACTCCACTGCCACCGCGAGCCTACCAGCTCCCTAAACACCGGGGAGTGCCCTCTCTGGCGACTCCCCTGAAACGCTCACGTGGCAGGCTGGCTTCCGGGCCCCTTTCCGGGGTCACCCGCCCACAACACTGCCCACGCGGCTAACGGCGCCCGGCGGCCCCCGCATCATGCGGCGCACCCGTGCCCACTACGCTATCCCGGCCCCCCATGGGCCCTTGCCTACCACGGCCGACTAGCCCGGTGCCCGGGGACGCGCTCAGCGATACTCACCTTTCGCAGCACGCTCCCAGCCCGTCAACAGGGCTCCTGCACCCCTCCAAACAGGTTTCGAGCCTACACTCCCCACCAACAACAAACGACCTCCATTTTGTCAATTTAACTAACCCAGCTAACTCCTCTACACGACCCCGGGGTCCCTTGGGGGAGTCACTCCTCCCCCCAATCACTCATCCACCATGCATTCCCCATTCGCTCCATACACACACACCAACAAAAAAAAACGACCTCCATTTTGTCAATTTAACTAACCCAGCTAACTCACTCTACACTAACCCCGGGGTCCCTTGGTGGGAGTCACTCCTCCCCCAATCACTCATCGCAAATGCATTCCCCATTCGCTCCATCACACAGGCTCGCTGGCCTCACTCACTCAACATGTTTCCATTCTCTTCAACACACCCATCGCTGAACTCAGCCATCCTGCTCACTACATCCCCTACCTACCTCGTGCTCCCACGTCATCCCTTACACTACAGCACGTTCCTTTTAACACTACGTAGCTAAGCTACGTCCCCACTACACATTCACTGTAAGTCACTGTCTCAAATCCTAAAATTTTTCCCTCCTAAATCTCAACTAAAACCTCTACCTAATCCATTCCACGGGCCCCATGAGGACTTACCCCTGCCCCATGAAGCCGGTCTAACTAAGCTAACCCTTCCCCCTAACTAGTGTCATCCTGTGCCCGGGCAAGGGGGTCTTCCACCCTTGCCCGGGAATCCTGTTCACCCAAAAGCGAGGCTTGCTATTTTTTTTTTTAATGCGCAGCACCAGCACGGCAACTCGCAACCTGCGCACCAGCCGGCAATTCGCAGCCGCGCACCTTTGGCGTGACGTCATGGCAGCTGTTCGCGTCCCTCGTCCCTTTGGACGGTACCATCCGGCAGGGATTCACCCTCCTGCCGGATTCCAACCACACGCAGCCATGACGTCACCTGCGCATAAAAAAAAACCAAGCCTCGCGTCTCAGGGTTCCCACGCAACACATGTGCTCTGCCCGTTGGAGCTTCACACACACGCTCGCGTGGAGAACCCATCCGGTCCAAATTCGAAATCCTGCCTAACTTTGTCCGTCGCGGGATCGGCAACATCCACCGCGGGCGTTTCCGGACCGGGTTTCACTCCCGCAAGCGAGCACTCGGCCTCGTGCGTTTCACAGCACGAACCTCGCGTCGTGCCGCTGGGTAAACCCGGCACGTCCCCAAAACAACTACGGCCGCTACTCGCCTTGTCCATCTGTCGCCGTCGTCTCCGTCCACTCTCGCGCTCACGCTCCATTCCACACACGCACTCCTGTGTGTCACGAGACTCACACACCCGCGCCATTACACTCACTCTTGGAGATGCGGCTGCGTGCTCCCGCATGCCCACCGTCATCTCCCTCACATACCGCGACCTCACACACAGGTCCCTCTCACACACATGTTGCTGGAGGCACGTACTCCGCACACTCGCAACCACACCACTCACACACGGGGCGCACTTACACCTTGCACCACACACCCGGGACAACACACTGGGGATTCGTGTCCCCACAAGGGTTCCCGGGCCTCTATACCCCCAAGCTGCAGTGCACCTGTCCACAGCACCCGTCCCCTCAAACTCGCTCGACACGACCGAACTCACCTGGTCGTGATCAGCTTCAAGGGAGCACGGCGTCTCCCTCTGTTCCCGAAGGAGGCATCCAGCTGCTCGCACCGGGTCCCCACACGTTCTGCCAGCTCACCCCCATTAAGCCTCGCTAACTCTGTGTGTGTGTGTTCCGTTCCTTTAACCCCGTCTTTATCATGCAGTCTCTCCTCTATCTCCCGTGTCTCTGTACATTTCTCTCCTTGTCCTTCTTTATGTTTCTTCTTTCATTCTTCCCATTGAGTCGTTCTCTCTCTGACCCCATACTGTCTTCTCCCTCCGATTTCATCTTCGACTTCATTTTACTCTTTAGTCATTATTTCACCTCTTTGTTTTCCATCCACATCTCACGTTCTTATTCCAGTCTCATCTTCTCATGCTATTCTTTTCCTGTTTCTTCGTTTCTTTCATTATCTCTGCATACCTCAACTTGCTTCTTTTTCAATTGTTCTTGTCTTTCTTTTTTAATTTCTTCCCCCTGTCCCTCATTTCAACCTCATAGTTTCCTTCAATTGATTGATTCTTTTCCTGTTTCAGTCGTTGCTCTTTCATTATCTCTGCATACCTCAACCTTGCTTTGTTTTTAATTGTTCTTGTCTTTCTTTTTAATTTCTTTCACCCCTGTCCCTCATTCTCCAATCTCATCGTTTCCTTCAATTGTTGATTTCTTTCTCCTGTCTCATTCGTCTCTTTCATTATCCTGCATACATAACCTTGCTTTCTTTTTCAATTGTTCTGATATTCCTGTTCTCTTTTACCTTCTTTCGAGCTCGTTTTCCATTCTTCCTTCCACGTTTTATCTATA
Organism: Eptatretus atami; assembly: GCA_035128595.1. Taxonomy (NCBI): domain Eukaryota; kingdom Metazoa; phylum Chordata; class Myxini; order Myxiniformes; family Myxinidae; genus Eptatretus; species Eptatretus atami. The sequence continues at coordinate 130,014,154 of CM068952.1, read as the reverse complement.
CTCTTGGCCATTTCCATGATTCTGCCCACTCGGGTTGAATTGTGGTTGAGAGCCCACGCCCCTGTCGCGCCATTCGCCGCGCCATAAATAGCCGCTCGCTCCGTGCTGCGCTGAGGTGCGATCGCGCGCCATTGTGCGACTCATTTGCCGGCAAAGTTCGTGCTCAGAATAGGGTGAGCTCCCCACGGATTAAAATTACAGCAGTACCATCCGGGCCATGGATTCTACATTATTACACATATACATTTCTACCCCGGCACCCGCTCGCCTTGAGACTCCATCTTATTTCTCGTAAGAGATTAATTTAGATCGCTCGTAATTTGGAGGGAATCGGGGGTCGCTCCTTCACCCCTGAACCGATTCCCTGAATTTAGTTGGAGACGGGAGTTTGTTTCCGCTCGCTGACACCAGTGTTGCGAATTCGCCCCGCCGGCGTGCGAACGGCCACGTAACTCGAATCGCGGCACGTCGCCCACCGAGGACAATTCTGTCGTGACCCTCTCGGAACAACGCGGGCTAGTCACGGTGGGGTTTAACCTCACCACGATCGTGCCAATGCCCACCCGCGCAGGATAGGTTGCTCGCCAAATTCGATCTACCTAAGTACCTGCGCGAGTGGCCGACCGGGCGATCGTACCACGCCACAGCCGACTCCGGACACGAACGCTTAAGCGGTCGTCCGTGCTACAGTGAACCGAGCGGTGTTATCGTCGGCCTTGACGGTTCCGATTAATTACCGGCGTTTTAAACCCACTACGAACCCCTTACGTAATGCAAGATGGAAATTCAAATGAAGGAAAGGACGCAGCGAAACGGGAACAAGTTCACACAAGCACGTTTATTCACACACACACAGACAAGTACGGAAGGCACGTATTTACAGTCACAAAATCAAAATGCACATATAAAGCAAAAGAAGAGTTAAAACCGAATACGCGCACACACGGCAACACTACACAGTTTTACTTGTCGGAAGGCACCACCCACAGTCATTTACACAAACCCAAAAAAAGAAAAGTGAAAGTTGCGACTTCCCTATGGGCCGTCGAGTCCCTCTCCACCTCCGTCCGGCGTGGTCGGCCTGGCCCGACTCCGTGCCCTGGCTGGTCGGCGAGTCCTCTCCGGCGTGCTTCGCGCCGCACGTGTTTGCCGCTCGACGCCACGGACGGGGTTCCGGCGCTATCTTCGCGGGATAAAGGGGGTCTCGGGACCGCACCGACAGAAGGCCAGACCAGACCACCAGCCAAGACGAACGACGAGACCAGCTCCAGGACAAGAGGAAGAGAAGAGGAAGAGGAAGAGCGAGGACGAGGACGAGGAAGAGAGGAAGAGAGAGAGAGGCCCGCCCGTGTCCGACTTTTATAGCGCGGGGCTCCGCCTTCACTCGCCCGTTTTCGGCTCCACCCTCCTTCGAGAGGGTTCTGGAAAAGGGGCGTTCCTCACCCCGCACGCCTCACGCTGTCCATCCACCAATCGGCGGCGAGCTGCCTCCCCTTCCCTCACACCAAGCGCGGGGAAGAAGGCGGGAAAAACCCACCAGCATCGTTGGCACTTTTTGTTCGCTTGAAATCAAAGATAGGGAAAGAAAAACGACTAACTGGAGGATCGCAGCCCGAATGGATCACATAAATTCCTCTACAACGGGTTTGGGCTAACTACACATGTACCTATGGAGATATCTCACCTGCGGGCCCTTTATGGTGTAATGCGCATTTCAACAGCCGTAACACTATGTTTATTATTTTTGTCATCTGGTTTGAAATGTTTGCTTTGAGTGGTACGGTGGTGGGATTGAGCATTTACTGGTGGATTCAGGAGAGCACTTTCTCAACATTGAGAAAGGCAAACAAAATATTAATCAATGATCCTAAGTGTTTTTTGAAGATATGTTACAGTTATATGGACCTAACAAGACCACAGTATATTTGAACAAAGATTCTATTCCACTCATTCGTGGTTTGTCAAGCAAACGTTGAAATGAGTAAAACAAAGAAACTCACAAGCTGTGGGCAATCCACTCTGGAAATGTAATGATTTCTGACTTTCATATTGTCAAAGACCGAATAAGCATGTTTTATGCTGCAAGCATTTCAAATCTTTATCTCAACTCTGTCCGTGCCTTTACCCATGATGCTTTCTGGTGAACCATTCCTTATATGGTGACAAAGTAACTTTAACCAGTGCTTTACAACAGATTTCATACCTCCATATTATTTAAAAGTATTTGAAAGCATATAATGAGAAAGGAGTCCATCATTTGTGGACAGAGCACTTATCCCAATATGAAAAAAAAAGAAAAAGCTTGTTTCGGCATGATCAATACAGAAACACAATTGCTTTGTGATAGTCATGTGATCCACAGAGCTTTCTATCATCTTATATGTCCATAAATTATTGGTGTAGCATATTATTCCCATTTCACAAGATGGGATTAATTATTTTAGTTCCACAGGATGATCGTCTACTTCTTTGAATACCTCATGATGACACAGTGCCATAGAAACAAATTCTAATAAATACTACAGTGTAAATCAAGTGGTGGTATTTGAGGTTTGTTCAAGTCGTTGTATATATGGTGTTGTGATGAAGAGTTTGTTCTATCGATAACATGTATAATGTATACGTGAGACAAAGAACCAAAATCAAATCCAGAATTACCAAAAAAATGATGAACAATATGATCTAACTCTCAACTCCACTGTGTTTGGAATTCTGTACATATTTTTTCAGTTCTTTCGTTTTCTCCAGTTCTTTATTAGTTTCTAGACTTTGCCTCTTTCATATTAAGTTTTATGGCGTTTTCAGAGCTGCGTGGCTCTATAAACACCATGTAAATGAAGGAGCCTTTAGGTAATTCATAACATTGTACTTTAGGGATTTTCCACTCTTTTAGAAATCTCAGAGCTGACCCTGTCATGGACAGGCCGTCGCTGCTCCTATGGTTGGCACTGAGTGTCCCGGAAGCAGCGGGGGCAAGAGTGGCATCTCTATATGTGGGAGAATTGTGAACTCAACCTGTGTGTTGCCAAGATAGCTCAGATGGCAGAGCACTGGTATGGTTCAACAGATGACCTGAGTTTGATTTCTGGTCTGGGTGTATAATTTTCATATATATATATATATATATATATATATATATATATATATATATATATATATATATATATATATATATATATATATATATATATATATATATATATATATATGTAGATATATATATATATATAGATATATGGATATATATGCACACATGTCAAAAAGTACTTCTTTACTGAAATGGTGACCAGGAACCTTGTCTTACCACAAATTGTTGCAAAGGTTCTAACCAATAGTATAGGGGGTTCCTGCCATGCATTCACCCTATTTAGGCATCCATTACTGTTTACATGGATATTTTTGCAGTTGTGAAATGAGATTTTACAGTTAAAACAGGTACTTCTTGCTTAAGCTGCAATCTGTGAGACAGAATGCATACTGCAAGCAAGCAGTGTGTTTTGTGCAACAATGCGGTCTGCATGTCAGACAGCCAACTATATTTTATTTTTTTAGCAATGCCAGTGCATCACTTTAAAATCGATCCATAGATGCATATTCAGCTCAAAGGCTTTATGAAACCGCCTTTTTCTTCACAAAAAAGGTTTTATAAAGCTAAACATTGTAACACAGCAGAGGACATGCATCTCTGCCATGTGGTCAAAGTTTACAATTCAATAAATCTTGTCAAACTAGAGTACACATGCAATTCAACCCAAAGTCTAAAGCACATGGTCACTCAAACACGTACATCCCAGCCCACAGTGCCAGATTGCATGGTCAAACAAATACATGCCTAAGCTTAGCCAAGCAAATTTAAACTGTGCTTGGTTGGTATCCAAGTAGATTCAGATAAGCCTGGTCTCCAAACTGTTCATGATATGTATGAAACTGAAAGGTTAGAACCTGCCCACTAAAAGAACCTGCCCACTAGATAAAATGCCCACTATTTTGTTTGTGTAAGCCCACAGCAGTCACCCATATTCTTGCCAATGACTGACAATCTTTGAAAATAATGTTAACTTCATGGAACATGGAAGGGTTAGTTTAATTTAACAACTGCATGTTTGATTATACTCATTCATCGACCAAATATCAGCCTTGATCTGGGATTTAGCACCAAGCAAGCCCCCATTGACTATAACATGTATGCATGCTGGACCACCCAGCGGGCACACCAATGGCAGGCATGATTGGCTGCCACCATATGTGAGGGGTGCCTGATTGGGTTGTGCATCAGATTGGGCAGAGAGTGGCCTGTAGGAATGGGCACAGTGTGGCTATAAAAAGTAGGAACTTTGGTTCTTTGTGGGCTCTTGAGGGAGATCTTCTTGGTTGTATTCTGGTCACCATGCCTGCTCACCATTACTTGCTTTTTTGTCATTCGCCACGCCTGTTTCCCTCGCCCACCATTTCGCACACCAGTGTCCTCGAGCTTTACACCAGCGATGTTATGTGGGCGACTGTGGGCGACTCACACAAGCATGGTCCGATTGGTGAATGAGTGGCTGTGGCACTTAACTCTCTATTCCTTAAAGAATTGTTAAAGTCTATCTTTCGTGTGGGATGCTCCATTTGTGTTGTCATGTGCTTTATTAAATTATCCCCAATATATTGAGGAATGCGCATCCACTTGGTTCCACATCCAACTCTGCTTAGATAGAACTGTTTCCATCAATTTGATAATCCCTGGGGTATCTAAATTTGGTTCATAATTTGGAATAATAACTGGTGCGGTGTCAGACAGCGCTCGGCCTCATGAGGTGGTGTAAAACACTTGGCATCATCTTGTTAATTCAGCTATTGACAAAATGACTGCTTTAGAATTTTAGTTTGCACACCTCTCTGGTGTCGGACTACTGTTTATCTTCTTTGTAGAACATTTATGTATGCCCATTCTCTCTCTCTCTCTCTCTCTCTCTCTCTCTCTCTCTCTCTCTCTCTCTCTCTCTCTCTCTCTCTCTCTCTATTGAGTGCAGCCTATGGCTGCTGGTTGCATCATTGGTTGGGATGCGGCTATGCCACTGATGCAGTGTCCCACTTACCAGTAAACTGGTACTCATTTTGCTGACCTCGGAAGGATGACAGGCTGAGTCAACCTCCTGGTGTATTAATTCAGCGACCAACAGGGCTTGAACTCAGGACCCTAGAATCCCAAGCTGCCACCCTAACCACTAAGCCAACACCAGGCTTATATATGCCCATTGTATTCGTTTCATTATTCATGCTGTGGTTCCTGTAACAACCCTCTTTTTTTCAGCTGACCTCTGATCATTTCGTGCATTTATATCCGTACGCAAAAAAGGTATGCTCTGGTGAATCACACTCAGTTAGACTTGTGGAGTTAATTTTTGGTGATTGCAATTACCTTAAGGTGGGTCTTGAGCTGCCAGACAGAATAGAGCAGAATGCTAAGCTGATTTGCTTGAGCCACTACCTCAGTGCTCCAAGTTGATGTGTTCAGTTCTACAGCATGTGTGCATCTGCCCTCTTTTCTTATCTCTATCATTCCCCCAGCAGCCGCACATTTTGTGGTGAAAGTGAAAGCAAATTCTACCCTTTTGTTAGAAATCATGTGCATTGAAATGACTGTGAATGAGCTTGCAGCCCCTTTCACATGGCCTGTGCTCTGGGAATGCATGTTGGAGATAATTTGCTTTATGCTTGCATTATATAAACAGATTGCTGCTTGGCTCTCCCAAAGCTTAGTGTGCTGGCCAGATTATTTTGAGTCCCCCTTTTATAACTTTATTTTTATACATTGTTAAAGATTGTTGTTTTGATTTCTATCTCCAAGTATCCCATACATTTTTGTTTATTTGCTGTTTGTAACTTATTCTGGTTTTCCCAGTAGGCTTCATGCTTGACCTGTTTCCATCATCGTTTTTCATTCACATCTCATCTCTGGCTCTCTATCCTCCCTCACTCACTAGCCCAAAAATTGCTCTTTAAACCTCAGACATCCAATTTGTATTGCTAATTGTTCGTGCTCCACTCAATCTGGATCCTTCCTTTCTATCTCCATTTCCACGCTCTGCTCACCTTCATCCAATTCTTCTCTTTTCCCCTCCCCCCCCCAAAATAATTTGAAAACCTTTATAGTAAAATATAAAAAAACTAGAAGAGCACTCTTCAACATCATGACATCACCAGATATGCCTTCAACTCACATCATTACATCATTATACATACTTGTACCAAGTTTGATTTAAATCCCTGAACCAAGATTCAAAATAATAAATAATTCTGGTTGCCAGACAATGCGTCCGATGAGGTTGAAATTTATAACATATATTCCCCATCACTACTAGATCATAACTGTGATGTTTCACGTCGATTGATGAAATGATTCAAGTGAAATACTTCTTTTTAAAGATTTTCATTCAATTCAATATGGCTACCAGACCATGTGACCTATTAATTATTCATGAACACCCTGGTATCTCCAAGGCTTGGGAACATGTGGGTGAAGTTTCCCCTTGATCTTTAAAGCCGTTTCAGAGAAGAGGTTTTTGAAGGTTTTTTTGTTAAAAACAATATGGCTGCCAAACCACGTGACCAATGACGTCATCAATTCCCCCCCCCCCCCCATACCATTTAGCCTTAGATAACCCTCAATAATTTTTATACTGATCGGATAAAGCTTCGACATATGCAATTATGTTTGCTTCCGTGCGGAGTATGAAAAAAAAGACATCCCTACACATGACATCATCACGCAGCGATGTCTGCAATCGCAGGAATGCACTAATAATTGGAGCCATTTTTATAACATACTAAAACTCATGGAAAAATGATATGATAGAGGATAGAAAGTTTATTTGTTGATTACTATGAGAGGGAGAAGAAGAAGGAGGATTGATTAAAAAGAGTAGGAAATATCATACAAACATGGCAGTTTCGTGCTCGGTGTCTCACTGTCGACTAATCTAATATATAAAGCTGAGTTCGTGTCTGTGGGTGGATGGGTGGGTCTGAACAAGGTACGTTTTCATTACAACTAAAATACTCATGATTAATATTTAAAGTCTTTAATTTACAAAAAAATGTCCTTTTGTCATTGTTTTGTATGTACTGTATGTTGAGATGTCCAGTGGTGTGTTCAGTTCCCAAGCAGCTAGCAATTGCTTTCCAAGCCAGCTGTTGGAATGCTTGCTTGAGTGCTTAAGCCACTTCGCAAGCACTCTACAAGAAACTTGGTAACTGAACACACCCCAGATTCATGACACGGCGATGAGGATAAACATCTATATAATCGTATCGATGAATTTCCGCCATATTGATGAATTAGTCCCTCAACGGGTGGGGTGGGAGTAGGCAAGGGAAGGGGTGAGGTGGAAAGAGGGACCCCGCGTTGCCCGGCAACGCCAGGTACCCCTGCTAGTACAGTATACACCTTATCTCCACTACCGATATATCACCTTGAATTACTTGTTTATTTTTATACACTTCAACATCTCCATCACCAACACAAAATATATAATTATTTATTTATTAATAGACACTTTACCATCTCTACGACCAATATACCAGCTTGAATTATTTATTTATATACATTTTCCCATCTCCACGACTGACACAAAACTTTGCATTATTAATTTATTTTTACTTTACCATTTCCACGACCTAGATATTGATTTCGTTTTTTAAACTTTAAATCTACACATCTCAATTTTCAGGTGCAGTTTCGGGATGTGTTCTCAATGAGGACTTGCATCCTTGTTCACGATTAAGGTGCACATTGACTAGTCTCTGAAACACTTTCTCCAACACTTAGGCTGAATTTACGAAAGGCGTTTAAGAGTTAAGGGTTCGGCGAGTGTTAGCAAGATTCTCACTAAACACCTTACATAAATTTGGCCCTAAATGTACTTTTAGTCTCACTCGCAACAATAATATCATCTACGTAAAATAACGCATGATCTATGCCTGTCAAAATATTGTCCATGGTGGATTGGAACATGGAAGGTGCCATTTTTAGCTCACCTGGACTTTAGTCCGGTGAGCTAATGCAATCGAGCAGTGTGTTAAGGTAAGACAGTGAGTGAGTGAGTGAGTGAGTGAGTGAGGTCTGTAAACATTATCACTTGAACCAAGCACAGTATTTTGATGAAACTTGGCCACAAGCTTCATATCTCATGCCTAATTAAGGTATATTGACTGCATCGAAATCTGCACTCATTAAGATGGTTTATGGGAGTTATGGGGGGCAGGGGTTTTGACCCACTAAAATAGTGTTACGAATTCTGGCCCGCCTGGCGTGCGATCGCCGCGTACCTCTAATAGCAGCCGCGTCGCCCACCGGACGGACAATTCAGTCGTGACCCTCCTGGAACTACCGCCAGGAGCCAGTCACGGGTGGTGTTTAACCTCACCACAACCCAGTCCGCATTCCACCCGCGCAAAATAGGGTGAATCGCCGAATGTCGATATACTAAAACCCGCGCGGTAACCTACCGAGGGGTTGCACCATGCCGCAGGTCGGCTTAGGACACGCGGTTCGTTCCGTGCTACAGGGATAACCGAGCGGTGTTATCGCCGACCTCGACGGTTCAGATTATTTATCGGGTGTTTAAAACCACTACCAATCATTCCACGATTCAAGATGGCACTTTCAAAAGAGGGGAAGGACGCAACGAACGGGATACGTTGACACAAGGACATTTATTATAAAGCACATATTGCACACACAACACAAGCAAGGAATCATGCACGTATTTACAAGCAAGGCAAATAAAAAGCAATACAACCGACTACAATGAGAATGTACATGCACTTAACAGTTGTTACTTAACAGGACACGTGCCACAGCATGCATACAAAAACAACAGGAAAACCTCCCAAAGGCAGGGAGGTAGACGGGGTTCGTAAATCTTTATGGTCGTGGGCCGTGGATGACCGAAAAGGCCCGCGAGACCGTGCTGGTTACCTGCCCCCTCGAGTGTGACGGTGGGCAGGTCGCGACGCCTTGTTCCCACGCAGCTAGCGTAGCCCGCCTGCTCTCGGGCCTTTGCGATGATGTGGTCGGTGAGTTCTCTCCGGCGTCCCTCGCCAGACCGCGAGATTCGCACCACACAGCCGGCAGGGCTGCGCCCCCCGCTGCGTCTCCGAGGCGTCGCCCGGACTCGCCACCGGCCCGCGCCTTCACCGACAGATCGCCCAACGCCAAGACGAGAGAGCCCGACCTCGACCACCAAGAGAGAGCTCGAAGATGAAGCGAGAGGATGACGTCCACCAAGAGAGCGAGTGGAATCCAACACAACCCGACAGAGAGAGTGAGCCTCGCGCGCGGTCCGCCTTAATAGCGCGGGCTCCGCCCTTCGCTCCTCCCGTTTTCGGCTCCACCTTCCTTCGAGAAGGTTCCCGAAAAGGGCGTTCCCTCACCCACCGCCTCACGCTGTGCATCCACCAATCGCGGCGAGCTGCCCCCCCCCTTTCCTTCACACAAGCGCGCGGGAAAATAGGCGGGAAAAACCCCACAGGCTCGCAGGAGCTTTTGTCCTGCCAATCCTTCTCGGACGGTTTCCGCCGCGGAAACCGTCTTACCGTGGTCCGCGGAGGATGGCGTTCACAAGCAGGCGTAGTGGCGAAGATGTGTGAATGTTTGTGGGGGTGTGAGCGTGGTGGCTTGTGGCGTAGTGGTGTGCGGTGTTGTTTGCGTGTTGTTTTGTTGTAGTGTCAATAGATGAAAGTGCATATCGATCAATAAGCAAACGTAGATCGCAGCCCGGTGAACACGAAGAATTCCCTTTAAACAACGGTGGGGACCTATCTGCACATAAACTTAGCGTCATAACTGATCTAAGGAACCTTTATGGTGTATTTCGAATTTCCACAGCCGTAACACTACCCCTCCCTTTTTTACAGACTCGTCCCGAGTCGTCGAATTTTCGTGTGCCATCATGTGTAAGTTCTCCCCTAGTACGATTTACCTTTGGATCCCTGAGTGCGACATCAGTGTATTCGTGTCCTCAAAATAAATAACCTTACGG
>CM068952.1:129964576-129990982 GCA_035128595.1 Eptatretus atami | reverse complement strand
GCCACTCTGGAACTCGAGAGAATTGTGGTTTGATTCCGACCCTGGCCAAGTCATACCAAAGACCATTAAAATGTTTTGTGCTGCTTCCTTGCTTCGCAATCAGCATTTGAAAGGATAGAGCACAGACAGACCTCATTGGTTGGCATCCAGGGCAAGGAGGAAATTCCTTCTTTATTGCCTGGTTAAATCCAGAGAGAAAAGCGACTTCATGAAAAGATGGTGTTGCTGGTACCCAAAGTGCACTGAGAAGTAATGTCGCATCCCCAAGCTCAGTGGTTGTGTTTGCATGGTCAACTCTGGTCTCTTGTGTTGATCAATGTATTTTTCTTTGTGTGTGTGTGTATGCAATTTGGGTTCTAGCTTTTCCAAGAGCCTTTAGACCATGTAGAAGTTTTACCTGCCACATGTCGCAGGTCAACAAGAGTTCCGCGTTGCTGTCTGGTGTTGTTGTTGGGGTTCTTGTTGGGGATCAATTTTTGAAATGTGCACTCATTGGTCAGACAGCTGCCAGACCACACCCACACCTGCCATTTAACTCCACCCACCATGGCACCCAGACAAAATGATATGGCCGCCATCTTGGTTTTCTGGTGGGTCGAACACATTAGGCCTGAAGGCCTCTGCTGAATGTACACTGCCCGGGTTTGTTGCGTCAGATTTCCATTGGCTTTGTTTGTGTCGAGTGTGACTCATGATGAGGAACAATTAAAAATCTAATCATAAGTCAAATAAAAATTATTAATAAGGTTTAATCAAGCCCAAGCATGCCTCCCTAAAAAATAGTGTTACATAATTTTTGAATGGCTCCAAATTGGGCTTAAACATCCATAACTGTGTGACGGAAGAGGTCATTCTGATTTAACCATTCCTTTAAGAGTGCTTTAAATGCGTTTCCCAATCGGCCCATTACTGCATTTTTAAAGCCAATTCACTCAAGCTTAATGGTGAGCTCCCATACCTTGAATGACCACGTATAAGTTTCGATGAACAAAAGGTTTATTACTGCACGGAGAGTGGGAGGGAGGGCCACGCACGCACGCACGCATGCTGTCTAACTAATCTTATTCATTCACATGGGAACACGGGACAGACACGGCACAAGGTTAGTGAGACAGATTCGAGAATGTAATCTGAGCTGTGGGTAATGATTTTTTTATTCTCAGAACCAGCTTTTACCACAAAGACACATGTGGGACATGAGGGAGATGAGTGGACAGAGGAGGCGAAATTATATATGTATATATATATATATATATATATATATATATATATATATATATATATATATATATATATATATATATTATACATATTGTGTCGCAGGTTGTGACCATAGTGCAATCATTCTTGTTTTTTAAAGAAAAAGATGCATTAAAAACGTAACGCGATCTCTACCCTGCTAATCTAGTAAAAAACAAGAGTAGATCCGGTCTTGGGTGATATTTCACCCACTTCCCAATGGGGTTACTCAGGCCAATATACCCTAAGCCTCAGCAAGTGTCTGCTTTTTTGTGTCCGTATAAATGTAACAGAATTTGAAAGCAGTTTATCTGAGATTCATCCTCGTTTCCAAATTATTGTATTGAGGTTTGAAGATCTCAAGAGAAATGCTGTAAATCAATTCAACATGAACAGGTAATTTTATTGTATCTCGTCCAATGAATGCTTCATCTGGTTCCGGCCGTGACCTGCCATTACATCATTTCATGTGATGAACACTGAACATATTCGCGTGATGCAATGTATTAAATTTAATTACATCACAATGAGGCTAGACACCACAATAATGGAGGTTTCTCATAGACGTGACGTAAATACATGTTGCTTCGCCATTTTGTCGGTCATCAGGATCAGGATCACTCAAAATCTGAAACTTTAAGTGGCTCTACCTTATCTGGTGGTGTTATTCATTTAGATAAGCAGAGCATACACAGGTACATCCGGAAATGAGAAGTTGTTGGGGGTCACAAAACCCTACAGCTTCCTGGGAAACCTACTGATGCCTCATAGAGAAGCACCCAAATGTGGAGCAGTTGCCTGACCTACAGTACCCCTACATGTACAATTATTAAGTAAAGTCATAGCACGTGCTTTCAATATGGTCTGGCACCCCGCCCTGCTCACCAAACTCTCTTCCTATAGTATCCAAGGCAATCTCCACTCATGGCTCGCAGACTTCCTTTCCTGTTGCAGTCAACATGTGGCCCTTAATGGAATTCTCTCATCCCCTCTTCCTGTCCAGGCTGGAGTTCCTCAAGGCAGCGTTCTGGGCCCTGTTCTTTTTCTGGTTTTCACCAATGATCTCTCCGACTCTCTGGAAAATCCTCTTTATCTCTTTGCTGATGACTCCACCCTCTGCCGTACCATCTGTCATCCCTCAGATCGGCAAGCAGCAGCCTCTTCACTCTCTGCAGATCTGGATAAAATCACTTGCTGGTCCAACACGTGGAACATGTCTTTCAACCCTGACAAATCTCACACTCTCACGATGTCTCTCTGAAAGGACTGTCTGGAACCCCCCATCTACTATATAAACAATCCTCTTGAAGAAGTCTTTTCATTTAAAATTTTGGGCCTCACTATCTGCCATGATCTTTCCTGGGAAAGCCACATTTACAAGCTAGCCTCCAATGCCAGTCGCCACCTGGGCATCCTCCATATTGCAAAGTCCTTCCTTGGTACACCTGAGCTCCTGACCATGTATAACGTTTTCATCTGCAGCCTGATGGAGTACTGCTCTCCCCTCTGGGATGGTGCTCCTGACTCTCACCTTTCTCAGCTTCACGCTGTGGAAACCAAGGCATTTTGGATCATTGGTATCTCCCGCGGTGAGGCTGAGTCTTTGCACCTCTCACTCTCTCACCACAGGCAGAGGGTGGAGTTGTCTTTCCTGTTGTCTTTCCGTCTTCTACCATCTCCTCTCCGGCCCCCCCCCCCCCCCCCCGCCTGCTCTGTCTGCTATCTGTCCCACCCATATTTCCGTGGGGCATCAAGGTCCACCAGCAACCCCCTTCTGGTAAAACTACCAAAATCAAGAATCACTGCTCACCTTCACTCTTTCATTCCTCTTTTTCCCCACCTTTGGAACAAACTCCCACACTCTTCCTCCAGGTCTTCAAAACAGCTGTTCACCGCCATCTCTTATCTTCCCCCATCCAAAACCATGATCTTTTCTACCCCGGTTAATCCATCCCAAACTCACTTTCTTCAAATTCCCTGCTTTCCTTCCTGAATAATAAGTATTTAATAATAAGTCAAGAAGTATTCAACCCCTTTACTATGACACTCAAAATTGAACTCAGGTGTATCTAATTTCCTTTATTATCCTTGAGATGTCTCTACAAGTTAATTGGAGTCCACCTGTGGCCAATTCAATTGATTTGACATGATTTAGAAAGAAACACACCTTTCTATATAAGGTCCCACAGTTGACAGTGCATGTCAGAGCAGAAACTCTACTATGACATCAAAGGAACTGTCCGTATAACTCTGAGAAAGAACTGTGAGGAGGCATAGATCTGGGGAAGGGTATAAAATAATTTCTAGATTGTTGAAAGTTCCCAAGAGCACAGTGAGCTTCATCATTAGGAGATGGAAAGAATATGAAACTACCAAGACTCTTCCTAGAGCTGGCCGTCTGACCAAACTGAGCAACCGGGCAAGAAGCACCTTGGTCAGGGAGGTGACCAAGAACCCACTGAGCACTCTGACAGAACTACAGAATTCCTTTGCTGAGATGGGAGAACCTGCCAGAAGGACAACATTCTCTGCAGCACTTCACAAATCTAGGGTTGACAGGAGAGTGGCCAGACAGTAGCCATTACTGAGAAAAAGGCACATGACAGCATGCCTGGAGTTTGCAAAAAGGCATGTGAAAGACTGAAAGCATGAGGAAAAAGATTATGTTGTCTGATGAGATGAACATTGAACTCTGTGGCCTGAATGAATGGCACTAAGTCTGGCAGAAACCGATCACAGTTATCACCCACCCAACACTATCCTTAGCTTGAAGCATGGTGGTGGCACCATCATGCAATGGGGATGTTTTTCAGCAGTAAGGGCTGGGAGACTTGTAAGGATAGAGGGAACAATGATTGGAGCCAAGTTCAGGCAAATCCTTGAGGAGAACCCGCTTCAGAGTGCAAAAAACCTTAGACTGTGGTGAAGATTTATGTTCCAACAGGACAATGATCTCAAGCATACAGCCAAAGCAACACTGGAATCAGTTCACAATAAGAACTTGAAAGTCCTTGAGTGGCCCAACCAAAACCCAGACTTGAATCCCATTGAGAATATGTGGAAAGACTTGAAGATTGCTGTTCACCGATGCTCCCCATCCAACTTGACAGAACTTGAGCAAATCTGCAACAAAAAATGGGAGAAAATCCTCAAATCCAGATGTGCAAAGCTGATACAGACATACCCAAGAAGACTTGAAGCTGTAATCACTATCAGAGGGGCTTGTACAAAGTATTGACTCAGCGGGTTGAATACTTATTGACGCAAAACATTTCAGCTTTTCATTTTTAATTAATTTGTAAAAATTTCTGAAAACATGATTTCACTTTGTCATTATGGGGTATTTTGTGTGGATCGGTGACAAAAAATTAAAATTTAATCCTTTTTTTAAATTCAGGCTGTAACACAACAAAATGTGAAAAAGTCGAGGGTGTGAATACTTTATGAAGCGCTGTATGTCTTCTTTCTTTATTAGACATCATACGGACGTAAATGAACACTCGTTTTGCTCTGCGCACGTTGCACATCATGTGCAGTGAATTTCACCTCCCTGTGCATTGTTTTTTTTTTTTGGGGGGGGTTAAGTTTCTGTACACCGCCGTTGATGTCCAGTTGCAAGTCACCATCTATGTTTCCAATGGAAGAGACACTTTTATGAAAATGATTGAGTTTTTTTTATCCTGAAAAATAGACCGTGGTGAACACACAGTTGTGTGAAAAGATTGGCTTTTGGAATCCGATTTAAATCATTCCTATGAAGGGGGACAGACAAATACACAAACACACATTGTGTTTTATAAAGGTAGATAATTTTATGTGCTCCTTCCGTGTCCTTCACATGATATTTCTAAAGGGTTCCTGCTGTCATACTGAACAAGAGTCAGTCATTGTAAATAGCAGCAGTGATTTTGGCAGGAAAATCATTCAGTGTGCCGGCCAAGTTTGACCTACAAGAAGGCAGATAAACAAAAGCACGTGACCTCATGACATCACATGTGAAACATCTATAGGTCAAGCTATGATATTTCTTCTTCTTCTGCTTCGGCATGTTCTTTTTCTTCTGCTTCCGAATGTTCAATTTATGCGCCTCTTGCCATGATTTGCGAACATAACAGTCCAGTTTAGATTTCATGCGAAAGTTAATGAGATAAGACTATATTATAAGCAAATTGTTGTCAAGCAAACATAATTTTCGACAGATTATATATTGTTTTACCCATGAAAGTCCTGCAAATATGGTAAAAACAATATTCAATATAATGGAGTGCAGTATTAATGCGCATCCATTTTTTTCAAAGCAGATACTGTAACAATGCTTTACACGATTGGATTATTAAATAATAAAAATAATAATAATGTATTTTACAACCGTTGCCAAGGTGGTCCCTTGGGAGGAAAAATTGCTCATCTCATTTTGCTGTGATTGTAATTGACGAGCCGCTTATAGTTTCTTGTTTTGATAATTACTGAAATTTTAAGGTTGAAGTGGGAGCTGTGAACTCGAGATCATTTAAAAGTAATTGTGGTTGATACCATGCAGAGGTTTATCATTTGGTTGTTGTAACATCTGTTGGACTGGTAAAAATGACACACCAAAAGCATCTAAATTTTGACCCGTGATTAGGCCGACATTGATGGACAACATGGAGAGGTGGAGTCAGCTATGGGGTTTGAAGCAGAAAGTTGTATAAAGAGAATGCTTCTGCCTTTTCAAGCTGTTTGTGCTTTTTAACTCTCTCGCTTCTTGCTGTTCATCTTGCTTTGCTGCTCTGGGCTGTACCATGGCTGATTTTGAGGTGAAGTATGTTGACATTTTCCTCAACTTAAAGCATCAACTTGTGCGAAACTTCTGCCGCAGTTACGATGTATTAATTTTTCAGCTGGTATGTTGTGACGGTGATCGGGGGTAATGGGTGTTATGACTAGTTATGCCATCAATAAAGTTTCACATAAGTGTGTGGTTTCTGTGTGAAAATGATTAGCGCATTTGTCAAAGTTTGTTTAGGAGATGATAACCATGACACCTCTCCACGTGGGTCCAAAAGCTTTCCACCGTTCCCCGCTCATTAAATTGTTCCCTTCATTGGCTGTCTGTGTTTCTTTAAAGTGAATAGCATTTCACCAGCTCAGCAAGTCTCGCCCCCCCCCCCCCAACACCTCCTCTCCTCTGAGGAAGGCAAAAGTAATGCCCGAGAGTGCTGACAGGCCAGATGGGGAGCCAAATGAGTGCATGATCATGAGGTAAGAAAAGCTCAGGGGCACAGACAGAACAAGAGTTCAGAGAGGATGGCACTGGGCAAGTATCTCAGCTCAGTTACAGTTTGTGGGGAGAGTTGAGTGAGGAGTGGGTGAGCAGTTCGGCGAGCAGGATAGTTGAGTTGAGTCCCACAAACACCAGAAAATTGAACACAGCAGATACCAGAGAGGACCAACTATGCCTTACAAGCATGCATTTGCCAGAAGCTAGAGCCCAGACACGGTGCTGCCAGTCACGTCTCTCTCTCCCACCAAGGACTCTCTCGCTCTCTCTCCTTCACTCGCCATCAACCACACTAACTCCAAGCAAACAACACATGGTACTCAAGTTTCTTCCTGTGTCTCCTGACCTATCCCTGTACCTCAATGACCTATCCTCTTTGTGGTGTGACTGAGTAAATTATCGCGTAAGCCGTCGAGATAGCGTGGGTATGAGATTTCATTGTACAGAGAATTGCTGTGATATGTGTGTGCCTTTCCTTATTCTCCCCAATCCCTTGTGCTTTGTCATTGTTAATAAACATGTTTCTCACCACTGGCGTATTGGCCAGATGTATGGTTCAGAATTGGCAATTATAACCACAGCATGAATCAAACTCGATTTGGAATTTGAAAATTTAGTGCAAACCTTGTTCGGAGGTTTTTGAAATTGCAGTGGTACATCACTCAGCATCCATCCTTTCAGATGGACAACTAGCTGTAGAAACAAAATCTCATGAGAGCTTCTGAAGAAAGGATCTGTTCGACTTTTCTGGTGGACGACGTACAGTCTCTGATGACGATCCGTCACTAAGTTGGTAATCATCTGGGTGGAAGATTTGACCTCGTGTCCAGCCCATGTTCCACTGTTACAGTATCCACTGCCTTTGGTGTAGATGCACAGAAACCACCGAGAAAAGCTCATGCGACAATGCACGACTGAACTTCTCATATGCTCTTGGTGTAACATCTGGAAATGGGCAAGTTGCTTGGATTTATTTGACTTCTCATGATACATTACTCACTTGAAACTTGTGGCTGGGACATGGCTTCTATGCCTCCAGCAGCCAAAGTATCAATGGATGGCTGCCCTTGCCACATATATTGCAGTGACTCTGAAGGAGCAATATTATATAGATTGACCTCTTTTTCTTTCAAATAAGTATTCTGTCAAGACGGAAAAGAATATCAATAAACAATAGACCATACACTGCAAGACATGACTCGATCAGTTGTTCTGCTTTTTTAGATTAGTTAAGTGCTTTTTTTGAGAAAGCTGGAGCATATGTGGTGTGGAACTTTTATATATATGGATAATAAGCTACACTGTACTTTAAGCAGAAGGTACAGATCATGTATCCCAAATGTGTCAATACAACATTTTCAGGATGTTTTTACTTTGCTCAGGGTGGTGGAGAGGTTATATACCTTCCTAAAGATCTTAAACAAAATGTATGTTACCCAAATTCCGCAATAATGGCTTTTCAGACCAACCACAGTGCCTTCAAGTGAGCAGTCAACTCAGTTTCAATGACACTTTGCCATTCATTGTTGCCCAAAGTTTATGCTGAACTGTAAATGATAAGAAAGATTGACAGGGTCATGGCAAGGTCAAAGAAGATAGCCCTAAACAATGAGAATGCTCACAACATGCAATGGTAATCAGAACTGAAAGATCTTCATACAAATGACTACAAATAATATGGCATTTCAACAAGGGTGAACAGTCTCATAATTTTCTATTAACATTCAACTTTTCATGTTACCATATATTTATGCATTCCCATCTACCCCAAACAGCTGGGCTGACCTAATGATCCCATTGTCACTGTCCAAACATCTCTTACACCCCTATTCTCCAATTATTTCATTCATTGCTTCAAGTGACCTGGTGTTGGCAAAACGGTAAAGGTGTCTGGCTTAAGATCCAAGGGTCTTCAGTTCAAGCCCCTGTTGGGCTGTTGAATTAACACCAGGTAGGGTTGATTCAGCCTGTCATCCTGAGGTTGGCAAAATGAGTACCAGCTTCCTGGTAGCAGGGGCATTGCATCAGTCACAGGCTGCATACGAATAAATAAAATTCCTTCGTGTGTAGCATGTTGATGCTGGTTGCTTCATTGCTGGGAGTGTGGGTGTGTTGATGATGGAGTGCACCCTGTAGGTTAGAGTAGGAATCTAGAATTTGTGCAGGGTGCTGGCATTAACTCGCCACCTCTTCACGAAAACGCTGTGGGATCTTCAACGTCCATGAACAACCAATGATGGCAGATGGGTCCTCGAGTTTAAGATCCTTCTAATGAACAATGCACACTTTGATGCCTTGGGTCAAGCTAGGTTAAAGCTGGGTCAAGATTCTCACCCAGGAAAGACAGCTCAAGGGTGGAGTGTACACACGACTAAGCAATCCCACCAGCCCATTCCCGCAGATGAAGTACGTACACATTGGAATTTGTTTTCAATTTTTGATTAAATTTCTTGAAAACATTTTAAAAGGTCAAAATGATTGAGCAAACATCTTGTCAAATGATGTACATGTTCATCATCACATGGATATACCACTGGTACAGTAATATAAGAATGCAAAGTAGCATTCTTTTGTGTGCAGCTCAAGGCTACATGGTGGCATCATTGGGTGAGGGCACAGCTGTGCCACTGATGCAATGCACTCTGTAGGTTAGGGCAGGAATTTCGAATTTCTTCATGATGATGGTGATAGTTTGCCTACTCTTCGTTAAGGACACCGTGGGATATTTAGCATCCATAAACAGCCAATGATGGTAGAGGGGATGCCAAGTTTAACATCCTTCCAATGAACAATGCACAAGTTCTTTAACATCCACCAACTAATGCTGGCAGACAAGACACGAAGTTCAAAATAGTAACTAGAGAGTTCATAGAACACCGTACCCCGTGGAGTCTTGGGCTGTTCGGGTAACATGGGCGGGATCGGTGAGCGGTAAATTTGATTGGTCGTGCTGAGGGAAAATACTGTAATATTTTGTCAAAGTCCTGCTGAAAGGAACGGTTTTGAAAGTGCCAAAAGGCAATTTGTGTTCTGCAGTGTTCAAGTATATAATGAAATTTAAATAAAATAAAGATTTTAAAGGTTGTAGAAAAATAAATTTCAGAAGTTTACAGCCATTGATGCAACGTCTTACACACCACCTTATTTAACACATTACATCAGATTTTCATGCCTGTTGTTTGTGTCCTTTATGACATCCTTAAAAACAGTAGGTTTCCTCTCTGAAATGATTTTCAATTTTGTTTGACTGCCAGATAGGCACACAGATGAATTTTTTTTTTTTAATCTCACTCCTCTCTGCACATGTACGATCAGGACAAATTCAGGACCAAAGTACTTCATGTTCCGATTAATGTACAAAATATATCATTCTGTTTAAATTAAGTTGTTCCTTGATCATAAACTGACGGTTGTAGACAGGATAGATAAACAGAAGTGAACCAATTGCTTTACCCCACTTTTTGCTTAACATGCATGGGGTAATAATTGCAGATTGTTAAGGTCATTGAGGACATGGTTAGGACATGCACAGTTTGTGTAGATGCTCATGAATCTCAAAACGTTGTTCCGCTTTTGCTGTGGCCATGGCTACAGAACGGTGACAAACATTTCACATGGATATTTCAGAAATCAAAGGTCAATTTTTTTTGGTCGTTGTTGACAGTTACTTAAAATGGACGGAAGTAGTTTCTTTGTGTTGTACAACAAGTGCGACAATCACAGTGCTGCGGCCTGTTTGCTCGGTATGGGTTGCTGCAGCAGATCATTTCTGACAGCAACCTGCAGTTTACTACAGATTAATTTAAATATATGTATTTTTTAATTGAATGACATCCACTGCAGGGGCCAGTAAACCACTAGCACTGTTGCAGGTGTAAAGGCAAAAATCATAAGTCATCAACCCCCTCAGATTATTTTTGTATACATGACCTGACACTGATAACTACCAACACATATGCAAAATTTGGTGGAGATCTGCTCAGCCCTCTTTTTTTCTATGATTTCAGACATACATACATACATACAGCTAATTGCCTTATTTAATATAGTAGAATATCCAGCTAAGTGTCAGGCTCTGCCATGAACAATTGATTCATGGTGGATGATGGAGTGCCAGAATTCCAACTAAGGGGTTGGAAATTGTAAAGCAAGTTCAGACAGGAATTTGGCCAGGGTTCCAACAATAGCTTGCCTACTGTCCAACAAAAGACACCATGGGATCTTTCACATCGACCAGCAATCAATGCTCGCAGATGCGTCAACAGCTTAGCATCCCATCCAGTGGATGGTGCACTGTATTGCAATGCGCTGCCTGTGAAGCAGCACAATGACAGTTTTATAGCTTGGTGAGGAATCAAACCCAGACCAGACAGCTCAAAGACAAACACACTAACTCTGGGCTCTATGCCATTCTGTCAGACTGTTTATACCAGAGTCAAGTGGTATTGGAAGAAAGAAAATGCCGAGTGCAACAATTGCCAGCTTTTGTTAAAAAAAAAAAAAACAAGAAGAAAAAGGAATCGGCTGTGAGACAACAAACCAGTGGGAACTTATTTGGGGTGAGGTTTTGAATATGATGAGGAAAAGAATACCATGAAGAAAAGCTTTCCAGATGGTCTTCCTCATGTGTCGAGGCTGATGGACAGAGATACCAGATCAACCTGAGAATAATTATTCTGAGTAAAGAATACAACACAGACTAACTGATGCTCACAAGCCAGCCTGTTTTACTTTTCACTATCCTTGAGATATTTAGTATTTGCCTGTCATTACATGTTTCTTTAATGGACAAAGGTGCAGAAAATAAATGTATGCAGCAAAAACTCTCCATTGTTTTTGTGGCAACACTATTCTAAGCATAGTTCCCAAACTTTAGAGATTTGTGTACAAATTTGAAGATCGGGGAAGAACGACATTCGAGATGGCAGAAGTAGAAGGCAATATACTCACAGTGGGGCAGTGGGACAAAACATGGATACAAGATCAATGAACAGTAGGAGGACAGAAAAAGGAAAGAAAACATGGCACTCTCTAAATACAGTAGATGTGGAGAGGTAGGAAGAGTTAATGAGGATAGACAATACCAATATACATATATATATTATTATTATATATATATATATATTGGCTATAAAGTCTGGAAACATAGGCGCGTATACATTATAAATGGTATATTGACATTACATTACAATACATGACATGTTCAATGTGTTGTCACTCATGAGGAATGCACAGTTCAATGTGCTGTGCAAAATTGCAATGAACGTGGTGCATGAATGCAGCATTTCAATCAATCCCTGCACATGCAACCATGATGCGTTGCCTCAGATGATTCATGTCTGATTTTCACTGAATAAACCTGCGCCTTCAGCATACCCCAGAAGAAGTAATGAAGGGGGTTCAGATCTGGCGAGTGTGCAGCCCACTCCACAGGGCCACGTCATCCAATCCAGTTGGGGAAATTATCATCCAACCGAATGACGTAATATTATCGATGTTTCCAGACTTGATACTTGATGACCACCCTGTATTAATAAGGAAAGACCCACACACATATCTCACCTGAAAATGGAGGGAATAGCCAATCAGCTCTCACCGAATCAAATAAACCCACGTGGTTAGGATTATATAAACAATAGACCCCTCCCACACTCCTCGAGCCAAAGAAGCTGCGTAAAGCAACCCAAGAAGACCAACACAAGGTAAGCGTTATGCTGTTTCCAACCCTTCCCAGAGTTCTTCAACAACTATAAAGCCATTCACTTCTCCTGGAGTGTGGGAGGGGTGTATATACATATATATATATATAGAGAGAGAGAAGAGAGAGAGAGAGAGAGAGAGAAGACATATATACATATACATATATATATATATATATATATATATATATATATATATTCAGGTGGTCCAAAAACAGCAAAAAAAAAAAAAAATTCAGATGTTGTCTCCACAAATCTTAAATTATTCCACTATGATTCAATAACGCGCATAAAAAAATTTAAGTTGATCGGAGGTATTAGAGGTCGCTCCATATGACGACTTTTAGTTTCATGAGTTGGTTAAATTAGGGTATGGTCAGGTACGATTACGGGTACTTCTGGATGCCGAGGTGGAAATGGAGTGCATTTTCGAACTCTATGGGGTCGATTTACTCTAAGAAATGACTGCACCGACATTGAATTCACTACCTTTCGAAAATATGACCTAAAACAAGATTTATCATTACTGGAGTTGAGTAACTAATCCTACTCATTTCGATATTTTCTAATCTACAATTAATTTGTTGTCCGTCTAAACATTTCTTAGAGTAAATCGACCCCACTGAGTTCGAAAATGCAGTCCTTTTCACCTGGAAGTTCAGAAGTGTACGGATTCGCATCTCACCATACCCTAGTTTTTCAATCAATGGAATTACAAACTATTAAATATTTCGTCTCATTTACCAAATACCACTATCATCTCCGCCTCTATTGCTGTCTCCACTCCCGCCTGAACTTATTTCTAGCCGGCCCAACATCCAGTGTTTAGATTCAATGATTCACGAAAAATGTTAGTTATTTATTTAGTTATTATTATATTAAATTAGGGTATGGTGAGATGCGAATCCGTACACTTCTGAACTTCCTAGGTGAAATGGACTGCATTTTCGAACTCAGTGGGGTCGATTTACTCTAAGAAATGTTTAGAGGGACAACAAATTAATTATAGATTAGAAAATATCGAAATGAGTAGGATTATTACTCAACTCCAGTAGTGATAAATCTTGTTTTAGGTCATATTTTCGAAATGGTAGTGAATTCAATGTCGGTGCAGTCATTTCTTAGAGTAATATCGACCCCATAGAGTTCGAAAATGCACTCCATTTCCACCTCGGACATCCAGAAGTACCCGTAATCATACCTGACCATACCCTAATTTATTCAAGTCATGAGACTAAAAGTCGTCATATGGAGACCTCTAAATCACCTCGATCAAGCTAAAAAAATTTATGCGCGTTATTGGATCATATAGAATAATTTTAAGCTTGTGGAGAACATTCTATTTTTTTCGACTTTTTTGGACCACCCTATTATATATATGTATGTGGTGTGTGTGTTATATATATATATATATATATATATATATATATATATATATATATAATTATATACCGGGCGTAGTGGGTGCCCTGTAATCTGGCTACTCGGGGCTTGGGTTGGAGGATCGCTTGAGGATGGGAGCTCTGCGCTGGGCCGCGCTATGAGAGGGTGTAGGACAGCCCGGAATCATGGCGAAACCCAATCCTTATCCCTGTGTCGTAAGAGGCGACCAGGTTGTGTCAGAAGGGCATCCGGCGTAAAACCTATGCCAAATCAGTATACGGATCATATCGGATGATCCGCTGTGGCGACCCCTAATGGGAGCAGCCGAAAGATGAACAATATATATATATATATATATATATATATATATATATATATATATATATATAATATATATATATATAAAGCCTGGTGTTGGCACAGTGGTAGGGCAGCGGCTTCGGATCCAAAAGGTCCTGAGTTCAAGCCCCGTTGGCCACTGAATTAATACACCAGGGGGTTGACTCAGCCTGTCATCCTTCCGAGGTCGGCGAAATGAGTACCAGTATACTGGGCCGGTGTATACCCGGTTAAAATAGGTGTACCATATCCCTGTGTCGTAAGAGGCGACCAGGGTTGCGTCAGGAAGGGCATCCGGCGTAAAAAAAAAAACATGTGCCAAATCACTATGCGGATCATACGGATGATCCGCTGTGGCGACCCCTAACGGGAGCAGCCGAAAGAAGAAGAAGAAGAAGAAGAAGATATATATATATATATTATATATATATATATACACACACAAGTATGTACGTATGTATATATATATATATTATAATAATACATATATATATGTTATATATTATATATATATATATATATATATATATTATCACACATATATCCAAGTATATATATATATATATATATATAATATTTATTTATTTATTTATATCGCAAGTCGGACAGGATGAGGAAGAGGGACAATGTCCACAAATATAAACTGCAAATTCAAAACGACTTGACAAGCATTCATTCACAAAATGCAATCAAAGCACCAACATACCAACATAACAAAACCTGTGCTTGTGTAACAAGATGTTCGCCCAATTCCAACCAGATTTGTCACATAAAGCGCAAGTATTGCAGTTACTGTCGCATTGTTCCCAAAGCCGGATTAAATGTAGACCGGAGACAGACCCTGTGGGGCTTGTTGATAAGCCCTTCCCTTGAACATCAATAGGAAATGTGAAGCAATTATAGGCATCTCAATTAAAGCTGAAACTCGGAAAGCATTTTGCATAATCCATAAGATATTGTATTTGTGGAGTAAAAATGGTAACAGTGATAATGTCAGACGTTAAAATGAAAATCAAATTGTTTGAGGAGATTTAATTGGGTGTTACCAAATCAATCTGTTTCCAAATTACATAATACTCATAAATTACTCAGAACAAGCACAAATTACAACCTGCTAACTTTGTGTGGCTTTTCATCGAGGCTGTTCATGACTATCACAGAAACTTTGGCCGAGATGCAGGATCGGGCTATTTCGCTCAACATTTCACTGCACATCTCAGCACTTTAACCTACTGCAGGTAATGCTATTTATTATCAGCTGGAATATTTGGCCAGGGTACTGGCAAACAGTAGATGCTTCTTTTAAAAAGATACAATCACAGTATCTTCAACATCAACAACATAAATGAAGACGAGATAATTGTTTTCATATGCCTATCCCAAATGATGGCATGCTCTGAGATGCAGTGCCCTCTTCTGTCTCCACATCAGAACGGTGGTTTCCACTTAAATCCAACTCCACAGGAGACTCAAATGAGATGCGATAACTCACTGGCAAGCATTGAGCTAACGATTGAGCTAACCTAGGCCATTCTTTTATACTGTACCTTCCAAAAATGCTGCACTAGTACATAAAATATATTTTTACCTCCTTTGATAAAGTCTTTGGACCACTTTGCAGATTATTCTCATTTATGCATCTCCGTTACCTTTGACAGAGAGAAGGCAAAGATGCACTGAAACTGTTACTTCACATTAGGGCATCACTCGCTCAGCAAGAAGTTGTTTTCTGAGGGCACCAATGTTGGCTCATCATGTACCACTCTACACAGAGCGTTGGTGCTACCGAAGCAGGTACTACTCCGAGGCTACAATCCTTGGTTGGATCGCCATTCTGGCTCAGGAAGTCAGGGAGGAAATTTATAATTTGTTCAGGGTGCCGGCGATAGCTCGCCTACTCTTCACGAAGGACACTGTGTGATTTTTAACATCCACAAACTAATGCTGGCAGATGGACGCCCAATGTAATGTCCATCCGAGTGATGGCACACACATTGGTGAAACACCAGGATGACAGTTTATAGCTGGGCCGAGATTCGAACCCAGGCTAGACAACTGAGAAGCGAGTTTGCATACCTTGAGGTCATCCTACCATCCTCACAATTGGCTCAGAATACCAAACTTGAGGTCATCCTACCATCCTCACAATTGGCTCAGAATACCAAATCCACGATCACACAATCAGAGCCATTATTCAAGGCCTCGTTTTGCTTGTGACTTCCCAAGTAGTTTATTTTGTAATAATGAGCCAAAAAGACTGTACAATCACCGAAATAAACTTTGTTGACTCTGAAAGCACTGCCATGCTCAATAACATCGTGTGAACTCAGTTAATTGGCATACGTCTTGACAGCTGGATACCATTACTTTTGAGTAGTTAAGTTGCATTACTCACTCGTCATGTAAATTGTTGCAGTGCCATTTAAACTTTTTCCTGTGCCAGGAATTGGTGATCCCACCAACTAAAACCTTGCCTAATGAGCTCCATCAAATGAGTCACACAACTGGCAAAAAAAATTAACTTCAACACAGCATATGTAGATCTCGTAATGACATCTGCCTCTCGCTTTGCTTGCTGATGCAGGGACAGGATGCCTCTGACTGATTTTTGCTCAGGGATATTTGGGGCTATATAGTGGAGACAAAGTGTTTTAACTCATCCAGGGATGTCTACCAAGTTATTCCGTGCATTTCACCATCCGGTTGTCAAATCTAAAACAGTCCCTCTTCAACAATGAAAAGAGATGAGGTGTACCAAGCGAGTTATACTGCGGGGATTGCCATTGCTTTTCCCGCAGTCAGTCAAGGCAGAAATTTTGAATTTGTTCAGGATGTCTGGAATAATCCACTTACTCTTCGGGAAGAACACCGTGGGATTTTTAATGTCCACCAATGACCGATGCTGGCAGACAGGTCCTCTGTCTTAACGTCCATCAGAGGAACAGTGCACAGATCGATCTATTACTCTGCATGAGATGCACCAGGATGACAGTTTATAACTGGGCTGACATTTGAATCCAGGTTGGACAGCTCAGAGGTGAGTGTATACACCTGCTAGCTATCTTTCCAACCCTCCTCAATGCAGTGGCCTGCAAAAGTATTTACCGCCTATCAATAATGCCACATTTATATGAATTATTAATTATAAAGAAACAATTTTTCCAAATGAACTTTATTATTCATAACTGAAGAGATCAAACTAAACACTGTTATAGCTGAAGGAAGTTACATGTCAGGAATACCTGGAAAAAACATGTACAAATCAAAATTCACTGGTTGTAAAATAATTCAGCCCCGAAGGACATTACTTGGTGGAAGCACCTTTTGGAGCAATGACGCCATGAGTCTTTTGGGGAGGTTTCTACCAGCCTTACACAGTGAGATTGTGAAATCTTTGCCCATTCATCATGTGAAAATTGCTCGAGTTCTGCCAAGTTGGATGGGGATCTGCCAAGTTTGATGAGAAGAAAATAAATACCTCATCCTTGAGCTTGCCAACATCCAGCCTAGGCTGGGATGGTACCATTCTCCCAGATTTGAGCTGCAACTTCAGAGTTGCCACCACAAGCTTGTGGTCAGTATTGAGAAACTGAGCACTCTGGTCGACCCTGCAGTTCTGGATCATCCTCCAGGGACCATCAACGAGCACATGGTCAATTTCCTTTGCCACACCACCAGTGTTGGAATACCAAGTCCAGTGATGAGCCTGTGGGCACTGAAACTATGAGCTGGCCACCCTAAGTCCATGACTTCTTGTAGAGTCAAGGAACTTAGTGCTATTCTGGTTCATAGTTCCTGACACATGGGGACCAACACATGTCTCATAACCATCCCTATCAGTTCCAGTCGATGCATTGAAATCCCCCAAGACTAGAAATGTGTCTCGCCTGGGACACTGAACAACCACAGACTCGAGCATGGCATAGAATGCGTCTTTCACGGTGAGATCACTCGCCTGAGTCGGAGCATATCCAGAGACCAGGGAAATGACACCTAAGGAGTGACGAATCCTTAGTCTCATAATATGCTCATTGACCGGTGTTACCTCAATTATCATTGGAGTCAGCATATTGGACACAGCAACAGCAACTCCTTGGGCATGGTAACCATCAGAGTAGCCAGACCAATAGTAAGTGTAACCACCCGCCATGATCTCGCCACTATCTGGTCTCCAAACCTCAGAGAGTGCTGCAATACCAACATTCAAATGCTTGAGCTCAGATGATAAGAGACAGGCGATCATCCTCTCTTCAGGATAGGACATTCCAGGCAATCACGTGAAGTGACCACCTCAGGTTAACCCAAGTTGACCGCTGTCTGGTGGACGACACCTCAGCACCACCCCGAAACACATTACCGCAATCTGACCTGGGAAGGTTACCCCATTGTTTTCCTCATATTATTTCAAAGAGTGGGGGTCCCGAAGGCTTTCTCCAAATCCCGTCATCCGTTGAGCTGCCCTGTGAAGGGCAGCTGCATAGGAGGTATTCCCACGGAGTGAGTTTTCAATTCTCTTTGTGTTTTAGTGTGTTTAGTGGAGTAAAAGGTTTTATGGTGGCCAGAGTGCAAATCCTGCCACCAACCTCCTAAAAAAAAGTAACCCAACTGCAGGAGGATGTCTGCAGACACAGATGGCCACTAGATCTGGATGGCCATTGGCTCACAAGGAGCTCCTTCGCCCTTTGATAGGTTTTGCATTTAATCCTGCTGGGTGTCTATATCCATTAACCCTCCTCACCAGGAAACCTGGTGGGGGAGAAGGTTTAGTCGCCGACAACCCGACCATGAAACAGGTTAGTACAGGTTTACTTAGTACCTGTAGCAAGTCACAGACATAATCTAGCCTGACCTGACAATTGTAGAGATGGATGACCCACAAAATATGTAATGGAGAAGAAAGTAAATACCTATGGATATTTTTTAATGTTGTGAACAAACTTTGGTACATCACACGAGTGATGAAGGCAGTGGTCACGTTTCATCGAAATTGTGTGTGGTTTCAGAGAAGAAAGAAAATATATCTTTTCGGGAGCAACCCCCACGTAGAATCCCTTGGACCCCAACTTTTTTTTAATGGTGTGAACAATCTTTAGTTCATCACGGGTGATGAAGCTTGTGGTCAAGTTTCATCTAAATTCTGTGTGTAGTTTTAGAGAAAAAAGCAAATACATATTTTGGGGGACAACCCCCCTTTTCATTGGAATTGTGTGTGCAGTTTCTGAGAAGAAAGCAAATACCTCTGTTTGGGGGCAACTCCCCTGTTGATCCCCGTAGACCCCGATACTTTTTATTGCCATGAACAAACTTTGGTACATCACGGGTGATGAAGGTTGTGGTCAAGTTTCATCAAAATTGTATGTGTAGTTTTGGTGAGAAAAGTAAACACATATTTTGGGGGGCAACTCCCTTTATGCCCCCTTAGACCCCGATTATTGTAATGGCATGAAAACTTTGTTACACCATGGGTGATGAAGATTGTAGTCAAGTTTCATCGGAATTGTTTTTGTCGTTTCTGAGAAGAAAGCAAATATCTCTAAAGGGGGGCAACACCCCCCCCCACCCCCACCCCGTGAACTCCCTCCAAAGACCCCTCAGACCCAGACTTTTTAAATGCCATGAACAAGCTTTGGTACCTCATGGATGATGAAGTTTGTGGTTAAATTTCATTTGAATTGCATGTGTAATTTCTGAGAAGAAAGTAAATACCTATTTGGGGGAAAACTCCCACAGATTTCCTTATGGGCCGATTTTTTTTATTACCATGAACAAACTTTAGTACATATACGGTGTTGAACGTTGTGGTAAAGTTTCATCGAAATCGTTTGTGTAGTTTTAGAGAAGTTGAAAGTATTTGTGGGCGGATGGACGGACAGACAGATGGACTGACGGACGGACTGACGGACGACATGCCGTCCCATGAGCTCCCTGGAGCTGAGTTCCAGGTGAGCTAAAAAAGAGAAAAGACCCTTCTCATGCCCCTTTTTTCAAGACTGCACAGGGTATGGTGTTCTATGAACTCTCTAGTTATTTTCATCTTACAATGGTTTTAATTCATTCAATGGTAAAATATGAAAATATGAAGTAGCCAAGTTAATTAAGAAATGTTGTCTTTTTGTTCATCTTTTTAACTTAGTCTCATTGTTGCACTGATTCTGTTATCTTAGAAAATGGTATGGGGGCTGATTGGATAGCTCAGAGGAAGCAAACCCTGAGCTGTTTCATCTTGGATCAATTCCACTCCCCCACCATAATGTGATTTCCATTAAAAAAATGTTAATTACCAGAAGCACTCATGATGAAGTTTTGTTAGATTTACACATGAAAGTTATGCATATATGTTTGAGAGCACACACTCAATAATTTGTCCACACTCGACACACTCAAGAAGGTTTTTTTTCACATCATCGATCCTCATGTGGCATAATTAAAAAGTGAATGGATTGTGGGGTAGCACTCAAACTGTAGCAGTAGAGTGTGGGGTTGTGGGGTCCACCCACCACCTCCCCCCAAAGCAGGAGAGCTCAGTGGTAGCATATTTGCATTTGAGCCGTGGCTCGTATGGTTTAAATTCCCAACCTGACTCTAAATTTTCATCCTGGTGCTTCAAAGCCAATAAGTTGGATCAATGAGTGTGCCGTCCTTAAGAATGGACATGATGCTGACTATCCCATCTGCTAGGCTTTGTTGGTAGATGTTTAAGATCCCACAGTGCCTTTCTAAAAGAGTAGGCCATTGTGTAGCAGCACTCTAGCCAAATTGCAAATGATCAACTGAAAACGACAAAACTCTGCAACATCGTAGCGACAAGAATGGGGTCACAATTCCAGATCTCATGAATGCAATTCTGGGAGGTGTGACCCTGACCACACTGCCAAATGGATGTGATCATGAATTCAATAAATGGTGGAAGGAGGTGGTGACGGTGGTGTTTTAGCAGCATTGCTCGAGCTTAATGATGAGCCAAATTTGTTGCTGTCGTTGCTGCTGGATGTTGCTCCAAAGATGATCGGTTCAATTTCACTCAATGGATGAAGTCAACAGGATGTTGATTGAAGTATTCCTAACTGCAGGGTGAAGCAAGGAGAAGCTGACATTTTGGGCGTTAAGCTTTCTTCGGAGCATCTATTTCAGTCAGTCTATCATATTTTACAGTGAACATAACAGTGTTGCCTCCTGAAAGTGTGAGTGGCACGACATCCAGTACTGTAGCATGCAGCCATCTTGTTTCAGCCCAAATCCTGGCCGCAACCGTGGCTGTGTGGTCTCCTCACAGAAGAACTACATAGTGAACCAAAAAAACATTCAACCACATTTTTGTTCAGCACTGTATTTGTCATCAAGCTTGCACAAACGAGTCCCTGTCCAGAGCTGGAGTTCAGACATGGAAACTGCTTTGGCAGAACTTCCTACTCTGGCAAACAGAGCATGCTCATGAATGATTCTTCCCACTCCTCCTCTTCCTCCCCCTCTTTCTCCACTTCCTTAAAAATTCCTGGATCTGCCTCCAGTGTGCACATTTCAGCAAAAGCCAAAAATAGACAAATTAATCATGCACTGAGTTCATTGCACATGCTCGAAATACAGTACGTGTTGAAACTAAAATTCCAGGCTCTCTTTTGTGTTTATTTTTAGATCACCTGGAATGTAGTTCCGGGGAACTTATGGGATGGCGCATCATCCGTCTGTCCGTCCATAAATACTTGCAACGTCTTCTCTGAAACTACACACACAATTTCAATGAAATTTGACCACAACCTTTATCACCAGGTATGTACCAAAGTTTGTGCATGACATTTAAAATAAATAAATATATATATATATATATATATATATATATATATATATATATATTGGGGTCTAAAGGGGGTTGCGGTGGGTTATCCCCAAAAAATGTATTTGCTTTCTTCTTAGAAACTACACACACAATTCCGATAAACCTTTACCACAACCTTCATCACCCTTGATGTAGTAAAGTTTGTTCACGACATTAAATAATTTGGCATCAAAGTGGTCTATGGGGGGCTTGCCCCCCAAAATAGATGTTTGCTTTTTCTCAGAAACCACCCACCCAATTAAAATGAAACTTGAACACAACCTTCACCCCATGATGTACCAAAGTTTGTTCACAGCATTAAAACAAAACAAAAAAAAATCGGGTTCTGAGGGGGTTTATGGGGTTGTGAGGGGAAGGTTTCCCCTCAAAATAGGTATTTGCTGCAACATCGGTTCATTTGTACATTTTGCTGATTCCGTCCCACGATGACTTCCTCCTCAGTATCATTATTCTACCAGGTGAGCGCCCAGGGGTATTGCCCCTATTTTTATGCCCCTGCTGACGAAGTCGCCGAAGTCATTGTGTTTTCGGGTTGTTCGTCTGCCCATCCGTCCGTCCATACTAATTTTCACTGTTTTCTCTGCAACTACTAATCCGATTGACACAAAATTTTCACCATAGGTGTGACTACTCATGGAGAATGTTTTAATAATTATTATGATGTCATAGGTCACGTGGTGTGGCAGCCATGTTGGAAAAAAGGAAAAGCTTTGGACCTCTGTATCTCCGAAACCGCTCCATGGCAAAATTCAAACTTGGCACATGTGAAGTTCTCCCCATAGGAAACAAGTGTGATTTTTTTTTTTGACGTCATAGGTGGCTTCGTTATGACGTCATAATTGCAGACATCGAATGATTTATCCGATCAGTATGAAAATTTTCGAGGGTCATCTAGGGCTAAATTGCATGGGGGGGGGGGGGGATGATGACATCATTGGTCATCTGGTTTAGAAGCTATTATTTTTAACATAAAAACCTACAAAAATCTTCGCCAAAACAGCTGAACAGATCAACGTGAAACATTACATGTATGATCACCTATCCATGAGGAACAAATAGTTCTCCACCTATGATGTCATAGATCACATGGTTTGGCAGCCATGATTTTTTTTTGAAGAATAAGCCTTTGAAAATCTTCTTCTCCAGAACAGCCTGACAGATCAAGGGTGAACTTCAACCGCATGTTCCCCAATCCTTGGGGATACCAGAATGTTCATGAATAATTAATAGGTCACATGGTCTGGCAGCTATATTAGATTGAACGAAAATCTTTTTTTTTTTAATCTCTTTCTCTTGAACCGCTTCATCAATCGACGTGAAACTTCAACATTATGATCTAGTAGTCATGGGGAATGTATATTTTAAATTTCAACCTGATCGGATGCCTGGTCTGGCAGCCAGAAATATTTAATGCCTTGAATCTGGGTTCAGGGATTTAAATAAAACTTGGTGCAAGTATGTATAATGATGTAATAATGTGGGCGGAGGCATATCTGGTGACGTCGCAATGTCGAAGAGTGCCCCTCTAGTTTTTCTCTGATGTCCAAGACTAATGGAGAGAGCTTTACCTTAATTGCATGAAAGATGACGGAATTAGAAGCTAATGAGTCGATGCAGGTGACTGCATTGGAAGTCATGACCTATCTCATAAGGAAAATGTTCAGTCCGCATCACTGAGACCACATAATTAAATTTAATGTTAATATGTACCACATTGTTTCTCAAACCAGATTGTAACGGGTTTCAATTTCGAAATCGGCCAACATGGCTGTTTCATTTCTGATAGTGCAGCTGTGCACATGATGCAGTGCCCCTGTATATTAGGATATGAATTTGGGATTTGGTCATTGTGCAGTACAACTCATCGTTAAAAGACAGCACGGGTTGTTTAAGCTCACGGGCCATCATTGCTGCACACAGGACCCCAATTTAACATCCCATCAGTGGAAGAGCACGTTCATGGATGAAACTATTCTCCCTACCTGCGAAAAACCAGTCTGACAATTTATAATCAGGTTGAGAATCAAAATGCCCGTCACTTAAACATCGCTGATGGTGTTTGGCATGCCTTTCATTGCAGTTGTCAAACTGTGTATTACACCTACACTGGAGCGTGTACAAAATCTAAACTTAATAATAATGTAACCAAAAATATAGAGGTAGGCCAACCTATCAAATGTACTCACCGCATGTGGGTGTGTTTGAAGGAATATGCTATGACTTGAGTTCTGGTCTTAAACAGACTTGTAAGCAGTTTGTTTATTTTCTCTGACACGTGAATTGCATAAAATGTGGAATTGTCAAAAGGTTTTAATGTTGGTGCTTGTGATGAGCAAGTACAACATAAAATTTGGTTCACTATATAGGCCATTGTCTGCTAAAAAAAAATGTATTAATTCCCTAAAAGAGCTGGCTTCGTGTAAAGAACAGCATACAATAAATGAATGAGCACAAGCGTAATGGCAAAACGACATAAACAGTTCCTCGATTTGTTTTCAGTGTTTGTTTTCAGTGCCTCGATTCTGCTCATGGGACATTTTTATTAACACACACACACACACACACACACACACACACACACACACACACACACACACACACTCACACCTGGAAGGTCTCCATTCCATCTCTGAACACCCCCCCCCCCCACATGTGGAGATACAGTGGCCTGCAAAATAATTTAGCCCTTCCAAGTTTTCACATGTTGATGCCACCTGAGCTTAATTCATGATGCTTTCAAATCAAACATAATATCTTCACAAACTACTCCAAAGTGATAAAGCTGAAAATTGCAGATAAAATGTGAATAAGTTAGATTAACAGAGAAAATCAGAAGATTCTCAGTTGCATATGTATCAAACCCTTTGCCGAATTAACCCTAAATCACTCCAGGAGCAAATTATTCGTTTTAAAGGTTACAGAATAAGTGTAATAGGTTTCACCTGTCTAGAATCAGTTGTTTCACCTAAAAATTAAGGTCTCCCACTCACCGAAAGAGTTTTAAGGTGCAGTTCACTTGATGAACTTACAAGGCAAACATGAAGACCAAGGAGCCTTCCAAAGAAGTCAGACATAAAGTTGTGGAGAAGCACCGTTCAGGAGAGGGTTATAAGAAGATTTCAAAGTTACTTATTATCCCTTTGACTATGTACGGTGAAATCCATCATTAAGAAATGGAAGTTGTATCATACCACCCAGACTCTACCCAGATCAGGTCACACATCCAAACTCAGCAGCAGGCAAACAGGAAACTGGTTCAGGATGTCACTGTAATTCCAACAATGACTTTGAAAGATCTGCAAGACTCTGTGTCCGAGATGGGGGTTAGTATTCATCAATCAACAATACCCTGGTCCCTTCACAAAGCTGGCCTCGATGAACAGGTGGCAAGACAGAAGCCTTTACTGAAAAAGACGCATCTAAAAGCTCATGTGGAGTAATCTTAATCTTAATGATACTGCAAAAAGCATCTTAATGATACCGCAGGCATGTGGAGAAAGGTTTTGTGGTCATATGAGACAAAAATTGAACTTTTAGGTCTAAATTCAAAGTGTTGCGTCGAGTGCAAACCAAACATTACACATCACCCAATCAACACCATCCCCACTGTCAAGTTTAGTGGTGGCAGCGGCATGTTATGGGGCTGCTTTTCAAGACTGCCAAGCTTGTTAGGATATAAGGGAGAATGGACAGTGCAAAGTACTCGAGAATCCCTGATGAAAACTTGTTTGAGTCAGCCATGAATCTGAAACTGGGTAGGAGATTCACATTTCAGCAGAACAATGATCTGAAGCACAAAGATAAAGCCACACTGCAGTGGCTGAATAAGAAGTAAATACATGTTCTTGAGTGTCCCAGCCAAAGTCCTGACTTGAACCCAATTGAACATTTATGACGAGGCTTGAAGACTGCAGTCCATCGACGATCCCTCTCAAACTTGGCAGAACTAGAGCAATTTTCACATGAAGAATGGGCAAAGATTTCACCATCTTACTCTGTAAAGCTGGTGGAGACATACCCACAAAGACTCATGGCAGTCATTGCTGCAAAAGGTGCTTCCACCAAGTACTGATCTAAGGGGCTGAATACTTTTACAACCAATGAATTTTGCTTCGTACATGTATTTTACAGGTAACCCTGACATGTAACCTCCTTCAACTCCAACAACAGTGTAACCTCCGACAACAGTGTTTAGTTTGATCTTTTCAGTTATGAATAAAAAAGTTCATTTGGAAAAATTGTTTCTGTATAATTCATCGAATTGTGGCATTATTGGTGGGGGGGGGGGGGAATTATTTTACAGGTCAATGTAGCAGCCAACAACAACTTTCACATATATATATATATATAGAATATATATATAAAAAATAATAGATATATATATTATAAATATATATACTCGCAGGGTACCGTCGAAGATGGGTGATGTCACTGAACTGGACGTTCATTTTTCACCCCTGAATTTCATGAAAGATAAGTATCATCACCACAAAAATTACATTAAGCCCCTTCCAGATAGTAAAGTAAATACCTGCCAATTGTTTCCGGAGGCTACGATGTGATTTGGTGCCGCAAATTGGCACCAAAATTTGGCGTTTCTGTCTTATTGTATATATATATTAGGGTGGTCCAGAAAAAATAATGAACACATT
>CM068952.1:129947416-129957642 GCA_035128595.1 Eptatretus atami | reverse complement strand
AAGGTCCCCTCAGCAAGCACTTCCTTGACAACATTCGGACGTATAATGGTAGCTTTGCGATGACGAGCTTTGGGCACAAGGAAGCTTAAGTCCAGGGCTGGAACCCGAGCTTCCGGATCCAAGGTCAAGTGTTCCACCACATTGGCAGCTTGCTCCTGACTGAAGAGGGCCAGCCAAAGTTTTTACAGGTCTACTTCCTGGACTCACATTCCAAAGAGCTGGCTGCCAGGAACCACAGCGGTCTCAAACCACACATCCTTGAGATGCTCACAAAGTCATTTCATGAGAATAACCATCTGGTCCATGAGCTCAAGACTGCAAGAGATGTACTTGCAGAAGGAGGCAACTTGCAGAACAAGCAACCTCAAGGAGAGCACACACGCCGCTACAATGCCCAGTCTGCACCAGATGTTGCCATCTTAATGGACAATGAGCCACCAGAACCCAGAGACATTGTCCTCAGACTTCACGATGGGGCATCAGTGAGCTGCATGCATCTTATGATGCACTCCAGTATCCCATCGTGTTCCCATATGGAACAGATGGCTACAGCATCCATCTGGTGGCCAGGACTGCTACTGGACAGGATGGACAAAAACACACAGCTGCAGTACTACAGCTACCACATCATGGTGAGAGAGGGCAACCACATACTGCAGATGTGACGACTCAGCAGTTTCTGGTCGATGTCTACTGCAAGATCGAGACAGAGCGACTGGGCTTTATCCGCCGGGAGCAAAAAAACTTGCTTGCTGATAACTACGACAACCTCCGTGACAGCCTCATGAGCACTGATGACGAACGCTGACAACGACAAAGAAATGTAAAATATGTCCAAATTAAATGTGATATGTAAATGTGAAAAATATTAAGCACCACAATTTACCCCTTTCTTATTCCTATTTTTTTCCTTGGGAAATGCCGGGTACTCCAGCTAGTGTTATATATTAGTTTAGCCCCATCTCTCAATGGTGAAGAATCGCTTTTAAAAATTCTAGTAGTCGGATCCGGATCTTCACCAAAATTGAATAATTTCTTCCATGTCCCACACCCAACGTGTCCACAAAATTTAATCCAGATCCGTCCACAACTTTTTGAGATATCTCTCACACAAACAAACACACAAACAGACACACAGGAATTTTGTGTATTTTTGGGGTATTATTATTTTTTTGGTCATTCTGGGGTATTTCGTGTAGAATGGGAACAAAATGTTTTTAATTTAATCCATTTTAAGTTCAGGCTGCAACACAATAAAATGTGATAAAAGTCAAGGAGTGTGAATACTTTCTGAAGGTACTGTATCTGGATGGTGGCTCTGTCCGGATGGTGGTTATCTCTGCCCATATCTGAACAGTGGTTATCTCCGCATGTATCCAGATGGTGGTTATGTCCGGACGGTGGTTATATCTGGATAGTGGTACTCCTTACGTGTTTGGAACAGTGGATATTTCTGAATGGACCCTCCCCTCACACTGCCTTACCTTTACCTCCCCTCACACTGCCTTCCCTTCCCCAAACCCCTCTCACTCCCCTCCTTGCTCTCACCTCCTTCCTCACTCCCCATCCCACCTTGCTCACACCTCCTTCCTTCTTCCTCACTCCCCACCCCTTCTCACTCCCCCTATTTCTCACTCCCAAACCCTCTTCGCTCCCCCTTCTTCTTCACTCCCCCACCCCTCCTCACTCCCCCTCCTTCCTCACTCCCCCACCCCTCCTCACTCTCACCTCCTTCCTCACTGCCCCACCCCTTGTCACTCCTCCCTCCTTCCTCACTCCCCCATCCCTTCTCGCTCCCCCCTCCTTCCTCACCCCACCCTCCTCGCTCCCCCCTCCCCCTTTCTCAGTCTCCATCCCTCCTCTCTCCCTCTTTTCCCTCCCTTCACCCTGCCCTCCTTCATCTCTCCCTTCCTTCCTATCCCCCCCCCCCCCCGCTCTTTAATATTCCCGTCAGCTAAGCAACGGGTTTTATTTGCTGGTGGAAATATACAAGCAGAAAGTTCTATAAATTAAATAAAACTAATAATGTCCGTTTCTCTGCTAAGACACCAGCACGTAGGCAACATTACCCAGCACATATGCAAAGGTTAGTGGAGGTTGGGCCAGCCGTGTCTGCTTTTTCATGATTTTCACATGTTAACACATACACACAGAGAATTGCCCCATTTAATCGAGTATAATGTCAATGAGGGAGTTCGTTCGTTCGTGGACCATACTCTTGAACAGAGCATTGGAACTACCGAAACAGTTTTTCTTGGCTATCTGGCACAATCTTGGACAGGTCACCACTCCAACCATTTATTGGAGCACAGCTGTGCCACTGATGCTGTGCTCCACCACCAGTACACTGGTACTCATTTCACCAACCTCAGGAAGATGACAGGCTGAGTCAACCCCACCTGGTGTTAATTCAGCGGACAATGTGGCTCAAACTCAGGACCCTAGGATCCCAAGACAACCACCTTAACCACTAAACCAACACCAGGCTTCTCAATGAGGGAATAAAGACAACTTGCACTGTATGTGTTCCAAGGTTCAACGATAGGCATACTCACAATGTCAAAGATACACCAAAACCGATATAATGAGCCATATGAATTAATAAAATTACATTGATATATTATCTTGCCAATTACATATCCATGAGGTGAAAAATAATAATGCATTTTCCTGTCTTGGACTACTGTGAATACGGATCTTGTTCGTCAAACTTTTAGAACAACGCTTTTGAACGTTTTTGAAAAATGGGTTCACACAATCAGTGGGTTGCTTAATTGGTGACCCTGTGGGATGGTACTGTACATGACCAGATGACAGCCTGGAGAAGAATTATACTGTGAGAGAGTCAGAAGCCTAATGCATTGGCATCTATTTGGGGAGTGCATAAATTGATTTCCTGGACTTTAATGGATGCAAGATCAGTCACAGAAGCTCTAGAATAGTGGAGAGTCAGTCTTAACTCTGACATCACATCCAATTGCTTTATCTGCCATGAGAAACTGAGCAGGGTCAGAAACTGAGCAGATTAAATCAAAGAAAGCACGAAGAAGCATGCCAAGTTGCAACTCAGCTGGAAGGAGGCTTTCCCTAAGGCAGCTTGTGGGTGGTACAAGGCCAAATGGTTCAAGAGATTTCAACCTTGCCTGGGGCTAAACCCAGAAATACAGTCGACAGCCTTGATGAGCCTTGACTTTGTTTTCAAAAAAAGGAGATTTTGACAGAGAACCTTTTTGGAAAAAAAAAATCACAGCAAAACCTTTGTGAGATGATTAATGACAACCGCCAGTTATTTGTGTGAAACAGCAGTAAGTTGCACGATGAATTTTTTGCACGATGCAACATAATCTATTGATATATCGAACCAACATACCAATTAAATAGACGAGCAGTATTTCGTTGTTTGGTCACATGAAAACCAAGATCCAGAGTGACAAGGAGGTTTTGATATGACACAATGATTTCTCATCACAGCTACACAGGTAATGAATGAAAATTTCAGGGAGTGTTAAAGTAATCATTTCATTCGGGTTAAGCTGGTTGCCAGCATGAAAAGTAAAGATGTAAAACTGTATATATATTTCAGTTACACCCAATACTATTTTTAAAGTGTCAATATTTTCCAACACTGTCAGACCCCGATATTTGCGGATATAACAGTTGCTTTTGCCTGTTCATGATCTAACAATAGGTATACGATGCAAATTGTAGCTGTTTGGGCCTTACCTCCTCCAAAAAAACAAAAAAAAACTTAACTTCTGCTTTCTGGTTTTCAGCATTAACATCCCTGATTATCACAGCTAGGAGTGGCTTTTCAGCATTAACTATCCTGGTTATCACATCAAGAGGTGGCTTTTCAGCATTAACAATATCCTGCTCTCTCTCTACTCAGTGCAGCCTGTGGCTGCTGGTTGCATCATTGGTTGGGACGTGGCTATGCCGCTGATGCAGTGTCCCCCTTACCAGTACACTGGATCATTTTGCCGACCTCGGAAGGATGACAGGCGAGTCAACCTCCTAGTGTATTTTAATTCAGTGGCCAACGGGGCTTGAACTCAGGACCCAAGGATCCCAAGCCGCCACCCTAACCACAAAAGCCAACACCAGGCTTCTAACAATACCTGCTAATGACAGCGAGGAGTGCCTGGTGTGGGTTGAGGATTGATGCCAGATAGGAGTTTTGGAGACCACTGACTGGGTCATCTATTTGTGTCATCGAGCATGGACAGGCCCTCACTGCTCCGATGTTGGCAGTGAGTGTCCCGGAAACAGCAGGGGGGAAAAGAGTGGCATCTCAATATGTGGGAGAATTATGTGCTCATCCAGTGGGTTGCCCAGATGGTGGAGCACTGGTCCAGTCACCAGAGGACCAG
Source organism: Eptatretus atami (assembly GCA_035128595.1). NCBI lineage: Eukaryota > Metazoa > Chordata > Myxini > Myxiniformes > Myxinidae > Eptatretus > Eptatretus atami. The sequence continues at coordinate 129,953,272 of CM068952.1, read as the reverse complement.
GGTTTGTTTCTTGTCTCAGTGTGAAATATATATATATATATACATATACATACATATGCATAATCTTTTGTCTAAATATATAAAGTAGTCGTGTATGTTTGTTTGTCCTCTGATAACTCGAGAACTACGCATCCCAGAGCAAAACTAAAGGCATATTCGGAATCACCATGTCTCATTGGTGCTACAGCATACCTTAGATGTTTAAGAAACCGAAAAAAAAGTCGATTTTTTTTGGCCGTTTCAATTTTTCTGCCGCAATTGATCGATTTTCCACGTCGCGACTTTTGTTATTCACAGCCTGATCAAAATAAGACAAAGACAGACCAGTGGATGGACAGACCAGTAACGTTTACAAAGTTTTCTGATGAAAAATTTGACTTTCTGATTTTAGATGCCCCGACGAAGGAAGAACTCCATTGGTCCCAAGGCAGCTGCAGCTAAGCGAAAACACACTAAGAGACAACAGTAGACTGAAGAGGAGGAAGATTCCAGGCTAAATGAACAGGCACAGCAACAACAGCGACAAAATGAAACTGAAGAGGAGCGATCAGCCAGGCGAAATGAACAGGCACAGCGGCAACAGCAGCGGCGAGCAAATGAGTCTGAGGAAGAGTGTGATGCAAGATTGAGGCAATGCGTCACCGCACTGCAGAAGCATGAGCACTGGCCCGGGCACAAGAGCACAACAATGCCAACAGGGTGGCATTCACGTATGACCCGGCTGACCCAACAACTCATGCAGACATCGGCCAAATGGACCAAGTCTGCACCAACTGCTCTGCTTACAAGTTCAAGGGAGAGACCAAGGGTATGTGCTGCAGCAATGGCAAGGTCGTCCTTGAGCCCTCTCCTGCCCTTCCTCCCTTGCTGAAGGAACTTCTCTCAGGCGAAGGTCCCCTCAGCAAGCACTTCCTTGACAACATTCGGACGTATAATGGTAGCTTTGCGATGACGAGCTTTGGGCACAAGGAAGCTTAAGTCCAGGGTGGAACCCGAGCTTCCGGATCCAAGGTCAAGTGTTCCACCACATTGGCAGCTTGCTCCTGACTGAAGAGGGCCAGCCAAAGTTTTTACAGGTCTACTTCCTGGACTCACATTCCAAAGAGCTGGCTGCCAGGAACCACAGCGGTCTCAAACACACATCCTTGAGATGCTCACAAAGTCATTTCATGAGAATAACCATCTGGTCCATGAGCTCAAGACTGCAAGAGATGTACTTGCAGAAGGAGGCAACTTGCAGAACAAGCAACCTCAAGGAGAGCACACACGCCGCTACAATGCCCAGTCTGCACCAGATGTTGCCATCTTAATGGACAATGAGCCACCAGAACCCAGAGACATTGTCCTCAGACTTCACGATGGGGCATCAGTGAGCTGCATGCATCTTATGATGCACTCCAGTATCCCATCGTGTTCCCATATGGAACAGATGGCTACAGCATCCATCTGGTGGCCAGGACTGCTACTGGACAGGATGGACAAAAACACACAGCTGCAGTACTACAGCTACCACATCATGGTGAGAGAGGGCAACCACATACTGCAGATGTGACGACTCAGCAGTTTCTGGTCGATGTCTACTGCAAGATCGAGACAGAGCGACTGGGCTTTATCCGCCGGGAGCAAAAAAACTTGCTTGCTGATAACTACGACAACCTCCGTGACAGCCTCATGAGCACTGATGACGAACGCTGACAACGACAAAGAAATGTAAAATATGTCCAAATTAAATGTGATATGTAAATGTGAAAAATATTAAGCACCACAATTTACCCCTTTCTTATTCCTATTTTTTTCCTTGGGAAATGCCGGGTACTCCAGCTAGTGTTATATATTAGTTTAGCCCCATCTCTCAATGGTGAAGAATCGCTTTTAAAAATTCTAGTAGTCGGATCCGGATCTTCACCAAAATTGAATAATTTCTTCCATGTCCCACACCCAACGTGTCACAAAATTTAATCCAGATCCGTCCACAACTTTTTGAGATATCTCTCACACAAACAAACACACAAACAGACACACAGGAATTTTGTGTATTTTTGGGGTATTATTATTTTTTTGGTCATTCTGGGTATTTCGTGTAGAATGGGAACAAAATGTTTTTAATTTAATCCATTTTAAGTTCAGGCTGCAACACAATAAAATGTGATAAAAGTCAAGGAGTGTGAATACTTTCTGAAGGTACTGTATCTGGATGGTGGCTCTGTCCGGATGGTGGTTATCTCTGCCCATATCTGAACAGTGGTTATCTCCGCATGTATCCAGATGGTGGTTATGTCCGGACGTGGTGTTATATCTGGATAGTGGTACTCCTTACGTGTTTGGACAGTGGATATTTCTGAATGGACCCTCCCCTCACACTGCCTTACCTTTACCTCCCCTCACACTGCCTTCCCTTCCCCAAACCCTCTTCACTCCCCTCCTTGCTCTCACCTCCTTCCTCACTCCCCATCCCACCTTGCTCACACCTCCTTCCTTCTTCCTCACTCCCCCACCCTTCTCACTCCCTCCTATTTCCTCACTCCAAACCCTCTTCGCTCCCCCTTCTTCTTCACCCCCACCCCTCCTCACTCCCCCTCCATTCCTCACTCCCCCACCCCTCCTCACTCATCACCTTCCTTCCTCACTGCCCCACCCCTTGTCACTCCTCCCTCCTTCCTCACTCCCCCATCCCTTCTCGCTCCCCCCTCCTTCCTCACCCCACCCCTCCTCGCTCCCCCCTCCCCCTTTCTCAGTCTCCATCCCTCCTCTCTCCCTCTTTTCCCTCCCTTCACCCTGCCCTCCTTCATCTCTCCCTTCCTTCCTATCCCCCCCCCCCCCGCCTCTTTAATATTCCCGTCAGCTAAGCAACGGGTTTTATTTTGCTGTGGAAATATACAAGCAGAAAGTTCTATAAATTAAATAAAACTAATAATGTCCGTTTCCTGTAAGACACCAGCACGTAGGCAACATTACCCAGCACATATGCAAAGGTTAGTGGAGGTTGGGCCAGCCGTGTCTGCTTTTTCATGATTTTCACATGTTAACACATACACACAGAGAATTGCCCCATTTAATCGAGTATAATGTCAATGAGGGAGTTCGTTCGTTCGTGGACCATACTCTTGAACAGAGCATTGGAACTACCGAAACAGTTTTTCTTGGCTATCTGGCACAATCTTGGACAGGTCACCACTCCAACCATTTATTGGAGCACAGCTGTGCCACTGATGCTGTGCTCCACCACCAGTACACTGGTACTCATTTCACCAACCTCAGGAAGATGACAGGCTGAGTCAACCCCACCTGGTGTTAATTCAGGGACAATGTGGCTCAAACTCAGGACCCTAGGATCCCAAGACAACCACCTTAACCACTAAACCAACACCAGGCTTCTCAATGAGGGAATAAAGACAACTTGCACTGTATGTGTTCCAAGGTTCAACGATAGGCATACTCACAATGTCAAAGATACACCAAAACCGATATAATGAGCCATATGAATTAATAAATTACATTGATATATTATCTTGCCAATTACATATCCATGAGGTGAAAAATAATAATGCATTTTCCTGTCTTGGACTACTGTGAATACGGATCTTGTTCGTCAAACTTTTAGAACAACGCTTTTGAACGTTTTTGAAAAATGGGTTCACACAATCAGTGGGTTGCTTAATTGGTGACCCTGTGGGATGGTACTGTACATGACCAGATGAAGCCTGGAGAAGAATTATTCTGTGAGAGAGTCAGAAGCCTAATGCATTGGCATCTATTTGGGGAGTGCATAAATTGATTTCCTGGACTTTAATGGATGCAAGATCAGTCACAGAAGCTCTAGAATAGTGGAGAGTCAGTCTTAACTCTGACATCACATCCAATTGCTTTATCTGCCATGAGAAACTGAGCAGGGTCAGAAACTGAGCAGATTAAATCAAAGAAAGCACGAAGAAGCATGCCAAGTTGCAACTCAGCTGGAAGGAGGCTTTCCCTAAGGCAGCTTGTGGGTGGTACAAGGCCAAATGGTTCAAGAGATTTCAACCTTGCCTGGGGCTAAACCCAGAAATACAGTCGACAGCCTTGATGAGCCTTGACTTTGTTTTCAAAAAAAGGAGATTTTGACAGAGAACCTTTTTGGAAAAAAAAATCACAGCAAAACCTTTGGAGATGATTAATGACAACCGCCAGTTATTTGTGTGAAACAGCAGTAAGTTGCACGATAATTTTTGCACGATGCAACATAATCTATTGATATATCGAACCAACATACCAATTAAATAGACGAGCAGTATTTCGTTGTTTGGTCACATGAAAACCAAGATCCAGAGTGACAAGGAGGTTTTGATATGACACAATGATTTCTCATCACAGCTACACAGGTAATGAATGAAAATTTCAGGGAGTGTTAAAGTAATCATTTCATTCGGGTTAAGCTGGTTGCCAGCATGAAAAGTAAAGATGTAAAACTGTATATATATTTCAGTTACACCCAATACTATTTTTAAAGTGTCAATATTTTCCAACACTGTCAGACCCCGATATTCGGATTGATCCGGACCCACATATTCGTGGTTAATAAAATGTGACCTGCTTCGACATTCAAGCCTGTGCTTCATGTATTCACGATTTTTCATCGGCGTATTCGCGGTTCTTCGTGGACGTATTCGCGGTTCTTCGTGGACGTATTCGCGGTTCTTCGTGGACGTATTCGCGGTTCTTCGTGGACGTATTCGCGGTTCTTCGTGGACGTATTCGCGTTCTTCGTGGAAGTATCGCGGTTTTCGTGGACGTATTCCGCGTTCTTCTGACGTTCGCGGTCTTCGTGGACGTATCCGCGGTTCTTCGTGGACGTATTCGCGGTTTTTCGTGGACGTATTCGCGGTTCTTCGTGGACGTATTCGCGGTTCTTCGTGACGTATTCGCGGTTTTTCGTGCTCATATTCACAGTTTTTTGAGGTGTGTTTTTTTAGTGGGGGGATTCGCGGTTTTTTCGAGATGTTCATGGTTTTTCGTGGGCGTATTCACAGTTTTTTGAGGGTGTGTTCATTTTTTTAGTGGGGGGATTCGCGGTTTTTCCGAGATGTTCACAGTTTTTCGTGGGCGTATTCGCGTTCTTCGTGGATGTATTCGCGGTTCTTCGTGGTCATATTCACAGTTTTTGAGGGTGTCGTTTTTTATGTGGGCGGGATTCGCTGTTTTTCCTCGATGTTCATGGTTTTCGTGGGCGTATTCACGTTTTTTTGTGGTCATATTCACAGTTTTTTCGTGGACGTATTCGTGCGTTCTTCGTGGTTTTTGTGACATATTCGCGGTTTTTCGTGGACGTATTCGCGGTTTTTCGTGGACGTATTCGCGGTTTTTCTGGACGTATTCGCGGTTTTTCTTGTACGTATTCGCGGTTCTTCGTGGTCATATTAACAGTATTTCGTGTACGTATTCGCGGTTCTTCGTGGTCATATTAACAGTATTTCGTGGACGTATTCGCGGTTTTCGTGGACGTATTCGCGGTTTTTCGTGGACGTATTCACGGTTTTCTTGGACGTATTCGCGGTTTTTCGTGGTCATATTCACGGTTTTTCGTGGCCGTATTCGCGGTCTTCGTGGTCATATTACGTCTTCGTGGTCATATTACAGTATTTCGTGGACGTATTCGCGGTTTTTCGTGGACGTATTCGCGGTTTTTCGTGATGTATTCACGGTTTTTCTTGGACGTATTCGCGGTTTTTCGTGGTCATATTCACGGTTTTTCGTGGCCGTATTCGCGGTTCTTCGTGGTCATATTCTCAGTATTTCGTGGACGTATTCGCGGTTCTTCGTGGTCATATTCACGGTTTTTCGTGGACGTATTCACGGTTTTTCTTGGACGTATTCGCGGTT
>CM068952.1:129936686-129947391 GCA_035128595.1 Eptatretus atami | reverse complement strand
TGGATCCCACATATTCGTGGTTAATAAAATGTGACCTGCTTCGACATTCAAGCCTGTGCTCATGTATTCACGATTTTCATCGGCGTATTCGCGTTCTTCGTGGACGTATTTGCGTTCTTCTGACGTATTCGCGGTTCTTCGTGGACGTATTCGCGGTTCTTCGTGGACGTATTCGCGTTCTCTCGTGGACGTATTCGCGGTTCTTCGTGACTGATTCGCGGTTCTCGTGACGTATTCGCGGTTCTTCGTGGACATTCCTTCTTCGTGGACTATTCGTTTCGTGACGTATTCGCGGTTCTTCGTGGACGTATCCGCGGTTCTTCGTGGACGTATCCGCGGTTCTTCGTGGACGTATTCGCGTTCTTCGGTGGACGTATTCGCGATTCTTCGTGGACGTATTCCGGTTCTTCGTGACGTATTCGCGTTCTTCTGGACGTATTCACAGTTTTTTGAAGTGTGTTTTTTTTTAGGGGGGATTCGCGGTTTTTCTGAGATGTTCATGGTTTTTCGTGGGCGTATTCACAGTTTTTTGAGGGTGTGTTCATTTTTTTAGTGGGGGATTCGCTTTTTCCGAGATGTTCACAGTTTTTCGTGGGCGTATTCGCGGTTCTTCGTGGTCATATTCACAGTATTTCGTGTACGTATTCGCGTTTCTTCGTGGTCATATTAACAGTATTTCGTGGACGTATTCGCGGTTCTTCTGGGTCATATTCACGGTTTTTCGTGGACGTATTCACGGTTTTTCTTGGACGTATTCGCGGTTTTTCCTGGATGTTCACGATTTTTCGTGGCCGTATTCGCGGTTCTTCGTGGTCATATTCACAGTATTTCGTGAACGTATTCGCGGTTCTTCTCGTGTCATATTCACGGTTTTTCGTGGACGTATTCACGGTTTTCTTGGACGTATTCGCGGTTTTTCCTGGATGTTCACGGTTTTTCGTGGCCGTATTCGCGGTTCTTCGTGGTCATATTCACAGTATTTCGTGTACGTATTCGTGGTTCTTCGTGGTCATATTAACAGTATTTCGTGGACGTATTCGCGGTTCTTCGTGGTCAATATTAGAGTTTTTCGAGGTGTGTTTTTTAGTGGGATTCGCGGGGGGGGTTTTTCCTGATGTTCACGGTTTTTCGTGGGCATATTCGCGGTTCTTCGTGGACGTATTCATGGTTTTTCGTGTCATATTCAAAGTTTTTCGAGGTGTGTTTTTTTTTAGTGGGGGAATCGCAGTTTTCCGAGATGTTCACGGTTCTTCGTGCATATTCATGTTTTGGGGCGTATTCGCGGTTCTTCGTGGCGTATTCGCGTTCTTCGTGGACCTATTCGCGGTTCTTCGTGGCGTATTCATGTTTTGTGGCGTATTCGCGGTTCTTCGTGGGCGTATTCGGTTCTTAGTGGATGTATCACGGTTTTTCGTGGTCATATTCACAATTTTCGAGTGGGTGTGTTTTTTTAGTGGGGGATTCGCAGTTTTTCCTCGATGTTCACGGTTTTTCGTGACGTATTCACGGTTTTTCTTGGACGTATTCACGTTTTTCCTGGATGTTCACGGTTTTTCGTGGCCGTATTCGCGGTTCTTCGTGTCATATTCACAGTATTTCGTGTACGTATTCTGTGTGCTTCTGGTCATATTAACAGTATTTCGTGGACGTATTCGCGGTCCTTCGTGGTCATATTAAGAGTTTTTCGAGGGTGTGTTTTTAGTGGGGGATTCCGGTTTTTCCTGGATGTTCACGGTTTTTCGTGGGCATATTCGCGGTTCTTCGTGGACGTATTCATGGTTTTCGTGGTCATATTCAAAGTTTTTCGAGGTGTGTTTTTTTTAGTGGGGGGATTCGCAGTTTTTCCGAGATGTTCACGTTCTTCGTGGGCATATTCATGGTTTTTCGTGGCGTATTCGCGGTTCTTCGTGGGCGTATTCGCGGTTCTTCGTGGATGTATTCACGTTTTCTCGTGACCTATTCCGGTTCTTCGTGGCGTATTCATGGTTTTTGTGGCGTATTCGCGGTTCTTCTGGGGCTATTCGCGGTTCTTAGTGGATGTATTCACGGTTTTTCGTGTCATATTCAACATTTTTCGAGGGTTTGTTTTTTTAGGGGATTCGCGATTTTCCTCGATGTTCACGCTTTTTCGTGGGCGTATTCTTTGTTCTTCGTGGACGTATTCACGGTTTTTCGTGTCATATTCACGTTTTTCGAGGGTGTTTTTTTTATGGGGGGATTCGCAGTTTTCCGAGATGTTCACGGTTCTTCGTGGCATATTCATGGTTTTTCGTGGGCGTATTCGCGGTTCTTCGTGGGCGTATTCGCGGTTCTTCGTGGATTATTCACGGTTTTTCTGACCTATTCGCGGTTTCTTCTGGGCGTATTCATGGTTTTGTGGGCGTATTCGCGTTCTTCGTGGCGTATTCGCGGTTTTAGTGATGTATTCACCGTTTTTCTGGTCATATTCACAATTTTTCGAGGTGTGTTTTTTTTTAGGTGGGGATTCGCAGTTTTTCCTCGATGTTCACGGTTTTTCGTGACGTATTCACGTTTTTCTTGGACGTATTCACGGTTTTTCCTGGATGTTCACGGTTTTTCGTGGCCGTATTCGCGGTTCTTCGTGGTCATATTCACAGTATTTCGTGTACGTATTCGTGGTTCTTCGTGTCATATTAACAGTATTTCGTGACGTATTCGCGGTCCTTCGTGGTCATATTAAGAGTTTCGAGGTGTGTTTTTTAGTGGGATTCGCGGTTTTTCCTGAGATGTCACGTTTTTTCGTGGGCATATTCGCGGTTCTTCGTGGACGTATTCATGGTTTTTCGTGGTCATATTCAAAGTTTTTCGAGGGTGTGTTTTTTTTAGTGGGGGATTCGCAGTTTTTCCGAGATGTTCACGGTTCTTCGTGGGCATATTCATGGTTTCGTCTGGGCGTATTCGCGGTTCTTCGTGGGCGTATTCGCGGTTCTTCGTGGATTATTCACGGTTTTCGTGGACCTATTCGCGGTTCTTCGTGGGCATTCATGGTTTTGTTTGGCGTATTCGCGGTTCTTCGTGGGCGTATTCGCGTTCTCAGTGAGTATTCACGGTTTTTCGTGGTCATATTCACAATTTTTCGAGGGTGTGTTTTTTTTTAGTGGGGGATTCGCAGTTTTTCCTCGATGTTCACGCTTTTTCGTGGCGTGATTCTTTGTTCTTCGTGACGTATTCACGGTTTTTCGTGTCATATTCACGGTTTTTTCAGGGTGTTTGTTTTTAGTGGGGGATTCGCAGTTTTTCCGAGATGTTCACGGTTCTCGTGGCATATTCATGGTTTTTCGTGGGCGTATTCGCGGTCTTCGTGGGCGTATTCGCGGTTCTCTTGGATGTATTCACGGTTTTTCGTGGACCTATTCGCGGTTCTTCCGTGGCGTATTCGGTTTTGTGGGCGTATTCGCGTCTTCGTGGCGTATTCGCGGTTCTTAGTGGATGTATTCAGGTTTTTCGTGGTCATATTCACAATTTTTCGAGGTGTGTTTTTTTTAGTGGGGATTCGCAGTTTTTCCTCGATGTTCACGGTTTTCGTGAGCGTATTCGCGGTTTTTCATCGGTGTATTTGTGGCTTTTCATTAGCGTATTCACGTTCTTCGTGACGTATTCGCAGTTCTTTGTGGACTTATTCGTGATTCTTTGTGGTCATATTCACAGTTTTTCGAGGGTGTATTTTTTTTTTAGTGGGGGGGGCGGGGGGATTCGCGGTTTTCCTAGATGTTCACGGTTTTCGTGGGCGTATTGGCGGTTTTTCATGGCATATTTACAGTTTTTCACAAGCATATTCGCAGTTTTTCATGAGAATGTTCGCCGTTTTAACAGGGGCATTAGTGGTGAATTTGTTGTTTATTTGTTTTTGAGTATGTTTGCAGGCGTATTCCCAGTTTTTCACCGACTTTTGATTTCTCCTCATTGAATCATGAACCACCAAAACCTATCCCCTTTTTCCCTTTGAAACAACCCCCACATTCATGGATTTGACATTTGCGACATTTGTCAGGAACGTATCCCCTATGAATAGTGGGTTCCGACATTATTGTAAAACTCGAAATTCAATTCAAAGAAATAGTGGATTTTACTTATTATTCAGCACTAGTGTATATTTCGATATTAACACACACACACACACACACAACCACACACAACACACACACACGAACAAAGGTTAGCTTGTTCAAAAAAAGGGAGTGGATACTTTTAGAGACCTGTTAGTCTCTGTTCAGTCTGCTGAAACCCACCCACATGTGGAGACACAGCCAACAACTGCAACTTTCACGTGCGCACACTTAACACACACACATGTATATTATATATATATAATATATATATATATATATATATATATATATATACAGTATATAATATATATAATAATATATATATATATATATATATGGTTTGGAGGGCGTGGTGCACTAACAAAGACAGGAAGCGGAGCTGGAGTGGCAGAGTTAAAGATGCTGCGATTCTCGTGGGAGTGACGAGGATGGATAGGATAAGAAATGATATATTTAGAGGGACAGCGCAGGTAGGACGGTTTGAGACAAAGTGAGAGAGGCAAGATTGAGATGGTTTGGACATGTGCACAGGAGGAAGCGGAGTATATCGGGAGAAGGATGTTGAAGATGGAGCCGCCAGGCAGGAGGAGAAGAGGAAGGCCAAAGAAGAGGTTCATGGATACGGTGAGGGCGGACATGCGGGTGGTTGGAGTGTCAATGGAAGATGTGAGGATAGAGCGAAATGGAGACGGTTGATCAGCTGTGGCAATCCCTAACGGGAGCTAGCCGAAAGAAGAAGATATATATATATATAATATATATTATTATAATTATATATATATATTTTTTTTTTTTTCGTGGCCACATTTTTGAATATAATATTTTGAATATTGTCGTTTTTTAATTTGTCACTGTGTGTATGTGTATGTATGTATATATATATATACACACATACACACACACACACACACACACACACACACACAATGACCCACCCACATCTCTCACCTGTGAATTGAGGAATAGCCAATCAGCTCTCACCCAATCGACAACACACAGTGGCTAGGATTATATGAATGATGCCCCCTCTCACACTCTCTAGCCGAAGAAGCAGCGTAAGCAACCCAAGAAGACTTACACAAGGAAATGCTACGCTCTTTCGAACACTTTCTAGAGTTCCTCAATAACTACAAAGATGTTAACACATAGTACACACATGAGAATCCCAATTGCTTTCCGCAGCTTCTTTGGCTGGAGGAGTGCAGAGGGGGTCAATCATTTATTCATACCAAACCACCTAGGTGTAGTTGATTAGGTGAGAGCTGATTGTCTACACCACTGGGTGTAGTTGATTAGGTGAGAGCTGATTGTCTACAACCTGGGTGTAGTTGAAAGCTGAGGAGAAGCCCGTATTTTGCGTGCGTGTGCCTATCTTCGAGTGACGGCGCCATATTGCCTGCAAGTGCACACGCTGGTGGAGGGCCTCCATTCCAGGGTCGACGGGGATCAGCTCTGACCCAAGCTGCTTCCAGTGTACTTACAAAAGGGGTTGTTTCTTTCATTTTGTCTTCCTTTGTCTATTTGTGGCCGTGTGCGAGGCCTCAACCCTGAGATGTATTATTTATTATTAGTATTATTTCCTTTGGCATTATTGTCATTGTAAATATTTGTGTCTGTTCATTAAATGTATCCTTTTGAAGAAATTGTATTCGTGTCATTGTCGTTGGTTTACGAATTAAACCCCTTGTGCTGCCTGGTGCAGTGCTCCTGGTGCCGTAATCCTCCTTCCATCTGCCATTCCGAGTTCTCCTTCGCCGTCTGCTATTGCCCTCTGCCATACCTTCGTGCACATTTTTGAATTCCATGTTGATCAACATGTCTGCCTCCTAGTAATAAGGAACTGCTCGACCGTCCTGGAGGCTGGTCGGTGTTAACCACATGGCTACCACAAATTCGGGTCGAGGGGGGTTAACATGGGCCGGCACCCACGCGACAATATATATATATATAATATATATATACATATATTTATATATATTTATACATATATATGTAATATACACCACCACACACACACACACACACACACACACACACACACACGCAGAATACTCTGTTACCTGGAGGGCCCCGTTCCACCTTTTGAAATCCGTATATGGAAATGACAACTAACAACACACACACACACACACACACACACACACATTTTTCCTCTAAGCAATAGAAGCAAAAATCCATATAATTTCTCTTGTTATCCCGGAATAAAACAAACAAACAAACTATATATATAGATAATATACAGTGGGGAGAACAAGTATTTGATACACTGCCGATTTTGCAGGTTTTCCCCCTTACAAAGCACGTAGAGTCTGTAATTTTATCATAGGTACACTTCAAATTGAAAAACGAATCTAAAAGAAAAATCCTGAAAATCACGTTGTATGATTTTAAATAATTAATTTGCATTTTATTGCATGAAATAAGTATTTGATCACCTACCAACCAGTAAGAATTCGGCTCTCACAGACCTGTTAGTTTTGTTCTTTAAAGAAGCCCTCCATTCTCCACTCATTACCTGTATTAACTGCACCTGTTTGAACTCGTTATCTGCATAAAAAGACAGCTGTCCACACTCAATCAGACTCCAACCTCTCCACAATGGGCAAGACCAGAAGCTGTCTAAGGACATCAGGGACAAAATTGTAGCTTGCACAAGGCTGGGATGGGCTACAGGCCAATAGGCAAGCAGCTTGGTGAGAAGGCAACAACTGTTGGCGCAATTATTAGAAAATGGAAGAAGTTCAAGATAACAGTCAATCTCCCTCGGTCGGGCTCATGCAAGATTCACCTCGTGGACCTCAATGATCATGAGAAAGGTGAGGATCAGCCCAGAACTACACGGCAGGACCTGGTCAATTACCTGAAGAAGGCTGGACCACAGTATCAAAAAACCATAAGTAACACACTACGCTGTCATGGATTAAAATCCTGCAGCGCACGAAGGTCCCCTGCTCAAGCCAGCGCATGTCCAGGCCCGTCTGAAGTTTGCCAATGACCATCTGGATGATCCAGAGGAGGATGGGCGAAGGTCATGTGGTCTGATGAGACCAAAATAGAGCTTTTTGGTTTAAACTCCACTCGCGCGTGTTTGGAGGAAGAAGAAGATGAGTACAACTCCAAAAAACCATCCCAACCGTGAAGCATGGAGGTGAAACATCATTTCTGTGGGATGCTTTTCTGCAAAGACAGGACGACTGCACCGTATTGAGGGGAGGATGGAGTGGGCCATGCATCGCGAGATCTTGGCCAACAACCTCCTTCCTCAACAAGAGCATTGAAGATGGGGCGTGGCTGGGTCTTCCAGCATGACAACGACCCGAAACACACAGCCAGGGCAACTAAGAGAGTGGCTCCGTAAGAAGCATCTCAAGGTCCTGGAGTGGCCTAGCCAGTCTCCAGACCTGAACCCAATGGAAAATCTTTGGAGGGCTGAAAGTCTGTTTGCCCAGCGACAGCCCCGAAACCTGAAGGATCTGGAGAAGATCTGTATGGAGGAGTGGCCAAAATCCCTGCTGCAGTCTGTGCAAACTGGTTAAGAACTACAGGAAACGTCTGATCTCCGTAATTGCAAACAAAGGTTTCTGTACCAAATATTAAGTTGTGTTTTTCTGATGTATCAAATACTTATTTCATGCAATAAAATGCAAATTAATTATTTAAAAATCATACAATGTATTTTCAGGATTTTTGTTTTAGATTCCGTCTTTCACAGTTGAAGTGTACTATATAAAATTACAGACCTCTACGTGCTTTGTAAGTGGGAAAACCTGCAAATCGGCAGTGTATCAAATACTTGTTCTCCCCACTGTATATATATATATAAATATATTGTTACGGCTGTGGAAATTCGCCAAACACCATTCAGGTCCCGTAGGTGAGATATCTCTAAGTACATGTGTAGTTAGCCCCAAACCCGTTGTTTAGAGGATTTATGTGATTCATTCCGGCGTGCGACGCTTTGAGATAGCCGTTTTTCTGTTCTATCTTTATTTGTGAACCAACCACGTCTCAACCGCAACCACCTTAACCACCACGCGCAGCCATCGTCACCAACTGCAACCACGCTCCAACCCTCAGACAACAACAACAACGCCAACAGCCACGACCTTTACCGTCACAAACTCGCTCCCACATCATCGCATCATGCCATTCCCAAACGCACCATGACCATCAAAAGCACCACCTGTGAACACTGAGCGTCGGGCTGTCTTGGGCTCGTTCAGCGATACGCACCGAGCCGCGAGTGCAAATAGCGGCCTTTCCGAGGGAGAATTCGGATCAGGAATGCTATACGCCCACTTCTGATCCGTCCAATTAGCAAGCGCGGAGCGGCTTGCCCCGCCTCCAGGCGCGTCTGTGTGGAATCGAGATATGCAAATTCTAGGATCAGGGGAGATTCACGCCCCTTTTCCTCCGTCCAATCGAGAGCGTGGCTCCGCCCCCGAGGTGATCCTGATCCGGGAATTTGCATATGGGTTCTCCTGCCGCCTATAAAAAACGCCAAGCGCACGGCAGAGAATGGCAGAGGGTTTTGGGGCATCAAGTCGGGTTGGATGAGCGACGCATGCCGAAAACAAAAACGGCGCCGCAGATAAGAAAGAATGGGGAAGGCGGAAACGAACACCCCGTAGGCAGCGACCAGCCTACAAAGGTCAGTTATCTACTCTGCCAGTCAAAGCGGGAGACTCGGCAGGGCAACACACACAAAACACATGAAGAGAAACATACCAGTGACAGAGAATACGAAAATCAAAATCAGCGAGGACCCGAAAGAAGACACGCAGAGGCGCGGACACAAAGCGCAGGAGACGAGCGCCCAAGTCATGGCGACAAGAGGCCCCAATGCGGCAACCACACACCCAGAAGAAAAAGTCGCGAAAGGGCAAAAGCCCAAAATGCTAGGGAAAAGAAGCGCAAGTCGCACAAGGCGGCCACGAAAGGACCCAAACGTTCCAGCACAGCCGCCAAATTCTCCTCCACCAGCGCGCACCAAATTCCACTACCATTGTGCCCCCCCCTTTTACCCCGACACGCTGGAAGAAGTTGCGAACCAAAGGGGACACCCGTTGCCCAACCACCACTGCACAGCGAAGTGCCGACGAAAACAAACGCAGTGAGCAACGAGTAAAAAGTCGCGCCCATGACGGAACACGATGAAGAGAAGCACACCGCTCGGCGACAAGAACCAACAAAGTTGCCGACTCAGACTCGACACAAGACAATGAGAGCGGCGGGTAAGCCGACCCCAGCCAAAAGCGATCTCAGGCACAATGAACCGACTACTCAAAACGTTACAGGGTCACGCACCAGACGATATTGCACCACGGGCCCCGTCTGCCCTGCTTGTCTTTGAGGTGGCCTTTCTTTTGCTTTCAATGAATGTGTCGTTGCAGCCATCTGTGAAGTAAAACTGGGCCATGATAAATGTTCCCTGTCTTCCGTATCGGTAAGATAGAGCAAGGAAGAAGACTTCATCGATTGCTTGTCTTTTAGTAAAATTAAATATAAGAAATGGCAATAATAAACTGACGCATCCGACTATATATGATGCCTCGCTTTATCTCAGTATTTCGTGTACGTATTCGTGGTTCTTCGTGGTCATATTAACAGTATTTCGTGGACGTATTCGCGGTCCTTCGTGGTCATATTAAGAGTTTTTCGAGGGTGTGTTTTTTAGTGGGGGGATTCGCGGTTTTTCCTGGATGTTCACGGTTTTTCGTGGGCAATTCGGCGGTTCTTCAGTGACGTATTCATGGTTTTTCGTGGTCATATTCAAAGTTTTTCGAGGGTGTGTGTTTTTTAGTGGGGGATTCGCGGGTTTTTCCTGGATGTTCCACGGTTTTTCGTGGGCATATTCGCGGTTCTTCGTGGACGTATTCATGGTTTTTCGTGGTCATATTCAAAGTTTTTCGAGGGTGTGTTGTTTTTTTTTAGTGGGGGATTCGCAGTTTTTTCCGAGATGTTCACGGTTCTTTTCGTGGGCATATTCATGGTTTTTCGTGGGCGTATTCGCGGTTCTTCGTGGGCGTATTCGCGGTTCTTCGTGGATGTATTCACGGTTTTTCGTGGACCTATTCGCGGTTCTTCGTGGGCGTATTCATGGTTTTTGTGGGCGTATTCGCGGTTCTTCGTGGGCGTATTCGCGGTTCTTAGTGGATGTATTCACGGTTTTTCGTGGTCATATTCACAATTTTTCCGAGGGTGTGTTTTTTTTTTAGTGGGGGGATTCGCAGTTTTTTCCTGATGTTCACGGTTTTTTTTTCGTGGACGTATTCACGGTTTTTTTTTGGACGCGTATTCACACCGGTTTTTTCCTGGATGTTCACGGTTTTTTCGTGGCCGTATTCGCGGTTCTTCGTGGTCATATTCACAGTATTTGTGTACGTTATTCGCTGGTTCTTTCGTGGTCATTTAAACAGTATTTCGTGGACGTATTCGCGGTCTTCGTGGTCATATTAAGAGTTTTTTCGAGGGTGTGTTTTTTTAGTGGGGGGATTCGCGGTTTTTTCCTGGATGTTCATGGTTTTTTCGTGGGCATATTCGGTTTCTTCGTGGACGTATTCATGGTTTCGTGTGGTCATATTCAAAGTTTTTCGAGGGTGTGTTTTTTTTAGTGGGGGATTCGCAGTTTTTTC
>CM068952.1:129920416-129933354 GCA_035128595.1 Eptatretus atami | reverse complement strand
AAGAGAGGATTAATTACAGTTTTTCGAGGGTGTGTTTTTTTAGTGGGGATTCGCAGTTTTTCTCGAATGTTCACAGCTTTTTCGTGGGCGGTATCTTCGTTCTTCGTGGGATCGTATTCATGGTTTTTCGTGTCATATTCACAAGTTTTTCGAGGGTGTGTTTTTTTAGTGGGGGATTCGATGTTTTTCCTCGATGTTCACGGTTTTTCGTGGCGTATTCGCGTTTTCATCGGTGTATTTGTGGCTTTTCATTAGCGTATTCACGGTTCTTCGTGGACGTATTCGCAGTTCTTTGTGGACTTATTCGTGATTCTTTGTGGTCATATTCACAGTTTTTCGAGGGTGTATTTTTTTTTTTAGTGGGGGGGGGGGGGGGGGATTCGCGTTTTTCTCTAGATGTTCACGGTTTTTCGGGGGCGTATTGGCGGTTTTTCATGAGCATATTACAGTTTTCACAAGCATATTCGCAGTTTTTCATGAGAATGTTCGCCGTTTTTAACAGGTGCATTAGTGGGGGTGTTTTTTGTTTGTTTATTTGTTTTTTGAGTCATTTTTTGCAGGCGTATTCCCAGTTTTTCACCGGACTTTTGATTTCTCCCTCATGAATCATGAACCACCAGGAACCTATCCCCTTTTTCTCCCTTTGAAACAATGCCCACATTCATGGATTTAACATTTGCGACATTGTCAGGAACGTATCCCCTATGAGGGTTCCGACATTATTGTAAAACTCGGAAAATTCAATTCAAAGGAAATAGTGGATTATTACTCGGTTATTATTCAGCACTAAGTGTATATTTCGATAATTAACACACACACACACACACAACACACACACACACACACACACCACGACAAAAGGTTAGGCTTGTTCAAAAAAAGGAGGTGGATAATTTGAGACCTGTTAGTCTCTGTTCAGTCTGCTGAACCCACCCACATGTGGAGACAGCAGCCAACAACTGCAACTTTCACATGCGCACACTTAACACACACACAACACATAGTATATTGATATATATATATATATTATATATATATATTTTTTTTTTTTTTTTTTTTTTTTTTTTTTTTTTTTTTTTCGTGGCCACATTTTTGAATATAATATTTTGAATATTGCGTTTTTTAATATTGCACGGTGTGTGTATGTGTATGATTGTATATATACATATATATATATAATTATATATATATATATATATACATACCACACACACACAATGACCCACCCAATCTCTACCTGTGAATTGAGGGAATAGCCAATCAGACTCTCACCCAATCGACAACACACAGTGGCTAGGATTATATGAATGATTGACGCCCTCTCACACTCCTCTAGCCGAAGAAGCAGCGTAAAGCAACCCAAGAAGACTTACACAAGGGAAATGCTACGCTCTTTCGAACACTTTCCAGAGTTCCTCAATAACTACAAAGATGTTAACACATAGTACACACATGAGAATCCCAATTGCTTTCCGCAGCTTCTTCGGCTGGAGGAGTGCAGGAGGGGGTCAATCATTTATATAATCCAAACCACCTGGGTGTAGTTGATTAGGTGAGAGCTGATTGTCTACACCACCTGGGTGTAGTTGATTAGGTGAGAGCTGATTGTCTACACCACCTGGGTGTAGTTGAAAGCTGATGGAGAAGCGCTATTTTGCGTGCATGTGCCTATCTTCGAGTGACGGCGCCATATTGCCTGCAAGTGCACACGCTGGTGGAGGGCCTCCATTCCAGGGTCGACGGGGATCAGCTCTGACCCAAGCTGCGTTCCAGTGTACTTACAAAAGGGGGTTGTTTCTTTTCATTTTGTCTTCCTTTGTCTGTATTTGTGGCCGTGTGCGAGGCCTCAACCCTAGGAGTTATTTATTTATTATTAGTATTATTTCCTTTGACATTATAGTCATTGTAAATATTTGTGTCTGTTCATTAAATGTATTCCTTTTGAAGAAATTGTATTCGTGTCATTGTCGTTGGTTTACGAATTAAACCCCCTTGTGCTGCCCTGGTGCAGTGCTCCTGTTGCCGTAATCTCCTTCCATCTGCCATTCCGAGTTCTCCTTCGCCGTCTGCTATTGCCCTCTGCCATACCTTCGTGCACAATTTGAATTCCATGTTGATCAACATGTCTGCCTCCTAGTAATAAGAACTGCTCGACCGTCCTGGGAGGCTGGTCGGTGTTAACCACATGGCTACCACAAATTCGGGTCGAGGGGGTTAACATGGGCCGGCACCCACGCGACAATATATATATATATATATATATATATATATATTTATATATATTTATACATATATATGTAATATACAACACACACACCACACACACACACACACACACACACACACGGCAGAATACTTCGTTACCTGGGAGGGCCCCGTTCCACCTTTTGAAATCCGTATATGGAAATGACAACTAACAACACACACACACACACACACACACACACACATTTTTCCTCTAAGCAATAGAAGCAAAAATCCAATATAATTTCTCTTGTTATCCCGGAATAAAACAAACAAACAAACTATATATATAGATATATATACAGTGGGGAGAACAAGTATTTGATACACTGCCGATTTGCAGGTTTTCCCCCTTACAAAGCACGTAGAGGTCTGTAATTTTATCATAGGTACACTTCAAATGTGAAAGACGGAATCTAAAAGAAAAATCCTGAAAATCACGTTGTATGATTTTTAAATAATTAATTTGCATTTTATTGCATGAAATAAGTATTTGATCACCTACCAACCAGTAAGAATTCCGGCTCTCACAGACCTGTTAGTTTTGTCTTTAAGAAGCCCTCCCATTCTCCACTCATTACCTGTATTAACTGCACCTGTTTGAACTCGTTATCTGCATAAAAGACAGCTGTCCACACTCAATCAGACTCCAACCTCTCCACAATGGGCAAGACCAGAGAGCTGTCTAAGACATCAGGGACAAAATTGTAGACTTGCACAAGCTGGGATGGGCTCTAAGGCCAATAGGCAAGCAGCTTGGTGAGAGGCAACAACTGTTGGCGCAATTATTAGAAATGGAAGAAGTTCAAGATAACAGTCAATCTCCCTCGGTCTGGGGCTCCATGCAAGATCTCACCTCGTGGAGCCTCAATGATCATGAGAAAGGTGAGGGATCAGCCCAGAACTACACGGCAGGACCTGGTCAATTACCTGAAGAGAGCTGGGACCACAGTATCAAAGAAAACCATAAGTAACACACTACGCTGTCATGGATTAAAATCCTGCAGCGCACGAAAGGTCCTCTGCTCAAGCCAGCGCATGTCCAGGCCCGTCTGAAGTTTGCCAATGACCATCTGGATGATCAGAGGAGGAATGGGCGAAGTCATGTGGTCTGATGAGACCAAAATAGAGCTTTTTGGTTTAAACTCCACTCGCCGTGTTTGAGGAAGAAGAAGGATGAGTACAACTCCAAGAAACCATCCCAACCGTGAGCATGGAGGTGAAACATCATTCTTTGGGGATGCTTTTCTGCAAAGGGGACAGGACGACTGCACCGTATTGAGGGGAGGATGGATGGGGCATGCATCGCGAGATCTTGGCCAACAACCTCCTTCCTCAACAAGAGCATTGAAGATGGGGCGTGGCGGGTCTTCCAGCATGACAACGACCCGAAACACACAGCCAGGGCAACTAAGGAGTGCTCCGTAAGAAGCATCTCAAGGTCCTGGAGTGGCCTAGCCAGTCTCCAGACCTGAACCCAATGGAAAATCTTTGGAGGGAGCTGAAAGTCTGTGTTGCCCAGCGACAGCCCCGAAACCTGAAGGATCTGGAGAAGATCTGTATGGAGGAGTGGGCCAAAATCCCTGCTGCAGTCTGTGCAAACCTGGTTAAGAACTACAGGAAACGTCTGATCTCCGTAATTGCAAACAAAGGTTTCTGTACCAAATATTAAGTTGTGTTTTTCTGATGTATCAAATACTTATTTCATGCAATAAAATGCAAATTAATTATTTAAAAATCATACAATGTGATTTTCAGGATTTTGTTTTAGATTCCGTCTTCACAGTTGAAGTGTACCTATGATAAAAATTACAGACCTCTACGTGCTTTGTAAGTGGGAAAACCTGCAAAATCGGCAGTGTATCAAATACTTGTCTCCCCACTGTATATAGTATATATAAATATATTGTTACGGCTGTGGAAATTCGCAAACCACCATTCAGGTCCGTAGGTGAGATATCTCTAAGTACATGTGTAGTTAGCCCCAAACCCGTTGTTTAGAGGGAATTTATGTGATTCATTCGGGCTGCGACGCTTTGAGATAGCCGTTTTCTGTTCTATCTTTATTTTGAACAACCACGTCTCAACCGCAACCACCTTAACCACCACGCCAGCCATCGTCACCAACTGCAACCACGCTCCAACCCTCAGACAACAACAACAACGCCAACAGCCACGACCTTTACCGTCACACTCGCTCCCACATCATCGCATCATGCCATTCCCAACGGCACCATGACCATCAAAGCACCACCTGTGAACACTGAGCGTCGGGCTGTCTTGGGCTCGTTCAGCGATACGCACCGAGCCGCGAGTGCAAATAGCGGCCTTTCCGAGGGAGAATTCGGATCAGGAATGCTATACGCCCACTTCTGATCCGTCCAATTAGCAAGCGCGGAGCGGCTTGGCCCGCCTCCAGGCGCGTCTCTGTGTGGAATCGAGATATGCAAATTCTAGGATCAGGGGAGATTCACGCCCCTTTTCCTCCGTCCATCGGAGAGCGTGGCTCCGCCCCCGAGGTGATCCTGATCCGGGAATTTGCATATGGTTCTCCTGCCGGCTATAAAACGCCAAGCGCACGGCAGAGAATGGCAGAGGGTTTTGGGGCAGTCAAGTCGGTTGGAGAGCGGAGTCGAGTCGGGTGGCGAAGCATCGAGGTGGTTTCTGCAGTCGGCTGAGGAGAATTGGGGAAGAGGCCAAGGAGCTCGGGTCCAAGGCAGGGAAGACGGCGGTCGGCGACGAGGTCGCGTGGGATCGCTCGTCGCAGGACCCAATCCAGCCAGCCATTCTCCTCCCCCAGGGCATCAACAATTTCCCCCCCCCTTTTCCCCCACGCTGAGAAAGTGCAAAAAGGGCCCCGTTCCCACCCCACTCCAAGCGGTGCCAACGAAACCCGCGAAGGAGCACGAAGTCGGGCACCGCCGCGCAGCCACATTGCGGCTCGTCACGAGGACGCGGGTAGGACCCCCCCGGTCTCGGCGGCCTGGCCGCTCTTCAGGTCACGCGCCCATATTGGCCCACGGGCCCCGTCTGCCCCCTGTCTTTGAGGGTGGCCTTTCTTTTGCTTTCAAATGAATGTTGTTGGCGCCGTCTGTGAAGTAAAACTGTGTAAGTGTTGCCGTGTGTTCACGTATTCGGTAGTAGCTCTGCATTGTTGTTTTGTTTTAATTGATATATGTGCATTCTGACTGTTTGACTGTATATGTGTGCTTTTCGTGGGGCCGGTAATAAATGTGCATTATGTTGAATTGTTCCCCGTTTCGCTGAGTCCTTTCCTTCGTTTGAATCTCCATCTTGCTCCACGTAAAGGGTTCGTAGTGGGCTTAATACGCCGATAATTAATCGGAACCGTCGAGGCGACGATAACACCGCTCAGTTATCCCGATAGTACGAACGGGCCGCCCAAGCGGCTCGCGTCCGGAGTCGACCTGCAGCGAGGTGCGATCGCCCGGTTTACCATCCGCGTGGGTACTTAGGTAGGTCAAGTTTGGCGAACAACCCTATCCCACACGGGTGGCGATTGGCACGATCGTGGTGAGGCCGAAAGGCCCACCCGTGACTAGCTCCCGCGTTAGTCCGAGAGGGTCACGACAGAATTGTCCGTCCGGTGGGCGACGTGCCGCGATTCGAGTCACGTGGCCGTTCGCACGCCGGCGGGCGCGAATTCGCAACAATATATATAACAAGCCTCACAGGTCCGATAGCACACCCTCCTCTACACCCAACTCCCCAACACACTCCCAACATGATTATTAAGGCCTCAGTCATATTCGCTCTACGGCGAGGATAAGGCGGCCGTACGCCCTCTGAATTGACAGAAACGTGCGGCGGCCGCAGAGAAACTGAGGTGGTCTCAGGGTGGCCCTACGCCGTTTGGCTATATTTTACAGGCCGTAGGGTCGCCGTGGAATGAAATCGCGGAGTATAACTTTTTTCATTTCTACACTCGCCGTAGCAATTAGACAAGCCAAGCTATGATGTAGATGTGTTCCACGTCGATCGTACGTAGGGCGTGCGGTGGGCTTGCGTTTTCGTGCGGTGCCGTAAGCTCTTCTCAATGAAAAATGAATTTTCCCAACCCCAAAAATTACGGCGGCCGCACTATTTACACGGTCGCCATACGGTGGCCTTGCGGTCTGTGTGACTACCTGTGGGCAACGCAAGTCGCGCACGGTTGCCCTACGCCCGCCGTGCACCTACATACGGACTCTGTGGCAGTCTGCGTTCGACCGTGCGTCCACTGCGCTACCGCTAGAGAATCGGAGTATAGTTTTTGCCTATACACAGTGGTGCCCCAGAATCCGAATTTAATTCATTCCAGGAGGCTGTTCGGATTGCAAAAGTTCGGATTCAAAAATATTTTCAATAAGAAATAAGGCAAAGTGAATTAATCCGTTCGTGGACCAAAGAAAACCCACTTTCAAGACACTTTAAACTGAAATTCCCCATGTTTAAGGTAAAATAGGATGAGAATGACCTTCGGTGGCGGTGTATTGTATGTAAACTGTACAATCGCCACATCCAAAGGCCCACACAGGCTCGAGCCAGGCCTGGGTTTCGATCGCTCGCGCACTCTGCGAGAGCGCTGCCCCAGGGCAGCTCATCAAACTTGATGCCCCAGGACCACAATCACTTTCATCAAACGCATCGGGCTGACCTAATCATGGATATTAAAAATTACACCGTTTTGCTGTGAAATTCAATCCTTGCCCGACAGTCCGTCACACCACGTGATCGGATTGCTTTTTTGTTAATAATTAAAACACAAGATGATTTAAAAAAAAAAAAAATGAAGGTGAAAACACGAGGTAAGGCCTAAGTCACATTTGGCTCGGCGCCCGGAGGTCTACAAAATGTACGGACACTCGCAATTATAAAGCGGCCGCAGTATTTCCACGGTCACACAATGTAGCAGTCACACATGTTTTTATTTTCGGGTAGCCGCACGGCGTGTTTATAAATTGTGGAGACCGAAAACGTGGGTGCCGTAATTTTTTGGGGGTTGGAAAATTCATTTTTCATTAAGAAGAGATTACGGCAGCCGCATGGAAAACGCAAGCCCACTGTACGCCCTACGTACGGTCGACGTGGAACACATCTACGTCATAGCTTGGCTTTGTCGAATTGCTACGGCGAGCGTAGAATGAAAAAAGTTATAACTCCGCAGTTATAATTCCACGCGCCTCTTCGGCCTGTAAAATATAGCCAGACGGCGTAGGGCCACCCTAAGGCCACCTCAGTTTCTCTGCGGCCGCCGCACGTTTCTGTCAATTCAGAGGGCGACGGCCGCCTTATCCTCGCCGTAGAGCAAATGTGACTGAGTACTTCCACCGACGAACTGAATGAACAAAGTGCGAAGATGCGGGTCGAAACAGGTGGGGAGACACGTGAACAAACATGAACGCTACGTTTTGTTCGGTTTTTTAAAATGTATTGGGTTTTTAGGGCCAAACTTTCTCGAAAAAATTGTTCGGATTCCAATTTGTTCAAACAGCTTGGCCGTTCGGATTCTGGGGGACCACGGTATATTATAGCTATAGTATATTCAGTTTATATACTGGTATATTTTATTTCAGTAAAAAAAAGGACTGGTATATATACCACTCGTTACCGTCCGTCTGGCCGCACGTTCGCCTTGGCCCCCCTGCGGGCACCTTGAGTCTCCTTGCGTCTGCCTTGAAAATTATATTGCCGCCCCAGGACACCAAAGGCACGTGCGACATCAAATCAAAGACCGTACGGCACCCCACGTTTCGGTCTCCACAATTTATAAACACGCCAGTGCGGCTACCGAAAAATAAAAACATATGTGACTGCTACATTGTGTGACCGTGGAAATTACTGCGTCCGCCGTAGAATTGCTAGTGGCCGCAGATTTTGGAGACCCCACGGCCGCCGTGGCAAATGTGACCTAGGCCTAATAATAAGACGTGCGATGGAGGGTTAATTACGATTCATACCACTTCATGAAAATGATTCTGCAAAGAATAACAGTGAATAAGGAAACAAAATAATGTCTGAAATACATTTTCTACCGGTCGTACTATAAACACAGCCCGGAGGCAAACTCTCATCCAGACATAAATACCACCCGGACGTGTCAGGAGACAAACTCCCGTCCAGACGCGTTCGGAGACGAACACCGCCCGGGCACGTCCAGAGACGAACAGCGCCCAGGCATGTCCGGAGACGAACACCACCCATCGCTCTGAATGACGTGGCCCGGCCAAAGCGTCCGCAGAGAGTGAATGATTCGCTCAGAATGACGTATCACAGTACCGCAGTTATCAATGGATGCTCGGCAAGTGGCTTAAGCACTCATGCAAGCACTCCATTTGAATGGTTGAGAAGAAATGGTTGGCTCGGTTGTTGCTGCATACCATAAAGGATCTCTTTAATTGTATAGCCTGTCTTCACCACGCATGCAGCATTTAATTAAATTAAATGAGTTAATGAAATAAAATAACTTTATCCACAAAAGAGTTGCAGCTTAATGCAGAACAACCTTGGAGACATCGCAAAGTTCAATCGCCCGTGAAATAAACATTGCAAAAAATCCGCTATTTTGCCTGCTCGTCTGTGCACGTGTCATGTGATACATCGGTTTGGGGTCCACGCAAACATTTTAACTTGCTTTTAAACACCTATTTTTTCCAGATTTGCTTTGTTTCCCTGTAGAGCACCTCACGAAACCTCCGAAAACAGACACATATCTGGCAGACGCTATGGATTGGCAGTCCCTCAGGGAACAAGCTCAAGGTCTAGCAGTGAATGCATTAAATCAGAGCTCAATGAAGCTGGTTCCGTGAAATAAACATTACAGAAAATCCGCAATTTTGCCTGCTCGTCTGTTCCCGTGTCATGTGGTACATCGGTTTGGGGCATTAGTGGGAACAATCGTCTGGGTGGCAGACATATGGTTGTTCTGTGAGGATTATGCGGTTTTACCGTGTGAGATAATCCACGGCGATGCTCAACACAATAGTCAGGATGTGCTTCTGATGTGTAAACGACGAATGTGGTCAGCGTTGGTTAGATATTTGTTGGTGTGCCATCCTGATGAGGGCAAATAAGCCTGAAATTTGGATTGGTGGCTCTGTTTGATGTTTAACTGATGTTGACCACATAATCTTTGTTTGTTTGACGGTCACCGGGCCGAGACCTGTGTTGGAGGTGATGCTTTGATGTAGGACTGTGTCCAATTGGGATCGGCGGAGTGCTCGTCACACTCCATATGTTTCGATATATATACATACACATTCATAGATGTATACATGTAATTTTTTTACATTCTAGAATTGGCTTTGTGTATTTGTTGTACAAGACTATAGCATACTTGTCTGGAACCTTCCATTGAATGACTGCGAAATAATGTGCAAGATGAAGCAAATTGCATTTATTGGTCTCTGGAAGCTGAGCAAAAAGATCTCAAAAGCCTCACCTGACAAACGGTGAATGTGGGTCCTCATTGAAGTACCACCCATAACCAGATCCTAACTGGAAGGGATTTTTGGCAGAGCATCATCAATTGTTTTCAAACTGGTTGAAATGGTTCATTTACTTTGGCGGTCATCCCCACCTTCTATCATGGCCACTGAAGCACAGGTGCAATAATTGATTTTGAGGCCAGCAATTTGTGTGCAGATTTGTGATTATGCGCATCATCTGCCGTGCATTTCTATGATGTCGAGGACACTCGAATGATGGTAGGTAAATAGATGATGAATGACTTGGACAACAACACCTTTCTGGCGACGTTGGCATAAAAGACGGCCATCTTAGGATCTGTGAAGCCAACAGCAGCAGAAATGAAAGCTAGGAAGAGCTGCAGAACAGAGCAGGCTGGTTTGTGGGATCATTGCAGACAGACCCCAGTAGAACACAGATGGATGGGAGTATGTTAAACCCCTCGAAGTCCAAAGTAGACCTGGCCAGTACAGGGACAATATCCCAGCCATATTGAATATATTTGAAGTCTTTATGGCAGCTAACAGGCAGGGCAACAGAGCATCACCAGAAGCAGGACATGGCTATGCTCACAAAATAAACTCGAAGCCACCTTCTTTCCATCTCCCCAAAAAGTCATTGCGGTTAACTTTGGTGTTTGTTACCTCCACCACCGAAGGTGGATGGAGATTATGTTTTCACCCGTCGGATTGTCTGTGAGCAGGATATCTCAAAAGGTTATGGATGGATTCCAACGATAATTGGTGGACTGGTTGGGTGTGTCACAAGGCTGAGATTTGATTTTGATGAAGATCTGGATCTTGATACGAGAATTTATTTGATTTCCAAAGTAATTCTTCAGCATTGAGAAATAGAGCCAAAAACAACATACTGTTTAGCATGATATCTCAAAACGTTATGGACGGATTCGGACTAAACGATGTGGATGAATTGGTTCGATGATGAGAACAAGCTGATAAGGTTTTGGTTCAGATCCAGATCCAGATCCGGCCTGTCAGTGGGATACAAAACGTAAAATGTTCAGCCTGGCGGAGGTATGTGCTCTCCGGTTAGTTACATCTGTAACTATAATTTATATTGCTAATGCTAGCTCATCTTCCCCTGCCTTTCTTATTTTGATTATTCCATTTTATATTATGTATTGTTTTTGATCTGTATCTGATTTGTCATGGCTCACTCCCCACCCCAACACCACCTTAAAGTTCTCTATTCTTTCCTTCGTTTGTAGTTCAGTGGATAAATATGAGTACAATCAGGCTAAGAATAGACCTGTCATATTTTTAGCACCCAACTGCTCAGACAGAAATTTGTACCTGGCCTGGCCAGCATACAATTTGTATTGAAGAACATGCTCAGAACTCGTCCGATGTTGTCATTTGTAACTTGTCAAGCACATAAATGCAGATTACTTTTCTCAACACAGCTCACTCACTATTCACTCACAATAACTGGCGCTCAGAAGGGCAGGTTCTCCATGCTTAGAAAATAACAAAAACACACCTCCTCTGTTTTCAGGGATAAAAAGTGCACTATCTGCACTCAACAATGACAGCTTGATAAAAAGACTGATATATCTTAGCAAAGTGCCTTCCATTATTTTGGCCTCATATTGTTTAGACTTTTTTTTTCTGTGGCACATGGCATCTTTGTAGTTGTAACTGGGAGGCTTTGTGCCTGTATACTCAATAATATTGGCAGTCAACATGTATATTATATATATATTGTTGGCAAACCATGATAGTATTATTATATTATATATATACTGATGCTATAAACTGATATATAAAATAATATATATTAATTTATTATATATATAATATATATTATATTATATATTATATCTACACATATACATATATATTGTTACGGATCTGGAAACCATTTGCATTCAACATACAGGTCCCAGAAGTCAGTTATGTCGTTAAGTATGTATGTAGTTAGAACCCCTCCTTTTGGTCTAGTGGGACGACAGGCTGTGCGTTGCGTTGGTTTAGGTAGGTTATATCTTCAAACCCCATATCCTCAACGCCACATCCAGTGGGACCCATTCAAGCCTGCTGAATGAGCAGGCGTTCGCTCTCCCAACCCGAAAGCCCAGGAAGGGCATGCCGTGGAACCCTGTCCAATCAAGGCGGACACTGGCGCGTGCTTCACGGAGCTCCACCCCATACGCAGGCATTCTTTTTTCCCTCTCGTGGTATTTAAGAGAGGGGCACGTCTGAGGAAGGAGGAGGGGTGCGAGGGCTGTGTGGAGTAGTGAAAGAAGGAGTTCTGTGGACGGAAAGTTCTTGTGTGGTTACGAGCAGTGTTATGAGCAGCGGTTGCGAGGGAGCAGTTTGTACACGGTGGCTGAAGAAAACCAGTTTGTTTCACGGTGGCTGAAGAACCAGTTTGTTTCGGTGGCAAACCGTTTGTCAGTGGCTGAAGAACCAGTTTGTTTCACGGTGGCTGAAGAACCAGTTGTTCACGGTGGCGAAGGAACCAGTTTGTTCACGGTGGCTTGAGGAACCAGTTTGTTCACGGTGCTGAGGAAACCAGTTTGTTCACGGTGGCTGAGGAACCAGTTTGTTCACGTGGCTGAGGAACCAGTTTGTTCACGGTGGGCTGAGGAACCAGTTTGTTCACGGTGGCTGAGGAACCAGTTTGTTCACGGTGGCTGAGGAACCAGTTGTTCACGGGTGGCTGAGGAAACCAGTTTGTCCCGTGGCTGAGGAAACCAGTTGCTGTCACGGTGGCTGAAACACAGTTTTGTTACGGTGGCTGAGGGACAGTTTTTGTTCACGGTGGACTGAGGAACCAGTTTGTTCACGCGGTGGGAAACCAGTTTGTTCACGCTGGCTGAGAACCGTTTGTTCAGGTGGCTGAGAGAAACCAGTTTGTTCACTGGTGGCTGAGAACCAGTTTGTTCACGGTGGCTGCAGGAACCAGTTTGTTCACGCTGGCTGAGGAACCAGTTTGTTCACGGTGGCTGGTAGAACCAACGTTGTTCACGGTGGCTGAGGAAAAACAGTCTTTGTTCACGGTGCCTGAGTGGAACCATGTTTGTTCACGGGGCTGAGGAACCAGTTTTGCACGGGGCTGACGAGGAGGTTCTTGGCTGGTTTTGACCCCGACTATTCACCACCCGAGCTCCGCCACGAACCACGAGTCCCCCACATGCGACTGGAACCAGGCCGACGACCATTGGCAGGTGCTGCAGCACGGAGTACCCCCTTTCTCCGACGGCC
>CM068952.1:129851641-129912838 GCA_035128595.1 Eptatretus atami | reverse complement strand
GAGAGTGCAAGGGAAGAGTCAGGTAGTGGGGTGGAGGAAAAAGAGAGGAAGAGGAAGAGGGAGAGGGGAGGGAGAGAGTGGGAGAGGGGTGAGAGAGAAAAGAGGAAAGGGGGGATTCTGACAGATGTGACACCCAGCTGAACATCCATCCGAGAGACAACACACACATTGATGAATCACCCTGCCTGTGAAACACCAGGATGACAGTTTATAGCTAGGTCAGGATTCGAACCCTGGTTGGTGAGCTTAGAGCGAGCGTGCGTACCTGTCGGCTATCCTGCCATGATGTGGCAATTTATTACTTTGTAACTACTGACAACATTTTTTACTCATTGAAATCCTCTAATGTATTTTGCATTCCGAACTCCAGAAATGACCCCATGGAGAACCGAGCCGCGGTATCACCATGGAAGCTTGTAGAGATTAAAGCTTGAAGAGCGCTCACCAAATAGCTTCACCACTCAAGCAAAGCATGCCAACAAAACAGTTGAAGAAACCTTAAAAAAAGGAAATGTTCAATTATCTTCGCCACCAAAGGTGGCAGGAGATTATGTTTTCACCCCAGTCTCCCTGTTTGTTTGTTATTTGGAAAATCGAAGATTTTTCAAGTATATTGGTTGGTCTGGTGTATTTTTCTGTCTGTCTGTCTGTCTGTTTGTCTATCACCTACAGGTCAAAATTCAAAACGATCTTCACAAAACTTCACCACATGGCACATTGACAATTTCTGAGTTTGTTATAAGCAAAAAGCCTCTTGTTTTTGAGGTCAAAAGGTCAATAGGTCAACATAGGCAAAAGGTCACCAACAAAGGTGGTACATTGTTGAGGCTCGTATGAGAACTAACAAGGGGATCAGGAGACAAGAGGGGTGGGAGAGGGAAGGAAAAAAAGAGTGGGGAACAAAGACATGAGATCTGTGGAAGGGAGAGGGACGGGGTGGGGTACACAGGGTAAACAAGATGCAAACAACAGGGACTTCCAGGTCCTCACATGACAGGGACTTTCAGGAAGGAAAGCAGGGAATTTGAATGAGGTGGATTTGGGGTGGATTAGTGGGGGAAGAAAGGATTGTGAATTTGGATGGAGGAAGAAAAGAGATGGTGGTGAACATCTGTTTTGAAGACCTGAAGGGAAGAGTGGAATTGAAGTGTGTGGAGTTTGTTTGAAAGGCGGGGAAAAAAAGAGGAATGAAAGAGCGTAGGTGAGCAGTGATTCTTGATTTTGGTAGTTTTCCCAGAAGGTGGTTGCTGGCAGACCTTGAGTGCCCTGCGGAAATACAGGGCACACATATCTCAGACAGAGCAGTGGGGGAGGGGGGTGAGGCTGGAGAGTAGACGGTAGAATACAGATAGACCACCGACCTGCCTGCGGTGAGAGAGTGAGAGACACAAAGACTCAACCTCATCGCGGAAGATACCAATGATCCTAAATTCCTTGGTTTCCACAGCGTGAAGTGGAGAAAGGTGAGAGGCAGGAGCACCAGCCCAGAGTGGAGAGCAGTACTCCATCAGGCTGCGGATGAAAGCTTTGTATGTGGACAGGTGCTCAGGTGTGCCAAGGAAGGACTTTGCACGACGGAGGATTCCCCATCGACTGGCTTTAGAGGCCCAATTGGAAAATTGTGGCTTTCCCTCAGGAAAGATCATGGCAGATCGTGAGAACCAGACGCTTGAAGGAAAGGACTTCTTCCAGAGGACTTCTTCCGCATTCTTCAACCGCCTCATCGCTGACTCCACCCACCCACCTCGCTCTCGGATTCCTCCTTCTTCACCCACGCCCCCTGCTGTCTGCCAACTCTGCCACTCGGTCTTGACTCCGCCTATCCACTCATCGCCGGTTCCACCCAAAGTCCCTCCCTCATGCCTGACAATCGCATTCCTTCTCTGGATAGCCAAGCAAGAGATGACGTGCCAGCTGCCAAGACGACGCATTCAGCAGAGTACTGGGTGGCGTACTGTCAAAACGTACTGGGTGGCGTGGTCCGTCATCTTGCAAGGTATTGCGAGACCGTTAGCTCATCCCCTCTCTTTTTTTTTTGCTCATTATCTCTCTTCATCGGGGTGTGTGTGTGTGTGTGTGTGTGTGTGTGTGTGTTGTGTGTGTGTGTGTGTGTGTGTTGTTGTGTGTGTGTCATGGTGTCTGTCCTCACTTTAGTTAAGAGTGTAGAACATATATTCGGGATAACTCTGCTCTGTTGGCTTTTGTAAGTTGCTTGCTTTATTGTCGCACCTCACATTTCTTGCTATCTCTACTCACACAACAAAAAACTACATTCACTGTGCCAATATTTTCCTCGCTGCCTGTAATAAATCATTTTGCTAAATGTTCCCAGCTTGTTTTTGTCTTTTCTTTCATTGATCCAGCATGGTCCATATCCTAGCCTAGCCGTCTTTATTCCAACGATCCGTTCCTTTTAGCGGTACGTCTTGGCAGGTCGCTCGGTTGCATCTGATCCGGTAAATGATCCGGTTTGGACAAGGTGTACCGAGGGTGTGTCCCCCGGTAATTAGAATCACGTGATATTTTTACGTAACTGGATAAACTGTAGCTGAGGACTTAAGTCGTGTGGTTGAGTTATTGGAGTTCACGGTCGGTTAGCGACCCCCGCGTCACGGAGTTATCCGTGTGCACAGCCTGCGATTCGGGGAGTCTGGTGGAACCCGAGATAGCTTTCCCTCGATAGTGGTATTCTCACCTAGACCCCCGGCCCACAACAATATTCTTGAATACCTTGGGCAAGGTCATGATCACAAATATAACCACTCCCGCTCTGCCCCCTCCTCCCCCTCCCCTCCCCCCCTTAAACATGAGGTTGAGGAAACAACTTGCAGTTTTCACATGTACATGTTGCATAGTGCAAGTGGTTTTACCACTGACTCCTGCAAAAGGGAGGGCTATTGAGGGTGGGGAAATGATGACACTAATTCTCAAAAATAAATTATTGTGTTTGAGTGTGTATCACTATTTGTCGAGCTTTGTTGGTATCTTCTTAAAAACACTCACTTCAGTCTAAAACTACACCCAGTATAGTAGTCATGCCAATATCCAGTGAAATTATCATACTTCATTTGAAAAGATGCAAATTCTCTGTACGTATGTCTGTTGATAAAATCCTACATAGACTTCCACTTTCTTCTCCTGTGGTTTTCTTTCAGCACACACAGCCTCTTCCCTCTCTTCAGACCTTGACAGAATCACAAGCTGGTCAAGCACTTGGAATACATCTCCATCTGTCTCTGTCTCTCTCCCTCTGCACAGCGTGGTGAAGCCATTACTTCAGTCTGTCTGGCAGTCAAACAGAATTAAAAATCATTCCAAACAGGAAACTTCCTCTTTTTGGGGACATCACAGACGACACAAACAACAGGCACGAATAACTAATTTAACATGCTAATTAAGGCGATGTAAAATATGGTAACGCAAATAAATGTCCAAATAAATGGTTTGTTTTGTTTTCTTCCACAGCCTTTAAGGCTTTTATTTTATTTCAATTTAATTATATATTTTAACACTGGAGAACACAATTGCCTCCTTTGCACTCCCAAAAACCTTAACTTCAGCAGTACTTGGGAAAAATCTTATACCATCTGAACCAATCAAATTTGCCACGAGGGCGAAGTAACAACGAGATTCAGAAAAAAATTGTGGCACCTTGCGATGCAACAACAGAGCTAATTTTGTCCAAAATATATTTGTTTAATACATTTTTTTCTCCAAAATCATTCCAAAATTGTCACTTTGTCTGAGAAGAGTTAGCAGAAGGTTCAGCTCTGGACTATTCCATTTGACTCATTGGCTTCGTATGTTTGCCCTGCACCTGTTATTCAAAGTTCACAAATAAAGTTGATATAGATTTGGCTCGGAAACAGAAAGCAAGAGTTGAAAAGACCCTTCCCATATCCTTTTATGAACTCTCTAGTTACCACACACAAAGAAGCAAAAAGCAGGGTTAATTTCTTTTCGCACATTCCAGCAATATATATATATATATATATATATATATATATTATATATACATATATATATTATATTGTTTTACGGCTGTGGAAATTCGCAAAACACCATGAAGGGCCCGTAGGTGAGATATCTCTAAGTACATGTGTAGTTAGCCTCAAACCCGTTGTTTAGAGGGAATTAATGTGATTCATTCGGGCTGCGACGCTTTGAGTCAGTCGTTTTTCTTTTCTATCTTTTATTTCAAACAAAAACCAACAAGGACGCTCGGTGGGCTTTTCCCGCCTGTTTTTTTGCGCCATTCTTCTCCGCGCTTGGTGTGAGGAGGAGAAGCGGGGTGGGGCAGCTGGCACCCGATTGGTGGATGCGCGGTGGTGACGTGGCCAGGGAGGAGGAACACCCCTCTTCGAGACCTTTCTCGAAGCGCCTCGAAGGGGGGTGGAGCCAAGAACGGGCGGAGCAACAGGGCGGAGCTCGCGGATATAAAAGTGTGCGGCGGACGGCGGAGCGGTTTTGGTGGTTGCTCTTGCTCTTTCCTGTCTTCCGGCTCGCTCGTCCTCTTCTCTTCCTGGTGGCGCTGGCCTGGTCTGCTGTGGTGCGTTCCACGACCCCGCTGCGCGGAAGGAGAGCGTCCGCCATTCCCCTCTCCCGACCTCGGGCATCCACGTCCCCCCCCCCTCTATCCCCGCTGGATAGCCGCGAAAACTCCGTCCGTGGCATCGAGCGGCCAACAAGTGCCGGCGCGAGGCACGCCGGAGAGGACTCGCCTACCACGCCAGGCACGGAGTCGCGGCAGGCGGGACCACGTCGACGGACGTAGGAGAGGGAATCGACGCGAAAAGGAAGTCACCATTTCTTTTCGGGGTTTTTTTTGTATGGATCTTGTTGGCGCCGTGTCTGTAAAGTAGAACTGTTTAAGTGTTGCGCGTGTGTCGGTCTTATTCGGTTGTAGCTCTGCGTCGTGGTTGCTTTTATTGTTTTCTTCTTGCATTTGCTTTATGTGCATTCTGATTCTGTTTGGCTGTATATGTGTGCTTTGTGTCTGTGTCTGTGTGAATAAAGTGCTTGTGTGAACTTGTTCCCCGTTCGCTGCGTCCTTCCTTTGTTGCTCTCCATCCTGCTTCACGTAAAGGGTTCGTAGTGGGCTTAATACGCCCGATAATTAATCGGAACCGTCGAGGCCGACGATAACACCGCTCGGTTTCCCGATAGCACGGAACGGGCCGCCCAAGCGGCTCGTGTCGGAGTCGACCTGCGGCGAGGTGCGATCGCCCGGTTTACCATCCGCGTGGGTACTTAGTAGGTCGAGTTTGGCAACACCCTATCCCACACGGGTGGCCGATTGGCACGATCGTGGTGAGGCCGAAAGGCCACCCGTGACTAGCTCCCGGCGTTAGTCGAGAGGGTCACGACAGAATTGTCCGTCCGGGGCGACGTGCCGCGATTCGAGTCACGTGGCCGTTCGCACGCGGCGCGAATTCGCAACAATATATACACAGTAATCCCCCGCATATGTCGGGTCACTTATCGCGCCCCGTTCATCGCGGGTTTTCCCTTGGAACCTAACTAATTTTTTCTGCGGATTCCCCGTATATCGCGGTAATGATATATAAAATATCAATTATTTAAGCAATAAATTATAACGCGTGGCGCCGACCAGTCACACAACGCACGAGACAAAGTTTCGCTTGTGAACTTCGAATATTTTCTACGTTTTTTCTCCAAGCCCTACGATGCCGCCCAAACGCCCTGCACCTTCTAAGGCTTCTGCAAGGAACTGAAGCACCAGAGGAAGGTCCTGACGCTCCAGGAGAAGGTTAAGATGCTCGATATGCTTCGGAGGAGGAAAAAGTTTTCTGCGGTTGGACGAGCACTGCCCAGGCGACCAGACCAGACGAGTCGATCTCCGGCACCTCAAACCCGATCACTGCCAAACGACCAGACCAGACGAGTCGATCTCCGGCACCTCGAACCCGATCACTGCCAATGCGACCAGACCAACGAGTCGATCTCCGGCACCTCAAAACCGATCACTGCCAAGCCGACCAGACCAGACGAGTCGATTTTTTTGGGGAGGCATCCATTCATCGCGGATTTTCACTTCTCGCGGGGGGGGGGGGTTAGGAACGTAACTCCCACGATAAACGGGGATGACTGTATATATATGTGGTGTGTGTGTGTATAGATATATATATATATATATATTATATATATATATATATATATATGATTGGTGATGGTTGACTGCACTCATTGTGTGATTTTTTACAGGTCATGCTTTACACGTTGTCTTGTCTGAGTCATCGCACTACGAGTCGTGAGCAAAGAGCCAATCTGAAGTTTCTTGCCAAGCTTGGCAAAACACCTTTCGCATCCTTCGCAATGCTGCAGCAAGTCTACGGGGATGAAACGATGTCACGTACACGTGCATTTGAATGGCACAGAAGTTCAAAGAGGAACAGGAGGAGGTTGAAGACGATCCACAGTCTGGAAGACCTTCAACGAGCAGAACGGCGGACAACATCGAGCCTGTGAAGCAGATGGTGCGCACAGATCATCGACTCATGGTCGGATGATTGCTGAGGAACTTTCCATCAACAAGGACACTGCCTGGAGTATCATGACTGAAAATCTCGAAGTGCGCAAAAATGGCCCCCAAGCTGTTGTCTGAGGACCAGAAACAGCAAAGAGTCACTGTCTGTCAAGACATTATTGAGTTCCTCAAGGACGATCCAGACCTGCTCAGGAGAGTCATTACTGTGATGAATCATGGATATTCGAATACAATCCCGAGAACAAACGGCAGAGCCATCAGTGGAAAGTCCGGCATCACCAAGACCAAAGAAAACAAAGATGTCGAAGTCGAAGGTCAAGGAATGCTCATCGCGTTTTTTGACATCAAGGGCATCGTCCACTTCGAGTTTCTACCACAGGGTCAAACAGTGAATCAATACATGTACAAGGAGATCCTCCGGCACCTCATGAGATCAGTCCGGGACAAGAGGAAGGATCTGTGGGAGAACAACGCCTGGGTGCTCCACCATGACAACGCCATTGCTCACAGTGCCCTGAGCATCTGACAGTTTCTGGCGGAGAGGAACGTGCCAACTCTGGAGCAACCCCCGTATTCCCAGACTGCCCCTTGTGATTTATGTCCTATTCCCCAAGCTCAAGGGGGTGATCAAGGGGACCCAATTTCCTGATGTGGAGGCCATCAAAAGGGCCGTGACGATGGAGCTCCGGAGGATTCCAGAAAAAGCCTTCTGGGGGTGCATCGAAGCGTGGAAGAAGAGGATGGACAAGTGTGTGAGACTGGAGGGAAACTATTTTGAAGGGGACAAGCTGAGATTTCAATATATTTTTGGATAAAATTTCTGTGAAGTCAGTCCGTTACTTTTTAGACCGACCTCGTATACTTAAACAATGCGTGGGGTATCGTGCTCTATGAACTCTCTAGTTAACCTCCGCCATCGAAGATGGACGGTTACTGTTTTCACCCGTCTTTGTTTGTTTGTTTGTTTGTTGGTGAACAGTATTACGGAAAAACTCCTCCACGGATTTCGACAAAACTTCGTGGGGGGATTAGGTATGGTCAAGGATCATGCCATTAGATTTTGGACTTGGTCCAAAGTGCAATATGGCCGCTATGGCGCCATTTTGAAAAAATATTTGAATTTTTGTTTTTGCATTTCTACATGTTTTAAGTGATTTCCAACCCCCCCCCCCCCCCACCCAAAAAAAATTGTTAGAGAAAAAAAACAAAATTTTGCAACTTTTTTCAACAAAATTGATTTTTTTTTTTTGCATTACTACATGTTACAAGTGATTTCCACAAAAAAACATACCAAAATTATAATTGCGGCTGATTTTGGAACTTCAGGTGGATATACCCACGTAAATCAATTTCTGTCTCAAGGAATCTAGTTATGACGAATGAATTGAGTATGTAAAAGTTAAAAGTAAAAGGGAAAGTTGCAAACTATAACTCTGTGAGCACTGTTGACGTCAAATTGAATGAATAGGATATCAGGTTCACTTTGACCAAGTGAACCTAGCAGTATTGGCGGCGGAGGTTTTGCACTCTACCGAGTGCTCCCCCTCTAGTTAATTATGTATTTGTTTTCCGAAAGAAGCAGTATTGTAGAAATATTCTTCAAGGGCTTACAATTCAAGCTGCAGTGAGCATCGGCTCTTGGGGTTTTAGCCTCCGTTTTTGAAGACGTTATCCCTCAAATGGTGTCCCTCAGAAGCAATGCAGGAATCTCAACGTTTTCTCGAAATTATTGATCGGCGTTTCACACATTGCACGGAGTATCCTGGTTACCTGTGTGTGAATATTCGACTCAAATTCACGTAAAATAAGAGACCTATTTTGGTATGCATTTTCTTTCAAACAGCTCCACAGAAATTACTCTGAGACTCCTTGGTCATTGCAATGTCAACACAATTATTTTTTTGACAATGAGCATGTTTGTGTCGAAGCTGTTGGGGATTTTCTGGGCCCAAATGAACAAGACCGTGCCGTGCAAAATTTGACTCCTCTCTCATTAAGAGCCGGTCTCGACAGTGTGCTGATTATCCTTATTAAAGTTCAAAATAATGGTTGTCATCTGATGCCAATGTCTGGGAAAAAAAGCTATTATGGATACAACTCAAGGTCCTTCAGTAGTATTCTTCTTACAGATTCTCTGTTCATCCAAAGTGAATCTGAGTTTGCCTACAGACCTTCCAAGACTCCACGTCACTGCTATACGCATATTCATAATTGCCCTGGTGCTCGGACAATGCAGAGCCGACCACATGGTCTAGTATCTTGTACCGTACCTTCCTTCGAAATGTATTCACAAAATGATAATTTGCATTTGCAGCTGGAGCTTCATCCATACAGAGTTGACGTTTGAATGCCATCTGAGCTTTCAGCCATTGAGTAATTTGCAAAGAACACCTCCACAATGCCAGAACTTTATTTGGTAGTCAAAAGATCCACATCTTCATGATCGTACTCCCTGATCCGAAAAGAAAGAAGCAACAATCACTTCTGAGTAACTGACTTCAGTTCTCTGCATTAACATCATAGTATGAAACATTTACATCGCTTCAATGTACCTGTCACCCTCAAGTTCTCTACAAGCTCAAGATGCTGAAGAAACATGTCTTAATTGGTATGAAATGTCCACATCTTTATCAACCTCTTCCTTGACCCCTTCACAGCTCTTGATAATTAGCGTAAGCATCAGATTGCAGCATCTTATAAGGGTCCATCTGCATATAACATTCCAATTATAACATTTTAACCCCACTGTTCTTTCACATTTTGCTAATTACCTTCCTTTTCTCTTAAAGTCCCCTCTCTCTCACACTCCCCATAACCTCCTTCCTCCTTTCTGCCTCATCCAAATTTCTTCTCGATTCACCGATTTCTCTTCCTTTTCTCAAATGCATTTTTCTCAATCTAAACCCCACCTCCTCTACCCCAGCATGTGTAATATGCAGATATGCCCTCATCACATTTTGGTATTGCTGGTACTATAAGGAAAACATAGGGGCAATACCCCTGAGCGTTCACCTGATAGCAGCTGGATAAAATAATCAGGGACCCACTGGTCGGCATTGATGACCCACAAAATATATATGGAGAAGAAAGTAAATACCTTTGGATTTTTTTTTAAAGTCGTGAACAAACCCTGGTACATCACGGGTGATAAAGGTTGTGGTCAAGTTTCATCGAAATTGTGTGTGTGGTTTCTGAGAAGAAAGGAAATGCATATCTTAGGGGGGCGACCCCCCCCCCCCCATAGACCCCAGCAGACCCCGATTTTTTTTTATGGTATGAACAATCTTTAGTACATCACGGGTGATGAAGGTTGTGCTCACGTTTCATCGGAATTGTGTGTAGTTTGTGAGAAGAAATCAGATACCTCCTTTGGGGGTCAACCCCCCACCCCCACCCGGTAGACCCCATGAGTCCCCAATTATTTTCTAATGGTGTGAACAATCTTTAGTACATCCCGGGTGATGAAGGTTTTGGTTAAGTTTCATCAAAGCAGAATGTGTAGTTTCGGAGAAGAAAGCAAATACATATTTTGGGGGGCAACCCCCCTTACACACCCTTGGACCCCGATTTTTCTGTCATGAGAAAACTTTGGTACATCACGGATGCTGAAGGTTGTAGTCAAGTTTCATCGGAATGATGTCTGTCGTTTGAGAAGAAAGTAAATACCTATTTTGGGGGGCAAAACCCCGTGAGCGCCCTCCGTCGACCCCTTCAGACTGCAATGTTTTTTTAATACCGTGAACAAACTTTGGTACATCACGGGTGATGAAGGTTGTGGTCAAGTTTCGTCAGAATTGCATGCGTCATTTCTGAGAAGAAAGCAAATACCTATTTTGGGGGCAACCCCAGTAGACCCCCTTAGTGCCCGATTTTTTTTAATGACATGAACAAACTTTGGTATATACACAGTGATGAACGTTATGGTAAAGTTTCATCGAAATCATACGTGTAGTTTCAGAGAAGAAGTTGCAAGTATTTGTGGATGGACGGACGGCAGAGTTTGATGCGGTCAACAAATTTTTGTTAGGCATCAGATATGAAGCTTGTGACCAAGTTTCAACAAAACCATGTTTTTGCTTCAAACGATAATGACTGAATTATTTACAGACTCACTCACTCAGTCACTTACGGACACTGCTCGATCGCATAAGTTCCCCGGAACGACGTTCCAGGTGAGCTAAAAAAAAAGAAGAAAAAAAAGGGCAATTTACTATCATTAATCATGGTAGTAAGAGGATGAATATTTGTTCCATTTTAATGGAGACAGTTTAAAGGCCACCTTTTAAAATGTAACTACATAGAAAACTGGATCATTTTAGCTCACCTGGACTTTAGTCTGATGAGCTTATTCGATCAAGCAGTGTCCATAGATAAGTGAGTGAGTGAGTGAGTGAGTCAGTCTGTCAGTCCATAAACAATGCAGTCATTATCGCTTGAAGCAAACACAGGATTTTGATGAAACTTGGCCACAAGCTTCATATCTGATGGCTAATGAAAATGTATTGACCGCATCAACATCTGCGCTCATTAAGATGGTTGATGTGGGGGGGGGGGTGTTGTCCCCTAAAATAGGTATTTAATTTCTTCTCCGAAACTACACAAACAATTTTGATGAAACTTGGCCACAAACTTTATCACCCATGATGTAACAAAGTTTATTCACGGCATAAAAAAAAAATCCATCGGTATTTACTTTCTTCTACATTACATATTTTGTGGGTCATCCATGCCTACCAGTGGTTCCCAGGTTATCTTATGCAGCGCTACCAGGTGAGCACCCAGGAGTATTGGCCCCTATGTTTATGTGCTGTGACAATGCTGCAGTCTCATCTGCAGTTGGTATCGATGTTGATTCAAAAGTGAGTGATTGTTCGTGTGAACAAGGTGCGGGAATGATTCACATTCACAATAGCGTCATATAAACCAATGTGCCATATAATGAGTCAGAATGGGTGTTATTAACATCAGATGATCGTAACAAACACACCACCTGGACAAATAACTACGATTGAAGAATTATCATAAATGTGACAAATTTCCTTCATCTTTCGTTTTTCAAATCTTAACTCCATTTCCTTTTCAATGGCACTATAAGACCACTGATTGATGCCGTTGGTGCTCGTCAGCAAGTGGTGAAGTACTGATCCATCCACGCTAGAAGAGCAACTCAATTACAGAGATGTACAGCAAAGAGCATCACTTGGTGTAAATTTCCGCAGAATGACCGTTAATTAAATCACAATGACCTTCAATGAAATCACTGACTTGTTGCACGAAGGCAATGGAAATGCAGTAAGAGCCATGCATCATACAATCAAAGTTCTGCTGTAGATTTTCTTCAGATCCGGTTAAAATGAGGAACACCACCAACCTCATGCCGAAGGGTCCTCATGCGGTTAAAATGCATGTAACGTTTTTTTTTTTAATTTGCTTATGTAAATCAATGTACGTGGTGTGTGTGTGTGTGTGTGTGTGTGTGTGTGTGTGTGTGTGTGTGTGTGTGTGTGTGTGTGTGTGTGTTTTGAACTACTTGCATCGAATTTGGGTTTTTTTTAAGTCGGAAATAATTGAAGCTCCCAGAGTAGCGAGATAACAGAGGATAGAGAGGCAACGCATTGATGATGCATGGGGCAGTGGTACAACAGCTCAATGCAATAAGGAGGAGAATGGATGGACAGGAGTGGGAAAGAGGAGAGAGAGAAGAAAAACAGTGATCTGCGAGTAAGACGGGTGGAGAGTTAATGGAGCCAGAAAAATATTGTGGATAGGAATGGAGTTGGTACTACACCACCACTTGATGTGGTGACGTCGTACCAACTTTATGCCATAAAGAGAATCATGGAATTGAAAAGACCCAAAATCAGGAGAAAAGATGAACAAAGGAGTAGAGTTGATCAGTCAACCTGGATTTTGGGGGTTTTGCAAGGAATTATTTATTGGATGAGTGTGGCATCCTGAAAGCACTATGCAGGTTCAGAAAAAGAAAATGAGTAGAGGAAGCAAGACCAGAAGAGATATGTTAAAGATAAAATGGAGGCCACAAACCTGTTTACGGTGAGAGAGCCGCAGGACTCGTGCTTTTTATTCTTTATCAGAGATTCCAATGATGTTAAGAGCTTTGCATTAAGGAGATAGAGGTGTGCAACAGGGGCACCAGCCTTTAGGGAAGAGAGAGAGCAATCTTCCATTAGGCTACAAAGACAAAAGAAATTTGGATTTACCAAGAAGGGACTTGCAATGACAGAGGATGCCTCGTCTATACAGGCTGCCTTTGAAGTCCAGCTTTGATATTTGGTCTGCTCAGGACAGCTTGTGTTTTATATTGAGGCTCAGAAGTTCAGGAGCCTAAACCTCTTCCAGCAGTTGATTATGATAATAGACAGATGGGTTTATTAAATTATAATTCGAGAAATGCAGGGTTAAAATGTGAGGATCACTTCGATTGAATACCATTTTCAAATTGTTGGGGACTTTGCAAGTTGGTTTACACGATGATTTCGCACCCACATGGTGCATCTAGGTGTCACTGCAGGATATATCAGAAATTACTCTTTGCCATGTTGAGTGCAGTGGAGGACCCATCCCAGATAGGCTTCTCATACCAGAAGGGGTTGGCTGGATACAAGTCAACACAATTATGGCAAGCACTCCTACCTCTTCAGATGATGCTCAGGGAACTGGACTCCTCTGCATTAATGCTTCAACATCAATCATCAGAGCTCCAAGAAAGATCACCCAAGAGAGTGCTTTTGAACCATCTCAGTGACAAAGGTAGATGTTGCATATACTTGTGCTCCAGACAGGGATTTGTGACTTGGCTTGAGACTTGCCTGTGTTGGAATGGCTCACATTTGTAGACCAGGAAATTTGGACTGGCACATACTTTAAGATTAGGTATTTTAATTCCCTTATTTCACTGTAACAGGATAGCATGGCCAGAAAGTTACACCTTTTCACCTATCATCTGGTAACTGGACTCATTTCTGGTGGGTATCTTGGAAGAATATGTCAAGGAGGGTGCAAAATGAAGGCACCAAAATCGGGCCTGGTTCCTGTATATTACTGAAAACTGGTCAGACATCATTGCCAATGATATAGAAAATGACTTGAGATGCATATAAGACATCGCATGGGATGCATTTCTTGAAGAAACAACAATTGGATCATAATGACCTTAAGCACTACAGGCCCAGTATCAACCAAATGTTCATCTCCAGGATATTAGAAAGGATCATAGCAGCTCAACTACAGAATTACCTTTTAGATAAAGGTCTATTCCACAAGACACAATCTGCCTATCGTCAATATCATTTGAATGAAACCATGCTGCTGAGGGTTCAGAATGATCTGTTGCTGGCTGTGGATAATGGTGTTGAAGCTGTGCTCATCTTTGTTAGACTATTCAGCAGCGTTTGACCCTTCGGCAAAAGGACTTTGAAGTGGCTTGTCTCCTACATGGAAAATTAATGCTAGCAATGGAATATGTTGTAAATTGACAGCAATGTGGAAACTCCATTTACACAATAAGTCTTCTTGTAGTGTAGAAGAAATTTCCATAAACCTACGATGTACGATTTTAGATGTTTTAAAGTAATATTTAGCATTTCGGTAGTGCAAGTCATTTAAGGTTATTTCTCTAAAATAAGCTCACAGAGTGGGTCCCGACATTCGTCCATCTGTCCGTCCACAAGTACGTATGTACGTCCATTAACATTCAACTAAAACATCTCCTCAAAAACTACCAGACCAAAATGGAGCAAACTTGGTATGATGCATTAGGACAGCAAGGTCTCATTGAGTTGTGCTGCCCATCTGAATGTTCCCCCATATAAAGAGAGTAAAAGGGGGGGGGGGGCTTTAACCCCAAATATTGGTATTTTATTCAAAAATCTTCTTCTCAGAATCCGGCACACAGATCCAGACCAAACTCGCCATGAGACATCGGGACCATGCCCTAACCTAAGTTGTGCTTCCCATGGCCGTATCTCCCCCGGAAATTGGACTACGTGCCTCCTCCCTGAATCCCTCATTTTCACTAAAACATCTTCTCCACAACTACC
This sequence comes from Eptatretus atami, assembly GCA_035128595.1. Taxonomy (NCBI): domain Eukaryota; kingdom Metazoa; phylum Chordata; class Myxini; order Myxiniformes; family Myxinidae; genus Eptatretus; species Eptatretus atami. The sequence continues at coordinate 129,898,270 of CM068952.1, read as the reverse complement.
TGAGCAATACGGACCAAATGGTACAATAAATCAGGACAGTAAGGTCTCATGGGGGGTGTGCTCCCTGTCCAGATCCACCAATTTTAAAATGGTAAAATGGGGGTTTTGCCCCAAATATTGGTATTTCATTCAATAATCTTCTCAGAAACTGACAACCGGATCCAGACCAAACTGGCCGTGCAGCATCGTGACCATGCCCTAAACTTAAGTTGTGCTCCCCAAGGTCGTATCTCCCCTGGAAAGGGGGTCACGGCCTCCCTCCCCTAATCCCTCATCGTCACTAAAACATGTTTTCCTCACAAACTACATGATCGATTATGGGCCAAATTTGGTACAATGCATCAGAACAGTAAGGTCTCATGGGGTTGTGCTCCCCATCCGGATCTGCCTCCTATAAGAGGCTGAAAAGGGGGATTTCACCTCAAATTCAGGTAATATAAATATAAATAAAAATCTTCTCAGAAACCAATGGCTAGATGCAGACCAAACTCTTCATGAAACATAAGGACCGTGCTGTTAACTTAAGTTGTGCTCCCCATGACCATACCACTTCAGGAAGGGGGGCCATGGCCCCTTCCCCCTAATCCCTCATTTTCACCACACCTGTTGGGGAAGTATCTCAGTCCCCCATGGGGATATTTATTTAATTGATCTTTTTATAATTTTTGTGGGTTATTTTATAGATATTGAAGATTTTGGATATCATAATTAATTAACATGTAAAACAATTCTAAACATTTGTCTTAAGTGCTCAATAATAATTATTTTTGATCAATACAATTACTATTACTATTATTATTATCATATTTATTATTATTATTATTACTAGCAGAGTACCTGCCAACAATATACAACATCTCTCCTACCTCAAGATGAAACTTTCTAACTTGTCTCCATCGTCTATAACCTGGTGGTGCCTTAGTTTGTCTCTGGAGTAAGCTCCCCCTCCATATGGCACCACAACTGACTCTGCTCGTGAGAAGGCCAATTTCCCCAATTCTGTGTTTGCTTCCAAATATTGTGTCCCCAACCCCTCACATTCTGTACCCACCCTACCCAGTAGCACCCAGCTGCTCCTGTGCTCTATGTCTTTGGCACCTGAGAAAGTGGAGAAGTTTCTGTCAACCCTTGACTGATACTGGAACACACAACATCAGCTCACATTTCTTAAAAACCTGCTCTGCTGCTCTTACACATCCTCTCTCCACCATTTTCATCCTGTCATTTACCTTCCATCAGCATGGAAATCTACCAACATCACGGCACTACATAAAAAATGTGCAAAAACGGATCCCCTTAACTACAAACCTACGCATTAGCTTCTTGTACTTCCAATGAACAGAAAGGTCATGGAACCCATCATCGCAGTTGAGACATAAAATCTTTCCTTAACTCCAACGGCTTCATCTCAGATCAACAATTCGGATTCAAACCAGGTTACTCTCCATTGGACATGATGCTCCAACTCTCCCGATAATGAATGGAGACCCTCAATATCAGACATGAGATAAGGGCAGTCTCTCTCGACATATGTTGAGCTGTCCACATTTTTTCAGTGGAAGCTCTTTCTTCCACCAATGTCCTTCAGGTCTTTCACCCTCTGCTTTTTATGTGCTTTGTTCCCAGTAGGATTATGTATGATGCACGTTGTCAACTGGAGGCTCCCTTCTGGTGAAACCCCCAAAACCCAGAACCATTACTCACCTCCACTGATCATTTGTTCCTCTTTTTTCCTGGCTGTGGAACCAATTTCCACATTCTCGACAATCTCATTCTTTCTTCCAGGTCTTCAAAACAGATGTTCACATCATCTCAGGTATCTCCCATCCAAAACCATCATAATTTTCTACAACCACTAACCACAACTCCAAGCCCAGCTCCTTCCAGATTTCCAGTTTTTCCTTCCTGAGAGTTTGCTTTTGCATCCATCTTGTCCACCCAATGCATCCTCCCCTACCCCTCATTCCTCCCCACATCTCTTATTTGTCCAAGTCACCCTCTATTTTGTCACTAAACCCTGCTGTTGGTGTTTCCCACCTCTTTCTGCTGTTCCTTTTGTTCTGTTGCATCCTGATCCATTCTGTGTTGTAGCTCTTCCACAAGCCTTGACTCTGTATAAAAAAAGGAGGTCCTGCTTCTTATCTGTCATCTCTAGAATCATAGTAAAATACACAATTTGGTGTCTGTCTGTCTTTTTGACCACGATACATTCAGTCGTCACTTATCCAATCTTAACCAAACTTGACAGGACTAAGGGTCACACGATGGAGGTTGTAGTGACTTCATTTGCCCCTCCTCTCCAAGTGGGTTTTCCGTCTTGGGCAAAATCCGTGTTAAGGTGTATATTTATGTTAAGATAGCTAATCATGGTGTTTTTTCAAGTCTTCTTCTAATCACAAAAGTGATAGCACTCATGATAATAACGTAATGTCAATGTTATTTCAAAACAATATTAATACTATTAATATCCCCCTTCCCCAAGGAGTTTTTCCTCCTTGGACAAACACCATGGTATTGTGTACAAATAGCTTATCGTGGCATTTCATGTGGCAAGCCTACCAGAAGTAAAAATATTATAAACCACAAACACGTCTGATTACCTTTTTAAACAGTCACAACTGCTGCTTAACACGAAACTGAAAGGGAGGAAACTGACGTTCTTGAGGCATGTGCTTATCTGACCGGTGCCGAGATCTACTTCAACCTATTTAACCCGGAGAGTACAATAACATGACCCTTTCTGCCGCTCCCATTATAGGGAGCAGTTGTACTCATTTCTTAAAGACAAAGAACTGGATATTATTTAAATAAAGCCAAATATATCAGTTGTGAAAAGCCCTCTCCCATCAAACAGAGTGACCACTGTGTCTCAAGTGTTCCCCATCACTAAAAACCTCTTTTTATTACCTCCACCACCAAAGGTGGAAGGAGGATATGTTTTTCACCCCTGTCTGTCTATCTGTCTGTTTGTTGGATTCGCTATATATGCTAGATATCCCTTATTGTCGGGTTTTCCGTCTGTCTGTCTGTGTATGTGTATGTGTGTGTATGTGTGTCTGCAATGCGAGGCTCCACAGCACGAACCAGCGAACCGATTTCGATGAAACTTTGCCAACATGTGCAATATGTGTTGGGAATATGCGCGTTTGAATTTCGTTGCCTAGCAACCACCCGTTGCTGTGCAGCGGACGAAAAACCACGTACAGTATTTTCAATACTTGTCCTTCAGTTTTGAATGTAGAGAAACGAGACTTCGGAATTAAACACCGAGATATTTAGAAAATTTTACTCAAGCCGATTTTTGATTGAGGTTTTATTATTCAAATGGTAGTCCTTCAAAAATCGGGTGTCTATTCACCGTCATTTTTTATGAGGGGCTTTGGAAAAGTGGGCGAAGCTTAGGGAAGTGACGTGGTTGATGAAAAGTGCGGAGAGTGGCGTAGGAAAGTGGTGTGGCTTATGGAAAGTGGCGTGGCTTATGAAAATATTGTGTGGCTCAGGAGGTGTGGTCAAACAAGAGCATTGAGAGAAGTTTATCGGGTTTCCGTGTGTGTGTGTGTGTGTGTGTGTGTGTGTGTGTGTGTGTGTGTGTCTGCAACGTGAGGCTCCACAGCACAAACCAGCAAACCGATTATTTTTCAAATGGTAGTCCTTCAAAAATAGGGTGTCTATTTACCGTCATTATTTATGAGGAGTACCAGTTGGCAAAATACGCAATAGGAAAAATCTTGCCAGGCAGAGGAACAATTGTATGTGAACCAATACGTCTTGGCAATGAATCTTCGGCGGTGGATCGGTCAGAATGAAAAGCATCGTATCCAGCGCTTCGATCCTAGCGAATCCCTCGTCGCCTACCGGCTTGTTTGTTTGTCTGTTTATGTGCAGGATATCTCACAAAGTTGTTGACAGATTCGGATGAAATTTGGTGGAGAGGTTGGGTGTTTGACAAGGATGAAATTATTACATTTTAGTGAAGATCAGGATCCAGATACTAAAAAAATTTTCGTGATATTTTACCATTGAGTGATCGGCCCAAAAACGATATACAGCACGATATCTCAAAAAGTTGTGGACGGATTCAGACAAAACTTGGTGGACAGGTTGGGTGTGTGAGAGGGATGAATTGTTTTAATTTTGGTGAAAATCAAAATCTAGATCTGGATACGGTAATTATTTAATTGTTAAAGTCTTCCAATTCCAAATCTAGATCTTCACCATTGAAAGATAGGGCCAAAACGATATATAGCATGATGTTTAAAAAATGTATTGTGCCGGATATGTTCTTGTGGATGAGGCATTACGTGGCAGTGCTATGCACTCTATCGAGTGCCCTTCTGGTGGTTTCTGCAATTTTCTTTTTCTGGAATGTTTCTTTTCATCTATCCCATGATTTTTAATTGAATGAGAAAACAATTGTTAACAATCTTTTCAAAGGATTGAATAAGGAAGTAAGGAAAACCAATATGTTCCATGAAAGGTAATTGTATTTGACAAAAGGTTTTACAAATGTCCTGGAATTAATCATGCAGCTAAAAGTGTCCTTAGATAAAATTGTAATCAGTCAAAATTGCAATCAACAAGTGTCCTTAGATAAAATTGCAATCAACTCAATTGTCCTTGGTATTATGCTGCAAAAAAAAAGGATTTTAATTGGTTATTCCTTTAATGAGCAATGATATAACCATAAACATATATTAAGGTAATCATCTCTGAATTGAGACCAAATTTTAAGGAGATAACCTTGGAATAACTGCACATTATACAGACTAGCAAATACCTGTCCTCCGGGTGGAATATTTCCTGCTGCTTCTTGTTGACGCCTCTGTCTTGCATTCTGATGAAGTGAATTCAATCGTTCCTCATTTTGCTGGGTGGATTCTTGTTGACGCCCTTGTTTTGCATTCTGGCAAATATAATCCAAAAATTTTCTTGTTGTGCTGCTTTTTTTTCTTTTTATCCTTGGGATTGTGTTGTTCTGCACTTGTTTTAAGGGCAATTTAATTTTTGCTGTAAACAATATATTTTCCCAAAATAAAATTTCTCTTCATTATTTTTTCCAGGAATTCTAGCCAAAGTATTCAATATTTTCAACATCTAAATAAATAACTCCATCCCCACTAAATCGACCATTTCCTGTAACTTATTTCATGACATTTTCTCGAATTAGACCTCATTGGACTTTTTGAAAATTAGATATCCCCTTCCTCCCTGCCCCCCAGCTGTTAGACAAAACAAAAAAGACAAAGAACTGGATATTATTTAAATTTCTTTAATGCTAAGATGTCATTAATGCCAAAATCATTTCATCCCTCCCCCCCCCTCCACCCTCAGGAAGAAAATGCCAAGATGGGCCAAAAATAAAATTTCCTTCAAAACTTGATGGAATAAAATGAAAGTTGCACAGGCACCTTTCTTCATTTTATGAAGATCTACTTACATACATATGTACTTCATAAATAAATATATATATACATATACATAAATATATTATATACATACATATATACATATATATAATGTATACATAATGCCATTCTCTCTCACTCTCTCTGGCTTTGTAACTTATGCACAGCCACATCTTTTAAGTTACAGCTCCAAACTCGGGTACAAATACAACTTTGTGTGGGGGTAGCATAGGCTTGTGGCATGGCCTTGTGGGAGGGGGGAGGATGTGGGGGCGTAAATTCTCCATGTAAATGGGTACCATGTAGCACCATCTGATGGTGATGGCAGAGGGTATTACAATTTCCTTTTTACGTGGGAACACTGAAGTTAAAGCACTCTTTGCACATGGAAGTTTGTCCTCCTTCCGTTGTCCCCCACCCCAAAACGGAAGGGCCTGTCAAAGCCTGTCATCATGTGTGAGGCATTTCTCGCAGAAAGAGATATCAGGACAAACGAGGGGCAAAGGGTGGGGGGAGCGGGACATGAGGACGGTGATGGGGAGGTTGGGTGGGGTTAAAGCACTCGATGCATGGGTAAATTTGTCCTCCTTTCTTTCTCCTTCTCGCCCTAAATTTTTGGCAAATAAGACAATTAATTGGTCCATCAGTGAAGCGACGGGTAGGCTCTGCTAGTTTTTTAGATGAGAAACACGAACTCCTTATGAGATCCGCCAGGAGGCTCATGTTGTTATCTTTATAATTATTAATACCATTGCAGAGTAACCGCCCCATGGGTGATCTTCTCCCAACTGTGCAGCACATTCTTCTGACACATCTCTTTATTTGGGTGGTGTATAGGCAACAGACTGCTGCCTCTATCACTCCTGAAACTAAATCGCTGCCTCTATCGCTGCCTCAAAAGCATGCATACTGCTTATGTGCATATATAATACATTGTGGTTATATAGCTCAGATAATTCCAATTGCACCCCTTTCCTTTACCCATAAAGAAAGAACATTCCAAGATAGGCAAAAAAAATTTCAAAACTTGATAGGATCAAATGAAACTTGCATATGCTTGGTATATCGCCAGTAAAGAGTGCTAATCCTACTGAAATCTTTGAAAGTTTCAGCTTCCTCGGTCAAATCCTCTCGGAGGAGTAGATGACACATACACATACATTTGTTCCATTGTATATAGAACGAAATGATCCATGATGCAAAATGGAACAGTAAAGCTTCTCTAGGTTTGGTCACTTTATTTAATAAAGCAAACAAAATAAAGGATTCCAGGTCTTCGAAAATAGAGGTTGAGTTTCCTGTTTTCGGAGTGTTTTCCCTCGGACAATTTGTAACACATCACCTACGGATATTCGAACTGGAATCGATTATCCATTATGGCCAGGAATGGTTGGTTTGAAATAAGAGAGGGCTATGATTTTGATGTCAAGATGCCAAATCCCTTTTCAAGGATGGCATTAGTATTGCAGAGAGTGGTGCTATGAAAGGTAGAATGTAGTCAGTTCTCAGATAGATGTATAAAAGGCTTTTACTACAACCCATTTCGACCTCTAAGTGTGAGCCTTGTTATTTGCCTGAAAGGTAACCATTGATTGTCATTACATTCATTTATATGTGTTATAATCACTGCAATTGCAGAGTACTATTGTGGCTTTTGAGTGACTGGTGACTTGTTCATGAATATTCAATAAAACTGTTTATTCTTTAGGTAGTCTCCTGTTCTAAGAAATGCCTTTCCAAAAGGAAATGGAACTGACCATCTAAATGGTACAATTACCCCTCGTACTCGTATATCACAACAATAAGGGCACTTTTTGAGGTAACACTCGTTTGACAGAAAAGAAAATGTAGGCCTAAAGCTTGTTTGTCATGCACAGCATGAATGCAAAGCCATTAGGGGAGTCCTTTTGCTAATTTGTTACATCCCATTTACCAGAAAACTGGTCAGCTTGCTGCAGACAGCCTGGACAATCACAAAGAAATACTATAGTATGCTTCAAATGTACAACATTCCAGATGTGACAAATATATATTTTCTCAAACACATTTATATTGTACCCATCCGGTTCTTGTTCACCTTGTTTATCAAGCTTTCACAACAAACAATGAATAGGACAAATTACAATGACAATGTTTGACCAAGCCATGACCTCATCTGTATTGTATCCACAATCTTGATCACTAAATTTTATTCAAATCAATCAATTCATTGAAATATTTATCGAATATACTTAGCACCTCAAATAATATCTAACCTCACTATCACTGAATATCCATATTTCTTATTGTTAAATTCCTGGACATTTATGAGCAGTGTCTACATGACCATGTGGCTGCTCCCCAAGGTCTACTTATACAAATGATGCCATGTGATAGTTTATGCTGCCACATTATATTGAAGATGAGACAGCTGGCTTAACACAATATACTCCCCTCCCACCATCCTACAGGCCTCTCTCCAACCCCTCCCCACCCCCCCCCAACAATTCCCTCCCCCATTTCCTCCTTTCTCGGAAATGTAGCACTCTTTACTGGCATTCAACCAGGAAAGCAGTTTCACTGGGGTTTGCTTTGCCAAATATCAAATTCTAAATACGCAGCTCAGAAGCAAGCATATAATAATAACAACAAAACTAACAAGAAAAAGAGCAATCAGAGATTGTAGACCCTCAACAGGACTTGTTTTGTATGGTGTTCATGTAGTTATTGTGCAGTGTTTTTTGTGTGGTATTTATGTACTGGTGTGTTACATAATAAAAAATAGACATAACTAGAACTGCCACTTTATAACTGCTGGCCGTGATGACCGGGTTCCAAGATGTCCGCTTTGATGCGGGATTTGAGACTTGACCCTGACCCATGACGTTTATTATTATTCAATTTAATTCAGAATGTGATTAAAATCAATTTAATTCAAAAACAAATGGAAGCCCAAATAATGAAGGCACAGTCCTGTGTTGGAGTAATCCGAAGGAACCCAAACAAGCTAAAAGCAAAGATGAAGCTATCAGGAAGAACCTGGATAGGATTCAGGTTTCAGCTGCTACTCCTCGACCCTCAAACCCATCCAGGCACAGCTAAGTGAGCCTAATTAAATTGTTTTTTAAAGAACCCAGATTCAAAAAATTATAAATTCTGGCTGCCAGACCATGCAGCCGATCAGGTTGAAATTTAAAATATGTATTCACCATCACTACTCATTCATAATTGTGAAGTTTCACATCGATTGATGAAGTGGTTCAAGAGAACTAATTTAAAAATATATTTTCGTTCAATCCAATCTGGCTGCCAGACCATGTGACCTATTGATTATTCATGAACACCGTGGTATCCCCAAGGCTGAGAGAACATATGTGTGAAGTTTCCTCTCGATATGTCCAGCCGTTCTGGAGAAGATTTTTTATTGCTTTTTGGGTAAATCCAATATGGCTGCCAAACCATGTGACCTATGATGTCATAGGTGGGAATGTTTTGTTCCCCATGGATAGGCGGTCATTCCTATAAAGTTTTTCCTCGATCTATTCAGCTGTTTCAGAGAAGATTTTTGAAGGTTTTTTTTTGTTGTTGTTAAATATGGCTGACGAACCATGTGACCAATGACGTCATCAATTCTTTTTTTTTCTGTTGAACAATTTATTCCAAGATGGCCCTCAAACATTTTCATACTAATTGGATGTAGAGTTCTATGGATGTAATTATGATGTCATAACGAAGGCACCTCTGACATCATGCAAAAATCAGTTATTTCCCATGTGGAGTACTTGCCAGGTGCCAAGTTTCAATTTTTTCCATGGTGAGGTTTCGGAGATACAGAGGTCCAAAGTTTTTCCTTTTTTCCAACATGGCTGCCACACCACGTGACCTATGATGTCATAATCATTAAAAATTATACATGAACAGTCACTCCTGTGGTGAAAAAATTGTATCAATCGGACAAGCGGTTGCAGAGAAAAACGTTATTCACATTCTATGTGGCCGAAGATACAGACAGAAAAACAGACAAATGGACCCAAATGAAATACCCTCTCCTCTGGCGAGGGTAATAAAAATAGTACTGCATGTCCTGAAACTCACCTGGATCAGGAGCAACAGTCACTCAAACCCCCCTGTAGACCTCCATAATCTCTAAAAAAAAATTGAATGCCGTGAACAAACATTGGTTCATCATGGGTGATGAAGGTTGTGGTCAAGTTTCATCGAAATCGGGTGTGTACATTTGGAGAAGAGAGCAAATTCTTATTTTGGGGCATCAAACCACCCCCCTCGGTAGACCCCCTAAATGAGTGCAGATTTTGATGCGGTCGATAAACCTTCGTTAGGCATCAGATATGAAGCTTGTGGCCATGTTTCATCAAAACATTTTGTTTGGTTCAAGTGATAATAACTGAAGTGTTTACAGACTGACTGACTGACTGACTGAGTGACTCACTGAATCACTGACTGACTCATTCACTCACTCACCTACGGACACTGCTCGATCGCATCAGCTCACTGGACTAAAGTCCAAGTGAGTTAATAATAATGAGAATTGCTTTGCAATACATGTCCCCTATCAATGTAATATTGTCCAAGTCCAAAAAGGGCATAAATCTAGCCTGGTGTTAGCTTTGTGGTTAGGGTAGCAGCTTGGAATCTTTGGGTCCTGAGTCCAAGCCCATGTTGGCTGTTTAATTTACACCCGGTGGGGCTGACTCAGCCTGTAATCCTTCCGAGGTCGGTGAAGTGAGTATCAGTGTACAGTACTGGTAATCGAGGTATTACATCATAGGCACAGCTGTGCCCTCAGCCAATGATGCTCCCCGCAGCCTTGTGCTGCATATGACGGAGGAGGAGGAGGAGGAGGAGGAGGAGGAGGAGGAGGAGGAGGAAGCATAACTGAAAAATTGACGAAATGCCCTGAAACTCAAAGTTGTTCTTTAACTTATCATTATAAAGCCAAGTTTCAGTTGAATATGTTAAAGGGCATGGGAAAAAAAGTCTGAAAAACCACAGGTGGGATGGATGGACAGATCGATGAACAGAGAGTAAATATATAGTCCCCACTGGTGAAACCAGTAGAGGACTGATAATAATAATAATTCAAAGCACATACTGACGACAGCGGTAGAGCGTGTACCTCCGTCAGGCTGAAAAGTTTAATTTTTGTATCCCACTGATAGACCGGATCTGAATTTGGACCTGAACCAAAATTTAATCGGCTTGTTCTTGTCACATAACCAACTCATCTAACAAGTTTCGTCCAAATCCGTTCATAACTTTTTGAAACATTGAACAAATCGAGCTGTTCTGTCATTTTTGGCTCCATCACTCAATGGTGAAAAATCACTTTTAAAATTCTCATATCTGGATCCGGATTGGGATCTTCACCAAAAAGCGAATCAATTCGTCCTTGTCACACACCTAAGCTGTCCACCAAGTTTCGGCCGAATCCGGCGACAACCTTTGAAGATAGCCTGCTCATAGACAAACAGACAATCAAGCAGACAAACAGACAGACAGACAGACAGGGCTGAAAACATAACCTCGTCTACCTTCGGTGGCAGACGTAGCAAAGCTCTGGGGTATATCACATCAGGTCCAGAAACGTTTCTCGGCTCGAAGCAATCATGGACAGGTTATCGCTCCATTACAGGAGAGTCAAAGAAGGTGGTAGGCTCACGGCAATAACGAGCAAACTGTTTGGTCAAAAGACATCGTAAGATCACTGATGTTCAGGTGTAAATGTTAGCAGATCCAGTGTCATCCCTATCCGAGGGACGGTGCACTATGAGATGCAATGCCTCACTTACGAAACACCGATCTAACAGTTCAAAGTTGGGTGGGGAATGGAACCCAGATTAGACAGCTCAAAGGTATGTGTGCTTCCTCTGCTCCATCCTATCAGCCTTGATTATATACAATCTATTGCATAAAAACTACTTTACGTTAAATTGAGCTATTTATACTCTCGGGTGAAGAAGTAAGCCGCATGTCAATAGCATTGCTTTGTAATTTTGCCAGCTTGCAGCATGGGCTGAAATAAACAAGGCTCATCCTGAATATGATATGATTTCTCATTTTAAATACCTGATTATTACTGATTTGAAGTACAGTAACTGATGCTATTTCAATTTAGCTATCCTGGTGGCTCTTCAAAATAATTGCTCCCGACTGTGTTGTATCTTTTTCCTCTTCATTTTTAAAAATTGTGACAATTTGACATTTTAATCTTTGCAATATGAAAGTTATGAATGCATGTTCCTTTTGTGTGCCGCAGAATTAATCAAAATTGTGTACATCTGCTTCAACCCCCCCCCCCCCCCCCCCCCCCCATTTTTGCTACCTTTTCTTTGTCCGACACTGTTTTTTAGGGTCGGTCACCTTGTATGCCAAGATTTTCTTGTTTCTTTGCAATATCGGTAGACCAGGGAATTGAACCATTCAGCCAGGCGAGCAAACTAGTTCACTGCAATTTCTGGTCTCGAAGGTTATTGGGCAGCACTCAATCGAGATCCCCCCCCCCCAGTTTGCTTTATGTCACAAGGATTTGATGATGAATTTGTTTTTAGTTGCAACATCAAGGTTGAAACAGATTAGACAGTTTTCTAAAAATCATTTTGTCGGCTAATATGTTTTCCACTATTTTGTACAATTTCATAGCGATTTATAATAAGTAATGAAAGCTCATGATTATTTGTCCCACGAATGTTCCAAAACCAAACCCCGAAGTAAACAGACAAGTTGACTAACAATGTCCCTAATCCCTTTGGCCTAGGACTAACCTGCATTCAAACAAAACGCAGACGCAAACGTAACGTTAAATATATATTATACAATTGTACATGTTTAATCACAATACCATGGGTTTAATCTCCATGTCCTCGGCAAATTTCCTTCCATGCTTTGACACATTATTGATGGTTTCTGTAAGTTTTCATTGTTGTTCTGAAGATAAAGTGCCACTGAGACCATAGTATTGTTACTTTTATGGAGGGGTGGGGGGGTGGTTCGATATTACTATTGAGCAGATAGGAATGTATGGAGTAGCATGGTCCATGGACAAGTAGTTACCCATCTCAATGTTCAGTGGGGAAGTATTAGCTTAAGAATTGTCCTGTTTGAATGTGCACCATAGAGAGAGTGGTGCTTGGTAATAGTTAGTCAGGGATTATGGTAAAGTAAATTGTAGGTATAACCTCTATGTCAACCTCTACCGGGGGGTGCCAGAAGACTCAGCATGAGAATGAGGGGTGGAGTGATAGACGCCTCCCAAGAGGGATGATCATTGCCTGGGGAGAAGAGGGAGGAGCTGATCAGGCAGTTAGAGATGACGAAGGAGAAGGTCAAAGTCTGAGGAGAATGCACCAGTTGGTCGGAGGAAAACCGGGTGGTTGGAAGTCGGGGTCAAAAGAGAATCCTGAGGAGAAAAACGATCGACATTTGAGGAGAACGCAGCAGTTGGTCTGAGGAGAAAAGGGGACCCTGTGAGTTTGAGATCGTCCTGCCTGCCGGCTGCCTCTGCCCGTCTTCCTCACCCGGAGCCCATTCGTCGACCTGCCCGTGTGTCTTTGTCTCATCATCTGCCCATCGTCCTTCTCATCCCTCTTCATCTCCTGCTTGTCCCCGCTGCTGCCAGAGCTGAGTCCCCCGTTTTTTCTTCCCTTTGCCCTGTCTATAACCGAGTCCAGAGTGTAGCACCATTGTTTTTATTCTCATTTTAAATAATTATTTATTCTCGATTTTTAGTCCCCATTTCTTCCCCACCACTACCCGCTGTCATATCCCTCTGTGATTACATCATCCCTGAGTTATTGTTTGTGGATCTAGGAAATAAACCCGTTGGTTTTAAAAGCTTTAAGGTTTTTGTGTGTTTCCTCACGACCAGCGCGTGCATTGTCCGCCATTATCCGGGACATCGTCTGATGGAGTAAAACACCAGTTCGGCTCATCCATCCAGCATCAGTGTTAATTGACCTGGACCCGACAATTGGTTTATCAGGAGTGGGATTTAGAACCCGAGGACTTCTAAATTTATAGTTAATTGGTGTCGGGAGAGCGCAGGGGATCGCGCTGCAAATTTTAAAATAAATTAAAAAAACATTTTTTAATTTCCTTGGTAGCACTGCACCAAATTGCGAATGTGCAGCATTTTGCGGTAGGAGGAAGCAGCGAAGATGAAGGAAGCGAGCCGGGTTTGGGGATTAGTGAGGAGATTAGGGTTAGAACCTCCCTCATTCCTGAGCCATCGAGCCAGGAAGTGGGTGCGATGTCCAACCAGGAATGAAATGAGAGAACTGAATGAAAAAAATGGATGACACTAAAACAGAAATGAATAAAAATAGTGAAAGATTGTTCGAACAAAGAGATAAAACATTCAAACGAATGGATAAAAATAATAATAAACGCTTTGGTAAAATGGGTCATGGCCTGGAGGAACATCGCGCTTGTGTGGATGTATTTCTGCACCAGAAAAAGACTTTTCACATGAAAAGCAGGAAAGAGGGTATAGAGGCGGGTAGTACAGGCTCTGTGGTGTGCAGGGCGACCTCCATGGTTTGCGGTACGACACTCATTGGTGCACGGTCAGACCCGGCAGGGGTTCTTCTGGCATTCTGGGGACTGACAGGGTGCGACGCGGCGCTGGCTAGTAGGTATGTACAGGTGGCCAGACCTGAGTCGGCAAGTCAGGTGTCCGAGCCTGCGATGTGTGGGGCGACGGGCGAGCCTGCTCATGGTGGGAGCAAGGCCAGACCACTGGTGTGCGGGTCCGAGCTCGCGCTGTAGAGCGAGGCTACGTCCGTCGTATGCGAGCTGGTGTTGGCAGAGGTCATGTCGGTTCCTGGGCTCAATGAAGCTGGTTCATTTTGTTACATTCCTAAATGTTTTGTTCACTCGATATAATTCTCCAAACAGTAGAAAAAGATGTTACATGCTTTGAAAATTTCACATTTTATTGTTTATGAATGGCAGAGGGAAAATAGCCTTGCTTGCTTAAAGTAAATAGGTATAAGACTCGTTATTTCTTTAAATTATCAGATTTCACAACGGATTTCGACACTTGTTTAGTCAGGGCGATATCTAATCCTCAAAACCGAAATAATATTTCGATGACATACTTTAAGTCGTCCATGAGAGTAGATCGTGGAAAATCATATCATATAATGCATGAAATCACACCAAGCTCCTAATTTGAAAACTATAGTACTGTACTTACAAAAGCGATGTATGCAGCGATTCGTAGCTATGATGAACAGGCATTTGAGTGAATGAATTAAATCGTATAGCTCAATGAAGCTGGTTCCCTGAAATCATCATTGTAGAAAATCTACCATTTTGCCTGCTCGTCTGTGCACCTGTCACGTGGTTCGGTTTGAGGTCCACGCAAATATTTTGTTTTTTTTAATCATCCGTTTTTTACCAGATTTGCTTTGATTTCCTGAAGAGCACCTCACAAAACCTCCAAAAATATAGACACTGATCTGACACACTATGGATAGGCAGTTCCTCTGGGGGACAGGGCGTGAGGTCTTGCAGTGAATGAATAAAATCATATCGCTCAATGAAGCTGGTTAATTTTGTTACGTTCCTAAATTTTTTGTTCTCTCAATATAATTCTCCAAACAGGAGAAAAAGAAAAATTTAATGCTTTGGGAATTTCACATTTTCTTGTGTATGTATGGCGGAGGGAACATAGTCTTACTTTCTTAAAGTAAATAGGTATATCGGCTTAATTATAAGACTCGTTATTTCTTTAAATTATCAGATTTCACAACTGCTTTCGACACTTCTTTAGTCCGGATGATATCTCATCTTAAAAAGTGAAATAATATTTCGATTACATACTTTAGTTAGTCTGTGTGAGTACATTGTGGAAAATCGTAACATATAATGCATGAAATCACCCCAAGCTCCTAAATTGAAAACTTATAGTACTTACAAAAGCAATGTACACAACGATTTGTAGCTATGATGAATGGGCATTCGATATGAGTGAGGAAATTGAAAAAAAAAGCTTTATCGTTAAGAAATCGTTGCGGCCTGTTCCAAGTCAATGTAAGGTTCAGTTCAAAAACATGGCGGCTTCAGACCCCAGCGAGGTTACCCAGGAAACACCTTAAGACCATAGACAGCGAGTTGGCCGAGGATCACCTGATGAAGGATATAATGAAATATGACCATTAATTATCTCTTCAAAAGAGGTGTTTTAATTAACCTAAACATCCAATTTTCACTCTTGCACTTCCTTGGAGTTTTCTTAGCGTGCATGCAAAGTTTTAGGCTGCTATGTTTTATGGTTTTGGAGTTATGGAGGACACACCACACACACACACACACACACACACACACACACACCCTTTCATTCGTATGGATGCACAACAAAAACCTTGGCAGCACTTACAATGCAAGAGTGCATGAGGAAATACAAGGAAATATAAGCCAGGAAAAAGCAATTCTGGTCATCTCATCGGCAGCAAATCCACAACTTTTAAAGAATGACAGTTCATAATGAAAATGTATTTTAAAACAATGAAACTGTAGAACATATCTAACACGAAGACCGTGGCACAGAATTCCGACAGCTAGCCATAAACTTCAGACGGCTCTCCCCACAATGCACCTCTATCGGCCTAAATATAATATGAGAGCATCCTCACCTGTTCGGTGGTGGACCGGAAACGTTGAGCGTCACCCACTCTTTCACACCTCGAGCCATCCTCATGCAGCTCTAACCTGTGCCCGTAAGATTTTCTGTGGATCTCCCTTTGCCCATCCATATTCAGGTGCCTGAAAGTATAGATTTAAGCAAATAATTCGAAAGTCCGACCAGATAGCTTCACATATTGCATTCAGCATTGAAGGCACGATTCAACTGTCAAAGGTTTGAACAAACAAGAAGACAAAGACAGACAAACACAACAACCTAAATTGATGAAATAATATGGAAAAACCACTGAATGCATTGACCTTTTCGACCACTTAAACCCCTTCACCCTTTAGACCCTTTAAACCTTCCAGACCCTTTACACCACTCAAACCATTAAGACCCTTTAGCCCCCATTAAGGCCCCCTTAGAAACTTAAAACCCCTAATATCTCATGGACTCCATAGACACTGTTAAAACCCTGTCACAGAAATAATAAAATATATTAACCCTTTAAACCCGAGCGGCCATTTTACCGACCTCTATTCAAACCTCCATATGCTTGAGCGGCCGGATTTTTCTCCAGGGAGCCCAGGGTTGGAGAGCCAAAAGTCGAAGGAGCTCAGAGTTCAAAGGGTTAAATGATGATTTGGCACACACTGCACACTTCATGAGACTGTACCACTGACATCTCTACCAGTGCACTTCTCCAAACTCGCCTTGCATCCGAAAACCAAATAATGTTGGCATGTTGCATTACGAGGACAAATGATGCCCGATAACTTGTTTATATATGATGCACAGCATCAAAGTGTGAATCGAGAATTTAATTCACTGAGTAACAACTCATTTGTATCACAATGACTTGTGAAACGCCAACTAATTTCACTGAATTTCTTCACAAAGTCTTAAAATAATGTTCTTATTCAGCCTACACCAATGAAATGTGGATGACCTTCGGATAAACTATAAGCCGAGCACAATTACAGTCAAGAAATGCCCCATCTGCAATATCATGATTAACGATCCTACAAGAACTAATGTCAATTTTTTATTGTGCATGCAGACTGCACAGCAATCAAAAACTACATCTCATGGAGATAATTGAGTTTTTTCAGTCTCGGGTCATCATATTCGAGCAAATTATTCAAATCGTGTTTCAAAGTGTACGACATATTCTCAAAGAAACACACAACGCAGCAGTTTTTAAACAAAAGCCCAACATTTATAGGACATCTCACAACCGTTGTGGAGACTTACAAACTAGTTTTTGCAGCTGGTTGTTCCAAACATGAAAGGAAATTTTTTTGTTTTTTTTTTCATCCCAGTGAAGGAAAACTCCTTCGAGAGATAAACTTACTGCTCAAAAGTCTGGAAAAAAAAATGGTCATGTAGCTACCATTTACAAAGCACAATTCAAGTGTGACTTGTCCTTCAGGGTCAGAGTCGGTGCCTGTTATCCTTTTCATTGTGTACTTTTTGCTTTTTTTTCGAAGAAAGAAGGCCAACGTCAGACATTAAATCCAGAGCTCAAACGGCCACTGTTTGGACAGCCGACACTTCAGATGTTATGACCACCAGCGATGCAATCCAGTAGATCCCAGGAGCTCATCAGCACGCTTTCCCATCTGTATACCCGCCGTGGCCGCTGCCCGCAATGGCGTCTCCGGCCACTCTCACACAGCTGCACGAACTGGGCTCGAGTATGTTTGTGTCGAGAAGGTATTGTTTGTGTTGCTTCGTTATTTCAAAGCCTTCGCGAAAAGCCGGAGTTTACTTGAATGGTGCATCCTTATTCACACAAAGTTCAACGACCCTCAAACATCTCACAGGCCGGTGGCATAGATCTACTTTTGTATGGTTTATGTAAACTGTCAAATACAGGTCTTGTGCAGTTTATGCAAGTTTAACTCTTTGGGACGATGCATAATTCATGTCAGGAAATGGTGTGTGTGTGTGTTTGGGTGGGTGTGTGTGTGTGTGTGTGTGTGTGTGTGTGTGTGTGTGTGTGTGTGTGTGTGTGTGTGTGTGTGTGCTCCATTACTGCACAGCTTATACAACTAGTGGGCCATTAGTCCACTGGACCAAATTTCATTGTCCTCAGGGCCTTGTAGCATACAGTACCTCGCCGCCTACCGTACTGCTGGAGCATTAGTTTGCCTTTCACCAAGCCCAGGTTGCTTGGGCCAGGATTACATGTTCGTTGTTGTTATTGCCAAATTAACTATATTATTGTTTGTAAATATTGTCGTGTTCAGTGGGTGAGAAAAATCCCGCTCCTGACCCAAATTGTCGTGGTGGTGCGCTTAACACCACCCGAACGGATAAACGGTTTAGTACGGAGAGTGAACAACCGATATTCTTGACGATTATGGCGCGCACAGGAAGGAAGCAGTTAGGCGCTTCGCCACAATGGAAGCACCTGGGTTATTCTCGAACCCACAACAAATAAATAAACCAATGTCACCGTAGGGTGATCCGTATCTTGCCAAAAGGTGACCACGTGTGACTTTCTTTAAGGTCACACTGAGGTGAACAGAGCTGCTATCCACCAGGAGCGACTCTTGGAGAATATCTGCCTACGAGAGATTCCGATGAGAATCGTTCTACAGAGTAACCATGAAAAAAATATGCGTTTGCCTCATAACGCACCAAATCACGTCATAATGTCTCAAGCTTGATATATCTAGAAAGCACTCATTGAGGTGTTCAATTTGAGGTACTACACGATATGGTTCCTAAACTTGAAATTTGACCTTGGGTCAATGTTTGACCTTAGGCGTTAACCATGAAGGTCAAGGCCAATCGCCACCAAAAATTAATCAGCTGAATGCCAGACCATGAACTATATTCCCATGAATTTTGAAGACGATCCGATCAAAATTACTCAAAAAATAAGGGTTTCGTCGACTCCCCTGATTTGCGACAAAGTGACCTTGACCTTGCCTTGACCTTCAAAATTTTATGCGCTGAAAGGGACCTCTATAGCCTCTGATATGCGAAGTTACAAAATTTCCAATGAAAACTGTGCTCTGCAGAGTGATTTATACGTGATTACAGATTAAAAAAAAAAAAACAACAACAAAAAAAAACACATGAAGGTCAAGGCCAATCGCCACCAAAAATTAATCAGCTGAGCGCCAGACCATGAACTATATTCCCATGAAGTTTGAAGACGATCCGATCAAAATTACTCAAAAAATGAGGTTTTGTCGATTACACTGATTTGCAAAAAGTGACCTTGACCTTTGCCTTGACCTTCAAAATTTTATGGCCTGAAAGGGACCTCCATAGGCCTCTGATATGCGAAGTTACAAAAATTTCCAATGAAAACTGTGGTCTGCAGAATTTTTTTTCGTGATTACAGACAAACAAACAACAAACAACAAAAAAAAAAAACAAAAAAAACATACAGACTGACTAACATATCTTGCAAAAACTTCGTTTGCAAGATAACAAGCACAAAGAAATCAACAATAATAATAATTTAATAAAATATAAATCAAGGGTGATAATGAAAATAATTCAAAGTGGGAGGTCATGAAAAGTGAGGTAAACTAGATCTTAATTGTAAGTGTCTCCACTCAGTCACAAAAACAGACAAGGGGAAGATAAAGAATAAAAGTAAATCCCCCCCCCCCCCCCTTTATGCCGACACTCACCTTTGCATCCAGAGATGACCTTTTGGAGCCTGGTGTTTATCGACCAGCTAAGGCACCGTGCGGGAAAATGCACCACAATGGCGCCAAGCCAATGTGCACGCACACGTATGTGAGGTAAATGTGCGGCGGTCTTCAACGCCTGGAGCCCGCAAACCACGTACAGTTTCTTCTCACGATCAAGATTACCACGTCGCTCCCTCTAAACTCCAGGTCCACACACACTAAATGGCCCACCTTCTCCTCGATCGTATAATAAGGCAACTGCTGCTGCTGTGGGAGAAGGCCAAGACACGTGACACGTCTCTCCTCTCCTCTCCTCTTCCTCTCCTCTCCTCTCCTCTCACTCTCCACTCTCCTCTTCCTCACTCCTCTCCTCTCCTCCACACTTTGGATTCCCCATTTAACCCCACAAACGTAACATAGTATGGAATAGGCAAAGCCTAGAAGCGAACGTAGAATTCTTCTTACATTCGCTTCTGACTTTACATAAACTTGTTCACAACTGTATACTTGCCAACATTACCGTGGTACACGTAAGCGCCGCACAGCTGATGATTTGACGCAATTTCCGGTTACTTCGGCCTGGATTCGGGATCAGCGATCAAATAGTAAATCACGATTAAAAATTATTTTTTGATGATGCGGGAGATATCTTTATTTAAATTAACTTTGGGAAAAAAAATAATGAATAAATAAATAAATAAACGATCACTTCTGGTCAAGAATAAAAGAAATTAAAAAGTTCCGGAAAGAGTTTCAAAATCACTCCCGTAATGTTAAATACAAAAAAAAACACTTCCTGTCATGAAAAAAAATCACTTTCGGAAGTATAAAATTAACTTGGGAAAAAAAATTATTGAATAAATAAATAAACACTTCCGGGCATGATCTCCCAGCATGCATCATTCCCCATGAAAAATAACGGAAACAAAAAAAACCAGAAGCAAAAACAAAAACGGAAGCAAAATGGTCATAGCCAACGACACGGATTCGCAATTGCCAGGGTATTGTGTTGCTTTTGTTGTTTCCTATTCTCTCATGTGCACGCGTTAAGTAATATTCACAAGATATAATAAAACCCAATCGTGTTTATACACCGCACAGCGTTTAACAACAACCGGAAGCAAAAGGTCATAGCTAACGACACGGATTCCAACAAGCCAGGGGTATTGTGTGTTGTTGTTGTTGTTGTTGTTGTTTCCTATTCTCTCACGTGCACGCGTTAAGTATGAAGCTCACTGCGTTCGCTAATATTAATATGAATTAATATATGCTTTATTTCAATATTTCATTCTTTTATTATTTATTTTGAATTATAAATGCCATGCCATGGAAGGACCTATTAAACTGCTCTATACACCTTAACATGTGTGCATTTAAACATGGGAATTCTAATGGAGTCTTTGTAGTTAATTAGCCCAATTAACTCAGGAGGTAATGACGATCATTTTGATGTATCACATTCCACATAAGAAAGCTCCAATAGAACTCCACAAAAACATGCCTCACACGCGCACACACACACACACACCACACACACACACACACACACACACACACACACACACACACACACCACACACACACACACCTCGTCCATTTATAGTAAAAAAATATTAAAAATAAATAGATATGAACTGAGCAGTACTATGCTCCATTATGAGACTTAAGTAGTCTACAGATGATCTGGCCATCAGTGTTGCAATCTAGTAGATCCAGGAGCTCGTAACTACGCTTTCCCATCTGTATGAATCCACGGGGTTGCTTATGCCATTGCCTTACTAGTGCGAGTCTTGCGAAAATGAAATTTCCACACTCTACAGACACTCAATATCCTCCTCTTTTCAAAAGATGGCGTGGGATCTTTTACGTCCAAAATTTAGTGACAGCAATTAAACATAACAGCTGGCTATACATATCCCCCATGAAAGGACATGCCATTATCATTGGGGCAACACCCTGCTTGTGGAGCACCAAGGCAACAGCTTGAACTTGGATCCTCTCCATCATGACTTGAACCCAGATTTGACAACTCAAATGTGAGCAAATGACCTCCAGACTATCCTGTGGTTCCTTTTTGGAATATTAGTGACAAAATTATTTCATACGATTATGCAGCAGAAAACATGTATTCATTGCAAACACAAATACGAGTATTTCGGTCTCCACATTCATCCTGCACATTCTTATTCTGCACCTGTTGATATAACTTTGGCCTTGTTCCAGGCACTATGGCTATCCAAGGGAAATCTCCAGTTTTACATCATTTGAACACAATCCAGCAGCTTCAGCAAAGCTCAACTTTAGTTATAATTACTCTGTAGTCACCTGGTTAAATTAAAGGTTGGCTCTAGTCAATGTAACAACTGCCTTTATGACTATATTCTCACGTTTGTCGCAAAATATAGCCGTGTGCCTTCTTTTGGTTCCATTGAAGGAATTGTTATTTATTTATATCTTTATTTCTGCTGTGCAATTACAGTAATTACTCACCCTTGTACAAATTAACAGCATGGGAATCACTTCAAATTCTGAACCTTAATAAATAATTGTTTTACACACCACCGAACCACATTGTGTCTGGATGCCTCTAGTTGTACTTACTAATCTTTATGCGGTTCTCATACAACTTTAAAATGACACGTGTGATGCACCAAGATGGTCCTTTTATGCAAGAAGCTTTGGTGAAAATTAAATATGATATGCCTGAAACCGATGTGAGGATTATATTTGGTGTCACATACAGATTGGATAAACCATTGGCAGGATGCACTGTGTGCATAACCTAAATGATCAAAAACATACCCGGATCCAGCAACAATCTCGCCATATAACAAAAGTACAGGATATTTTAGGTCACAGTTTTAAACCAATCTTCATGAAACCACCAAATGGTGGAGTTGGTGGTCCTACAGAATCCTATTTATTTTTGAGTTCAAAAGGTCAAAAGGTCATCAAAGACCAAAGGTCAACAACTAAGGTCAGGTCAGGTCAGGTATGGGAGCATGCGCCAGAGTAGCACGTCGCTGCGTCCACTTTCCGTCGGTACTCCAGGGGCCTCCATCTGGCCATCCTCCCGGAAGATTCCTGGTCCATCCCCATACCCTTGAGATGCCGATCAACCTGCTGCAACCATGAGGCACGTGGTCGGCCGATTGGCCTCCTCCACTCACGAGACTCCCTCACTGAGAGAATCTAGTGAGCAGGATCAGCATCAGGAAAACGAGCCACATGTTCATACAGCCGCAGCTGACGCTCATGGACTATGCAGGAAACAAATCTCATTTGAGTCTCTCTCAGCAAACGTTCGTTGGACACAAAGTCCGACCAGCGATAGCCAAGGATTCTCCAAAAAGACCTGGTACCAAAGGAATTAAGTCTCCGTCTCAAATCCTTGGTCAGAGTCCAAGTCTCACGTCCTTAGAGCAAGACTGGAAGCACCAAGGACCTGAAGACTCAGACTTTCGTCCTCTTGCACAGGTTTACCGGCAGCACCACACCCATGATCCAGTGAATCTCTGACTCCCCAGGCCCGACCAGACGTCTATTGACCTCTGACTCACAGCCAGCAGAGACATGAATATCACTGCCAAGGTAAGTAATCTCTCCACGACCTCAACATCCTCACTACAAATATGTGCAATTCCTAAAATACTCAATTTCATCTGATTGATTTGAAATTGAACAGGATTTGCATATCAGATCACTGAATTCAACGACCACTATGTTTTGAGGTCCAAATAGGCCAAAAGGTCAACGTAGGCCAAAGGGTCAACATAGGCCACAAGGTCAACATGGGCCGAATTTCTAAAATTGTCAGTTCCCATCCGATTGACTTGAAATTTGAAGAGGATTTGCATATCAGATCACTGAATTCAACCACCAACTATTTTTGAGGGCAACATTGGCCAAAAGGTCAACATAGGCCAAAATTTCTGAAATTGTCAATTTTCATTCAATTGACTTGAGATTTGAAAAGGATTTTCATATCAGCTCACTGAATACAACCACCAATTATTTTTGAGATTAGCATCTGCCGAAAGGTCAACATAGGCCAAAGGTAAACAACTTAGGTGCAATTTATAAAATCCTCAATTTTCATCTGATTGATTTGAAATTTGAACAGGATTTACATATTTCCTTAAGTTTGGTTTGAGGTTCCTTAAGTTTGGGGAAGAGATCAAAATCTGACAGAGCCATATCTGAGCTGGTGATCCTTTGTAGCGGTCCTCCATTGACCATCTCTTACTCTCAGGATCATAACAGTGCACCCAACTCTTATATCCACTCATCTCCTGTCCAGCCAGTCATCCCAACTCTCATCTCCAGTCAACTCATATCCAGTCAGTCATCCCAACTCTCATCTCCAGTCATCTCATCTCCATTCAGTCATCTCAACTCTCATCTCCAGCACTTCACGCTTCACAGCACTGATGTTGTGCTGCCCTCTGCCATCTTGATTAATGTAGCACTGAGACATCATGTCAGAATCACGAAACTTCACACCCAGTGGTAGGAAAAAGTAATGTGTAGACTGCACTTTGTTTCATTCAAATATCTTTATCTGTTTTGGAGAAAAATAGTAAGAGGTATTACTTTTCAACCCACCCTCATATATTGTCAAAGCCATATAGCTTCAGCACTCAGGGTTTCTTGATATTAAGAATATAATGTTCGACAATCTATGCTTGAGGTCGTTGGTCTCCTGCCACAGAGGTGGGTCATTAACTCCAATTAGTGGTTCCTCTTGCAGACTGTAGGATATTGCACAGGCTGTTTACCATCTCCACAACACCCATTTACCGTACCATGACCAGTGAGAGGACCGACAGAAACAAATCACAAACTGTGAACCCTCATCTGTGTCGGAGTGGCGACCCATCTAGGATTGTGTCCAATAGCCAAGGAAACTGCTTAGGCAGCATCAACGCTTTGTACAGAGTATGGTCCCAATGGATGGATGGAACCCTCATCACCCCTGTCCTATGGCAGATTGCATCGTGATCTCTTCCAGGTGAGTGGAAATGGATAATAAAGAATGTTTTAAAAGTATGAAATCACAAGAATTTTTATTTTGAGATTATGAGGTGGATAGTACATCATGGACTGATAGAATGGCCTCCACATAGTCTAAAATTAATGCCACTTGACTTTTTTCTTTGACAACTGAAATCAGTAGTGCATACCACAAGACCACGTATTATTGAAGATCTGGAGAATTAAATCAGAAAGGAATATGCTAAAATTGGTGACAATGTTAAGAATCATTCAAAGAGATGTCCAGTAAATACAATAATTGATATGTGTATGCATATCAATGGCTCACAATTTGAGCAATTATCAAAATGAAATTGTAAAAAAAATCCCGATGATTTCGGACTTCGAAAACACCCTGTACGTCTTTACTATAAAAGTGAATTTGGATATTTATTTGTTTGTTTGTTTGTATATGCTTCAAAATTATTTAAAATACTGACCCAAATCCAACCAAAGTTTGCATGTCACCTCAGGGTACCCCAAGTATGGTTTCTGTCTGGGTAACGCGTTGGGGGAAGGGGTTTAAGGTGGTGGGAAGGCCCCAATTCTCCCTATGTAAATGTGTGTCGTACAGCGCCACTCGGTGGTGGCTGGTTTTATAAATCATCAAATTAAACAACTTAATATACAAATAGTAGACAAAGAAGTGAAAACACCAGGCTATAATAGCAGTACAACATATATGCAAAGTATGGGGCCATCACACATACGTGACTGGTGCATGAAATATGCAAATCTCTTCCCAGCAGTCCTTTCGTCATGTGTACATATCTGTGGGCTGCAGCTCGAGTCCAGTATTAAGAGCCAGCACGGCTGCAAGTGGAAACCTCAGCGACTTTGATTGGGGTGTAATTGTTGGTGCGCGCTTGGCAGGCACTTCAGTGACAAAAACTGTGGAAATTGCTAATGTGTTATGAGGAACTGTTTCAAAGGTGATGTGAGCATGGGAAATATAAGGAAAGACATCTTCATTGAAGGGCAATAGTAGGCGAAGGTGCATAATCAACAAGTGTGATGTGCGGGCCACAGTCTGGACTGCGAGACAAAACAGAAGAGCAATGGCAGAAAATAGTGTGTGCAGAGTTCATTGTGGGTTGTGAGCATCCTGTATTCAGTGTGACCACTCCTCATTTTCATAAATGCCAAGGTGAGCCAATGAAAAAAGCAGGAATTCACAAGGTTTCGGAAAGTCATTTTGCCACCCGTATATGTTCTGTACTCAACCTTGTTGTAATGAGAAGTGTATTGTTTTTTGATGGTTCGTACTCACATGGGTCTATAGAGAAAATTTGGCTTGGTTGCCGGAGCGGCAACCTTGGGGAACTCCGCTAATTTGCATAAATCCAAGATGGCCACCACGGATGGGGTGGAATAGAACTTTTCAACCAATTAACTTACGATCACGCGTGATACCTCTTTTCCGTATAATTTTGACTTGAGGAATCGTTTTCTGAGGTCAATTTTGTGATTCGGGGTCAAATTCAGGGTCAAATGTCAAGTTCAAGGTCATTTTCGGCCAAAAATTAATTAATATAATGATAACTAAATTTTGAGAGCGATGGTGGTCAAGCGTTTATTCATTAACGGCGATCACTCCCATTCATCATCAGAGCCGAATGCAAGATCAAGATGTTCAGTTTCCTCGTCATCTTCCACATCTGCTTCTCCTTCCTCTTCCACTTCATCTTGGTCTTCGTCTCCTGTCTTGAACGGGTTGAAGCAGGCGCCACTACAAACACAAGCGCAGTACACAGTGCATGATATCTTTCCATGGTGACAGCTGCAACGTTCAGTTCCGCACGCCTTCACCGCCGCCTTACACCGCACCGCACTACATCCATGAGATCTTGGGGTCCTGGGCTGATCGGAGGTTGCTGGTACTGGGGTGCCATCTTTTATTCCCACCCATACTTCGTGATGTCAAGTTCAGGTGGAGCCTGCTGGTCAGCAGATTTTGCAAGTATGGTCTCCATCCGTGGCTTAGCGCGGCCATACTCCAGCATACCTGTGGGATGAGGTTGCTGGAATTCATGTGAGAGGCATGGGTAGTGCGTCGCCATTGGGTGGGAATACCTGGAGATCGAAGTTGTCAAACCACACGAAGATGATGCGCGGTTCTACACAACCCATGAACTGGTGGAGACTGTGCATTGTCACCTAGTAGACGAGTGCCGATTTTCGTAATCTCAGGGCCTCATCATATGAGGTCGTGAAGCCATGCTCATGAAGGAGTTTGAGAAGTTCGGAACTGCCGTGCCGGTGCAACAGTTTGATGGCCAGTCCTAATGTTGTCTGATTTCTGGTACCTGTAACGTGACTCTGAATTGACTGGCTCAGGCTCAGAGATTTATTGGTCACTTTACCACCGAGACCAGGTCCGAAACCAACTTCAACAAACTTGGGCTGGTCGCCTTGATTGTGTGGCCTGTGTAAATTCTGATAGGTCGTAATTGGCACTGTTGTACTTGACCGACCGTGCCTCATGCTTGATCTGTTCACCACGGAAGCAATGCCTCTCATCCGTATCATCTACCTTAACTATCTTGAGACGTTAGCAACGACTCACAGAAACACAATGAACTAGCACTACTCATACTGAACTAGATACACGTTACTCATGACTGTATGTCTTTCACAATTCGCTCAACGAGTACGTCACGCAAATGCACAGCCATCTACCTGAACAACGATAACATCCTACTCATGCAGTCAGTCAACTTGCTAACATGTCACGTCGAGCAAGCTTGCCACCTAGATCCGAGTACAGGGAATGCAGTTCAACACTATTCCATATTCTGGACCTGTCTGTTCATGTACTCAAGCTGTTAATGTACTCAACTACCAGTTCATGTACTCAACTACAGTTGGCAAATCAGCATATGTGGGGACTTCGTGAAACTGTTATAGCAGCGGATGTGGTACTTGCACTCAGCAGAAGGTAGATCAGAAACAAAAGCAAGTGCAACTTGACCCTTCTAGCGACATCATCATTACGCTGCTCAGCAACATCAAGAGCATATCTTTCATAGTTGGGAGTGGGTTACGTTCTGTGTCAAAAGTTCTTTGGTCATAACTCACGAACGCGGTCCCATCTTTCGGGTGTCTATCATCAATGGGTAAACATTCCTCGCTACAGAACATACAATCACGTTTGTACTCAAACACACCTTTGTCAGCGACCTTAGTATGAGACCTTGTAGTTGTCCTTACACCCTCATTTCAGCCTTTCTTTCTGTGACTTTCTCACTCTCTCAATTTTCTCTTTTATGTACAATATCAGTAGCAACCTTTGTGGCAGGCTTGCTTGCCGCATCTCCACCAACATCATAATAGTTCTGTAGCTTAGCCTGCAGGTCCCCATCTCCACGGGATTTGGCGCACGAGATGAGCTTCTTGATCCCGATCTCAGTGAATTTCGTTTCTTCTCACCTCCGTGACACACCGGGAGAAGACATCTTGAGTCAGCCATCATACGTTTCTCTGAAAAGAAGAGAGGTGAGATTAAATCAACGAGTATCATCAACTATCGAGTAGGAGTGATCTGCAGTGTTTGCAGGGGTCAAAAAGTGTTAAACCCCTCAATGGTCCAAAATGACATTGAACTTGACCTTTGACCCTGAATTTGACCCCGAACCACACAACTGGCCTCAGAAATCGATTCTCACCTCAAAATTATACGGAAAAAATGTATCACACGTGATTGTAGGTTGATTGTTGAAAAGTTATTTTCCACCTCCGTCCGGGTGACCATCTTGGATTTATGCAATTATCGGAGTTCCCAAGGTTGCCACTCTGGCAACCAAGCTAAATTTTTTCTATAGACCCATGCGAGGTACGAAACCATCAAAAAACAATACACTTCTCGCAACAACAAGGTACTCAACCTGGCAACTGGACTAAAAAGCGATGATAATAGAAAACCTATACGCCAAGAAAACCTATAGAAAACCAAAACGCCAAAGTGAACAACGAATAGCCAAGATCTTGTGAAAAAAGCCAAGGAGTGGTCACACTGCCTGTATTGTCAAAAACAGTTAGAAGAGAACTTCACAGGGTGGGGTACCATCGCTGGGTTGCTATGCACAAACCCCTCATAACACCTGACAATGCCCGTTTGTGAGTCCAGTGGTATGTGGTATAAGGAGCATAGGGAATGGACTGCAGAGCACTGGAGGAATGTGATATGGTCAGATGAGTCGTCCTTCACCATATTCTTAACAAAATGCATGTGTGTTGAGCACCCAGGCTGTTAGGAAGGAAAACAGGGAATTTGAAGGAGGTGGGTTTGGGGTGGATTAACGAGGGTCGAAAAGATCATGGTTTTGGATGGGGGAAGATATGAGATAGTAGTGAACCGCTGTTTTGAAGACCTAGAGGGAAGAGTGGGATTGAAGAGTGTGGGAGTTTGTTCCAAAGCCAGGAAAAAAGAGGAATGAAAGAGTGAAGGTTAGCAGTAATTCTTGATTTTTGCAGTTTTACCAGAAGGGGGGTTTTGGCAGTCCTTGAGCGCTCTGTAAAAATATAGGAGGGAGGGGCGGGATCACAGACAGAGCAGTGGAGGCAAGGCAGGAGAGGTGATGGAAGAAGACAGAAAGACCACCGACCTGCCTCCGGTTAGAGAGTGAGAGACCCAAAGAGTCAGCTTCATTGCAGGAGATACCAATGATCCTAAAAGCCTTGGTTTCCACTGCGTGAAGTCGTGCTGGGTGTGAGGCAGCAGAATCACCCCAGAGGGGGGAGCAGTACTCAATCAGACTGCGGATGAAAAGCTTCTGGCAGTTCCATAATGGTGTGGGTCATATTTTGCTAGCGTGACCGAGGTCCACTCATTCCATAAGAAAGCAGGACTGATGCAGCATGCTACATTACTGTTCTGAGCTATCATCTGCCTCTCATGATGAGGAATTTATTCCCTGCAGGAGGGGTGTCTTTCAGCACGATAATGCTCCAGTCCACAGGGCACATGTTGTCATCAGGTGGTTTGTGGAGTATGAGGACCAAGTTACCCATCTTCCATGATCCTCCCAATCACTGGAACTCAATCCCGGAGAGCATTTGTGGGACTGTCTGGAGATGCACCGAAGACAACGGTTTCTATCTCCATCAAACGGACTTAAATTGGAGGACTTCCTTGTGGAAGAAAGGTGCCATATTCCTGCAGAACAGTTCCAGACCCTTGTTGACTCCATGCTACATCATATCCAGGAAATACTGGATGCAAATGGTGGCTCAACATCCAACTAAGTGACATTCTGTTGGTGTTTTCAAATTTTTATGTCCACTATCTATACATTACGGTGATGTTGATATGTGAGTGAATAATTCGATGTTTTCAAAATGATTAATTTCACTCATATTAAGCGGAGGATCAAACCAAAGCAAACAACACTGAGCTTTGCAGCAAAGAGGAAGTGATGTTTTTTCTCACACCATATATAAGCAGCAAAGATGGTTGATGAAGGTGATGTTCGCTGACTTCCAAGTAGATGGCAGATGAACTCAGGTAAATTATAGTGAATAGAGCAGAATGTTTGTGGAGTACATCATGCTGTCTTTTGATTAAAGCCGTCAGCAAAGCGACGGGTAAAAATGCCTTGTAAATAATAAGCAGACACTATATGTTTATGGGTTTTTTTGGTTTAAAAGGTTATTTCAAGCAAGCAAACCTCTGCATGCCTCATGTTCAGGAAAGCCTTTGTGCAAGTCTCTGACTTTTTGCTCAAAGTTGTGTGTTTTCATGCCTGCCCTTTTGTATATGATCATGTCATTCACTTACAGTTCAGAATGTCTCTTCTTTTCTCATTAACATTCGTGTTTCCGTCACGACTCTAAGTATGCCTCAAATTTAATAATGTTATTGGGGATATGTACAAAATGACAAAAAAACGAAAATTGCTTTTTTGCAAATGACTTCACATTGGATATTTAAATAGACTCCAAACAGAGCTCGATTTGTGCAGAAAACCTAAACAAGGTCTCGGGGAATATGCTAATAGGGGAATATGCTAATACAAACGGAAGGTCACATGTGTTTGACAAGCTCATGAAAATGTCATAAGGGCCATTTTCTCCGTAATTCTGCAACAACTCAATACAGGAAGTCAACCGTTTACATGTGTGATGAGTGAAAGAAGCATATTACGGAAATGTAAAACGTCAAATTACCCCCCCCCCTTACACTCCTTCAGACCCCAATTTTTTTTAATGCTATGAACAAACTTTGATGCATAACGGGTGATGAAGGTGGTGGTAAAGTTTCATCGAATTGTGTGTGTAGTTTCTGAGTAGAAAGCAATACCTATTGGGGGGGGGCAACCCTCCAGTCGACCCCTTTAGACCTTGATTTTAATGGTGTGAACAAACTTTGGTACGTCACAGGCAATGAAGGTTGTGGTCAAATTTCATTGAAATCGTGTGTGTAGTTTGGAGAGATAAGTTGCAAGTATTTGTGGATGGAAGGACTGACAGACAGACGACGCTCCATCATATAGGTTCCCCGGAACTATGTTCCAGGTGAGCTTAAAAGGTGCAAAAACGGTTCTACAGACCAATTAGCTTACTTCCAATCATCAGCCAGCAATCATCACACATGAGGAATAATTTTGACATTGTTTACTTGAATGGATGTTCATCGATAATGGATGTAGTGGATTTTTTTGAGGAAATTAAATGGTGCTTTGACAGAGTTGTGAAATACAAAGTGTTCAGGAAGGATGGACCAAAATGAAGGTCCTTTATATATTTGAGCATAATGAACATAGCAGGTTTTTAGCTCACCTGGAACATAGTTTCAGGGAGCTTATGGGATGGCGTGACGTCCGTCCATCCGTCAGTCCGTCCGTCCATCCATTCATAAATACTTTCAACTCCTCTGAAACTACACATATGGTTTTGATGAAACTTTACTAGAACGTTCATCACCATGTGTTTACCAAAAGATTTGTTCATGGCATTAAAAAATTGGGCCCCTAAGGGGGTCTACAGGGTTTGCCCCCAAAATAGGTATTGCTTCCTTCTCAGAAACTACACATGCTATTCTGATGTAACTTGACAGCAACCTTAATCGCCCGTGATGTACAAAAGTTTGTTCACACAAATAAAAAAAATGGGGGTTAAGTGGATTTATAGGTGTTGCCCCCCCCCCCCAAAATAAATAAATAGGTATTTGCGATAACATTGGTTCATTCGTACATTTTGTTGATTCCATCCCACGTTGACTTCCTCCTCAATATCATTATTCAACCAGGTGAGTATCCACGGCTGTTGCCCCAATTTGTGTGTGTTTTTTTGTTCTGGCTTCTTTCTTGGGACGACAGTGCAGTAATTAGTCTTCATTTTGATTATGTCATGCTGTATTGCTGGCTGATTTCCAAGCAGATGGGAGATCACCTAGGGTAAATGACAAGCTGAAAATGGAAGAGAGAGGAAGTGCAAGAGCAGCAGAGCAGGTTTTTACGACACGGGACCTGATGCTGGTCCAGTTGCAGTCAGAGTTGAGGGTTTCCAAAATTTTTTCCACCTTCTCAGGTGCAAAAAAAAAGCCTTGTATTGGCTGAGCGGCTAGGGTGGCTGGCTTATGATCAAAGATTTTTGTGATTTACCTTTTAATTCAGAAGAAAACCTTCAAAATATTACAATACTCTTCAATGTAGTGTCTTTGTATTTTGTGTCATTTTTCATGAAAGATGTGGAGAGGGTTTTGAGATACCCTGTATGTGGTAGTGTCACTTTGGGCAGACTGGACATTGTTACCTTCGCTGAAGGAGAGGGTGTTTTGCATTTGGGTCTGTTTGTTTGTCTGTCTGTCTGTCTGTCTGTCTGTCTGTCTGTATGTTTGTTTGTTTGTTTGTCCACACAGAACTTTCGTATTTTCCTCCGCAACCGCTTGTCGGATAGAGACAAAATTTTCACGGTTGGTGCGACTATGCCTGGAAAATGATATAATGATAATTATGACGTCATAGATCACGTAGTGTGGCAGCCATGTTGGAAAAATGGAAAAACGTTTGACCCCTGTATCTCTGAAACTGCATGAAGGAAAAAATTTAAACTTGACACATTCATTACAAGTACTCCTCATGGGGAATGAGTGTGATTTTTTTTAGACATCAATGGTGCCTTCTTTATGACGTCATAATTGCATATGTAGAAAGCTATATCCGATCAGTATGAAAATTTTGTGTCATCTCGGGATAAAATGGTCCACAAAAAAATTGATGATGTCGTCGATCATGTGATTTGGCAGCCATATTGTTTTTTTGTTTGTTTGTTTGTTTTTTAACCTTCAAAAATCTTCTCTGAAGTGGCTGCACAGATCGAGGTGAAATTTTACACAAAAAACTGACTATCCATGAGGAACAAAAGGTTCACACATATGACATCATTGGTCACATGGTTTGGCAGCCATATTGGATTTACGCCTTAAACATAAAAATCTTTTTCACCAGAACAGCTGGACAGCTCGAGGAGAAACCTCACATAAATGTTCCCCAAGACATGCGTGTACAAGTTTGCTGAGGCATAATTGATGACACATGGTTTGGCAGCCATATTGGATTTAAGAAAAATATTAAATCATGTTTTCTCTGGAACCGCTTAATAGATCGACATGAAACCTCACAATTCTGATCTAGTAGTGATGGGGAATACAATTTTTTTTAATTTCAACTTGATTGGACACACGGTCTGGCAGCGAGATTTATTAAATTTTTTGAGCTGGATTCTTTGGGATTTTTCTTTTGAATGAGGCTCACTTGGCTGTGCAAGCCTGGTGTTCGCTTAGTGGTTAGGGTGGCGGCTTGGGATCCTAGGGTCCTGAGTTCAAGCCCCGTTGGGCCGCTGAATTAAAATACACCAGGAGGTTGACTTAGCCTGTCATCCATCCGAGGTCAGCAAATGGTACCAGTGCACTGGTAAGGGGGACACTGCATCAGTGGCATAGCCGCGTCCCAACCAATGATGCAACCAGGAGCCACAGGCTGCACTCGATAGAGAGCGAGACTTGGCTGTGCCTGGATGAGTTTGAGGGCAGAGGAGTAGCAGTTGAAATGTGAATCCTAAACAGGTTCCTCCTGATGACGTCATCTTTTCTTTTTGCTTGTTCGGGTTCCTTCTGATTACCCCAATGCAGGAGTACCTATTTGGTCTTGCATTTGATTTGAATTGAATTTATTTTAATTCCATTCTGAATGAAATTGAATAATAATAAAAAACGTCATGGGTCAGGGTCAGGTGTCCAATCAATGCAGGGTTGCATCAAAGTGGGACATCCTGGCACCCGGTCATCACTGCCAACAGTTATAAAGAGGTAGTTCTAGTTCTGTCTCTTATTAATTACGTAATACACTAGTACACAAACGCCACACAAAATACACCACACAAACATACACAAACAACACACCACACAAAACAATTCCTGGCGAAGGTCTGCAATCTCTGATTGCTCTTTTTCTTATTACCTCCGCCACCGAAGGTGAAGGAGGTTATGTTTTCACCTCTTTCTGTATGTTCGTCTGTTTGTCTGTGTTCAGGATATCTCAAAAAGTTGTGGACGGATCCGGATGAAATTTTGTGGACAGGTTCGGTGTGTAACAAGGACGAACTGATTATATTTTGGTGAAGATCCGGATACGGATCCGACTCCTAGAATTTTTTAAGTGATTTTTCACCATTGAGAGATTGGGCCAAAAACGATATATAGCACAATATCTGAAAAAGTTGTGGACGGATTCGGGCGAAACTTGGTGCACATGTTGGGTGTGTCACAAGGAAGAATTGATTCGATATTGGTGAAGATCCGAATCCGGATCTGGAAACGAGAATCATTTAATTTTTGAAGTGATTCTTCACCATTGAGAGGAGAGAGAGGAGATTGGGACCATACTCTGTGCAGAGCGTTGGTGCTGCTTAAGCAGTCTCCTTGGCTAGTGGGCACAATCCTGGATGGATCACCACTCCGACACAGTATACCAGCATGTTGGCACTGATTTTGCCAACCTCGGAAGGATGACAGGCCGAGTTAACCCCACCTGATATTAATTCAACAGCTGAGCGGGATTTGAACTCAGGACCCTCGGATCCAAAGCCCACCACCCTAACCATTAATCCAACACCAGGCGTGTCATTGAGAGATAGAGCCAAAATCGATATAGTACTGTATAGTATGATATTTCAAAAATGTATTGGGCCCAATATGTTCTCGTGGATCATGCATTACATGACGCAGGTATGTGGTCCACCAAGTACCCTTCGAGTTGGCAATGTTATCATTCCAAGGAGATCATAAAACAACCAAACCAACACCTTTTTCCATCTCTCTCAATTAACCAGACCTGGTGTTGGGTTGGTGTGGCTGGTTTGGGATCCTAGAGTCCTGAGTTTGAGCTCTGTCAGCTGCTGAATTAACACCAAGTGGGGTTGACTCAGCCTGTCATCCTTCTGAGGTTGCCAAAATGCATACCAGTGTACTGGTGGAGGGCACAGCATCAGTGGCTCAGTTGTGCTTCTGAAAAATGATAGCTACATGGCAGCCAAGCTGCCATATGCAAGAACAGAACAGGTGCAAAAACCACAGAATCGAGCAGCAGTTTGGTATGACTGGGAAGGATGGTTACAGAGAGGGAGGGGATCGGGACACAATATTTTGAAGCAAACAGAATTGAGGCATTCAGCCCTCTCATGAGCAGAGTTGGTTGTGGTGCCATTTCTTCTTCTTCTTCTTGCGTATGGCAACTTGGCTAACAGGTAACTATCATTTTGTTGGAGAGTGGCTGTGTCCCGATACCAGTACACTGGTACTAATTTTGTCAACCTCAGAAGGATGACAGGCTGAGTCAACCACACCTGGTGTTAATTCAGCAGCCAACAGGGCCTGAACTCATGACTCGTAGACACCAAGCCAGTCACCCTAACTGCTAAGCTAAAACCAGGCTCATG
This sequence comes from Eptatretus atami, assembly GCA_035128595.1. Classification (NCBI taxonomy): domain Eukaryota; kingdom Metazoa; phylum Chordata; class Myxini; order Myxiniformes; family Myxinidae; genus Eptatretus; species Eptatretus atami. Next base: position 129,862,610 of record CM068952.1, on the reverse strand, counting down.
CCACTTGAAGTGAGTGAAGGAGTGGAATGGGAGCATACACCAGAGACAGACTTGCCAAGAGGCCACCAGGTTTTAGATGGGAGCGACAAATTTAAAAGCTCATTCTTGAGTTTTATTTGGACAGATGTTGTTTTCTGTCTTTGCTGAGAGTGCCATTTTTTTTTTACCAGGGCCACTTCCAGTGCATAAAAAGACTGTGGGTGATCTTCCTAACTACTAGCATTCTGATTTCGGACATCCTAAGCATGTTCAATCAAATCAAAGTCCAGAAATCATGCAGGCCAGTCCATGGGTGTGATGTGTACCTGAAGTGCAGTATTGATATGTTCATGGTGTGGATATCCGATCCATCTTTAACAATTTAACAATGTGGTTATCTTTAACAATTAAGCAGGGACCCTGCTGCTGGACCAGTGGGACAACTGCAGGCATAATGATCTCAGCCCTGCATGTGACACCAGTAATAGCTCCCTTCTGAAAGTTGAAATCAGATTTTTACCCAACTTGAATGCCAGCCCATAACCATTAGGCACGATACGACGATATTTATTTAATAAGACAATCACCAGACAATATTTATGGCAGTGGTTTAAGGTCTTGAAGACCACTGCACCACACACCTCTAACACTGTGGAATCGAGAGCAGCGTGTGCAATGGACGGCCCAATGTCACAAATGAAGGGTCAAATCATGTGGTTTAAGGTCTAGTCTGGTCCAAACTGTCTGCGTTGAAATTTATTTGAATTGATATCACTTTGAAGATCATTTTGGAGAGATTTTGCCATTGAAAAGTGATTACTTCTGGTAAAGGGTGACAAAATAATTCTCACCACAGGTTGTAAACCATGGGGCAACCTGAAAGGGCCTCTCCATGAAATGTCCAGTCTGATGGGACCTTGTCAGTGCCCTTGAAATAACTGCGATAAATATTGCACTGCCGAGTAACTGCAGTCTGAGTGATTCTCCCTTGAACCATCCAGATGGCATGAGCCAACTCATTAGTGTGAAAGGACACCTACCATTCCTTAACTGACAATTTGTAGAGGGTAATGAATTGGCCATGTGTAGACATGTTAACCAATTCTATGGGAGACCTGATTTTTGCCTGTAAATTTCCAGGATCATTCTGTGAAGGTGAGGATCATTTATTGTAACCTTACGCATTGAAAATCCATTTTCCTGATTGTGTTTCTTGACTCAATCGCCACAGTTTGCATACACATGAGATTTCTGAACTGTGAATCTATAGTTTATATCACAGTATAAAATTTGATGCCTCTTTTTAATGAGTATGATGTGTAGATAAAGATTGCTGCCCAATATCCCAAGGGGGGAAGAGAGGACCTAAATAACTAACATATATATATATATATATATATATATATATATATATATATATATATATATATATTATATATATATATATATATATACTATGCAACTTGTTCAGGGTGTTCCAAAAAGACCCGGCAACTTTGGTTGTTATTATAGTTAGAACGACAAATGACACAACGATACCCTTTGGTTTGTATTGTTATGGTTGTGGGGGTAGATGGAGGAATTTAATAGGAAAGATAGGATCGTTTCGAGTGTTTTGACCCGTGGAAGTGTAGGAAACATCTCGATGTAAATGAAGTAGGGAGACTGTGAGCTTCAGTGTTATGTGTCACCACACGGGGGGGGGGGGGGGTGCAGTGTTAATTAGACAGGGATTATGGATAACTTCCCTCAGTGTGTGCCTACCCTGTGACCTATTCCTACGTTTTTGCATTTACAAGCGAGCCAGGCATGCCGAGCAGGCAGAAGCCCCGCCTTCCCGGGTTTCGAAGTGAGCAAGCCACACCCCGGAGGTGAAACGGTGATTCGGTGTGATGTGAGAGAGAGATCAGGAGGAACGCACGAGTGTGGAGTGAGGGACACATGCGGTCAAGAGAGAACGTAGCTTGGAGATGGCCTGTAAGAACAAAGCTTTATGGCTGGCTTTCCTTCGACGCATGAAGAAGACTGCACGATTCTCGTATTCATGCTGAAGTGAATTGGCTCGCGTACTGAGCAAGACGATGGCCATTGGCTCTTGGTTGGGTCTTGAGAGATGGACCCCGAGCCTCATGTATGCCACCGAGGGGGACGGCGCCATTCTGAAAAGCAGTGGGTCGGTGAAGACGATCGACGCACGAAGAAGCTGCACAGGGTCTCTGAGCCCTGGTGTTGAATACAGCTCACGAATTGCCTGGCATATGTTTTTCGCACTGCAAGAGAGCGGCTTGGTATTTTGGGCGCATCTACATGACAAAGCGCCTTAATTCCAAGTTCCACAAAGACCATCTCTGGACCAAGCTACGTGCCAGAATAAAGGAAGGATTTTCTTTTATTTTGTTTCCCCTTGGCTGTATTTGAGTCTGTGTGTCGAAGTGCCTCGACTTTAGGTTTAATTTATCTCACGTTTATTATTACATTTTGCATTATTCCCGTGTAAATATTTATATCGTCATTAAATTTCCACGTTTATTTTAAGTTGATGTGTCCGTGTATTTGTCGCGGGGTTTGAGTATAAACCCCCCTGTGCATTCATCTGTGCCTCCGTTGCTCTGCCAGTGCCACACCCTTCCCCTCCCGCGCGAGTGATAATCTCCGAGGATCAAAGTGTCCGCCTCTTAAGGAAAACCGCTCGGCTATTCGGGCTGGCGGTGTTAATCACCCGTTACCACAAATTGGGTCGGTGGGATTAACGTAACCGCCAGTACCGCAACAATATGATACAGCAACTCATAAAGTTTTATGTACACCATCAATAAACTTCAATGTGAGCTCTGTTTGTCACTCAGGCGGCAGGACATCAAGGTGGTACACGAGTTCTTGCCAAGTTCGGTTCAGCATGCTTGAATCCACCAGACGAGTCATGACAAAATTAGGTAGATGAGTTGGTGACGTGACAAGAACAAGCCAATTCGATTTTGGTTAAGGTTAAAATTCAGGTCCCCAATCGGCTAAAAAGTCAACATAAGCCGAATTTCTAAAATTGTCAATTTTCATCCGATTCACTTGAAATTTGAAGAGGAGTTGCATATTTGGTCATTGAATTCAACCACAAATTATTTTTTAGGTCAAATTTGTTTTATGGATTTTGCAAGTTTCGTGCTCTGCACGTCTTCTTGTTTGTTTGTTGTTTGTTTGTGTGCTTGTTTGTATGTCAATCGCCTTCAGGTCACAATTTTAAACTGATCTTCACAAAATGTCACCACATGGTAGAGTTTGTCAAAAGCAAGAAGTCTATTGTTTTTGAGGTCAAAAGGTTAAAAGGTCAACACAGGCCAAAGGTCAACAAATCTGTCAAATTTCTAAAGTCCTCAATTTTCATCCAATTGACTATAAATTTGAACAGGATTTTAATATCTGCTTACTGAATTCAACCACCAATTATTTTTGAGTGAAACATCAGCCAAAGGTTAGCAACTTAGGTGAGGTTTCTAAAATCCTCAATTTTCATCCGATTGACTCGAAATTTCAAGAGGATTTATATTTCCGGTCACTGAACTCAACCAAAAATTATTTTTCAGGTCAACATTGACCAAAAGGTCAACATAGGGCAAAAATCAACAATTTATGTGGTTTTTCTAAAATCGTCAATTTTCATCCCATTGACTTGAAATTTGAAGATAATTTATATTTTTAGGTCACTGAATTCAACCAGCCAATTATTTTTGAGGTCAAAATAGGCCAGATTTCTAAAATTATCAATTTTCATCCGATTGACTTGAAATTTGGAGAGGAGGTGCATATTTTGTCATTGAATTCAGCGATAAATTATTGTTGAGGTCAAATTTGTTTTATGGATTTTGAAAGTATCGTGCTCTGCATGATGTCTTCTTCTTGTTTGTTTGTTTGTCTGTTTGTTGTTCTGTTAATTGCAAAATGGAAGATTTTTCATGTGCAGTATATTTATTGGTCAGTCGATTTTGTTATTGGATTCGCTATATATGCTAGATATCCTTATTGTCGGGTTTTCCGTCTGTCTGTCTGTGTGTATGTGTGTCTGCAATGCGAGGCTCCACAGCACGAACCAGCGAACCGATTTCGATGACTTTGCCAACAGGTGCATATGGTCTGGGAATGTGCGCATTTGAATTTCGTTGCCTACAACCACCCGTTCTGTGCAGCGGCCGAAAACCACGTACAGTATTTTCAATACTTGTCCTTACGTTTTGAATGTAGAGAAGCGAGACTTCGGAATTAAACACTTCGAGATATTTAGAAAATTTTACTCAAGCCGATTTTTGATTGAGGTTTTATTTTTCAAATGGTAGTCCTTCAAAAATCGGTGTCTATTTACCTCATTTTTTATGAGGAGTGCCAGTTGCAAAATACGCAATAGGAAAAATCTTGCCAGGCAGAGGAACAATTGTAGTGAACCAATACGTCTTGGCAATGAATCTTCGTCGGTGGATCGGTCAGAATGAAAAGCATCGTATCCAGCGCTTCGATCCTAGCGAATCCCTCGTCGCCTACCGGCTTGTTGTGTCTTTTTTTTGTTTCTTTGTCAATCACCTACAGGTCACAATTTTAAACGATCTTCACGAAACTTTACCAACTTTCGAGGTATCTTACAGGAAGCCTCTTCATTTTGAGATCAAAGGTCAAAGGTCATCTTCAGACCAAATGTCTAAAATCGTCATTTTTCAATATGATTCACTTGATATTTGAACAGGATTTGCATATTGCATCACTGAATTGGGAATCAAACTATTTTTGAAATCAAAAGGTCAAATGTCAACTCAAGGTCAAACTTCTATAATCATCAAATGTCATCTGAAACATCATCAATTTTCATCCGATTAACTTGAAAATTAAGCAGCAATTGCAAAGTGCATCACTGAATTTGGACACAAATTATTTTGAGGTCAAAACATCAAAGGTCAACTCAAGGTCAAACTCCTAAAATCATCAATTTAAATCTGAGAAATAACCAATTTTAATCCGAATGACCTGAGCTTTGATTAAGATTGTCAATTTGAATCTTAATGAAATGGACAATTTGATGTATCCATGGCAACCTTTAGAGGGAAGGGGGGGGGCTTGTTTGTCCGATTGTCAATTTGAATCTTAATGAAATGGGCAATTTGATGTATCCATGGCAACCTTTTGAGGGAAGGGGGGGCTTATTTGTTTGTCCGCACAGAACTTTAGTATTTTTCTCCGCAACTACTTGTCGGATCGAGACTAAATTTTCACGATCAGAGCGAATAATTAAGTAGAATGTTGTGTTCATAATTATCACGTCATAGGTCATGTGGTGTGGCAGCCATATTGGAAAAACTGAAAAACTTTGGACCTCTATATCTCTGAAACCGCATCAAGGAAAATATGAAGCTTGGCACATCGCAAGTACTCCTCATGCGGAAAAAATGTGTTTTTTTTTAATGACGTCACAGGTGCTTTCTTTATGACGTCATAAATGCATGTGTAGAATGTTACATCTGATCAGTATGAAAGTTTTTGATTGCCATGTCATGATCAAATGGTCCAAAGGAAAAATTTTGATGTCGTCATTGGTCACGTGATTTGGCAGGAATGTTGTTGAGAAAAAAAATCCTTCAAAAATCTTGTTCTCTGAAGTGGCTGAACAGATCAAGGCAAAACTTTACATGTATGACTGCCTGTCCATGAGGAACAAAAGGTTCACACATGTAATGTCATAGGTCACATGGTTTGGTAGCCATATTGGATTTACCATAAAACCTGTAAAAAATCTTCTTCAGAATGGCTGCACAGATCGAGGGGAAACTTCAAACAAATGTTCCCCAATCCATGCGTGTACAAGTTTGTTAAGGAATAATTGATAGGTCACGTGCTTTGGCAGCTATATTGGATTGAAGAAAAGTATTAAATAATGTTTTCTCTGGAACCGCTTAATCAATTAACATGAAACTTCACATTTATGATCTAATAGTGAGGCAAAATACTTGTTTTAAATTTCAACTTGAATCAGACACATGGTCTGGCAGCCAGGATTACGAAATTTTTTGATGTGGATTCTTTTTTTTAATCTTTTTTTTTTCTTTTTCTTTTGAAAAAGGCTCACTTGGCTATGCCTGGATGGGTTTGATGTAGAGGAGGAGCAGCTGAAATATGAATCCTGTCCAGGTTCCTACTGATGACTTCATCTTTATTTTTTGCTTGTTTGGGTTCCTTCTGATGACTCCAATGCAGGACTGGACCTATTTGGTCTTCCATTTAATTTGAATTGAATTTATTTTAATCCCATTCTAAATTCAATTGAATAATAATGAGAAAACGTCATGGGTCAGGTTCAGGTGCCCGATTAAAGTGGGGTTACATCAAAGCAGGATGTCTTGGTACACGGTTATCACTGCCAGTTATAAAGTGGCAGTTCTAATTATGTCTATTAGTAATTACGCAACACAACATTATATAAACACCACACAGAGACCACACAAAATACACCACACAAAACTACACAAACACCCCACAAAACACATCCTAGCAAGGGTCTGTAATCTCTGATTGCTCTTTTTCTTGTTCAAAAATGTATTCCCCTGATATGTTCTCATGGATCAGGCATTGCGTGGCGGAGCTATGCTCTCTACCGAGTGCCCTTCGAGTTTAATAATATATTGCTGTGCTTTTGAGGAGTCTCAGAGATCCTCACACATAGAAAGCAGTTAGTTCATAGTTTTGTTGTTTAGAGTAACTGTCTAAAGTCCATGTTGATAGATCTGCTTTGCCAAGACCCAACTTGAAGGCAGCTCCTCCCACAGACAAGTGGACGGGGCGAAGCGGAATGTGGGGAGATTTGAGGCTCTATAAAAGGCTCTGTGTAGTGTCTCTGGGAGAGAATGGTGTAAAGGAAAAAGGGTGTCAAAAGACTGGAAGGACCAGATAGATTTGAATCTTGAGAGGGTTGCAGACTCTGGTGAGAGCTTGTTTATTATTAATTGCACAAACGTGAGGGTTCTCTCATCTTTCCTTCTTTGCATCCTCTCTGTCATTCATTTTACTTTGCTTGTTTGCTCACGTTTCTTTCTTTCACTCTTCGTTGTGCTTTGTCTTCATTTCTCATCACACCATTCATCCTCGTCATGCATTCTTTCCTGCATCTTCTGTCTCCGTCCTATCACTCTCTTCCTTATTTCTTTGCCTTTTGCCCTTGTACATCTTCACTTTCGTGTTTTCACGTCTGATAGCTCTGTCGCTGGACCCGCTCTCTACATCTACAGTGCCCTGGCGTCCTGCCAGGAGAGGCATTAAATATGTGCCATGAGTGATGTCACTGCTGCATGGGGAAACACTGTTGCTGCAGCTGTGCGAGTAGCAGGAGTGGAGTGGAGTACGGAGGGCCCAGTTTCAGTCAGGACGTGGGAGCCAGAGTCACAAGTGTAAGGGGTGCAGGGGATCCATCCTGTCCCCATATATTTCTCCCTGTCCTCATCTCATCTTAGTCACCAATCACTCATCCCATCATTCTTTGCCAATCGCTCATCTTTCCCTTCCACATCGGATGCATGATTCAGGCATACGGTACTGTAGCATGTTAAAGTCATTGATATAGATTCCGAAGGTGGGTCTGTTGTATTGGGGTTGATTTGGGAAAGTATACGTGCTGTGATTAATTGTGTACATATATGTGATTTAATTGCTCTCTCTCTCTCTCTCTCTCTCTCTCTCTCTCTCTCTCTCTCTCTCTCTCTCTCTCCCTGTAAATACCTGTTTGCCTGCCACTGTAAATACTTGCATTTATATTACTGCCACTAAAAGCCATTTCCTTAAGACACTGTGCCCTGACTCATTCTGTCTGTTCTGATGCCGGCATAAGACTGCTGAAGGATTTGGCCAGCTTGGATTTGTTATGTCAGTTCAATCTCAGATGCTGTTATGTGACGTTGGTTCCACTCGGCCAACTGACAAAGATCTGTTGCGTAACCACCGGCACAGTTCCCCTTTTGCCTCGCTTAACTCACCGGCATGGTAACCAGACTTTGGGTGCAAAGATCTGGCCAGAGTTGAGAGTTGCAAACAGCATCCTTCGTCTCTTAAAGACACGCCGTCCTCTCGGAGTTATCCAGAGGCGACATCCCCATCACAGTATTTATATTAATATCTCATTAATAATATTTTTACAATCCATATTGTATTTCACTAATTTTATTTGGTGTCGTTTTATGATCTCAAATAAACCTTGTTTTTTAATCTGTTAACTGTAGCTCCCTGTGTTTAGCATACGTCTGATTAATTGTTTTAATCTATTGATAAGTTGAGTGCTTTGTGTGGTTGCTCTCAGAGTTCTAATTATTTCACCTGCAACCATACCATCGAATAGCTTGTTATGAATGCTGCTGTCCAAGAAGGGCATTCGTACAATGTGGAATGGAAAAGCATCTCGTTTATCAAATAATTTGGTGAAATTTCATTATTATTGATATCGATTTGTAATTCCAAAAACAGAAACTGAAGTGTGAGTTTGATTTTCACTTTAAATTCGAGTTCTTTTGGATATATACACTATACAGGTATCATCATTAAGCTGATCAAACACACACACACACACACACACACACACACACACACCAATACGTTATTATTTGCTATCGAGAAAACGGGCAAGGCTAACAAGAGTCATAATTGTTAAAGAATTATAGGGTACACGTGATGCAAGGAATGGTAGAGAATCTCACTTTCAACCTCTTACAAATCTGTACCAGCAGATGTTAAAGTAAGGATCCAGGCTGTGGGTGGGACACAGAGAGATCCAAATAAAACAATATAATGGTTGATTACCAAAGGTTGTTTAGCCTTGTCAATAAAATCGTTTTCATCAATTATTCAGCTAGTTCATGTTTTTAGGTTACTTTTCAACGAGCTAAGTTAAGGCCCAGTCACACCTTGACGTTTTAGCCAGCTTATGCCGATTTTTGGAAAATTTGTGAACACGCTGGTACACGTCGAATACGTTATGGGAAAGTTTTGATAACATTGAGAGCACGCTGAAAAACACTGCCATACGTCGTAGTACGCTGGCTTTAACGTTGTACTTTTCGGTTGTCCTCAAATTTTCCATGCTTGAAATTTTAAGACTTATGCCAGCGTATGACTCACACGTTCCGCATAACGCTGGCCATAAGTTGTAGGCACGTTACGCGATCGTTGACACACGTCGACACACGTTACTTGTAAGTTACTCATAAGTCGAAAACACGTCGAGGTAATGTTTAGCATACCCGAAACTTATTTCTAACCTATGATAACGTGTTGGAGGCACGTTACGCGATCGTTGACACACGTCGACACACGTTACTTGTAAGGTACTCATAAGTCGAACACGTCAAGGTAATGGTTAGGTCAGTGTTCCAGACTTCCTGTTTTTTATTTTTTTTTTTCGGTATGACGGTGATGTTGACACTTCGATTTCTAGTGCGGTTATATATAATATATAAAAGGCTGCCGCTCAACGATTTAAATCATAACCGCACTAAAATCGAAGTGTCAACATCACCGTCATACCGAAGAAAAAAAAATCAAAAAAAAAAACAGGGAGTCTGGAACACTGACACTAACCATTACCTTGACGTGTTTCGACTTATGAGTACCTTACAAGTAACGTGTGTCGACGTGTGTCAACGATCGCGTAACGTGCCTACAACTTATTCCCATCGCATGCGGAACATGTGAGTCATACGGCAAGTACGTCGTAAAATGTTTAACACGTTTAAAATTACAAGATGTACTCCACTTAATACGACGTATGATAGAGTACTTTAGCGTTCTATTCACATATACCAAACTTACCCATACCGTATTTGACGTGCGCCAGCGTTTTAGACGCATTTTTCAGAGGTCGGCATAGGCTGGCAAGATCGCCAAGGTGTGACTGCGATGTTGACACTTCCATTTCTCCGGCGGTTGTGATTTAAATCGTTGAGCGGCAGTTTTAATAGGCTACGTCACGTCATCGTCGGCGATACGTGCAGCGCGCTATGCATAATTTAGACTATCGTTGGGCATAGGTTGTGAACGCCAGAACCAGGCAAAGCATTCGTTGGTATAAGTTATCTATAAGACAACGAAATGTTCTGTGTCCGTTACTAATATGTTATGCATACGACCAACTCGTTATGAATACGTCGAATCTTAAAAAACATCAAAAGTTCAAGTAAGCGCAGCGTTTTACATACATTTTGATACGTTGCCATTGCTGGCTAAAACGTCAAGGTGTGACTGGGCCTTTAAATATGCATGGTGAATGAGGAAGACGATTGCATTTGCAGAAGAATAGAAATCATTTTGTGGAGATTTTATCACTCATCTCTTATCCATCCAAATTGGTGATTAAACGCATGCTAAAACTAAGAAGAAAAAAAAAGCCATTGGCCATTACTATTCTGCATGTGAGCTGTGTCTCCTTGCTGCAAGTATGGCTCGCAGTTGATTGATTGCATTGCTTCCACTCCCAACTGCATCTAATGATTATTGATTAAAATCAAACGCGACACTCCATCATTTCACTGGGCAATGATCGATTGCTCTTGTGATCTGTTGATCGCATGACATGTACAATGCATTGTGTGTCCAATGTGAAATGGCTAAAACTGTAATAAGGACAATTTAATGTCATTACTGAATTTAATACAAATGTTATCAATTTATGCTGCCACCTGATTCATGTTCATGCTTCATGAACGGAATATGTTGCCTGCTTAGTTTAATCCTTCAAGGTTAGGCTGGCAGGATGGCCTCCAGATGTATGCTCATTCACCAAAAAACTGTCTAACCTGGGCTATAAACTGTCATCCATCGGATGGACGTTAAACTGGGCGTCCTGTCTACCGGCGTTAATTGGTGGATGTTGAAGATCCCATGGTGTCCTTCATGAAGGGAAGGCGAGCTATTGCTGACACCTTGAGTAAATCCCCAAATCCTGCCCTGCAGGGGTTTCGATCCACCTGGAGATTTTTTT
>CM068952.1:129807258-129832169 GCA_035128595.1 Eptatretus atami | reverse complement strand
AGAAGAGAGATCGACCTGCGGTGAGGTTGCGATCGCCCGGTTTACCATCCGCAGTGGGTACCTTAGGTAGGTCGAGTTTGGCGAACAACCCTAATCGCCACGCGGGTTGGCCGATTGCACGAATCGTGGTTGAGGCCGAAAGGCCCACCCGTGACTAGCTTCCGGCGTTAGTCCGAGAGGGTCACGGACAAAATTGTCCGTTATTGGTGGGCGAGGCCGGCCGCCATCGAGTCATGCGTGGCGAGCACGGCCGGCGGGCGCGAAATCCCAACACTGGTGTCCGGAGTGGGATTCGAATCCGCTCCCTCAAGCTAAATTCACGGGGAAATACGTTCAGGGGTTGAGAAGGAGCGACCCCGATTCCTCCAAATTAACGAGCAGGCCAAAATTTAACCCGTTACGAGAAATACGATGGAGTCTAAGGCGAGCGGGAGCCGGGGTAAATAGAAGATGGATGTAGAAATTGTTTACAATCCATGGCTCAGGAATGGAAACCCGGCAGACAATTGTGTGCAGGAACAGTTTTCCCCCCAACTGAACCCAAAGCCCGAAATGGGCCGCAGCTCGGGGCCGCGGTGTATGACCCTCCCCTTCCCCCTCTCCGCCAAAACCCCCGATCCCTCGCCGAATTCGCTCAGCCGAAGTTGCACTCGACCGTGGCCAAGCTATTGCCATGCTGGCAAAGATGGAAGCGAATAATAAACAACAAAAATGGATGGAAACTGCATCGAAATAAAAGGGGATGAACGGAAAGATGGATGGAAAATACGCAACAAATGAACGAAAACTGAAAAGCGAAAAATGGATACAAACACAAACAAAAGAAGAAATGCGGGGTGAGATGCAAGCAAATAGGCCGCAAGCTGCAGGCGGGCATGAAGGCAACAACAGGGGAGTGCCGAATGGCGACGCCACGTGGTGGGAAGCGAACGAGCTGGGAGGGGGTGCAAGGTTTGTCAGGCCGCAATGAGGGCGGTGAGGACAAAGAATTCCGGGAGGACGTGTTTGGGCGAGAAGTGTAAAGGTGACGGGAGAGCAGCAACAGTGACGGTGACCGAGAGGGAAAAACTAATTTGGGGTGAACCGAAACGTGTGAGACGAGACACGAGTGACGATGGCAGAATTTATAGAGACACGGAGATAGAGGTATTGGACGGGGGTGAAGACGAACACACACACAGAGTTAGCGAGGCTTAAATGGGGGTGATCTTGGCGGACTGGTTAGAGACCCGGTGTGAGCCAGCTGGATGGCTCCTCAGGAACGAGGGGAGGAGTATGCCACTTTGAGCGAGTCAACGACCACGTTGAGTTCGTCGTGCTTTGCGAGTTCGCGGGATGAAAGTGCTGCAGGAACCTGGGTGCACGCCGAGCTTGGGGGGTATAGAGGGCCCCGGAACCTCTTGTGGGGACCACGAATCCCCAGTGTGGTTTGTCCCGGTGGTGTGTGGTTGCAAAGGTGTGAGTGCGCCCCCGTGTGTGGAAGCCCGACCCCGTGTGTGAGTGGTGTGTTTGGCGAGAGTGAGCCGAAGTGCGTGCCTCCCAGCAACGCCGTGCGTGGACAAAACCACGGGATGAGTGAAAGTCCGCGAGTGGAGTGGAGCCCGTGTGCGAGCGGGAGGTGGCATGCGTGAGTGAACGGCCGAGTGTGAGGGAGACCCGTGTGTGTGGGTCGCGGTAGAGGGAGATGTTCGGCGCATGCCGGGAAAAAAGCCCCCCCCCACAACACAGCCCCCGCGTTCCTCCCGGGGTGATGTGAATGGAGTGGAGGTCTGTGCGTCGTCACACGCAGGTGTGCGTTGGTTTGAATAGGCGAACGGAGACTTGCGACAGAGAGACATTATACAGGCCGGGTAGCGGCCGTACTGTTGTTGGGGGACCGCGCGGGTTCACCCAGCAGCGAGCCGCGAGGTCCGTGCTGTTGGCAAACGCAACGAGGCCCCCACAGTGCTCGCCTTTGCGGGGAGTGAAAACCCGGTCCGGAAAAACGCACGCGGTGGATTGGCCGATCGCGGACGACAAAGTTTAGGCAGGATTATGAATTTTGGGACCGGAGGGTTCTCCACACGAGCTTGTGTTAAGCTCCAACGGCAGAAGCACAATGCGTTTCGCGTGGGGAGCCCCTCGGAGTGCGAGGTTTTGCCTTTTTTGGTGCGCAACGGTGACGTTCAATGGCTTGCAGTGTGGTTGGGATTCAGCAGGAGGGTGAATCCCTGCCGGATGGTACCGTCCAAGAGGGACGAGGTCACCGTGCAGCTGCATGACGTCACGGGCAGGTGCAAAGGCGGAGCGTGAGTTGCCGGCTTGGTGCTGGCGCATAATTGGAAAAAAAATACAAAAGCAAAAGCCTCGCTTTCGGGGAACAGGATTCCCTGGGCAGGGGTGAAAGACCCCCTTCCTGGGCACAGGATAGAATAGTTTAGGGGGAAGGGTTAGTGTTAGTTAGACCGGCTTCACTGGGGCAGGGGTAAGTCCTCATGGGGCTCGTGGAATGGATAAGGTTAGAGGGATTTAGTTTGAGATTTAGGATGGGGAATGGATTTTAGGATTTGGAGGACAGTGACAGACTGTTGGGATGTGTAGTGGGGACGTAGCTTAGCTGTAAATGTTAAAAGGAACATGCCTGTAGTGGTAGGGATGACGGGGAGCACGAGTTAGTTGGGGATGTAAGTCAGCAGGATGGCCAAAGTTAAGCAGTGTGTTGTTGAAGAGTTGGTGAGTTGTTGTGAGACATGTTGAGTGAGTGAGGCCAGCGGGTCTGTGTGTTTGGAGCGAAATGTGGAATGCATGGTGGCGATGAGTGATTGGGGGAGTGGACTCCCGCCCAACGGAACCCCGGGTCAGTGTAGAGTGAGTTTAGCTGGGTTAGTTAAAATTGACAAAAATGGAGGTCGTTTTTGTTGTTGTGGAAAGAGTAAAAAAAAGGGAAAAAAAAGGAAAAAGAGGAAGGAAAAAAAAGAAAAGGAGGGAGAAAAAAAGAGGAGGAAAAGGGAAGGGAAAAAAAAAAAAAAAAAAAAAGAGGGGAGAGAGTAAAAAGAAAGGAAAAAAAAGAAAAAAAAGGAAAGAAAGGAAGAAGAGAGAAAAAAAAAAGAAAGGGGAAGGGGTAAAAGAAAGAAAAAAAAGGGGGAAAGGAAGGAAAAGAAAGGAAAAGAAGAGGGAGAAAAGGAAAGAAAAAAGAGGAGGGGGGGGAAAGGGGTGAGGGTTATAAAAGGAAAGAAAAAGGAGGGAAAAGGGGGAAAAGAAAGAGGAGAAAGAAAAAGAAAGGGGGGGGAAAAGAAAGGGAAAGGAAAAAGAGAGAAAGGTAAAAAAGAAAGGGAGGGGAAAAAAAAGGAGGAAGGGGGAAAAAGAAAAAAAGGAAAAAAAGGGGAAAGGGAAGAAAAAAAAAAGGAAAAAGAAAGGAGAAAAAAAGGAGAAGTGGGAAAGGAGAGGGGGAAAAGAGAAAGGGAGAAAAAGAGGGGAGAGGAAAGAAAGGGGAAAAGGAAAAGAGAAAAAGGGAGAAAAGGGAGGAAAAAAGAAAAGTAGAAGAAATAAGCAAAGGGAAAAAGAAGGGGAAGGTGAGAGGAAAACAAAAGGAAGGAAGAAAAGGATAAAAAAAGGAGGAAGGGGAAAAAAAAAAGAAAAGGAAAGGGAGCAGGAGGAAGAGAAAAAAAGAAGGAAGAATAAGGGGTGAGGAAAAAAAGAAAAAGGAAAGGAGGAAAAAAAAAAGAGAAGACAAGAGAAAAAAAGGGAAAGAAGAGAGGAGAAGAAAAAGGGGAAAAGAAAGAAGAAAAAGAGAACAGAAAAAAGAAAAAAGAAAGAGGGAGAAGAGAAAGAAAGAAGAGAGAAAAGGAGAAAAGGGAAAAGAGAAGAAAAAAAAAAAAGAAAGAAGAAAGGGAAAGAGAAGGGAGGAGGAGAAAAAAGAAAAGAGAAGAGAAAAAAAAGGGGTAAGGGGGAGGGGAAGAGAAGAAGAGAGGGGAATAGGAAAAAGAGGAAAGTAAAACAGGGAAAAGGAGAAGAAGGAAAAAAAAAAGGAAGAGAAAAGAAAAAAAAAAAAAAAAAAAGGAAGAATTTGGGGTGAGATAAATGGAAGGAATTAAAAAAAAAAGGGGGAAGGAGGAGAAAAGGGGAGGGAAGAAAGGAAAAAAAAAAACAATAAAGAAACAAAAAGGGAAGGGAAAGGAAAAAAAGGAAAGAAGGGAAAAAGAAGGAGAAGAAGGGAAGAGGGTTAAAAAGAAAAAGGGAGAAAAGGTTAAAAGGAGAAAAAAGGAGAGAAAAAGAAGGGAAAAGGGAGAAAAGAAAGAGAAGGAAGAAGAGGGGGAGGGAAGGAAGTAAGAAAGGAGGAGAAGGGAGGCAGAAAAAAGGGGAAAAGGAAAGGAGAAAGAAAAAGGGAGGGAGAAAAAGTGGAAAGAGAAAAAGAAAAAAAAAGAAGGAAAAGAAAGGAAAGAAGAGAAAAAAAGAAAAAAAGGAAAAAGAAAAGGGGAAAAAAAAGGAAAAGGGAGAAGAAGGGGGAGGGAAGGAAGAGAAGAAGGAAAAAGAAAGAGGAAAGAAGGGAAAAGGGAGTAAAAAAAAAGGAAGGTGAAAGAAAAAAAAGGAAGAGGGAAAAGATAAAGAGGGAGAGGGGGAGGGAAGGAAAAGAGGAGAGGCAAGGGAAAAAAAGAAAGAAAGAAGAGAGGGGGGGAGAAAAAGAAGAAAAAGGAAAGGAAGAATAAAAAAAGGAGAAAAGGGGAGAAGAAAAGAAAGAAGAGGGAAGAAGAAAAAAGAGAAGAGAAGGAAAAAAAAGGAGAGGAGAAAAAAAAATAAAAAAAAGAAAAAAAAGAAAAGGAAGAAGGAGGGGAGGAAAAAGGAGGGAAAAAGGAAAAAAGGAGAAAGAGGAAAAGAGAGGGGGGAAAAAAAAGGAAGGAAAGAGAAAGGAGGAAGAAAAGGAGGGAAGGAAGGAGGAGGGAAAGGGAGAGAGGAAAGGGGAGAAAGGGAAAAAGGGAGGAAAGGGGAGAAAGGAAGAGAAAAGGAAAAGGGGGAGAGAGAAAAAAAAAAAAGGCAGGAAAAAAAAAGAAAGAAAAGAAAAAAAAAGAGAAGGGAGAAGGAGTAGAAAGAGGGGAAGGGAAGGAGGAGGGGAGAAGAAAGGGGAAGGAAGAAAGAGGAAGAAAAGAGAAGAGAAGAAAGAAAAGAGGAAAGAAGGGGGAGAAGAAAAGGGGGCAAAAAGAGGAGAAAAAAGAAAAAAAGAGGTAAAAAGGAAAGGAAAACAGAAAAAGAGAGAGAGGGGAAGAAGGGAGAAAAACGAGGGGACAAGAGAAAGGAAAGGAGGAGGAAAAGAAAGGAGAAAAGAAGGGGAAAAAAAAAAAAGGGGAGAACAGAAAGGGAGAAGAAGAAAAAAAGGGAAAAGGAGGGAGGAAAAAGAAAGGGGAAAAGAAAAGGGAAGAAGGGAGGAAAAAAAAAGGGGTAGCAAGAAAGAGGTAAGGAAAAGAGAAAGAAGAAAAGAGAAGGAAAGAAAGGAGGGAGAAAGAAAGAAGAAAAAAGAAAAAAAGATCAAGAAAAAGAAGAAGGTAAAAAAAAGAGAAAAAAAAGGGAGGAAAAAAGTTAAAAAAAAGAAAGAAAAGGAGGGGAAGAGAGTGGGAGAAGAGAAGAAAGGAAGGGGAAAGGGGGAGAAAAGGGCAAAAAGAAAGGATAGGGAAAAGAGGGTAAAGAGGAAGAGAAAAAAAAAAAAAAAAAGGGAAGGAAAAAGCAAAAGAAAAAAAAAGAGAAAAGGAAAAAAAAAAAGGGGGGGTGGAAGGAAGGGGAGGAGAGAAGGGGAGGAAAAAAAAGAAGAAAGGAAGAGGAAGAAGGAGGAAAAGGAAGAAAGAAGAGGAGAGGAAGGGAAAAGAAAAGGGAAAAAGGGAGGAGAAAAAAAAGAGAAAAGGGGAAAAAAGAAAGAAAAAGAAAAAGGAGAAAAGACAGGAAGAAGAAGGGAACGAAAAGGGGGAGGAGGGGAGGAGGGAAAGAAAAAAAGAAGAAAAGGAGGGAGAAGGAGAGCAGGAGAAGAAAGAGGGGGGGGAAAAAAGGGAAAAAAAAAGGGAGAGGGGGAGAGGGGAGAAAAAAGAAGAGGAAGGAGGAAAAGGAAAGAGAGGAAAAAAAAAGAAAGAGAGGAGGGAAAAAAAAAAGAAAAAGAGAGGGAAAGGAAAAGGGGGGGAAGAAGAAAAAAGAAAAAGAGGGAAAAAAGGGAAAGGAAGAAAAAAAAAAGTAACGGGAAAGAGGAAAAAAGGAAAAGAAAGAGGAAAAAAAAAGGGAAAGAGGAGGTAAAAGAAAAAAGGGGAGAAAAGAAAGAAAGAAACAAAAAGGAAGAGGGTAAAAAAGAGAAGAGAAAAAAAAGGAAAAAGAAAGAAGAAGAAAGAAGGAGGGAGGGGAAGAAGGGAAGGGGAGAAAAGGGAAGAAGAAAAGGAGAAAGGAAAGGAGAGAAAAGAAAGAAAAGAAGAGGAGGATGGAAGGAAGGAGAAAAAAGAGGAAAGAAAAGAAAAAAGGAAAGGAAGGAGGAAAAGAGGAAGGAGGGAGGAAAAGGGAGAAGAGAGAAAAGGAAAAAGGGGAAAGGAAAGGAAAAGGGAGAAGAAAAGGAGGAAAGAAAAGGGGAAAGAGGAGAGGAAAAAAAGGAGAGTAGGAGGGGGAAGGAAAAAGGGAAGGAAGGGGGGAGGAGGGAGGAAAAAAAGGAGGAAGGGAAAAAAAAAAAGATAAAGGAGAGAAAAAAGAGGCAAAAAAGAAGAAAAGAAGGAAAAGAGAAAGAAAGGGAAAAGAGGAACAGAAAGAAAAGGGGTGAAAAAAAAAGGGAAAAAGGAAGAGAAAGAGGGGAAGGAAGAAAGAAAAAAGGAAAAGGGGAAAGGAGGGGAGGGGTGAAAAAAAAGGAAGAGGAGAGGAGAAAAGGAAAGAGAGGAAGGGAGAAGTTGGGGAAAAAAAGAAGGGAGAGAGCAAAAGGGGAAAGGAGAAAAAAGGGAAAAAAAGGGTAAAGGGAAGGAAGAAAAAAGAAAAAAGGGAAAAAAAGAAAGAGAGGGAAAAGGGAAAAAAGGAGAAAGGAGGGAGAAAAAAGGGAGGAAAAACAAAAAAAAAGAGAAAAGAGAAAAAGGGGGAAAAAAGGAAAAAAGAAAGGGTAAGAAGAAAGAAAGAAGGAAGGAAAGGAAAGAAAAGGGGAAACAAAAGAAAAAGGGGGGAAAGGAAAAAAAAGGAAAAACGAAAGGAGGAAAAGAGGGGAGAAAGGAAGAAGGAAAAAGAGAAAAAAGGAAAGGAAGAGGAGAGAAGAAAGAGGGAAGAAAGGAAAAAAAGAAAAAGGGGGAGGAAAAGAAGGAAGAGAGAGGGAAGGGAACAAAAAAAAAAAAAAAAAGGGAGGGGGAAATAGAGAGAAAAAGAGAAGAGGAAAAAAGAAAAAGGGAAAAAAAAAAAAAAAGAGGGGAGGGGGAGAAAGGAAAAGAGAAAGGAAGGGAGAAAAGAGAGGGAAAAAAGGAAAGGAAAGAAGGAGAAAAAGGAAGGGGAAGGGAAAAAAAGAAGAAGGGGAGAAAAGAAAGAAAAGAAAGGGAAAAGAACATAAGGAAAGGAAAGAAAGGAAGGAGAAAAGAGAAAAGAGAAAGGAAAAGGGAAGAGAGGTAAAAAAGGGAAAAAAAAAAAAAAAAAAAAAAAGAAAAAAAAAAAGGAGGAAGAAAAGGAGGGAGAAGGAAGAAAAAGGAAAGAAGGGGAGAGTAAAGGAAAGAAAAAAGGGGAGAGAAAAGGGAAAAGGAAAAAGGAAAGGGGGAAGAGGGGGGGGAAAAAGGGAAAAGGAAGGAGAGAGGGAAAGGAAGGGAGAAGAAGAAAAA
The DNA here is from genome assembly GCA_035128595.1 of Eptatretus atami. NCBI lineage: Eukaryota > Metazoa > Chordata > Myxini > Myxiniformes > Myxinidae > Eptatretus > Eptatretus atami. Next base: position 129,824,388 of record CM068952.1, on the reverse strand, counting down.
AAGGGGGGAAAAGAAAGAGAAGAAAAAAAAAAAAAAAGAGGAAAAAAGGGAGAGGGAAAAAGGAGAAAGAAAGGGAGAGAAAGAAGGGAAGGGGGAAGAAGGAGAAAAAAGGAGGGAAAAAAAAAAAGAGAGGAGAAGGGGTAAAAGAAAAAAGAGAAGGGGAGGGAAAAAAAAAAAGAGGAAGAGAAGGGGAGGAAGAGAGGAAAAAGAAAAAAGAGGAAAGAGGGAGAAAAAGGAAAAAGGAAAAGGGGGGGACAGGAGAGAAAAAAAAAAGGGAGAAAAAAAAGGAAAAAGAAAAGGGAAGAAGGAAGGGAGGAAAAGGAGAAGAAAGGGGAAAGGAAGTGAAAAAAGGAGAAAAAATAGAAATAAAGAAAAGGAAAAAAAAGAAGAAGGAAAAAAAGAAACGAAAGGAAGAGAAGAAGAAAGGAGAAAGAGAGGGGAAAAAAAAAAGGGGAAAGTGAGAGAAGGGGAAAAAAAAGGGGAAAGAAAAAGAAGAAAAAAGGGAGAGAAAAAAGGGGAGGAAAAAAGGGAGGAAGAAAGAAAGAAGGGAAGGAAAGAAACAAGAAAGGAAAAAGGGAAGAAAAAAAGAAGAGGAGAAAGGGGAAAAAAAAAAGGGAAAGAAAAAAAGGGAAGAAAAGAAAAGGGGAGGGAAAGAGGAGGAGAAGAGAAAGGGGAAAGGAAGAAGAAAAGTGAAAAGAGGGGAGAAGAAAAAAGGGAGAAAAGGAGAAGAGAAAAAAAGAAAAGGGAAAAAAGGAAAGAAAGAAAGGGGGGGGGAAAAAAAAGGGGAAGAAAAGAAAAAAAAAAGAGGGGGGAAGAAAAGGTAAAACAGGGAGAGAAAACAAGGAAAGAAAGAGGAAAAAAGAGGAAGAAAAAAAGAAAGAAAAGGGAAGTGGGTTAGGCTCGAAACCCGTTGGAGGGGTGCAGGAGCCCTGTTTGACGGCTGGAGAAGCGTGGCTGGAAATGGTGAGTATCGTGAAGTGGGTACCCGGGCACCGGGCTAGTTCGCCGTGGTAGGCCAAGGGCCCATGGGGGGCCGGGATACGTAGTGGCACGGGTGCGCCCGCATAGTGCGGGGCCCCGGGCGCGATTTAGCCGCGTGGGCAGTGTTGTGGCCACGGTGACCCTCGGAAAGGGGCCCGGGAAGCCAGGCCTGCCACGTGAGCGTTTCCAGGGAGGATCCCGCCAGGGAGGGCAGCTCCCGGTGTTTAGCGGAGCTGGGTAGGCCTGGGAGGCCAGTTGTAGTGGCCGGGGGGTGCCATCGTTGGGGAATGGCAGAAGGGTAAAGTGCCTGCGGGAGCCCACGCGTCCCAGCCAACAAAAGACCGTGTGAGGCACGGGAGGAAATTGGGGGGCGAGGCCCGAAATTTGTGAAGGACCACCAACACAGCCGACGGGAATCTGGGTTTGATAGAAACAATAGTTTAAGCAGAGGCCGCTTGTTGAAAGCCCGGTGGTAGTTTAAAGGTAAATGGATAGGGTAAGAATTAAGGAAGTGTTACCCCTCCGCACCATCCATTCCCTTCGCTCTCAGTGTGGGCCGCTGGACACACCATGGGTTAAGATCGCTGAAGTCTGGGGAGCCATCCCTGAGGCTTTGCCATTGGGGCCTCGAACATGACGCTAGCTCTCCCTCATTCCCCTTCCGGGAAAGGGAACGTAGGGTTGGGAGTAAAGCCTAGGGGGACGATAGGTTAGCCGAACAAGGACAGTAAAGGGGTTTAGGGAAAGACGAATTTTATAGAGGGGATGAAAATAAAACAAACCAAAAATAAGTGGGGCTAAAATTTGGGTTTTGAACAAATTAAGGGAGTGGGTATGGACAAGTGAACAGCAAAGGCGATAGGTTGGGAGGGAGACCGTAGGTAGGCCGAGCCCGCTTCCTGAGTGGCCAGCACCAACGCACTCCCTCCACCAACCCTCCCACTGCAACGGCAGAGGCCAGCCAACTTCCATCGCAAGCTGTTGTTTTGCTGCAAGGCCTTGTGCCGGCCGGATCCGTCTGCAAGGCTGCTGTTGCTTCCAAGCCTGTGCCCGGCCAGTTCGTCTGGCCGCTGTGTTTGCCTGCTTTTGGCATCCATCCTGGCCCTCGATTCTGCGCTTGCCCCCCGTTCTGTTGATTTGCCCCCCCCCTTGTTCTTGCCATGTGCGCCGGGATCAAATCGTGAAGGCAACAGTTAGCAGCTGCAAGAAACTGTCCCTGTTTGGCAGCTACAACACGGGCTGCAGTGGCGGCCCGTGCACCGTTTTATATCATCCATCATCCACCGTTCTCCTTGTTTGTGTCGGCTTTGAAGGTCCACACCGTTCACTGTGCTGCAGGGCTGCCCTGTAGGCAGCCGCGCCAGGGCAGATGCCATTGTGCGCAGCCCATGCGCCCATTGTTCGCGCGCCCATTTTTTTAAAGGGGGAGGCCTAGACTGCGTGTGAGCAGCCGCTACGTCTCCCTGCCACCTGCATTGCTGAGCCAGAAGACTGCATGCGAGCAGCCTGGCTCCCTGCACTGCTTTCTTTTTGCAGAAGTCCATTGATTCCTGGGCCATGGTTTAGTGTAGAATTTTGTAAGGTTTTATAGATGTAGTAAATTGAAGTGCCCGCCCATCCGGCATGTCTTTCTAAGCGCCGGCAATTTATTTAGTCGTCGTATGAGTGGGATTTTGTGTTTAGTTAGTTTACTCACCACTCAGGTTATTTATTTTTGGGACACGATATACCAATTGAAATGTTCGCAACTCAGGGATCCGAAGCAAAACGTACTAGGGAGAACTTACTCATGATGGCACACGAGATTTGACGACTCGGGACGAGTTCCTGTAAAAAGGGGAGGGGTAGTGTTACGCTGTGGAAATTCGCAACCACCATTCAGGTCCCATAGGTGGATATCTCTAAGTACATGTGTAGTTAGCCCAAACCCGTTGTCTAAAGGGAATTTTTATGTGATTCATTCGGGCCTTGCGAGCTTTGGAGATAGCCGTTTTTCTTCTGTTTCTATCTTTATTTTGAACCAGGCCACGTCCCAACCGCCAATCCACAACAAAACACCGCCAACCACCACGCAAGCCATCGTCAACACCAAACTGCAACCAACGCTCCACCAGACAACACGGGCCAACAGCCAACAGACCTTTACGTCACAAACTCGCTCCCCAAACAATCATCGCATCATGCCATTCCGCACATCGGCCATGTACCATTCGCGAGCATCCTGTGAACACTGAGCGTCGGGCTGTCCTGGCTCGCACGATAACGCACCGAGCCGCGAGTGCAAAATCGCGGCCTTTCCGAGGGAAAATTCGGATTCAGGAACGCTACAGAAACCGCCCACTTCTTGATCGTCCAATTTAGGAGGCGCGGGGCCGCTGGCCCCGCCTCCAGGCGCGTCTGTATGGAATCGAAAATATGCAAAATTCTTAGGAATCAGGGGAGGTTCCATCGCCCTTTTCCTCCGTCCATCCGGGAGCGTGCTTCCGCCCCCGAGGTGATCCTGATCCGGAAATTTGCATACCTTGGGTTCTTCTCCTGCCGGCCCTATAAAACGCCGAGCGCAAAGAGGGTTTTGAGCAGTCAAGTCGGGTTGAAGAACGGAGTCCGAGTCGGGTGGCGAAGGCATCAGTTGGTTTCCTGCGGTCGGCTGAGGGAAAATTGGGGGCAGAAGGCCAAGGAGCTTCGGTTCCCGAGGCAGGGAAGACGGCGGTCGGGGGCGACGAGGTTCGCGGTGGAATCGCTCGTCGCGGGACCCAAGCAGCCAGCCATTTCTCCTCTCCCCCAGGGGCATCAACAATCCCCCCTTTTTCCCCGCGCTGAGAGAGTGCAAAGGGGGCCCCGTTCCCACCCCACTCCAAGCGGTGCCAACGAAACCCGCGAAGGAGCACAGAAGTCCGGGGGCAAACACCGCGTGCAGCGACAATTTGCAGCTTCGTCGACGAGGACGCGGGTAGGACCCCCCGGTCCCTCGCGGGCCTGGCGCTCCTTCCAGGTCATGCCGGGCAAAACATATTGGCCCAGGGCCCCGTCTGCCCCCTGTCTTTGAGGTGGCCCTTTTCTTTTTGTTTTGAGTAAATGTTGTCGGCGCCGTCTGTAAGTAGAACTGTATAAGTGTTGCCGGTGTTCGCGTATTGGTAGTAACTCTGCGTCATTGTTTCTTTTTGTTGGACTTGATTATATGTGATCTGATTCTGTTTTTGGGCTGTAAATAGTGTGCTTTGTGTCTGTGTCTGTGGTTGTGGTGAATAAACGATGGCATGAATGTTGAAGTTGTTCCCCGTTTCGCTGCGTCTTTTCTCGTTTGAATCTCCACCTTGCTTCACGTCAGGGTTCGTAGTGGGCTTGATCGCCCGATAATAATTGGAACCGTCGAGGCCGACGATAACACCGCTCGGTTATCCCGAAGCAAACGGAACGGAACCGCTTAAAGCGTCCAGTTGTTCCGGGTCGACCTTGCGGCGAGGTGCGATCGCCCGGTTTTACCAATCCGCGTGTCTTAGGTAAGGGTCGAGTTTTGCGAACAACCTATCCCACCGGGTGGCCGATTGGCACGATCCTGGGTGAGGCCGAAAGGCCCCAGCCCGTGACTAGCCTCCCGGCGTTAGTCATTATAATATATATATTATTTGTTTGCGAATTCGGCCGCCAGCGTGCGGTCGCCACGTTGACTCGAATGGCGGCCGCCCTCGCCCACACGGACGGCCACATTTCGTGTCGTGACCTCTCGGACTTAACGTCCGGGAGCCCAGTCACGGGTGGGGGTTAACCCCAACACAACCCAGTCCGCATTCCACCCGTGCGGAGGTAGGGTGAATCACCGAAGTCATATATCTAAGTCCCGCACGGGTAAACCTACCGAGGGATTTTGTACCACGCCACAGTTCGCTCCGGAACACAACCCGCTAAGCGGCTCGTTTCCGTGCTCAGGGATAACCGAGCGGAGTTATCCGTCGACTTGAACGGTTCCAATTAATTATCCGGGCCCGTCCTCGCGCCACTCAAACACCTTCCTACGTGAAAGCAAGAATGAAGACTCAACATAAGGAAGGACGCAGCGAACGGGCAAACAATTTCAACAAGCAAGCTTTTATTTACACACCAATTGCACACATAAGACAGCAAGTATTTATACAACAATAATAAATTAAAGAAATGCACAATATAAAAGAAGGAGTTTAAAACCGATAACGCGACAACGGACCACTTATACACTTCTAACTTATTAAACCCCGGCGCCAACACACACGTTCAAACACAGACCCAAAAGAAAATGAGGAAGTCCGCGCACTTCCCTGCGGTTCAAAGTCCTTGGCGACCGTCCTCTGCCGTGGTCCGCGAGCTCTCTCCGCTCCCTCGAAAGCGAGATCTCCGGCGTGCCTTCGTGCCTGGCCCGTGCTGGCCCCTCGAGCGACGGACCGAGCACCGCGAACAGGGAGAGAGCACAACGCCGAAACGCCAAGAGAGGACCAGAGAACCTGAAATCCAGAAGAGTAACCAGAAGAACCTGAACCAAGAGAACCAGAGAACCCTCACGCGCCTCTGCCCTCTTATAACCCCCGGCGCCCGCCCGTTTCTTGCTTCCACCCTCCTTTCGAGGCGCTTCGAGAAGGGTGGCGTCCCTCTCGCTCCCAGCTCCGCGCCATCTCGGGGGGGGCGAGAGAATCCGCTTGGCGCCGGGCCAAGGAAGAAAACGGCGGGAAAACGCGCGCCCTCGCTGTGGGGATTTTCCTTCCTTCCCCTTCTCGGCGTTTCGACGGCTTCCCAACGGGAAACCGGTCGTAACGTGGACCGCGGAGGATGGCCGTTCGTTGTGTGGGCAGTGGTTGGCCGTTGTTTTGTAGTGGTGGCGTAGTTGCGTTGTTTGGGTGGTTGGTTCGAAAATACAAAGCAAGATACAGAAAAACGCCTAACTCAAAGTATCGCAGCCCGAATGAATCACATTAATTCCCTCTAAACAATGGTTTGGGCTAACTACACATGTACTTAAAAAATATATCTACCTACGGGACCTGAATGGTGTAATGCGAATTTCACAGCCGTAACAATATATATATATATAATATATATATGTGTCCCAAAAAATATATACAATTTTTAAAATGTGTCGTTTGATTCTAAAAAAGGCAGTAATTTTTGTCACTAATGCTTTATTTCTTGTGCAGAGACCCTGAAGTTTTATTTTAGATACCAAGCAGCGCCAGAAAAATGCCAAGACTGACCAACAACAACGACGAAAATTTGTTGAACTTTGGCACCAGAACGAAAAGTGTCATACAGGTGCAACGTCTTTAGTCGAGACATTTCGGTATCCACTTGCGCCATGCACCACAATACTTTCGGACAATAAAGTGCACCATCGCAAAGTTTACCAATGTGGGAACCATCTGTGACCTTCGCAAGGGTCACAGTGGGTCGGAGAGGACAGGTCATAGTGAAGAAAATGTGGAATGGTGAGACAGGCGGTCGTTCAGAGTCCAAAAAATCGATTAGACGATTTCCTGGCCGAGACAAAACATTCATAAGACTCCGTTCAGAGGATCCTCGCCAAGACATTCATGCCTTTCCATACAAAATTCAAACGGAAACGGTGCTTACTGATCAACAGAAACGCAAACGACTAGACTTTTACAAATTGGTTCTCAGGAAAGTTGAAGGAAGATGCAGACTTCTCAAAAAACTTCACATGACGGACGAATGCCGTGCTCACAATGTCGGGAGGTAACAAGCAAACTTTCGGTACTGGGGAACTGAAAATCCTGGTAATGCATCAATGACTGTGCCTCAATCTATTCTCAAAGTCACCATGTGGTGGCGGTTGGTTGGTATGGGATAATTGGTCCATACTTCTTTGAGATGACCAGGGACCACTTGCACAGTAAACCAGAGGAACTATCGCGAAATGATTCAGGAATTCTATCTGCCTGAGCTACGTACTCAGGCCCGTAGGAGAAAAACTGATCCAGATGAGAACCCAGTGGTTCCAGCAGGTGGGCCACCGCCCCATACACCAGGGAAACAAGGCGTTTTCCTCAAACCAACATTTTGAGGGCCGCTTTATCTCCCTCTACGAAGACGTTGAGTGGCCCCGTATTCCCCTTGACCTACTCCTCCAGACTTTTATTGTGGGGGTATCTCAAGGACTGGATCTATGGAAACCTAGGCCTCAGACTCTTGATCAGCTGAAGGAAAACATCCACCGAGAAATCCAGAACATTCCTCAGGAAACACGTTTTCCAAGTGATGGAGAACATGACAACGCGTTTGCAGGCAGTGATCGGACAACGTGGAGCCTACGTCGAACATGTGGTTCTAAAAGAAAACGACGATTCTATACCAAAAATTTAAATTTTGGTGGCAATTTTGACATTGGTACAATAAACTTCACCTTTCAGTTTCTATCCAGCCATTAGTCTTTTTTTAAAATATATGTTATGAACCACCTCTTTGCAGATGAATGTTGTAATATTTTTTTGGGACACCCTGTATATGTATACATGTATATATGATATGTATATGTTATATATATATGCATATCTGTATATATATATATATATATATATATATATATATATATATATAAACCATATATATATATTGTTGCGTGCCAGAAGACCACCAGGGGGAAAGCTATCTCGGTTCCCACACAGACTCCCGGATTTCGGCCGTGCACAACGGAATTCCGTGACGCGGCATGTCTCGCAAACGACTGTGAACGCCAATAATTCAACCACTTGCCTAGGGTCCCCGTCTAGTTTATCCGGTTTACTTCGAAAAATAACCACGTGATCTAATTACCGGGGGACATGCCCTCAGTACGCCTTAATCCGAACCGGATCACTTTACCGATAAGAATGCAGCCGAGCGACACTGCCCAAGACATGCCGGCTAAAAAACGGATTTGGGAATAAACTCCCTGGCTAGGTTAGGATACGGACCATGACCCGTCTTTTATAGACCGTGTGGTGTGAGGCGTGGGCGATGAACCGAAGCGATGTGTCATCACCCGAATCGGGCACTCTGGTTGGGCCCGGCCAGCACACGGCCCTGCGTGATGGCCGGAGCGGCTCCACTTTACATCCGCAAGAATGATTCCGAAGCTGCGGAATCATCTCGCTCCAAACACCCATGAACGAATCACCCTGCACCGAACTCTGGCCCATGCCCCGGCGACCGGCGGTCAGCGCCGGTCCAATTTGTGCTCCTCTCTGTAAGCCGTGCGGCCTGAGCCGCAAAGCAGCCTTGCCGGGCGGAGAGGCAAGAAGAAGTCCCCCGCTTCGCGAGAGACACCCTGCGGCTGCGGTGGTCACAAAGACTGATGTAAGATGCGATGGTAAACCCATGCGCAGACCCGAACAAGATATGTGCCAATCGTGTCCTGCTCTGTGTGCGATAATAAATTACCCCGGGGCTGCGTGTGGGTCTGTCTGGAAGCAGCCTTGCCGGGCGGAGAGGCAAGAAGGACGTCGCCCTTCGCGAGAGACACCTGCGGCTGCGGTGGTCAGCAAGACTGATGGTAAGATGCGATGGTAAACCCATGCGCAGACCCGAACAAGATATGTGGCCAATCGTGTCCTGCTCTGTGTGCGATAATAAATTACCCGGGGCTGCGTGTGGGTCTGCCGCCATTGAGCATGTAGTCATTTAATCAAAGTGGTGGTGTGTACGGTGCCAGCCCTGATCGGTGCCAACCAAAGCTCCTGTCAGGACTTGAGGGAAAAGATTGGATATAATTATTAGATGCAGACTTGATGAAAAAGAGTATAGATATAATTATTAGATTCAGAATGGGTAAAAAGAGTGCTCCACGTGCGTACTGGATGGCGTTGGCATTTGTGGTGTTGTTCCTATATTCCCTGGGCGCGGCATTCCTGCAGCGGTGCTGTCCGTTTGGTTATGCTTCCTATTTCTTCTGCCCAGTGGTGGAAATTACCGCTGTGCTGCACGTGTTCCATGCAGCATGGGTGTTTGGTGTTTTGTTCTTCTGATATTCTGTGAGGACCCAATTCTTACGTAAAGGGCGCAGCTGCAGTTTTTGCGGTGGTTGTCCGAGTGCAGTGCCTGCTGGCCTTCGTGAGGACCCTTCTCACAGTGAAGGGCGCGGCGTGGCTTTTACAGGTGGTGTCCCGAGTGCAGTGCCTGCTGGCCTTCGTGAGGAGTGAGGACTCTTTCTTACAGTGAAGGGCACGGCCGTGGTTTTACAGGCGCTGCGGCTTGGATTTACTCAGGAATAGAGAAAAAGAATAGGAATGAGGTCAGAGATATAATCAGTCCAAACGATGAGATTCACACAATGCACTTGTCCGTTTTGTTCCATTAGACATGAAGGAAGGGTCTATTCTGTACGTATGTCATGAAAATAATGTCTGGGGACCACTGTATGTTGGATGCCATTGCGTTAGAGGGATGTGGTTCCCAGAACAGCAAGAAAGATATATTTATTACATATATATGTTATGTAATAATGTGTGTATAAAATCGCAAGCGTGGCATGTGTATGTGTAAAAACCACGGTGTTGGTGTGTGTGGTGTGGTGTGTGTGGTGTGTGTGTGCGTGGTGTGTGTGTGTGTGTGTGTGTGTACAAGCTGCCGCTGTGGCATTGAGCATAGTTCAACATAGTTGTATAACATCCCCATTACGTTTTTACATCCAATTTAAGCAAAGTAATTTTGTTCTGGTGAGGATGCCTTTCTCCTCTGCTCTGATTGAGTAACTCATTTCAAAAGCCAAGTAATATCATCCAGATTTGTCTCTTTCCTGTAGATTGTTGTACATCTTTGTTATGTTGACGGGCTCATGTCATGTGGTCAATGCATGTCTTCTTGGGTACCTGTATGATTATTTGATTTTGTGTGGTGTTCTGCTCAAACTGCTAAGGCCAAACCCATTTAACTCCTTAATCACAAACCCGAACATCGTTCTTTCATCCCATCGTCTCTTATGACCCTATTTCCCGCTCATTCTAAGTCCTCCTTTCCACTCGATAAATAATAATAAAAACTGTTATACCTATTTGTGCTTGTTTGTTGACGGCGTTTCATTTGTAGGTTGGCCATTTGTTCAGCACAGTATGGAACTCCATTGAACTCCTTCATTAACTCGTTATTTCCTCACCCATCTGATTTTCCATCCTCTCAATTCCACTTCTTCATTCTCATACTACTTCTCAAAAAGCAATATGTATGTATATATAATATATTTAAATTGAAGTTTTTGTTTTTGTTTGTTTGGCTGCACGCGCTAATCTCCTGAACAGTGAAAGATGGAGGGAACGTCTGAAACAAAAATGTTGGGACAGGCCCGGAAGTTTAGGCGAGGTGGTGAGGCCCCTCGGCCGGAGGGGGGGGTGGTTTCCCTCTCACCACCCTTAGGCCTATGACTGCCGTGGTCCAACAGGGAACTGATACTGGGCTCGTGTCAGACCTATGTACAGAAGATTAAATTCACTTCAAAAGAACTGGGCAACGCCGGGTGCAATTCACGAGTGTAATATATATATATTATAATTATATTAATATATATATATATATATATATATATATATATATATATATATAAAAGTGTCAGATCTGGAACAAATTGCATTCAAACATACAGATTGTCCCAAGAGTCAGTTTTCCGTTAAGTACAGTGTGAGACAGGTCCCTTCCCTTTTGTTCTAGTGGGAATCAAATGGTGTGCGTTGCGATGTCCTTTTAGGTAGGTTATTAAATCTTTACATCCAACAAACCATCCCAAGACCATCCAACAAAACCATCTAAGATCATCCACAAACAAACGACAACACCCTGAAACAAGCGCTTCACTCGCCTAACTGGCGACTCGCTGTCTCCAGGCAGAATCTCTGGCAGTTCCTTCCCGGCTTCCACAAACTTTGTACTTCTTTTTGACAAGTATGGGCACGTGTGAGTGGGGCAGGGGTTTTCCCCGGCATAGCCAAAATTCCCCCAGAAAGGGCGGACCATTGTGGAGCCCCATCCAATCAGGGCAGGCATGGACGTCTGTTCCACCGAGCCCCACCCCGTTCGGGAGGCCATAAAAGTTACGATGCCATCCTCAGCAGAGAGTTGTGTGGAGAAGAGTTCTGTGGATGAGAGTTTTGGGGGGTTGTTCGTCGTGGTTGTTGGGTTGCGCTGGCATTTCGGAGGGTTGCGAGGAGTGCTGGTTGCGAAGAGCGTTCCGTGAGAGAGTCGTGGAGTTTCATACAGTGCTTGCAATGAAAGGCTTGGAGTTGTGAAGCAACCCTGAGAGCGGAGAGCGTTGGCCCTGATCCCGCTCGGACTCCGCTCTACTCGACGACCCGGGCTCCTTCGCAGACATGGTCTCCACGCGTGCGGCCGTGGACCGAGCCGCACGACATTACAGTGCCGCACCATGGAGCACTCTTTCCACAAAGACTCTCAGTTACCGAGAACTGCGACCCAGCAGCTCGTCTCTCCTCTGCTCTGTGGGGGTCTTTTAATAAATCGTCTGGTGTTGGCGTCTGAATGTGTGGGCCCGTCTTGTAAGTAGAAACTGTTTAAGGTTTATTCATCAATTGCAAATTCTTGCTTGTATTTTCCACGATAAGTTTGCTCTGTGTCTTCTTTTATTGTAAATAAATTACTGTAAAATGTCCAGTTCGTTTCCGTCTTTCTTGCATTGGTCCAGCATGGTTCGGATCTGAGTTTAAGCGGGTTTTTATACCCGATAATCTGCTCATTCCCAGCCGGCACGGCTTTGGCAGTTCCGCTAGACTGCACCCGAACCCGGAGTTGGTACTCTACCGCAGTCGGTAGAGTGACCCGGTTCAAGCAAGACGTGCAGAGGGCTGGTTCCCCGGTAGTTCGAAATCACTTAGTTAATTAGGTAAATTGGTTCTAGACAAAAAGACCCCTACACTACGCGGGAGATATTGGCGTCCACGGTCGTTTCAGCGACCCGCCGGCTCACGGAGTTATCCGAGAGCGATGGCCTACAATTCCGGGGAGTGGGGTGGAGACGACGTAGCTTTCCCCACCTAGTGGTCGTTCTCGCCACCAACCCCGGCCCGCAACATATATATACAATATATATAGGATATAGATATACATATAATATATATATAACTCTACCGGTCTAAAGTTTAAAACCCACATTTTCCAGTTTTTACTGAATTTAAGCTGTTTAATGTTTCAATTACTCTGAAATTAAAGCATAGAACAAATAACAAAAACAATTGCAGGTAAAAAGAATCATGGCATCGTTTTTTGAACAAATTTTCATCTAAATTTTGACTCATCAAAGTATCCACCTTTTTCAGATACAACAGCCGAACATACTGTGGCATTCTTTGTACAATGGAAATTAAATATTGTTCGGAAAGTTCTTCCAACCACTGTTGCAGAAGTTCCCAAAATGTGTTGCACTTGTAGGTTGCTTTGCTTCACCTTCTTGTCCAGTTCATCCCAAATTCCTTACTTTGACCAGTGTAAGCTGTGCTTGAAGCTGCTGTCCTGTAAGCCCCTATCACACAAGCTGTTGATTCTCAGAAACTTGTCTTCTGATTGTGTTGTGGCTTTGCTCTGCCAGACCTCTTCCTGTTAGAGTTTCCTCCAGTTTCCAAGTGCCTTTTGATGGTGTAGGAAACTGTACTCACTGACACCTTGGCTTCTTTGCAATTTCTAAGGAAAGACCTCAACTTTGAAGGGTTATAATGGTCTGTCTGTCTTCCTTTGTTAATTGTCTTTGTCTCGCCATATGATAGGAATATACTACTTCCTGCAGTGCATATTGTCCAAATAATGCTTCAGGGGTGTAGCAACACAGTTGTTTCACACTGCTTTTTACAAACAGAGGGTTTGCAACTAATCAACAAAAGTTGGAACACCTGTAGGAATTGTTTGCATTAACTTTCAGGCTTAATTTACTTCCATTGCTGCAGAACAGCTGCAGTGCTAACCCATTACTTGTTCCCTGAAAGGGCCTTTTTAACAACTCTGAATTTTCATTATTTTCAGTTTTTGGTGACCTAAACTCTTCTTTTTTTTTACCTCTGGCAGTTTACCGCTTGGCTTTGTACCATTTCAGGTTATTCACTGGACTTGAACTGCTTAAATTTCAGTAAAAACTGAAAAATGGGGTGTTTCTAACTTTAGACCGGTCGAGTATTCGGTCACCACAGCCGAAGGGCAGAAGCATTATGTTTACAGGTTGTCTACCGCTGTCCATTATCGGTGTTTTGTTACCATGCTAACTTGTGAACCACGAAAAGGATTTCACCTAACCTTGGTACAAATTGAACTGCGGAACAAAGATGAACTGTTTAGATTTAGGGTTCAAAAGATCAAAGTTCAAAGATCATGCATCCTTTAATTGAAAATCATTTTAAAGACCATAACTTGAGATGAAAGCATCTGACCTCTCTCTTCTACTTTTCCCTCTTTTCTCTCTCACACTCCGACATTTACTTTTTCATGTGATCTTTCAGTGAGATCAAATGCAACAAGTTGGTAAACATCTAGCATGGGTAGTTTCATGTCCATCGATTGATTCACGTCAAATTCTATTTTCTCGTTCCGTATGTTTTACGGAAAATCTTTAAAATCGTGTTTCAAGAAAAATCCTGTTTGTTATTCCTTCCTCCGCTTATTCTTTATTCTTGACTTTCTCAATACTGCTTCCTTTATCTGCTGTACTGTGAACTCATTTACTTTTCATCTTCAAAGCTATTAAATAACATTTTAAAATGATGAATCCTCCTTAGCTTTTCGATCCAAACACATTGTGTCCTTATATCTACATCTTTTTCACCAAATTTAATCTCCAATTCTGCTGAACATGGAAGCCTGCTCAACATGTCTTGTCAACTGGATTTTATAGCACTGCTTTCCTTCATGGTTTCAGTTACCCTTCTCTTCTACCTGGTCACGATGTCTGTCTTCGTTTGACAGAATTGTGGATCCACAAAAGAAACCAGGTCTGCAGAGAATGCTGATGTGGATTGTTAGCCCTTTCCTACCCAGCAGTGATTTGAGGTATTCTGCAAGTCCGCCAAGCCCAACCAGTGTGTGCCTCACCAGAAAATTAGGCACGATTCTACAACGTTGTCTAATTTAACGATAACATTTTAAGTCTAATTTAACCATAAGTTGTTTTTCTTCCTTGAATGTGCAATACGTCCAAGTTATAAAGGCGATATACTGCAATCTATATCATACATTCTCAGGCACTTAAAAATCACATCACACACATGCAGCTTTGCACAGCACTGAAATAATGTAACCAACTTTGCATTTTAAATAAGATGTTGGATTATTTCGAAAAAAAAATTTTTATCTGGTTAAATGTCAAAATAGGTCACCTAAACAACAAAATAATTAAGAAGTGCTGTCCTCAGAAATCGTCCATTCAATTTACCTGAGTGACACCTGTTCAAAAGGTATCAGTAAGTGCATGATCTGTCCCAGCATGGAGGTAACACCTCAAATAAAACCACAACGAAGTCCAAACATTCTGATGAGGTGGTGAAATCTGATGAAAGGTAAGGGTTAGAGAAAGGAAGAGAAGGGTCTGAGAAATTGAAACACCAGAGCAAGCTCACCGACGCACATCACAACACAAGCAAGTATGCGGGCTACTATAGGCCCTCCTCCGCCAGTGGACATCAGGCGTAAAACAAGGCTGGCATGTGTGATACTGAAACGTTCGAATAGGCACAGAAAGGACAGTGTCCAAAAGACAAAACAAAAAAACAGTGAATACATTTTCTGTTGAGACACCCCTTTGATATTGCAGTCAAAATTCGAGGAAGGTCCACATTTTGTGTGCACAGTCTTCCATCAGAGACACACAGAACCATCATTCTTACGCTTCATCAAAGTAAATATCAGCATTTAATGAAGCAGGCAAAAAACATCGATTAGTGTGCAGTTTTGATGTTAAATTCTGGTATCTAGGTCTACAGCACCTGTCATGAAACAATGACGGTTAATTTTTACTATTTACGAACCATTGCCGACGTCTTTTTCAGGATATATAATATGGATGTGGGAATTTATTGGGTGATGTCGCCTCGCACGTTCCTGGAAGAATAGGAAGAGCGATTGTAAACGGTGCTGTGCTGTATATTGTGAGTGAGTGAGTCCACACAGCTTCTCAGATCTACTGTAATCCATATACCCTGACGAGGCTATGCATTGTTAAATGCTTTGTTTTGTTGAACCTGTCATTGACGAGTACCAATACATATAATGGCGTTGATAAAATAGAGAGTGTGTGTTGAATGATTTGATGGTGAGCAAACTGAGCATGCATGCCAACATGACTCTCTGCTGTGCTCCCCCAAAATATGCACTCCCAATTCACCCAGCCTTTTCGTCTCCGGACGTGTCTAACAGCTAGGTTTCAACATGAGTCCTCTATATGCTTTGGCAATGAAATAAATGTGCTTCCGTTGCTTCCCTTTTTGAACTCCGTGGTGTGAGGAGCATCCAATTAGGTGAGGATTTGAAGGAACAGGTGATGTATGCCTCCACAGTGAACATTTTCTTTTGTGTCTGCTGTAGTGTAACCACGGCACGTGTAGTGTGGAAGCCCTCAAATGAGAAAAGGCCTAATCAATTGGAGTCAGGTCAGCCTTTTGGGACTGCCTCTGGTAACATGTAACCCAGTGCTACCTGCCGCATGGTCGGGTTGTTGCCGATTAAATCAACACCACTCACTGGCTTTGCTATTGGGGACGCTGATTGTGACACCCTGCCAGGACTAAAAACAGCACCTGACAAAGCACGGATGAGCTCTCTTCGGGAGCCAATGGTCATCCAGTACGAAGATGGTGTCTCCTAAAAACACACAATGTGGATAGGAAAATTTATTTTTCTGCCTGGCCTAGTTACTCCCTCCTGCACAGTGATCCTGTAAAGAGGTTTCCTTGTTTCAGGACTAGGTGAAGGTTTTGCCAGATTTTCCTCCTCTTCTTTTTCCTCTATATCCCTTTACATATCGTGGCTCTCACCCTTCTTTAGGGTGAATTTCACTTTAAAAAATTGCTTCGTGTATGCATCATCTCAGAATCAAATGGGTTTCCATGAGTCGCTCCTTGTTTCATCTCGCCGAAGATGCTGCTGGCTCTCGACATGAACAGGCACAGAGTACACAGCATGAGGATGTCCATCATCATGCTGATAATTCATCTGCATTTTCTATGCTCTGAGCGCCAAAAATACATATACTGTAGACATCTCAACTTGTGATTATAAGGCATAAGGCCTATATGGGTACTTGTCAGGCACAGGGTAAGTTTAAAATCATTATATTATTACTACTAGCAAATACACCCGTCGCTTCGCTGACAGGGACAATAAAGGGTAGGGGGAGAAAGAGGGATGGTGAAGAGGAGGCAGGTGTAGGGAGAGGGGAGGCAGAGAGGAAGAAGAAGCAGGGGCCTTGCGGGGAGGTGGAGAGAGAGAACACTCACCAAACGTTGCTATTTCACTGCAGGAGGGAGGGGTACGAGAGAGAGAGAGAGAGAGAGAGAGAGAGAGAGAGAGAGAGAGAGAGAGAGAGAGAGAGAGAGAGAGAGAGAGAGAAGAACCACAGGCAGAGACAGAGAGAGTGACAAAGGTGTGGGAGAAGGGCTAAACATTTATTAGGAGGGGGGAGCAAGAGGAAGACAGAGTGAGAGAGAAGGGTGGAGGGGAAAGAGGAAAAAAAGGACAGGTGTGGGGTGGAGGTGGGGTTAGCAAGAGAATGATATGTGACGCTTAATGCACCGAACACAAAAATGAAAAAAAAACAAGTCAGAATTTCCACTTTCATCTAAATACTGAAAATTAGATTTAAAGACGATTTCATTTCCAGATTTCATGCTCGCAAGGGCAGGTTAAAGTGCCCGTCGCACATAACATAATCAGTGTACACACACATAGTGCATGCACAAACAGCCTCATTTAGCATTCACACATCATTTTGAAAGTCCCATGTTGAAGGGAATAACCAATCACCTCTCACCTAATCAATTATCCCAAGTGGCTAGGATTATCAAATAAATTCACTTCCATGCTCTTCCAGCCAAAGAAAGCTGCATTAAGCAACCAAAAGAGGCTACCCAAGGTAAAGCTACACAAGATCCACTCAATGCTGTTTGAAACTCCCCTCGGGTTTGTTTACAGCTGCAGATATTCACAAGTAGT
>CM068952.1:129784718-129807129 GCA_035128595.1 Eptatretus atami | reverse complement strand
GGAAAAATATAGAAGGGTGGAGGTGGGGTTAACGGAGAGAATGATATGTTATGCTGAATGATCGAATTTTTTAAAAAAAATCTCCAGTCAGAACAGCTGAACACACAATGACACAACAGAGTTTGTAAAGTAATCCACTGGCACATCTGCAAAAACTTTAATATCCCAGTTCCAGAAAATTATTGGGAACATGAACCAAAAGCAATCACTGGAAACGTGGAAATACTGCTCACGTATGATCTCATGATCCCATCCAGCATGAATATCGAAAACAAAGCATTGTGACCAGATATCATACATAGGTACAAAAAAGAGAAGAAGGCATTGCTAATTGTGGTGTTAATACCAGTGATTTTGGATTAAACAATGCAGAAATCAAGTTCTCTGTTCTTGCATGTGGCAGCTAGGTAGCTATCATTTCTTGGATCACAACTGGGCCACTGATACAGTCAGTGCCCCTCAAACAGTACACTGGTACTCATTTCACCAACCTCAGAAGAACGACAGGCTGAATCAACCCCACCTGGTGTTAATTCAGCAGCCAACAGGGCTTGAATTCAGGATCCGAGGATCACAAGCCAACCACCCTAACCACGAAGCCAACACCAGGTTTATAGAAATCAAGAAAATGACCAAATACCAAGACCTCAAGAATGAGAAAAGGAGAGAGAATGGACCTTATGCGAGAGAGAGAGAGACCGAGCCTGACCCCTTCCTGGACCCCGCATTACCACCCGTCCGCACGAACTCGAGTCCACACGTGCGCGGGACCAAACAGCGCCATTGTCTAGGCCTGCAAGCACGGAGTACCCCTTCTCCGACCGGCCGGAACCCATCTAACTCACAGCCCCAGCTGTCTCGCTTCTCAGTGTGATGGTCCAATAAAGAACTCTGAGTTTCTTTTCATTGTGTGTGTTGTCCGTGGGGCCCGTATGTTAAGTAGACGAATAACGTGTTGGATCATTGTAAATACTCTCGCATATTCGAGTTAAGTCTGCTGGTTTTCATTTACTGGTAAATAATTTTAGAAAATGTTCCCAGTTCGTTTCCGTCCTTCTTGCATTGGTCCGCATGGTTCGGACTGAGTTTACGGGTTTTATATCCCGATATGTTCATTCTAGCCGGCACGGCATTTGGCAGTTCGCCGGGCTGCACCCGAAACGGAGTGGAAGTCGGTCGTTGGAATCTACCGCAGTCGGGCGAGTGACCTTCGAGCAAGACGTGCCCGAGCGGCGTGGTTTTTCCCCCGTAGTCAAAATCGCGTAGTTAATTAGGTAATTGTTATGAGTCAAATATAGAGCCTACTACGCGGTTGAGATATTGGGTCCACGGCCGTTTAGCCGAACTGCCGGCCGCGAGTTATGCCGCGACGCCTACATTCCGGGGAGTTTGGTGGGGATTGACGCAAGCTTTCCCACCTAGGTGGTCTTCTGCCACCGATTCCCTGGCCCGCAACAATATAATATATTGTTACGGCTGTGAAATTCGCCAACCACCATTCAGGTCGTAGGTGAAATCTCTAAGTACATGTGTAGTTAGCCCAAACCGTTGTCTAAAGGGAATTTATGGGATTATTTCGGGTGTCGACGCTTTGAGATACGCCGTTTTTCTGTTCTATCTTTATTTGAAACCAGCCACGTCCCAACCGCCATCGACACAACAACTCACCGCACCACCACGCCAGCCTCGTCACCTACTGCAAACACGCTGCCAACACTCAGACAACAACGGCCAACCAGCCTACACCTTTACCGTCACAACTCGCTCCACATCATCCGCATCATGCATTACCAATCGGCACCATGACCATTCCCGCAGCACCAAACTGTGAACATGAGCGTCGGCTGTCCGGGGTCTCGTCATGCGATACGCACCGAGCCGCGGTGCAAAAGCGGCTTCCGAGGGAAATGGATCAGGAACGCTACATCGCCACTTCTGATCGTCAATTAGGCAGCGCGGTCGGCTTGGCCTCCGCCTCCAGGCGCGCTCTGTATGTGTATGTAATATGGCAAATTCTCGGCAATCCGGGGAGGTCTCGCCTTTTCTCATCCCAATCGGCGAGCGGGCCCCGCCGCCGAGGTGATCCTGATCCGGAAATTTGCATACTGGGTCTCCTGCGCGGCAAGTCAAGTCGGTGTTGAAGAACGGAGTCGAGTCGGGTGGTCGATAGACATCAAGTTGGTTTCTCGGTCGGCTGAGGAGAATTGGGGAAGAAGGCCAAGGAGCTCGGGTCCCGAGGCAGGGAAAGACGGAACGAGTTCGGGACGAGGTCCGTGTGGATCGCCTCGCGGGACCCAAGCAGCCAGTCCATTCTCCTCCCCCCGGGCATCAACAATCCCACTTTTCCCCGCCGCTGAGAAGAGTGCAAAAAGGGGCCCGTTCCCACCCCACTCCAAGCGGTGCCAAACGGAAACCCGCGAAGGAGCACGAAGTCGGGGCAACGGCGTACACGCGACGATTGGCTCGTAACGGAGGACGCGGGTGACCCCCCGGTCTCGCGGGCCGCCGCTCCTTCAGGCTCACGCTCACTATTGGCACGGGCCCCGTCGCCCCCTGTCTTGAAGGGGGGGGTGGCCTTTTCTTTTGCTTTGAGTAAATGTTGTCGCGCCGTCGTAAAGTAGATACTGTATAAGTGGTTGCCGGTTGTTTCGCGTATTCGGTAGTATCTCTGCATCATTGTTCTTTTGTTGGACTTGATAATGTGCAGTTTGGATTCTGTTTGGCTGTATATGTGTGCTTTTGTCTGTTGTCCTGTGTTGCTGTGAATAAAGTGCATTAACTGTTGAATTTTTCCCCGTTTCGCTGCGTCCTGTCCTTCGTTTGAATCTCCATCTGCTTCACGTAAAATGGGTCGTAGTGGCTTGATAAGCCCGATATTAATTGAACCGTCGTAGGCCGACTGATAACACCGCCGGTTATCCGATAGCGCGGAACGACCGTTAAGCGGCCCGTGTCCGGAGGCGACCTGCGGTGAGGTGGCGATCGCCCGGTTTTACCATCAGCGTCGGGTACTTAGGTAGGTGAGTTTGGCGAACAACCCTATCCCAGCGGGTGCGCCGATTTGGCACGATCGTGGTGAGGCCGAAAGGCCACCGTGACTAGCTCCCCGGAGTAGTCCGAGGGTCACGACAAAATTGTCCGTATGTGGGCGAGGCGGCTCGCATATTCCGTCACGTGGCCGACCGTACGCCGGCGGCGCGCAATCTCAACACTGGTGGTCCGGGAGTGGGATCGAATCTCCGCCTTCCAAGCTAATTCCATCGGGGAATCTTGTTCAGTGGGTGAGAGAGCGGACCTCCGGATCCCTCTCAAATTACGAGCAGGCCAATTATAACCCTTACGAGAATAAGATGGAGTCTCATAGGCGAGCGGAGCGGGGGTAATAGAGAATGGATTGTAGAATTGGTATCAATCCATGCTCAGGGATGGAAACCCCGAGCAGGACATTGTGTGCGGAACAGTTTCCCCCCAACTTAAACCCAACCCGAAAGGCGCAGCGTGCGGCCGCGGTGTAATGACCCCCCCTCCTCTTCCGCATAATAAAAAACAAAGAAACCCCCGATCCTCGCCAAGGCTCGCGAGTGCATCGACGTCGGCCCACCCCCCCCCTTTTTTAAAAAAAAATTTTTTTCCCGCCACATGCTGGCAAAAGATGGAAGCGAAATAAAACAACAAATGGACTGGAAACGCACTCGAAATAAAAGGATGAACGGAAAGAAGTGGATGGCAAATAACGCGAAGCAAATGAACGAAATGAAAGCGAAAATGGATACAAACACAAAACAAATGGAAGAAATGCGGGGTGACATCAGTAATAGGCCGAAGCCTGCAGGCCGGGCATGAAGGCAAAACAGGGGAGTGCGTAATTGGCGACGCCACGTGTGGGAGGAACGAGCTGGGAGGGCGTGCATACGGTGTCAAGGCCCGCAAGGAGGCGGGTGAGGAACAAAGTAAATTCGGTGGACGTGGTTGGGCGAGAAGTGTAAAGGTGACGGAGAGATGCAACAGTGAACGGTGACGAGAGAAAAACTAATTGGGTCTGACCGTGAACGTTGGACGAGACACGAGGTGACGATGGCAGAATAATAATAGAGACACGGAGATAGAGGGTGAATTGGACGGGGGTGAGAGACGAAACAACCACACCAGAGTTAGCGAGGCTTAATGGGGGTGATCTGGCGGACTGGTTTAGAGAACCGTGTAGCAGCTGGATGGCCTCCTCAGGAACGAGGGGAGGGAGTAATGCCCCTTGAGGCGAGTCACGACCACGTGAGTTCGGTCCGTGCTTTGCAGTTCGAGGGATGATGTGCTGCGGCGGGTGCACGCCCGAGCTTGGGGGTAATAATGAGGCCCCGGAACCTCTTGTGGGACACGAATCCCAGTGTGGTTTTGTCCCGGTGTGGTGGTGCAAGTGTGAGTGCGCCCCCTGTGTGTGAAGCGAACCCCGGTGTGAGTGTGTGTTGCGAGTGAGCGAAGTGCGTGCCTTCCCAGCACGCCGTGCGTGGAACAAACACGGGAGCGAGTGAAAGTCCGTCGAGTGAGTGGAGCCACGTGGCGATGGGAGTGGCATGCGTGAGTGACGGCCGACGTGTGAAGGGAGAACCGTGTTGTGTGAGGTCGCGGTATCGAGGGAGATGTCGGTCGGCATGCGGGAGCAGACACGCGTCTCCCGGGGTGAATGTGATGGAGTGGAGTCTGTGCAGTCTAACACGCAGGTGTGCAGTGGGTTTGGAATGGCGACGGAGACTGCGAAGAGAAGACAAAAGCCGGGTAGCGGCCGTAGCTGTGTGGGGACCGCGCCGGGTCACGCCAGCAGCGAGCGCGAGGTCCGTGCTTGCAACGCACGAGGCCCCACCGTGCTCGCTTGCGGAGTGAAACCCGTCCGGAAACGCACGCGGCTGATTGGCCGATCCGCGGAAGCGGACAAGTTTTAGGCAGGATATGAATTTGGACCGATGGTTCTTCCCCAGAGCTTGTGTTTAGCTCCAAACGGGCAGAGCCATGCGTTCGCGTGGGAGCCCCTCGGAGTGCGAGGTTGCTTTTTTGGTGCGCGACGGTGACGTCATGGCTGCACGTGTGGTGGATCCAGCAGGAGGGTGAAATCCCTGCCGGTGGTCCGTCCAAAGAGGGGACGAGGTACACGTGCAAGCTGCAATGACGTACGGGCAGGTGCAAAGGCGCGAGCTGTGAGTTGCCTGCGCTGGTGCTCGCGCATATATTGGGAAAAAAAATTAACAAAAGCAAGCCTCGTTTCGGGTGAACAGAATTCCCTGGGCAGGGGTGACAAGACCCCTTGCCTGGGCACAGGAGAACACTAGTTAGGTGGGAAGGTTAGTGTTAGTTAGACCGGCTTCATGGGCAGGGGTAAGTCTCATGGGGCTCGGAAGTGGATAGGTAGAGGGATTTAGTTGAGATTTAGGATGGGAATGGATTTTAGGATTTGAGGACAGTGACAGAACTGTGGATGTAGTGGGGACGTAGCTAAGCTACGTATGTTAAAAGGAACATGCTGGTAGGTAAGGGATGAACGTGGAAGCACGAGGTTAGTTTTAGGGGATGTAGTTCAGTCAGGATGGCCAAAGTCAGCAGTGTGTGTGTGAAGAGTTGGTGAGTTGTGTGGAACAGTTGAGTGAGGAGGGCCAGCGGTCTGTGTGTTTGGAGCGAATGTGAATGCATGGTGCGATGAGTGATTGGGGGACGGATGACTCCCGCCCAAGGACCCCTGGGGTCTAGTCGTAGAGTATTAGCTGGGTTAGTTAAATTGACAAAATGGAGGTCGTTGTTGTTGGTGGGAAAGTAGGCTTCGAACCTCGTTGGAGGGGTGCAGGAGCCTGTGACGGGGCTGGGAGCGTGGTCTGCGAAAGGTGAGTATCGCTGGAGTGGGTACCCCGGGCACGGGCTAAGTCGGCCGTGGCAGGCCCAAGGGCCCATGGGGGGCCGGATAAACGTAGTGGGCACGGGTGCGCCCGCATAGTGCGGGGCCGGGGCGCCATTAAGCCCGGTGGGCAGTGTTGTGCAGGGTGACCTCGGAAAGGGCCCGGGAAGCGCCAGCCTGCACGTGAGCGTTTCAGGGAGTCGCCAGGGAGGCACTCCCCGGTGTTTTAGGGAGCTGGAGGCTGGGAGGCAGTGTAGTGGCCCGGGTGCTCATCGTTGGGAATCTTGGCAGAGGGTATGCCTGCCAAGGAGCCACGCGTCCAGCCACAAAACCGTGTGAGGGGCAACGGGAAGGAAAACTTGGGGGCGAGCCCGAAATTGTGAGGAACCAACACAGGCGACGGGAAATCTGGGTTGATAGAAACCAATAGTTTAAGCGAGAGCGCGCTTGTTGAAAGCCCCGGGTATTTAAAGGTAAAGATCAGGGAGATTAAGGAATGTACCCCTCCGCACCAGTCCTCCTTCGCTTTCTTGTGGCGCTGGACCCACCATGGGTTAAAGATCGCTGAAGTCGTGGGAGGCCATCCGAAGGCTTGAATTGGGCCTCGACACATGACGCTAGCTAATCCCTCATCCCCTCCGGGAAGGGAACGTAGGGTTGGGAGTTAGGCTAGGGACGATAGGTTAGCCGAACAAGGACAGTAAAGGGAGGGAGACGAATTTATAGAGGGATAAAATAAAAACAAACAAAAAAATAAGTTGGGGCTAAATTGGGTTTGCAAATTAGGAATGGTATGGACAGTGACAGGCAAGCGATGAGTTGGGAGGAGACATAGGTAGGTCCGAGCCCCCTTCTGAGTGCCGCACACCGCACTCCTCCACCCACCTCTCACTGCACGGCAAGAGGCAGCCAACCTCATCGGCAGCTGTGTTTTTGCTGCAAGGCTGTGCCGGCTGGATCGTCTGCAGCTGCTGTGCTTCAAGGCCCTGTGCCGGCCAGTTCGTCTGCCGGCTGTGTTTGCCTGCTTGGCCATCCATGCCTGCTGCCTCGATTCTGCGCTTGCCCCGTTTGTTTGGATTGCCCCCCCCCCCTTGTCCATTGCCATTTGCGCAGGGATCATCGTGAAAGGCACAGTAGCAAGCTGCAAGAACTGTCCTGTTGCAGATACAAACGGGCCTGCGTGGCGCCGTGCAACCGTGTTTATATCCACCATCCTCACCGTTCTTGTTGTGTCGGCTGAGTCACACCCGTTCACTGTGCTGGCAGGGACTGCCTGTAGGCAGCCGCGAGGAACTGCATTTGCGCAGCCCATGCGCCATTGTTCGCTGCGCCATCTTAAAGGGGAGGCCTAGGACTGCGTGTGAGCAGCCGCTACGTTCCCTGCCACCTGCATTGCTTGACCAGAGACTGCATGCCGAGCAGCCCTGCTCCCTGCTAACTGCTTCTTTTGCAGAGTCATTGATCCTGGGCCATGGTTAGTGTAGAATTTGTAAGGTTAAGAGTCTGTAATATGAGTGCGCCCCGCAATGTCTGTTCTAGCGCCGCATTTATTTAAGTCGCCGTATGATGGGTTGTTTTAGTTACGTTACTCACCTCAGGTTATTTATTTGGGACACGAACAAATGTCGCACTCAGGGATCCGAAGGCAAAACGTACTAAGGGGAGAACTACACATGAATGGCACACGAGAATTTGCACGACTCGGACGAGTCTGTAAAAAAGGAGGGGGTAGTGTTACGGCTTGTGGAAATTCCGCAAACACCATCGTGTCCCATAGGTGAATATCTCTACGTACATGTGTATTAGCCGCAAACGTTTGTCCTAAGGGAATTTATGTGATTCAGTCGGGCTGCGACGCTTGAGATAGCCGTTTTTTTCTGTTCTATCTTTATTTGACCACCACCGTCCCAACCGCATCACACAACACCACCGCAACCACCACCGCCAGCCATCGCCACCAAACTGCAACCACGCTCCAACCCTCAACAACAACGCAACAGCCACGGACTTTTACCGTCACAACTCGCTCCCACAATACCGCAATCTGCCATTCCACATCGGCACCATGCCTCCGCAGCATCACCTGTGAACCACTGAGCGTCGGGCTGTCCTGGCTCGTCAGCGATACGCCGAGCCGCGAGGTGCAATGGCGGCCTTTCCGAGGGAAATTCGGATCAGGAACGCTACACAACGCCCACTTCTGAATCGCCAATTAGAGGCGCGGGGCGCTGGCCCGCCTCCAGCGCGTCTGTTATGGAATCGAAATAGCAAGATTCTACGATCAGGAGGTTCACGCCCCTTTTCCCTCCGTCTCAATCGGCGAGCGTGCTCCGCCCCCGAGGCGTACTATCCGGAAAGCATACGGGTTCTCTCTGCCGGCCTATAAAACGCCGAGCGCAAGAGGGTTTTGAGGCAGTCAGTCGGGTTGAAGAACGGAGTCGAGTTCCGGGTGGCGAAGGCATGCAAGTGGTTCTCTGCGGTCGGCTAGGAGAATTGGGGAAGAGGCCAAGGAGCTCGGGTCCGAGCAGGGAAGACGGCGGTCGCGACGAGGCGCTGGTGGCATCGCTCGTCGCGGACCCAAGCAGCCACATTTCTCCTCCCGCAGGGCATGAACAATCCCCCCTTTCCCCCCCTGAAGAGAGTGCAAAAAGGGGCCTCCGTTCCCACCCCACTCCAAGCGGTGCAACGAAACCCCAAGGAGCAATGAAGTCGGGGCAACCGCCGTGCAGGACATTTTGCAGCTCTCACGAGGACGCGGGTTAGGCCCCCGGTTCGGGCACCTGGCGCTCTTCAGGTCATTCGCACAATTGGCCACGGCCGTCTTGCCCCGTTGTCTTGAGGGTGGCCTCTTTGCTTTTGAGTAATGTTGTCGCGCCGTCTGTAAAGTCAGAAACTGTATAATGTGTTGCGTGTGTTCGCGTATTCGTAGTAATCTGCGTTCTGTTTTCTTTTGTTGACTTGATAATGTGCATTCTGATTGCTGTTTGTGTATATGTTGCTTTGTGTCTGTGGTCGTGGTTGTTGAAATAAAGTGCTGGTTGAATGTTTCCCCGTTCGCTGCGTCTTTCCTTCGTTTGGAATCTCCCACCTGCTTCACGTAAAGGGTTCGATGGCTGATACCGCCGTGAATTAATTGGAGAACCGCGAGGCCGACGATAACACCGCCGTATCCGATAGCACGAAACGTACCGCTTAGCGTCCATTCCGGAGTCGACCTGCGGCGAGGTGCGACTGCCGTTACATCCGGGGTACTTTAGGTAGGTCGAGTTTGCGACAACCCTCATCCGCGGGTGGCCGATTGGCACACCTGTGAGGCCGAAAGGCCCACCGTGACTAGCTCCCAGGCGTTAGCTCATATATATATAATATATATTTTGCGAATTCGCGCCCGCCAGCGCTGCGGTCGCACTGTGACCCGAATGGCGGCCGCCTCGCCCACCGGTACGGCAATTCTGTCGTGACCTCTCGACTAACGCGGGAGCCAGTCACGAGTGGGGTTTAACCCCACCACAAACGCCAGTCGCAGTCACCGTCGAGGTTAGGGTGAATCACCGAAAGTAGATATCCGTAAGTACCCGCACGGTACCTACCGAGGGGTTGTACACGCCACAGGTCGACTTTCGGACACAACGCTAATGCGTCTCGTTCCGTGCTCCAAGGATAACGAGCGGAGTTTATCGTCAGCCTGAATCGGTTCCAATAATTATCGGGCGTCGCGCCACTCAAACCTTTACGTGAAGCAAGATGAAGACTCCAAAACAAAGGAAAGGAAAACGCAGTCGAAACAGGGCAACATTCAACAAGCAAGCAGTTTATTTACACACCAATTGCACATAAGAAAGCCAAAGTATTTATAGCACACTAATAATTAAAGAAATGCCCATATAAGAAGAAGGAAGTACAATACGCGACAACGACACTTATACAATTCTACTTATTATAACACGGCGCCACACACACACGTCTCACACAGAACACAAAAGAAATGAGAAGTCGCGACTTCCCTGCGTTCAAGTCCTTGGCGACCGATCTGCCGTGCGTCCGCGAGCTCTCTCCGCTCCAGCTCGACGCGAGATCCTCCGGCGTGGCCTTCGTGCCTGCCCGTGCTGGCCCCTCGATGCCACGGACCGAGCACCGCGAACGGGAAGAACACGCCGAACCAGAGAGAACCAGGAGAACGCTGAACCAGAAGAAACCAGAGAACCTTTGAACCAGAGAGAACAGCGAACCTCACGCGCCTCTGCCCTATACCCCCGGCGCCCCGCCCCGTTCTGTTCCACCTCCTTCGAGGCGCTTCGAGAAGGGGGGGCGTTCGCGCTCTCGCTCCCCTTCCCCGCGCCATCCGGGGGGGCGAGAGAATCCTCTTGCGCGGGCCAAGGAAGAAAACGTAGCGGGAAAACCGCGCGCCCCTAGCGTGGGGTTTCCTCTTCCCTCTCGCGTCGACGGCTCCCAACGCGGAAACCTCGTACGTGGACCGCGGAGGATGCGTTGCGTTGGGGTGGGCAGTGGTTGCCGTTGTTGTAGTGGTCCGTAGTTGGCGTTGTTGGGCTGGTTGGTTTCGAAAATGAAAAGCAGAACAAAATAAACTGCCTAACTCAAAGTATCGCAGCCCGAATGAATCACATTAATTCCCTCTAAACAATGGGTTTGGGCTAACTACACATGTACTTAAAAAATATATCTCACTACGGGAACTGAATGGTGTATGCGAATTTCACAGCCGTAACAATCTTAATATTATATATATAATTGGGTGCCCAAAATTATACAATTTTTAAAATGCTCGTTTGATTTCTAAAAAGGCAGTAATTTTGTCACTAATGCTTTATTTCTTTGGTGCAGAACCCTGACAGTTTTATTTCTAGATACAACGCAAGCGCAGAAAAATGCAAGACTTGACCATACAACAACGGACGAAATTTGTGAGACTTTGCCAACCAAGACGAAAAGGTCATACAGGTGCAACGTCTTTCGTCGAGACAGATTTCGTACCACTTGCGCAATTGCACCAAACTTTCGGACAAAAAGTGCACCATCGCAAAGTTACCAATGTGGGAACCATCTGTGACCGTCGAAGGGTCACAGTGGCTCGCGAAGAGGACAGGTCCATAGTGAAGAAAATGTGGAATGGTGAGAAGGCGGTCGTTCAGAGTCCAAAAAAACGATTAGACGTTTCCTTGGCCGAGAACAAAACATTCATAAGAAAGCTCCGTTCAGAGGATCCTCCCAAGACATTCATGCCTTTCATACAAAATTCAAACGGAAACGGTGGCTTATCTGATCAACAGAAACGCAACGACTAACTTTTACAACTTGTTCTCAGGAAAGTCTGGAGGAAGAGCAGACTTCTCAAAAAACTTCACATGACGGAACCGAACTGCCGTGCTCAAATGTCCGGGAGGTAACAATCAAACTTTCGGTACTGGGGAACTGAAATCCTGGTATCGCATCAAACTGCACTGTGCCTCAATCTATTCTTCGAAAGTCTCCATGTGGGTGGCGGTTGGTTGGTATGGGTATATTGGTCATACTCTTTGAAATGACCAGGACAGCAAACTTGCACAGTAAACCAGAGGAACTTGCGAAATGAATTCAGGAATTCTATCTGCCTGAGCTCGTACTCAGGCCCGCTAGGAGAAAACAAAACTGATCCAGATGAGAACCAGTGGTTCCACCGCAGGAGGGGCCCGCCCCATACAGCAGGGAAACAAGGCTTTTCATCTCAACGCAACATTTGGAGGCCGCTTTATCTCCTCTACGAAGAAACGTTGTGGCCCCCGTATTCCCCTTGCCTACTCCTCCAAGACTTCTTATTGTGGGTATCTCAAGGACTGGATCTATGTGAAACCCTAGGCTCAGACTCTGATCGCTGAATGGAAAACATCCACCCGAGAAATCCAGAACATTCCTCAGGAAACGTTTTCCAAAGTGATGGAGAACATGAACAAACGCGTTTGCAGGCAGTGAACGGACACGTGGAGCCGAGTCGAACTGGTGTCTAAAAGAAACGCGATTCTATACCAAAAATTTAAATTTGGTGGCAATTTTGACATTGGTACATAAACTTCAACTTTCGAGCTTCTATCCAGCCATAGTCTTTTTTTAAAATATATGTTATGAAACCAACTCCTTTGCAGATGAATGTTGTATATTTTTTTGGACACCCTGTATATTGTATACATGTATAATTTATGTATATGGTATATATATAGGCATATCTGTATATTATTAATATATATATAATAATATATATATACTATATAAACATATATATATATGTTGCGTGCCAGAGACCAAACACAGGGGGAACCAGCTATCTCGGTTCCCACCCGACTCCCGGAATTTCGGCCGCGCAACAACGGAATCCGTGACAGCGCATGCTCGCAAACCGACAATGTGAAGCCAGATAATTCAACCACTTGCCCTGGGGTCCCGTTCGTTTATACCGGCTTACTTCGAAAAATAACACGGATCTCAATTACGGGCGACATCCCTCAGTCGCCTATCACGAACCGCACTTTATACCCGATCAGAATCAGCCGCAGCGAACTCAGCAAGGACATGCCAAACTAATAAAGCACGGATGTTGGAATACACTCCCTGCTAGTTATGGACTCACGGACCATGACCCGTCTTTATTATAGACGTGTGGTGTGCTATGCGTCGAGGCGTGAAACCGAAGCGATGTCATCCACCCGAATCGGGCACCGGTTGGGCCCCGGCCAGCACACGGCCCTGCCGTGATGGCGGAGCGGCTCCATTTACATCCGCAAGATGATCTCCCACTGCGGAATCATCTCGCCCAAACCATGACACGAATCACCCGCACCGAACCTAGGCCCATGCCCCGGCGACCGGCGGTCAGCGCCGGTCAATGTGCTGCTCTCTGTAAGCCGTGCGGCCTGAGCCGCAAAGCAGCCTTGCCGGGGGAGAGGCAAGAGAGAAGTCCGCGCCTTGCGAGAGACACCTGCGGCTGCGGTGGTCACAAGCCGATGGTAAGAGGCGATGGTAAACCATGCGCAGACCCGAACAAGATATGTGCCAATCGTGCGCTCTGTGTGCGATAATAAATTACCCCGGGGCTGCGTGTGGGTCCGTCTGGAAGCAGCTGCCGGCGAGAGGCAAGAAGGACGTCCGCCCTTCGCGAGAGACACCTGCGGCTGCGTGGTCAGCAAGACTTGATGTAAGATGCGATGGTAAACCCATGCGCGACTCCAACGAAGATATGTGCCAATTACGGTCCTGCTCTGTGTGCGATATATAAATTACCCGGGGCTTGCGTGTGGGTCTGCCGCCATTGAGCATGTAGTCATTAATCAAAAGTCGGCTGGTGTGTACGGTGCCCAGCCTGATCGGTGCGCAACCCAAGCTCCTGTCAGACTTGAGGGAAAAGATTGGATACAATTATTAGATTGCAGACTTGATGAAAAAGAGTATAGATATATATTATTAGAGTTAGAATCGTAAAATGAAGTGCTTCCACGTGCTACTGGATGGCGTTGGCATTTGTGGTGTGTTCTATATTCCTGGGCGCGGCATTCCTGCAGCGGTGCTGTCGCGTTGGTTATGCTCTATTTCTTCTGGCCCAGTGTGGAAATACCGCTGTGCTGAACGTGTTCCATCAGCATGGGTGTTTGGTGTTTTTTCCTTCTGATTTCCTGTGAGTGACCATTCTAGTAACAGGGCGCAGCTGCAGTTTTTTGCAGGTGGTGTCCGATGCAGTGCTCTGGCCTTCGTGAGGACCTTCTCAAGTGAAGGGGCGGCGTGGTTTTACAGGTGGTGTCCCGGTGCAGTGGCCTGCCTCCTTTCGTGAGGAGTGAGGACTCTTCTACAGTTGAAGGGCACGGCGGGTTTTACAGGCGCTGCGGTCTTTGGATTTACTCAGGAATAGAGATAAAAGAATAGAATTGAGGTCAGAGATATCATCAGTCCAAACGATAGATTCACCAATGCAACTTGTCCGTTGTCCACTAGACATGAAGGAAGGGCTTATCTGTACGTTTGTCAAAAATAATGTCTGGGACCATGTAATGTTGGACGCCATTGCGTTAGAGGGATGTGTGGTTCCCAGAACAGCAGAAGATAATATTTATAACATAATATTTATGTATAATGTGTGTATAAAATCGCAAGCGTGGCATGTGTATGTGTACAACCACGTGTTGGTGTGTGTGTGTTGTGTGTGTGTGTAGGGTGTTGTCGTTGGTGTGGTGGTGTGTTGTGTGTGTGTGTACAAGCTGCCGCTGGTGGCATTGAGCAAGTTCAACAATTAGTTGTATAAAATCCCCATTAACGTTTTTACATCCAATTTAAGCAAAGTAATTTGTTTTCTGGTGAGGATGCCTTTCTCCTCTGCTCTGATTGAGTAACTCATTTCAAAAGCCAAGTATACATCCAATTTGTCTCTTTCCGTAGATTGTTGTACATCTTTGTAAGTTGCGGGCTCATTGTATGTGGTCAATGCATGTCTTTTGGGACCTGTTGATATTTGATTGTTGGTGTTCTGCTCAACTGCTAAGGCAACCCATTTAACTCCTTAATCACCAAACCCTGAACATCGTTCTTTCATCCAATCGTTCCTATGACCTATTCAGGCTGCATTCTAAGTCCTTCCTTTTCCACTCGGATCAAATAATATAAAAACTGTTATACCATTTGGCTTGTTTGTTGACGGGTTTCATTGTAGGTTGCCATTTTGTTCCAAGCACAGTAATGGAACTCCTTGAACCCTTCATTAACTCGTTATTTCCTCACCATCTGTATTTCCATCCTCTCATCCACTCTTTCATTCTCATACTAACTTCTCAAAAAGCAATATGTATGTAGAATAATATATTTATAATTGAAGTTTGTTTGTTTGTTGGCTGCACGCCGCTATCTCCTGAGCAGTGAAAGATGAGGAACGCTCTGAAACAAAAATGTTGGGAAGGCCCAGAAGGTTAGGGCGAGGTGTGAGGCCCCTCGGCCGGAGGGGGGGTGTTTCCTCTTCACCACGCCTTAGGCTATGACTGCGTGGTCCAACAGGAACTGATACTGGGGCCGTTCACCTATGTAGTCAGAAGATTAAATTCATTTCAAAAGAACTGGGCAAACGCCGGGTGCATTCACGAGTGTAATTATCATATATATATATATTATAAATAATATAATAATATTATATATATATATATATATATATATAAAAGTTTCAGATCTGGAAACAATGCATTCAAACATACAATGTCCCAACGAGTCAGTTATTCCGTTAAGTACAGTGTGAGACAGGTCCCTTCTTTGTCTAGTGGAGATCAAAATGGTGTGCGTTGCGATGTCCTTTTAGGTAGGTTATAAATCTTTACATCCAACAAACCATCCAAGACCATCCAACAATATCCATCTAAGATCATCCACAAGACAACACCGACATACACCCACTGAAACAAGCGCATTCACTCGCCTAATGGCGACTCGCTGTCCCAGGCAGAATCTCTGGCAGTTCCTTCCGCTTCCACAAACTTTGTAACTCTTTTTGACAAGTATGGGCACGTGTGGATTTGTGGGGGCAGGGGTTTTCCCGGCATAGCCAAAATTCCCCCGAAAGGGCGACCATTTGGAGCCCCATCCAAATCAGGAAGGCATGACGTCTGTTCCACCGAGCCCCCACACACGTTCGGGGACGGTTCCATAAAAGTTACGATGCCATCCTCAGCAGAGAGTTTTGTGGAGAAGAGTTCTGTGGAATAGGTTTTGGGGGGTTGTTCGTCGCTGGTTGTTTGTGGTTGCGCTGGCAGTTTCGGAGGGTTGCGAGGAGTGCTGGTTGCGAAGAGCGTTACTCGTGACGAGAGTCGTGGAGTTTACAGTGCTGCAACTGAAAGCTTGGAGTTGTGAAGCAACCCTGAGAGCGGAGAGTTGGTCCTGATTCCCGCTCGGACTCGCTCTACTTCGACGACCGGGTTCTTCGCACATGGTCCCACGCGTGCGGCCGTGACAACGAGCCGCACGACATTACAGTGCCGCACCATGGAGCACTCTTCCACAAAGACTCTCAGTTACCCGAGAACTGCGACCCAGCATCGTTCCTCTCCTCTCTGGCCTGTGGGGTCTTTTTAATAAATCGTCTGGGTGTTGCGTCTGAATGTGTGGGCCGTTTGTAAGTAGAAACTGTTTAGTGTTATTCGCATCAATTGCAAATTCTTGCTTGTATTTTCCACGATAAGTTGCTCTGTGTTTCTTATGTAAATAAAGTTACTGTAAAATGTCCAGTTTCGTTTCCGTTCCTTCTGTGCATGGTCCAGCATGGGTTCGGATCTGAGTTTAAG
The DNA here is from genome assembly GCA_035128595.1 of Eptatretus atami. Classification (NCBI taxonomy): domain Eukaryota; kingdom Metazoa; phylum Chordata; class Myxini; order Myxiniformes; family Myxinidae; genus Eptatretus; species Eptatretus atami. The sequence continues at coordinate 129,790,956 of CM068952.1, read as the reverse complement.
CGGTTTTATACGCCGATATCTGCTCATGTTCCAGCCGGCACGGCTTTGGAGTTCCGCTAACACTGCACCCGAACCCGGAGTTGGTACTGCTAACTGCAGTCCGGTAGAGTGACCCGGTTCAAGAAGACTTGCAGAGGGCGTGGTTCCGGTAGTCACAATCACTGTTAGTTAATCTAGGTAAAATTGGGTGTGCTAGACAAAAAGACCTCCTACCTACGCGGTTGAGAATTGGCGTCCACGTCGTTCACGACCCGCGGCTCAGTGAGTTTATTCCGAGAGCGATGGCCCATTTCCGGGGGTGGGGTGGAGACGACGTAAGCTTTCGCCCACCTATGGTTCGTTCGCGCCACCAACCGGCCCGCAACAATATATCTACCAATATAATAGGATAATAGATATACAAAAACATATAATATAGCTCCTACGGTCAAGTTTAAACAACCCACATTTTTTTCAGTTTTTAACTGAATTTAAGCTGTTTAATGTTTCCAATTAACTCTGAAATTAAAGCATAAACAAATAACAATTGGACAGGTAAAACAGAAATCATGCACTGTTTTGTGAACAAATTTCATCTAAATTTTTTACTCAGCAAAGTATCCACCTTTTTCGATACAACAGCCGAACATACTGTGCATCTTTGTAAAGTGGAAATTAAATATTGTTCGGAAAGTTCTTCCCTAACACTGTTGCAGAAGTTCCCAAAATGTGTTGCACTTGTAGGTTGCTTTGCTTCACCCTTCTGTCCAGTCATCCCAAACTTCCTTACTTTGACCAGTGTTAAGCTGTGCTTGAGCTGCTGTCCTGTAAGCACTATCAACACAAGCTGTTTGATTCTCAGAATACTCTTTGATTGTGTTGGTGGCTTGCAATCTGCCAGACTCTTCCTGTTAGAGTTTCCCAGTTTCCAAGTGCCTTTTGAATGGTGCTAGGAACTGTATACTGACACCTTGGCTTCTTTGCAATTCTTAAAAGGGAAAGACCTCCACTTGAAGGGTTATAATGGTCTGTCTGTCTTCTTTGTTTAATTGCTTTTTCTCGCCACTAGATAGGAATTAGCTAACTTCCTGCAGTGCAGTAATGTCCAATATGCTTCAGAGGGTGTAGCAGACACAGTGGTTTCCAACCGGCTTTTGTACGACAGAGGTTTGCAACTACTCAAGCAAAAGTTGGGACAACCTGTAGGAATTGTTGCATAATTCACGGCTTAATTTACTTCATTGGCTGCGAACAGTGCGTTGCTAACACCATTACTTGTTTCCCTGAAAGGGCCTTTTAACAACTCTGAATTTATTATTTTCAGTTTTTTGGGTGAACCTACAGACTCTTCTTTTTTTTTTTACCTCTGGCAGTTTACCGCTTGGCTTGTACATTTCAAGGTATTCATCTGGACTTGAACTGCTTAAATTTCAGTAAAAACTGAAAATGGGGGTGTTCTTATACTTAGACCGGTCGAGATTCGGTACCACAGCCGAAGTGGCAGAAGCATTTGTTTACAGGTGTCGATTACCGCGTCTCTTTAATCGGTGTTTTGTTACCATGCCTAACTTGTGAATCCACGAAAAGTGATTTCACCTAAACGTTGGTACAGGAAAAAAAAATATGAACTGCGGAATCAAAATAACTGTTTAGAATTTAGGGTCAAAGATCAAAGTTCAAAAGATCATGCATCCTTTAATTGAAAATCATTTTAAGATCCAGAATCTTGAGAGAAAGCATCTGACCTCTCTTCTACTTCCTCTTCTCTCTCACACTTCCGAATTCTATTTTTCATGTGATCTTCAGTGAGACTCAAATCAACAAGTTGGTAAAACATCTAGCAATGGTAGTTTCATGTTCCATCGTTTGATTCATCGTCAAATTCATTTTCTCGTTCCGTTGGTTTACAGGAAATTTTAAATCGTGTTTCAAGAAACAATCCTGTTGTTATTCTTCCTCCGCTTTTCTTATTCGTTGACTTTCCATATACTGCTCCTTTATCTGCTGTATGTGAACTCATTTACTGTTCATCTCAAAGCTATAAATCATTTGTAAAATGATGAATCTCCTTAGCTTGTTCGATCCAAACAACATTGTGTCCTTATATCTACATCCTTTTCCACCAAATTAAAATCTCGCAATTTCTGCTGAATGGAAGCCTGCGTGGCTCAACATGTCTTGTCAACTGATTTATAGCACTGCTTTCTCATGGTTCAGTTCCCTTCTCTTCTACCTGTCACGATGTCGTCTCGTGTGACAGAATTGTGGATCACAAAAAAAACCAGGTCTGCTATGAGAATGCTGATGTGGATTGTTAGCTTTCCTCCATGCAAGTGTGTTGAGGTATTTCTGCAGTCGCTCAAGCCCAACCAGTGTGGCTCACGCAGAAAATAGGCACGACTAACAAGTTTCATTAACGATAACATTTTTAAGTTCTAATTTAAGCCATAAGTTGTTTTTTCTTCCTGAATGGCAATACGTCAAGTTATAAGGCGATATACTGCATCTATATCATACTTCTCAGCACTTGAAAATTCAATCAACACATGCGCTTTGCACAGCATCTGAAATAATGTAAGCACTTTGCATTAAATAAAGATGTTGGATTAGTCGAAAAAAATTTTTATCTGGTTAAATGTCAAAATAGGTGCAGACCTACATACAACAAAATATTAGAAGTGCTGTCCTCAGTAAAACGGCCATTCAATTTACCTGAGTGACACTGTTCAAAGGTATCAGTAAGTGCTGATCTGTTCCCAGCATGGAGGAACACCTCAAATAAAACACAACGATAGTCCAAACAATCCTGATGTAGGTGGTGTAAATCTGATGAAAGGTAAGGGTAAGAGAAAGGAAGTAGAAGGTCTGAGAAATTGAAACACCAGAAGCAAGCTCACCGAGAGCAGATCAGCACATAATACACAAGCAAGTATGCGGGCTACTATTAGCCCTCCTCCGCAGTGGACATCAGTGCGAAAACAGGCTGGCATGTGTGGATACTGAAAGTTCGAAAATAGGCACAGAAGGACAGTGTCCAAAAGACAAAACAAAAAAACAGTGAATTACAATTTTCTGTGAAACCCCTTTGATATTGCCATCAAAATTCGAGGAAGGTCCATTTGTTGCACTAGTCTTTCCATCAGAAGACACACAGAACCATCATTCTTACGCTTCATCAAAGTAATATACATCTTAATGAAGCAGGCAAAAACATCGATTGAGTGTGCAGTTTTTGATGTAAATTCTGGTATCAGGCTACTAGCACCTGTCATGAACATGACGGTTAATTTTTAACTATTTACGAACCATTGCAGACGTCTTTTCAGATTATAATATGGATGTGGGAATTTATTGGTGATTGGTCCGCCTCGCACGTTCCCTGGAGAAATAGGAAGGCGATTGTAACCGGTGGGGGGCCCCGGGGTGCTGTATATTGTGAGTGGAGTGAGTCCACAGCTTCTCAGATCTACTGTACCATATACCTGTACGAAGGCTATGCATTGTTAAATGCTTTGTTTTGTTGTGAACTGTCATTGACGAGTACCATACATATAATGGGTTGATAAAAAAGAGAGTGTGTGTTGAATGATTTTGCATGGTGACAAATACTAGCATGCCCTGCCAACTGAACTCTCTGCTGTGCTCCCGCCAAATATGCATCTCCAATTCCCCAGTCCTTTTCGTCTCCGGACGGTTTTAACAGGCTAGGTTTCAACTAGTCCTCCTATATGCTTGGCATGAAATAATGTTGCTTCCGTTGCGTCCTTTGAACTCCGTGTGTAGAAGCATGCCAATTAGGTTTGGATTGAAGGAACAGGTATGTATGCCTCACAGTGAACATTTTCTTTTTGTCTGCTGTAGTGTACCAGCGGCACGTGTAGTGTGGAAGCCCTCAAATGAAAAGGTCTAATCAATTGGAGTCAGGTCAGACTTTTGGATGCCTCTGGTAACATGTAACCCAGTGCTACCTGCGCATGGTCGGGTTGTTGCCGATAATCAACACGACTCACTGGCTTTGCTATTGGGGACGCTGATGGTGACATCCCCTGCGAGGATAAAAAACAGCACCTGACAAAGCGCGGATGACTCTCTTCGGGAGCCAATGGCATCCAGTAGAAGATGGGTGTCTCCTAAAACACACAATGGTGGACGGAAAATTTATTTTTCTGCCTGGCCTAGTACTCCTCCTGCACAGTGATCCTGTTAAGAGGTTTCCTTGTTTCAGGCCCTAGTGAACGTTGCATGATTTTCTCCTCTTCTTTTCCTCTATATCCCTTTACATATCGTGGCTCTCACGCCTTCTTTCGGGTGAATTCACTGAAAAAATGCTTCGTTATGATCATCTCAGAATCAAAGTGGGTTCCGATGAGTCGCTCCTTGTTTCATCTCGCCGAAGATGCGCTGCTCTCGACATGACCAGGCACAGAGTAACAGATGAGGATGTCCATCATTCATGCTGATAATCAGCGCATTTCTATGCTCGAGCGCCAAAATACTATACCTGACATCTCAACTTGTTGATATAAGGCATAAGGCCTATATGGGTCTTGTCAGGCACATGGGTAAGTTTACAATCATTATATTATTACTACTAGCAAATACGACCGTGCTTCGCTGACAGGGACAATAAAGGGTAGGGGGAGAAAGAGGGAGGTGAAGAGGAGGCAGGGTAGGGAGAGGGGATGGCAGAGAGGAGAAGAACAGGGGGCCTTGCGGGGAGGTGGAGAGAGAAACATGCACCAAAACGTTGCTATTTGCACTGCAGGAGGGAAGGGGTACGAGAAGAGAGAGAGAGAGAGAGAGAGAGAGATGAGAGAGAGAGAGAGAGAGAGAGAGAGAGAGAGAGAGAGAGAGAGAAGAACCACAGGCAGAGACAGCGAGAGTGACAAAGGTGTGGGAGAAGGGCTACATTTATTAGGAGGGGGGAGCAAGGAGGAAGACAGAGTGAAGAGAGAAGGGTGGGGAGGAGAGGAGAAAAAAGGACAGGTGGCTGGGGTGGAGGTGGGGTTAGCAAGAGAATGATATGTGACGCTTCAAAATGCACCGAACACAAAAATGAAAAAAAAACAAGCCAAATTTCCACTTTCACTAATACTGAAAATTAATTAAAGACGATTTCATTGCCAGATTTCATGCTTCGCAGGCATTAAAGTGCCGTCGCACATAACATAATCAGTGTACAACCACATAGTGCATGCACAAACAGCCTCATTTAGCATTCACTAAATATTGAAGTCCCATGTTGAAGGAATAACCCATGCACCTCCACTAATCAATATTCCCAAGTGGCTAGGATTATCAAAGAAATCCTCATGCTCTCCAGCAAAGAAGCTGATTAGCAACCAAAAGAGGCACCGCAAGGTAAGGCTACACAAGACCACTCCAGCTGTTTGAAACTCCCCTCGGGTTGTTTACAGCTGCAGATATCCACAAGTAGTAGATACAATGAGACCCAACTAACATGGTTCAGCTCTCATCTGCTGACTGAGTTTTCGTCACTTGTAGCGAATCACAGTGACAGTAGACAGAAACAGCATCGCAGCACTGAGCTCCTGGGGGGGGTGGGGGGAGGAATATCAGAAGGGTGGAAGGTGGGGTTAGACGGAGAGAATGATATGTTATGCGAATGATCGAATTTTTTTTAAAAAAAAAAAATCTCCAGTCAGAACAGCTGAACACACAATGACACAACAAGAGTTTGTAAAGTAATCCACTGGCAAAATCTGCAAAAACTTTAATATCCCAGTTCCAGAAAATTATTGGGACATGAACCAAAGCAATACTGAAACGTGGAAATACTGCTGCACGTATATCTCATGATCCCATCCAGCATGAATATTGCGAAAACAAAGCATTGTGACCAGATATCGATAACATAGTACAGAAAAAGTAGAAAGAAGGCATTGCAATTGTGGTGTTATACAGTGTTTTGGATTAACAATGCAGAAACAAGTTTCTCTGTTCTTGGCGATGTGGCACTAGGTGCTAATCATTTCTGGATCCAACTGGGCCATGAGTACAGTCTAGGCCCTCAACGTACACTGGTACCATTCACCAACCTCAGAAGAACGCAGCTGAACAACCCCCACCTGGTGTTAATTCAGGCAGCAACAGGCTTGAATTCAGGATCCGAGGATCACAGCAACACCCTACATGAAGCCAACACCAGGTTATAGAAATCAAGAAAAATGACCAAACTCAAGACTCAAGATGAAGTGAAAGATCCCTGGAGCTGAAGAATGCCAAGTTGTACCAGTGA
>CM068952.1:129746071-129769593 GCA_035128595.1 Eptatretus atami | reverse complement strand
ACGAAGGCAAAAAATATCATGATTTTGGATTGGTGATTATCTGAGCTGGTGGTGAATTGCTGTCTTGAAGACTTTGAGGGAAGGATGACATTGAAGAGAATGTGGAAGTTGGTTCCACAGGTGGGAAAAAGAGAAAGGAATGAGTCGAGGTGAGCAGTGATTCTGTTGTTTGGGAGCTTCACCAGAAGGGGGTTGATGGTGGACCATGTGCGCCTTCAAGAACCTGGGATGGGGAGACAAAGCACGGTCGAGGCAGAGGTGCAAGACCAAAGAGGTGACGAAGACAGTGACAACCAACCCATCTGTATGGAATGTAGGCCATAACTCCAGCCTCAGCTATGGAGATTCCAGTATTTGAAGGCCTTTGACCTTGGAATGATCTTGAAGGCCTTGGTCTTGAAGGCCTTTACACTGTTTAGCTAAAATATTTTTGTGCAGAATGGGTTTTTTTAACTCGTATTAAATTATGAGCTGACAGAATGATGGCTTAAAGGTATGCACAATCGCCTCTGAGCCATATACCCTGGGTTTGAATCTCGGTACAGCTATATACTGTCATTCCGGTGTTTCACAGTTGAGGTGATTCATCAATGTCTGTGCCGTCCCACAGATGGGCATTAAACTGGCGTCCTGTTTGCTGGCAGTAGTTGGTGGATGTTAAAGTTCCCATGGTGTCCTTCGCGAAGAGAAAACAAGCTATCACCAGCACCTCAAACAATTACTAAAGTCATGCTCTATCTACTGCTGGGAGAGGGATGATAAACCGCCCAGCATAACCCTTGGCCAATAAACTGCTTCAGCAACATCGATGCTCTGTAACAGAGTAAGGTACGTCAGAATCAGAACTCCAGCCCCAAGATGTAATGTTGTTCTAAATCTCCCGCTAGAATTTCACAGCAACAAGAGATGAGGCAGCCTGCTTTTTTTTTTAGCACCTTTGAAAGACGGGGATATAAATGAAGCAATACAAGTCAGGTCAGTCTTTTGGGACTGCCACTGGTAACATGCAACCCAGTGCTACCTGCTGCATGGTCGGGTTGTCGACGACTAAACAGACACCACTCACTGGCTTTGCTAGTGGGAAGGGTGACTGTGACACCCTGCCAGGACTAAAAAAAAACAATACCTGACAAAGGGCAGATGAGATTCCTTCGGGAGTCAATAGCCATCCAGTAAGGAGATGATGTCCCCTTAAAAACACTCATCCGGATTGGACCGGTTTGTGGCATCTCAGGTAGCCAAGAGGGGTAGTGAAACCCTTAATGTGAGGCTAATGAGCACGTGTGAGCCAACGGCAACCATCAAAAGGTAGATGAGCTTGTATATAGCCAACAGCAACCATAAAACTACACCCATGGGGAAGAGGGTAGGTACACAGTGTCGCTGAAGCCGTGTTAGGCATGTTCCTCGTCCGGTGGATAATTCTTCCCCAAACCACTTTTGTACATTTCATTGTGTAGCAAGTGGCACTGATAATTATTGTGTCAGCTGTATTCTTGAAAAAAACAAACAAACAAGCAGTCATAGACTGGTACTTACGAAATCGTCAACTTGACCTCTGACCTTGTGTAATAAAAGCTGTCTCCAGAGAAGGTAGCGACGCATACCAGAAGTTTCTACGATGATTCTGTACCAAACCATCAAAAATCGTAACGTCGACCGAAGCAACAAATCTCATTTCTACACGCCAACTTAATTTATATTATTTTATCAAAGATACACAAAACCGTATATTCGCCATCATATTTTAAATTCTAACAACAGCATCTTTACACCACATTCCGACGGCTTCCAGCCGAGTCAGGCATGCGACAATACCTTTATTGGGATAAAAAAATGACTTTTAAACACCATTTTTTATCGAAAACACCGTCAGCGTGCACACGCAAACCTTTACGTGACTCAACGACGCATCTGGCTGAGCGCGCTGCACCACGTGAGAGCCGTGACACGCGAGTGAAAATATTTTTTATACAATCTTAAAACGTCTCCAAACATCCGATTTTTACCAGATTCGACAACTGAGTGTTAAGCGTCCTACGCGATCGCAAAAACGAAGACAAAATTAAAATCGAAGTTAAAACTAACTAGTAACGTCGACCGAAAGCAAAATACTCATCTTCTCCACATGAATTTACGGAATTATGTTTGAACCTCACTGTGACCTTGACCTTTGACCGATTTTGAGCAAAATCTACATCAGCGCTAGCCATCACCCTCCTGAATCACGTGGTGTTATTTGACATTGGTAGCTCTCCGTTCTCGAGTTATCGTGCTACAAACAAACACACAAACAGAGGACGGAAGTCATCAATATACTTACGAAATCTTTAGATTTCGTAAGTAACAAAATAAACTTCAATGCAAGAGGTCATTCAGTACATCAAGCCTGCACAATGGTTACCAACATATGATTATTTTTCTGTGCAATATCCTGTCCAAATGCTGAGGATAAAGCAAGGAAGTAGCACATACCGTTGTGAAAGTTTTTGGTATGACTCAGTCAACGTTGGGTTTGAAGTGCAGATCTCCCAGAATCAGAGCAGGCATTCTAGCCGTTACACCACTGAGTCTCTGACACATGTTTTATTTTCATCATTTGTTTAATTCACCATTACACGGTTAATGCCAAAATGTCTATCGAGTTTTTCACATGCTTTACTGCCACCTACTGGAACTCTAAAAATTCAAACAAAAAAAAAAGAAGGAATCATATAATGCATAGTATAAATCTTTTTGTTGCATGTCATGCAGTATTTCCCTACTGCTGTGAACTTTTTCAGATACAGGTGTCACTTGCAGCTTAATTCTTAAAAGATTGGGAAATTTATACTTGCATTATTATTATTATTATCATTATGACTGGACGTGCCGACCCCTTATTTCGCTAATGGATTTAATCAAAAGACAGCAAGTTGTACTTCACAACCATATTGCATGTCTATCTGTGAATCTCAATGAGGATGTAAAATGAAGTGAAACACATGAAAAAAGTATATTTTATAACACGTAGTTGCTGTTGCTGCTGTGGTCGTTGTTGTTGTTGTTGTTATTGTTTTAATTGTGTGCTTCATCCATGTACTTTTACATATTTTTCTAATGCTTCCAAAAATATTTCTACATATAATTTTGAATGGTCCTTCCATAGGTTCCTGGGGTCAATCGGTTACCCTTGTAAAATGTGCGTGTTAAGCTCCCATTCCCACTTCTTCTTATTCTCAATAATGAAAAGAGGCTTTAGTCCAGTTGCCAGGTTGAGTACCTTGTTGTTGCGAGAAGTGTATTGTTTTTTGATGGTGTTCGTACTCGCATGGGTCTATAGAAAAATTAGCTTGGTTGCCGGAAGTGGCAACCTTGGGGAACTCCGATAATTTGTTATAAATCCAAGATGGCCCACCGCGCAACGGACGGTTGGAAAATAAGTGCAGGTAACCTGCAACCTTTGTTCTTACGTGGGAACTCCCTCTCACGAGTCTTGTCCAAACCTACTAACCATCACGCCTGCAGTTAGAAGACCCAATGAGGATCCTGATGACCACCTATTTTTGTCTCTCTGTATGGGTCTTTCCATGCTTTATATCTCGAATGATTGTTATGTTGGCGCCGAGTCCCGTAAGTAAGAACTGTGTAATGACTGTACATTAATAATTGCTTATAGACGGTCTGTAGTTCTTTGCTTGTTGTTAATTGATACGGTCTATAATAAATGTCCTTTGTCGTAAAGTGTAAACCATGCTCGCTTCGTCCTTCCCCATTGAACTAACATTTCGTGTGTGGGAGTTAGAACGTTGGTTTGCCGTATAGTGGGACATTTGACGAAGACCGTACGGTTCTCGCGATTAACCGCTCGGGAATCGCGCACGGACAAGCTCGCTCGGCCGGTTTGTTCCGTACGAGACCGTCCGAGGGGATGATACCCCGGAGTTGGATCACGTGGTATTTAGGGTACATTGAAGATTGGCAATCGACCTACCCCACCTGATCTGCGATTGGCTATTCGGTCTTGTACAAGACCGTCGCTCGGAGTTTATCCGGAGGCGATCTATATTCCGGCGAGTCGGTCCGGCCGACTACGACTTGCGGCTCCGTTCAGAGCGGTCGCTTGGCGGCCGAGACCCCCCGGCCTGTAACAATATCATCGTTTGTTTATTAAATTAGTTTTCCAGAGACATTTTGTTATATTCCGAAAGTGATGTATTTGTGACAGGAAGTGGCATTTTGTATTAACAATACCGATGTGATTTTAAAACTCTTTCGGACTTTTTTTCCTTCGATGATGACGGCAACGATGATGTCATCTTTTTTTATTTAATTATTTATTTTCAGAGACATTTTATTACCTCCCGAAAGTGAGTATTTTGTTGACAATAAGTGGTCATTTTGTATTAACAATACGGAGTGATTTAAAACTCTTTCCGGAACTTTTTTTCCTCGTATTCATGACTGGAAACGATGATGTCATGCGATTTGCCTTTATATTTATTTATTCATCAGTTTGCCAGAAGCTATTTTCTAATACATTCCGAAAGTGTTTTATTTTGGGTAGTTTCATGGAAGGAAGTGGTCATTTATGTATTTTAAACAATACGCGGAAGCGATTTTAATTCCGGAACTATTTTTCCTTAATTACATGACCGAGAAACGAAATTGATGTTTCCGTTATGTTTATTTAATAATTTATTATTTTCACAGAGATCATCTTTATACACCGAACAGTGATTTTTTCTTGTGACAGGAATGGTCGATTTATGTATTAACAAATACGGAAGTGATTTTAAACTCTTTCGCGGGAACATTTTTCCGTCGATTTCATACCCGGAAACGAAGTGATTGTCTTGTGTTTGTTTATTGTACATGTATATTATTCCTGAGATTTTGGTATACTTCCGAAAGTGATTATTTGTGACAGGAAGTGTCATTTTTGTATTTAACATACCTCGGAAGTGATTTAAATCTTTCCGGGAACTTTTCCTTCGATTTCATGAAATGGAAACGATGATGTCATTGTTGTGTTTTATTTATTTTTTATTCTAGAGACATTTTATACTTGCCGAAAAGTGATTCTTTTGTGACCTGGAAAGTGGTCATGTATTAACAAGTAGCCGAAGTGATTTTAAAACTCTTCGGGAACTTTTTTTCCTTCGATCCAGAATGACGGGAAACGATGATATTGTACGAATTTGGAATTCAATTCGCACAAACATACAACGGTTCCTAGTCAGCTATGTCCAATAAGTCATGTTTCCACAGATAGCTCACCTGCCCATTGATTTAAATGCTTTTGAAGACGATTAGATGCGCTCGCTCGCATTGAATGTTAGGAAAGAAAGCAATGGAGACAGTTCGTCCTCCTCCCCTCTTCTGCGAAGAGGGAAGAAGAACCCTGCGGTGACGTCAACAACTCCTCCACCCGTGGTTGAGCGGGGGAGAGTCACGAGGGAATGAGTCACGGCGGGCGGAGGAGTGCAAAGGATAAGAGGACATCATTTTCTTTGTCGAGAGACGGTAATCGAAAGATTGTGGAAAGATTCGTGAAGTTTCCCGTGAGAGAGATCCCAAAAAGACATCGTGGAAGAAAAACCACATATTTCTGGGGAGTTCATGTGCTGAGTCCGGTGGGAGGAGTAAGCTTTTGCTTCGGCTAGTGGTTCGGTGGTCTAGTGTCGGAGGAACCCAGAACGCGCAAGGTGCATGTGCGTTTGAAGTGCTCTGGTGTGCGTCTGGAAAGGAGGACGCAGCTGGAAGGCGCAGCTTGCCATGCATGTCTGCTCGGCTAAAACCGCGGCGTTCGTTGGAGAGAGCCGAGAAGATGCTCGCCTGCCGAACCACGGGGGGCTTTGCGAGCTCTGACCGCTCGCGATTACGCGTGATGCTGGCTCGTGGGAGGAGATCTCGACGGGTCCAGCGCATTGTTCGTGATAGGAGAGGTAGCACGATGGAGACTCGTTCCGACCTGCCATCTTCGTGAAGGCCCTGAGTCGACCGCGGCTACGCTAGAGCGTGGCTGTGTGGGTGGCAAGGAGCCAATGTTGGTGAGGTTGCGCCTGAGCCGAGTACATCCGACGAGGTGTGGACGGTTAACCTGCAAGTCAGGTCTAGTGGGCTCGTTCTATCTGGTCGGTTGCCAAGTGTCCCACGCCATAAACCCAAGAGGTTCCGGTCTGACTCCATTGCACTTAAGGATTCGAGTGCTTTTTCTATCACTGTCCTCTTATTTTCTGTAGGCATGAAACTTATTGAGGTGGTTTGTAAAAGGAGCGCCCGATCCTAATAAAACGTGTAAGTGACCAGTTACATAATAGAATGATCTTGATTGTAGTGTGTACTACTTGGTCGTACTGTTAATTGAGCTCTCAACTGGTACCCTAATAAAAAGTGTCCTTTGCATAAGCTGGTGAAAGTAGTAACAACTCCTGGCCTCGCTTCGGCCATTACTCCTTACACTTGATCTCGTACAATTGTGCTGTGTGAGGTAATTAGGATAGCCTTGGTTTGCCCGATTTAGCATTATGAGGACGACATGGGACTCGCCACGTTGTTTTTCTTCATCTCACCTCTTCCGGTCTGCTTTATAGCTCTCTCGGCAGAGAACTACAACGGCGCAACCACGGACAAGCATCTGTCTCTCTCGCAGCGGGTTTGTTCCGTTCGAGATCCTACTCGGAATGGTGGCATAGATACTCTCAAGGTGGATTAGGTCTTGTGGATCCACGTGAGGTGTGTAGATGCATCGGTTAGTATAAGAACAAGTACGACGATTGAAAGATTTCACTGACATTGGGCATCGACCCTGACCCACCTCACGGGTGATCTTGATCCAACAGATTGGACAGCTATCTCTGTGCGCTATTCTCAAATCTCCGTTTCTTGGAGATTTAGATGGACAATAGCACCGCGCCTTCAGTACATGGTACGGAGCATATTCCGTGGTGTTAGGACGGCATTCAGATTTTCCGGGAGTGGTGAGATTCGCTGTGCATCGCATGGTCGCTCGGGATCGACTCTGGCTCACCAGCATCCGTTCGTTTAGGCTACCTGGGTACACTTCAGGTATAGTCAAAGCGGGACGAGAAGAGACCTCCTCGAGCCGAGATGTAAACAATATCATCGGTTTGTTTATTTAAATTATTTATTTTTCCAGCGAACATGATTTACTATACTTCCTGAAAGGCATATTTTTTGTGACAGAAGTGGGATCATATTTGTATTTTAACATACGGGGAAGTGGGGATTTTAAAAGCTCTTCCATAACTTATTTTCGTCCGATCGGATGACCCGTGGAACGATGAGTGACTCGAGATTTAGAGTTTATCTCATAGATAATAATTTATATTATCAGAACATTTTTAAGGTGAAGTATATCGACTTCGAAATGATATTTTGTGACGTAGAAGTGTGTGCTTTTTTATTTAAAATACCGGTAATTGATTAAAACTCCCCTTTCGGAGGAGACATCTATATCTTTCTCCTCTAACGCCTCGATTTACCAAAGGTGTGTATGGTTGAATGCAACGTGATTGATATGTGTCGTCGCTATGATAGCTGATCTTTTTGTTTAATGTGTAATTATTTATGATTCAAGAGTACATTATTGACCCCGCTATTATTACTGTCCGGAAAATGATATTTTGTGCAAATAGTGGTTTATATTATGATAGACACCCAGAAAGATAGGAGACCCGCAGTTATCAAATGGGTATTATTCAAAATAGATATTAATTTCAGTGTGTACCATATTACAGAAATACCGAGTAATATTGTAATAGATCTCATTACAGAAACTACATTTCGGGAATTAAATTTTTTATCCCCCTTACCTACACATCAACTATGAAAGATATGCATAATTGACCGGAGAATCGAATTAGATGGTCATCGGTTTGTTTACCTGTTTAATTATGTTATCCAAGACGGAAGCGTTATATTTAATATTCCGAAGATACGATTAATTTTTTGGTGGACAGGATAGTAGTCAATTTTAGGACTCTTAACAATAACCGTAAGTGTTAAACTTTTACGGAGACTTGTTCGTCTTCGGCTATATATTGACCGGGAATACCGATTGATGTCATCGTGGTTTAGAGAATAGATATTATATTATCTTTACCGGAGGGAGTACATCGTCAAGTTCGCACCTTCACCTCTCTCTGGCGATTTGACTGTTGATATATCTTTACTTGTGTAGCGGCTGCCCGCTCGGTCATCAAGTGATAGTTTATATTTAATTACCCGGGGAAGTATCCCCCCCCCCACCATGAAGTGCATACAAACTCCTATCCCGGAATATACCATAGTGTTCACGTGACGTCGATGGTCCATTCGGTCACTTCTTAGTAACAGTGATCTACGGAAAGCCCCCCACATATGAGCGACCGATTTTTGCCGAACTTCAAGGAACCAAGTAGAGCAGAAATGAAAAGAATGTCCTCTGAAGCGGAAAGTCGATTGAGTACTATGAACCGACACAGGTTCTTTCCATGTATGTATGGAAATAGTGTTGAACTGGCATTCCCTGTACTCGGATCGAGGCATGAGCTGTTTACGCTGGAAAATGTCCCTGTGAAGATGAGAGTTAGGCATCAAGCCTCATCCGCCTCGCACGTGACATGTTAAGCAAGTTGAACTGACATCGGCACATGATATAAGGATGTTTTATTATTGTTGGCCTTCGGGTATGATGGCTGTGCTCTGCCATATGTTGTTTCCTGTAGAGTCCGTTGCTCACAAAGCTCTTTCAAGATAGTTGAAGGTAGATGACTACGGAATTGAGAGGAAGCATTGCTTCTTGCCGGATGGGCGCATAGAGATCAATGTCATGAGGCTAACCGTTACGAATGGTTCCCCTGTCAAGTACAGCAGTGCAATTATGACCCATCAGAGTTTACACAGGCCAACACAATCAAGGCGACCAGCCAAGTTTGTTGAAGTTGGTTTCGGACCCTGGTCTCCGGTGGTAAAGTGACCAAAAATCCTGAGCCTGAGCACAGTCTAATTCAGAGTCACGTTACAGGATACCAGAAATCAGACACACATTAGGACTGGCCGTCAAACTGTTGCAACACGGCACGGCAGTTCCGAACTTCTCAAACCCTTCATGAACATGGCTTCACGACCATGTACGATGAGACTCTGAGAGTTCACGAAATGGGAGATGACGGCACGTCTCCCCCCGCTCTCTACTAGTTGACCCAATGCACAGGGTTCTTGCCACCCACAGTTTCTATAAAGCGGTTGTGTAGAAACCTGTATCTGTTGTGCGGCCATCTTCGCATAAAACAAGTGTTCGTGCGCTTTGACTCAACTTTACTCGAATTATCTTCTAAGGTCATTTCAATCATCCAAACTGGAACTTATGGGCTCGCTATCGCACTATCTCCATTGATCTCTTGTCTCCATCCGATGAATTCCTAGCAACTCATCCCGCAGGTATGCTGGAGTATGCCCTCCGCCCGCTCGAAATTCCCAGGATGCAGACCCATGCTTGCAAAAAAATCTGCTGACCCAGCAGGCTCCCTCCACCTAGTATGACCTTGACGGCAATACGATAGATGTACATCGGTTTAGTTTATTTAATTATTTATTTTCCAGAGACATTTTTATACTGCATTGCCGTGATGGAGTAGATTAATAATTTAAATAGTGGATAGAGACGGAACGTGGTCATTGTATTTGACCCCATACCGGAAGTGATTTCAATAACTCTTTCCGGAACTCTCTATTTTCAATCTCTCGGATCATGCCTGGAAAGACTCAGATCATTGTCCATAGTGATCTCCGCGAGTGATCTTCATAATTTGTTTTTATTGCTTAGCTGTAGAGCCAGTGTATTATAAGCTCCGAAAGTGGAACTCTTGTGAGCTTGGTAGTGGGTAATATGTATAACAATTGACCGGGATAGTGATTTAAAAAACAATATGTGGCGTTTTGATAGGCGCCAAAAAAAATTTTCGTTTTAGTCACCTCTACTGAATTGGACGGTGCGGCACGGAACAGTGCAGCTGTCACATGGGAAAGATATCAGGGCACTGTGAGTACTGCGATCTATAGTGTTTGCTTAGTGAGCTGCTCATAACCGTTCGAAGACGAGCGAGCAAGCGACGACGACAAGATGAAATGGAAGAAGGAAGAGAAGCAGTGTGTGAAAATGACAACGGACGGAAACTGAACATGCGTTTGAATCTTCGCCATTCGGTGTATCCTCTTTGATGATGAATGGGAAGAAGTTATCTGAGTGGATCGAACCTTTTTAAAAACATAGAAAATAAACCAAATTGACCACATGTCGCTCTGAAAAAATGTATCTCTATTATTTATTAATTTTTATTTTCAGATTTGGGATAAATCAATACTGTTCCCGAAAAAAGACCTGCATTGGAACTTCCCCTTTGACCACTGATAGTGACCCCCAAATCCACAACCTCTCCTGACCTACAGAAAGTCGACAATATTACCTCATGTGTCAAAATTTTATGACAGAAAAGAGGTTGGTACACAACGGTGATTGAAGTTAATGGCGTTTAAAAGTATATTCCACCCCCGTCCGTGTTGGCCATCTTGGATTTATGCAAATTAGCGGAGTTCCCCAAGGTTGCCGCTTCAGTAACCAAGCCAAATTTTCTCTATAGACCCATGTGAGTACGAAACCATCAAAAAACAATACACTTCTCATTACAACAAGGTTGAGTACAGAACATATACGGGTGGCAAACGGACTACTTTCAAAACAGGCACCTTCTTCCACACTATAAAAGGTGCCTTGGTGCATCCGTCCTTCACCTATTATTTGGACAGTTCACCTAACAGGTCAGGTCAGGTATGGGAGCATGCGCCAGATCAGAGCATCGCTTCGTCCACTTTCTGCTGCGTCCGCGGTACTCCAGGGGCCTCCGTCTGGCCATCGCCCAGGCAGATGCCTGGCCCATCTACATCTCCTTGAGATGCTGATCAACCTGCTGCAACCATGAGGCACATGGTCGGCCCATTGGCCTCCTCCACTCATGAGGCTCCCTCGCTGAGAGAACCTGGTGAGCAGGATCAGCGTCAGGAAAACAAGCAACATGTCCATACAGCCACAGCTGATGCTCACAGACAATGCAGATAACAAATCACATTTGAGTCTCTCTCAGCAACCGCTCGTTGGACACAAAATCCGACCAGCAAAAGCCAAGGATTCTTCGAAGAGACCTGGTACCAAAGGAATTCAGTGTCCGTCTCAGATCCCTGGTCAGAGTCCAAATCTCACAACCATAGAGCAACACTGGAAGCACCAAGGACCTGAAGACGCAGACTTTCGTCCTCCTGCACAGGTCCCGGCAGCACCACACCCCATGATCCAGTGAATCCATGACTCCCCAGGCCCGACCGAGACGTCTATTGACCTCTGGCTCACAGCCAGCAGAGACATGAATATCACTGCCAAGGTAAATGAATCTCTCCGTGACCTCAACATCCTCACCACAAACAGGCACAGACAAGATAAGCAGCATCCAAGATGTCATTGAAAACATGGATCTAAGTTTTGACCAAGGAGCTGATGACTCGGACTTTTGGCCTCCTGCGCAGGTATCAATAGCGCCACACCCCTTGATCCCGTGAATCCATGACTCCCCAGGCCCGACCTAGATGTCTATTGACCTCTGGCTCACAGCCATCAGAAACATGAATGTCACTGCCAAGGTAAATGAATCTCTCCGTGACCTCAACATACTCACCACAAACAGGCACAGACAAGATAAGCAGCATCCAAGATGTCATTGAAAACATGGATCTTAGTTTTGACCAAGGAAACCTGCAATCCCAGCAGCTCCGACTCCTCATTCAGCACCTCGAGGGCCCCCAAAAGGATATCCAGTTTCCGCAAAGATGATTGCATCATCCACAAAATCAAGGTCAGAGATATTGACATTACCAAACAATGCACCGCAGCTTGATCTCTCCGAAATCCTCCACAGAATCCAGTCCATACAAGTGTTGAAAAGTGTGGGGGCCAGTACACACCCCTAATGAACTCCAGTAACAACTGGAAATAAGTCAGAGATGGTATCACCACATATCACAGCACTCTCAACACCACAGTATAGTTGAGATATCAGATTGATCAGTTTTGGTGGCCCCCCCACAAAGACCAAGAATCCTCCAGAGGATATCCCTATTCACTGAATTGGACGCTTTGCAGAGATCAACATAGGCTGCAAGCAGCCCCTGCTGTAACTCTCGTCTGCGTTCAGTGAGGTCTTGAAGGGCAAGGATACGGTCAATCGTTGACCTCTTTGGAGTAAAGCCTGATTCCTCTGGATGCTGGTGCTCAAGCAGATGGTGGTGAACTCCATCAAGAATTATCGAAGCAATGACCTTGCCCAGCACTGAGAAGAGTGTCGACCCTCAGTAGTTGTTGCTGTCCCGGCGATCACCCTTCCCTTTCCAGAGAGGGACAACAAGGCCCCTCTTCCAGTCAGTTGGGATGATGCCTGTGTTCCAGAAAGAGCACAGAACTGCATGCAATGACATGAGTGCAGCATTTCCACCAGCCTTGAGAAGTTCAGCATGGATGCCACAGATCCCATGGGCTTTACCCCTTTTCCTCCAGTTCACTGCAGCTTGTGTTTCTACAAACAAAGGTGGATCACAGTTGATTGGAGGGTCAAGAATAGGGATAGTAACACCCCTGACATCTAACTCAACAGCTGGTGGATCAGCCTGGTACAGTCGCTCAAAGTAACAGGCCCAGCGGGCCTTCACTTCAGACTCTTCTGTCAAGAGCACACCACCCTCCACTCTAACTGCAGTACAACAAGGGATGGGCTTGAAGGAATGCAATGCACAAATTCCCCTGTAAGGACGAGAATCACTTGACCACAGGTGATGCTCGACCCCCTCCCAGATTCTTTACACATAGGCCTCCTTGTTCACCCTCAACGCACGTGCAGTTTTATGCCTCAGCTCCCTGAACAGCTCAGCTCTGCCATTAAGCCTGGCCCTGCAACTCTGGTCAATGATATCCAGTGTCCCTTGAAAGACAAAACTCTTCTTTGCCATACGGTAAGTTCCAAGACCTCCATCAGCAGCATCAAGGATGTTGGTCTTGAAGGCACTCCACAACTCTTCGGGATTCCACAAAGCACCCAGACCCCCCAAATCTCCACTCAGCCTGTTTGCAAACTCCTCAGCTACCCACTCATCCTTGAGCTTGCCAACATCCAGCCTAGGCTGGGATGGTACCATTCTCCTGGATTTAAGCTGCAACTTAAGAGTTGCTACAACAGGCCTGTGGTTGGTATTGAGGAACTGAGCACTCTGATGGACCCTGCAGTTCTGGATCATCCGCCAGTGTCCATCAATGAGCACATGGTCATTCTCCTTTGCCACACTACCAGCATTGGAATACCAAGTCCAGTGATGAGCCTGTGGGTGCTGAAACCATGAAGGGTATCCTGTGTTTTTCCTCCTGTCAACAAAGAGTGGGGGGCCCAAAGGCTTTGCCCCAATACTGTCATCCGGTGAGCTGCCCTGTGAAGGGCAGCTGCACAGAAGGTACTCCCACAGATTTTGGTTTTCAGTTTTCTTTGTGCTTTACGTATGTTTTGCGGAGTGAAGGGTTTTACGGTGTCCGGTGTGCAAATCCTGCCACCAACCTCCTAAAAATAAAAAAGTAACCCAACTGCAGGAGGACGTCCGCAGATACAGTTGGACATGAGATATGGATGGCCTTTAGCTCACAAGGAGCGCCTCCGCCCTTTGATAGGTTTTGTTTTTAATCTTGCTGGGTGTCCATATCAATACACCCTCCTCGCCAGAAAATCTGCTGGGTGTCCATATCAATACACCCTCCTCACCAGAAAACCTGCTGGGGAATATGGTTTCGTCGTGGACAACCTGACCATGAAACAGATTAGTACAGGTTTACCTGGTACCTGAAGCAAGCCACAGATCTAATCCTGTAGCAAGCCAAGGATTAGGCTTAATGTAACTCCTGCTACTTAAAAACTACACAGACCTCCATGTTTACAATCCTTCCTGCAGAGAGAAGAATCTACATATTTAATAGTCTCATCACTCACAAAAACTGTCTCCCAGACATCATTCCTACAAATCTCTATTGCTGTACCCTCACCACTGCCTGCACTTGCTGCACTCTCACTACTGTGCACACTCGCTGCACCCTCACCATTTCGCGCACACACTGCACCCTCATTACTGCCTGCACTCGTTGCTCCCTCACCATTGACTGCACTCACTGCACTCTCACCACTGCCTGCACTCACTGACTCAACTCTGCTTGCACTCGCTACACCCCCCACCATTGCCAATCTCCTCAGCAACCTCACTCCACAGCCATGACCAACTATCTACAAATTTCTCACATTCTGCTACTTGTTGCAAATTATCTATCCGTTCCTTCAACCTGGTAATAACTATCCTCAAGCGGGATATTTCCTCACACTTCCATTTGCTTCCTCTATTCCTGATATGGCCCACATTAAGCATCTAGCTCCAGCACATTTTATGTACTTCTCTTCCTTTCTCCTTCACTCTCTATTTATACCCTTTTCCCCGACCATATCCCGAACGCCCCAACTAACTTAACTGCTCGACTTAGACGCTAGGCCTCACCTTGAATCTTCCAATGAACGAAAATAAATAGCCGCTAAACTTCTACAAACACAACTGCAACCTTTATAGATACAAAACCTACAACCCCTGATACAAATCATGACAAGAAGATACGCAAAATGAAGCAGCTGGTCATGCCTGACGTTCGACGAAGGTTATGGCAGGAATTTGTAATTTGTTCGTGTTGCTGTCAAAAGCTTGCCAACTCTTCACGAAGAATACCATGGGATCTTTAACGTCCATCAACTAATGCTGGCAGATGCGATGCCCCAGTTTAACGTCCATCCGTGGGACAGCACACACATTGATCAATCATCCTGCCTGGGAAACACTAGGATGACAGTTTTGTTTTTAATCAGGAATGGGTCAGGAATCAAACCCAGGCTAAACAGCTTGGAGGCAAGTACCTTGACGCCATGATGCCAGTGTGCATACCTCTAGGTCCTGATCAGTATTCATTTATTAATTAATTATACTGGTTGCCTAATAGGGTATAGCTATGTGCTGCATTTGCAGCGCCTTCAAAAGGTAGAAAATTAAAAATTGGTCAAAGTACAAATACACAGTGACCCTTTTGGAAGGTACGGTAGCTAATACAGTACGAGATCTTTGAAACCCATAAACTCTTATCAGATTGAATAGGTGACTTCACCTCTTTTTCTCAACTTACATGAAAATCTCCTCTGTTGGATCAGTGAAGCATCACACTACCACCTTCAAAGCAACAAGATGACAGTTTGTGGTCAGATCATATTCCACTGGAAATCAATGCAAAATAGATCATTGAAAAGCAACTTGTCACTTCTCAGCTATCCTGTCAGTTTGAGGTTTTTTTTTTCTTTTAGCAAAATCAAATTGAAAAACGTTGAAACCAATTTAAGTAGCTTGTCTCAGAAAACTGTGCATGAAGGATATTTAAACATTACATTGAAGAAATATGTTCAAGATTGGGACAGTAGTTATTGAGCAAATAAATATCCATAGAATGCATAACTCTTACATTGTGCAGGCCGAGTCGTATTACAGTGATCAAAGACTCATAAAGGAGGTTGTACTTATGCCACATGTAACAGA
The DNA here is from genome assembly GCA_035128595.1 of Eptatretus atami. Taxonomy (NCBI): domain Eukaryota; kingdom Metazoa; phylum Chordata; class Myxini; order Myxiniformes; family Myxinidae; genus Eptatretus; species Eptatretus atami. The sequence goes on along the minus strand of CM068952.1, from coordinate 129,753,909 downwards.
CATTCGGAGCCATGAAATGTACTTTTTCAGGAATAGCAGAGATATTAGGAGACAATGGACATATTTACACAGCAAATGAGATTTGAACATACAGTAAGTCTGATAAGATGGCGCCGAGGTAGCGTATCTTTTTTGAGCTGATTCTGATCACAATATGCACCATCTTTCAGATGGACGTTTAGCCGGATGTCCCATCATTTCACAACAATTGGTAGAAATAAACATTCCAGGTGTCTTTCGCAAAGAGTTAGCGAGCCACCTACAGTCGAACGTCAGGCCTGGTTAGGCAGTTCGTGAAAGACTTGGGTCAAAACTTTCCCCTGCTGAACCCACAAGAAGGTGGAAATATTTGAGGCCGTTAAAGAATTGGTGAAGATGACATTTGAACTTTGAGATCTGATCATTTTGAGCTTTGGGTTCAGATCGGTGCTCTTTCAAAATTTTACTGCTCTGAAATTTCTGATGTCTCCAATCCCAGCTATGTACAAACTGCTCACGCTCACATTATTTTTGTATACAGGGTCGAGGCTCGTGGATGAGTTGTAACACAGAGCAGACCAGGATTTAACAGAATTAAAAGAATAACAGAAAGAAGGGGATGGAGAAAAACATCAACGACAGGGTAGAGGTACAAAATATAGGGAGATTAGGAGGGATAAGAGTCATGGGGAATAACGTGAGCAAAGGACACAGGGGGTGAAGATGATGGAATACAGCCACAAACTCTCAATCACAGAAGTGGAAGTAATAGTCCAGCAGCCATTTCTCATACGAGGCCAAATAAGGAAATTCGTTCAACACCCCCTACAGAAAAAGGTTGACTTGACAGAGTGGTAGAATAGACCCTATAGAACACCTCCAGGTAGTATGTGGTTCAAATTGTGGTATCATTAAAATTTTACAGCCATTATACATACCAAGGGTACTTACCAAGAGGGTCACTGTGGGCTAGCAAAATTTAGGGGGAGGGGTAACGTAAACGTGAATATCTTTGTCTAGACTCAACCAATTTTCAATATTGAGTTATCATTGGCTTCCTATTATAATTCTCTATCAGAGTATGTACAGTTATTTGAAAATAGCCTTTGCCATGCATCACCAAGGCTAAAATATCACAACTAATTCAAACTTTCTGACATTTTTAATTGTGTTCTCATACGAAGGTGAACGGTGTTTCTCAATTACTACTGTATGTATACATTTTGGAAATCAAACGCTTAAGAAAATATTGTTCTACAGAAATTGTATACATACAGAGGCACCGCATAAGAAAAACTGCAACTATTATTTTTAGCGTTAGTCTTTTACTTGTGTATAGCAACACGGAAGCACATACATCAGAGCCGAGCATAATAGTTGTCTTTGGCAACACGGAAGTACATTAGTGGAAGCGAGTGTAATAGTTGTCTCTGGCAGCACGGAAGCTACTCATTCATCATAGTGGATGATAATAGTTATCATGGTCGACACTGGGAGCTGTGCATGACAACACAGAAGCACATTAGTGAGAGCGGTTGTAATATTTGTGTCTGACAACAAGGATCACATTCGCCATGGAAGCATGAAGATGTCATCTGTTGTAACTTTTAGTCAGCGTCTTCTTCACCACTGGATTCAAAGATTTTCTTGGATTTTCACAAGTTTCTTCGGCCATACATGCACATGCTTCTGTGCATGGCATGTGGTTGGTTCTGCATGTGCAGTCGGCTCGGCGACATGGAGACTTCTTGCAGTGACAGACAGTCAGCTCCGGAAGACCCCGTGGTGCAGGATCTTTGGTGATGAGCACAGGCTGCAGGGCACCATCCTGAATTTTCCAGCCATGTCCAACTGCTGGTGGAAGGCTCTGTGTCGGCTCCAATGCTCTCTTCCGTACATAGGCCTGGTAATTTCCTCACTTCATATGTTGCTGTAAGCTGTCGAATGTAGGGGGAGATTTTCATTTCTTTGTCCCTTTTGACAGAACTGCCAGTATCTCACATTGTTCACTTTCCTCCCAGCCCCCTTGTTGTTGAGTACATTGCACATATGAAGGCTTCGCATGCTTCTGAAGTGCTGTTGCTGAGCTCGGGTTCTTCTCCAAGCTGTCCCAGACTGGTCTGATGCTCTTTACTGTCAAGTAAGACATTGAAACCCTTTTTCTTGCCGAGTCCTGAGAGTGCACTGTTTGAATCGCACCCAGTGAGTGCGTGGAAGCCGAGTAAAGCATTACACAGCTCAGGTCCTAGTTTGTGTGCCAAGCTGTGGATAGGAATATACCTAGCTTTATCCTTGATTCCAGTCCAACCACAGCTCCAACGCTGGAGTTTTCTGTTAGTGTGGTGCAGAGGACAGCCACATCTGTGTCAGGTGATTGAATCACAATCCTGTTGTGATAATGAGAGGCATGTTTGAATGTAGCAATATTCGTGTGTCTGCCCTTCATGATCTGACTTTAGGGAACCAGTTCTTCGCAGTGCCCTCTGATGACTAGCACAGACTTCTGCGGGTTCTTGAAACCACCACCGATGACTAGGTGTTGACCATCAAGCAGAGTGTCTACCCCCATGTGCACCATGTGTCTGCCAAGAAGGCACACAAGTTGACTTTGTTTTCTACATTTCCAATGTATTTGATCCACTGCTTTGGAATAGGAGTGGCTGGCCCTTGGATTGTCACCTCTAAGGCTGCAGACGTTCCTCGTTTCTCTCGCTCCCCCGCTTTGATTGAGAGGCTGGAGTACCGGTCGAAGACAACATCAACCCGCTGACAACCATTCCGACGTAGAGGCAATAACCAGGCTGATAACTTGAATTCCATTTTACCAAAGTTTGCAGCACCAGCGGACTTTGTCATCTGTACCAGCGCCATTGCATCGCCGATGTGGGCCATAGACATCTGGCTGGTTGTGACTTGTGGCAGTTTTGGATGGACATCTACCTTCTTCTCTAACTCAGCAATGAGTATGCTCTTGTTGTCTTCCTCAAGCTGCCATCGTAATGGGCCAGGGATAATGGCACTGTTGATAACTCGTAGCTGAGGAGTTCTCTCAGATTGATGTCCTTGACTTTCCTGTGATCAGAAGGCGGCCAAAGAGTTCACGGTCAGCACTAAGAGTGATAACTTTCTCATCAGTTAGCTTCACTGTTTTCTTCTTGCTTATGTGGCAAATGTTTTGATCTCAGGTTTGCAGGGAATCCCAAAATGTCACTTCATTGGTATTCAGTCTTTGTTCAACAAATTTGTCATTTGAGCTGTGCCGATCTGGTAGGAGTTAACAATGCGTGTAGCAGCATCTGGGGCATCCTGATACCTGGCAATGTTAATCAGTGACAAAATTCCACTCATCAACGTTGTCTAGGGAGAAGGATCGGTCATAAGCTCTGACGTGATGACGGTCAGCAGCTTCTGAACATCACTTTCATCTCTCCACCTCTTTGGTGCTGCTTCTCTGTGGGTACCAACACGATCTGAGTCCTGTATGGCACACATCTCCTTCATTGCGTTGTGATGGCTGGCTCGTTCATGACATCAGGAACCATCGTTCTAGAGCTCTTGCTCCTGATGATCCCTATGATGCACCGTTTGTTCTTGCTGTCGCGGTGTATGGACTGCTCTAGGCCATGTCAGTCACACTTGAGCAAAAGGTTGACGGCATCGGACTGATGGCATGATTGCCAGACATTAACTCTTCATTGACGCAGGATGGGTCTCAGGCAGCTGGTCATTCCAGCCAGATAAACAAGAAGCCACCTGGCCGTAGTTGGTCGATCCATTGCGAAGAAGTGAGGGTCATTGCGCAGTAGCAGAGAGATGCAGAGATCCAGTTTCCAGTCCTCTCTGCCTTGATGAACTGGAGGGCAGCTGTACCATGGTACATAATCACCCAGTAGGCAAATAGCTGCGACTTGCCCGTGCCTCAGTTTGGAACCTTGTGAACTCTGATTCTGTATTTCAAAACTGTAATACTCTGATAGAATTATAATAGGAAGCCAATGATAACTCAATATTGATAATTGTTGACTGTAGAAAAAGATATTCACTTTACGTTACCCCTCCCCCTAAATTTTGCTAGCCACAGTGACCTCTTTGTAAGTATAATGGCCTGTAGAATTTAATGATACCACAATTGAAACCACATACTACCTGGAGGTTTCTCTAGGTCTATTCTACCACTCTGTCAAGTCAAACCTTTTCTAGGGAGTGTTGAACGATTTCATTTTTTTCAGTCCTTGCTCCTGACTATAATAATACCATATCCTTTCCACAACATAAAGGTACATAGGACTGCCAAGGAAGCTTCATTGGCAAGAAGTACAATCCTGGACGGGTCACCACTCGAACACAGGATACCCTGAATGCTTATTCCCCCAGTACACTGGTACTCATTTTGCCAACATCAGAAGGATGACAGGCTGAGTCAACCCCACCTGGTGTTAATTCAACAGCTGACAGGAGCTTGAACTAAGGACACTTAGGTCCCAAGCTAGCCACCTTAACCGCTAAGCCAACACCAGGCTAAGAAGTGGAAGTAAAAACTGGAAACACAGAAAGTGGTGTGCTTGGGGAGAGTTAATGGTCGTACAAAAGATCATGGTTATGCATGGGGGATGATGATCTGAGATGGTGGTGAACAGCTGTCTTGAAGCCCTGTAAGGAAGAAAGAGATAGAGGAGACTGAGGAACTTGGTTCCACCAATGAGAAAAAAAGTGTAACGAATGAGTGAAGGTGAGTAGTTAATCTAGATTTTGAGAGTTTCACCAAAAAGGGGTGACTTCCTGCACCCTGTAGAAACCTGTAGGTTGGCGATAGGAGGTAATCAGGGTTGGACAGAGCATGGAAAAGGCAGAGGCTGCAACACCAGAGAAGAGGCCAAATAAGACATAGAGATCACCAGCTTGGTATGAGGCTGGGGCGCCAGCCCAGAGGGGGAGAGCAGTACTCCATCAAGCTGCGGATGAAGGCCTTGTGGGTAGATCAAAGTTCAGATATTTATTTTTGAAACTCACAAAACTTTTGCATATTCATCCAATTCCTTAGTTTGTATTCTTTCTTTTTTTTTGTAGAAAGAATTTTTTTTTTCTGACATTAAAGCCCCAAAACCTAATCTTGTTCTCCAATCTCCCAGAGGAACTGAAGCAGGCACACAAGAGGGAAGATGACGTAGCCTAGCTGCTTTATGAGCACCTTTGTTTTATAATCCCTTAAACCCATCTTTACACGGTTAATGCTAAAATGTCAATTGAGTCTTTCACATGCTTTACTGCCGCCTACTGGCACTCTAAGTTGTCGCAATTTACACATAAAATAGGTCATTTAGGCCAAAGTATCAATCCTTTTGTTACACCTCAGTTGGTATTGTCTTAAACTAGACTGTCAGAACTACAGGTGTCATTCGTAGTTTAATTGTTAACGCTTTGGATATTTTAATAGTATTATAATTGTGTTTTGTCAAATTATAGCCTTTGACAATTAATGTTAAAATGATTTGTTGTTTTTTCACAAATTCTGATGAGCACTTGAACAACTAGCAGATTTTTTTTCTGGATCGAACAATACATTTAACACAAATGCACTTCTCCAGGTAAGCTCAGAAGCAAGAGATGCTTCGGAGAAAGTCACATGCTCAACGGTGTGTGTGGCCATTCATTTTTGGATACATGATCGAGGCTCGTGGAAGAGCTAGAGCAGAATGAAAAGGAAGAAAATGAAAAGGTGGAAACACCAACAGGAGAGTAGAAGTGAGAGTGAGATCAGGGGAACGGGGAGAAGGACACATGGTGTAAACAAGCTGCATATAAAATGAATGAAACACAGCAAGAAGAGGAAGGGGGAATCGGGGATGAAACAGAAAAGGAACAAACCAACTGACAACCAACAGATGAAAAGAGGTGAAGGAGAAGGGGGAATCATAATATCCTGGAAAAAGGACCATATTTTCTGCAGCTGACTGTATTTTTGATGGTCTGCAAATTAAGGAATGACAAATATATTATGTTACTTTGGGACATATCTCGAGCATTTGACACAGTCCAGTTGGCCAACACACCAACACACACACAACACACAAGCAGACACAATCACACACACTCCATGTCAAACTCTCAGCTATTCAGCTCCAAGCACCTCTCCATGGCTACAAGTGCTTCTCTGTCGTAAGTCAGCAGGTGGCTCTCACACGAGGTTGATTCTCATCATCTTCTCGTGTCGTGGTGGAGTGCGATTAAGACGCATACATTTCGGTCAGTCATGTTACTAAATTCATCATGAGCTTTCTGATTCTAGAAATGCTATAAAGATTCACCTCTCTACATGAGTTCTTTAATTTATAACCTGAGTATAACAGGTAGAACGTCTTCAATCATGAGACGTTTTAGATCAGGAGTTGATTACAGACACTTGGAATGTATTTCAAACATGACAATTTCACTATCATTCTGTACTCTCTGAAAGGACGTCTGGGGTAGCCTCCATCAATTGCAATCATCTGGAAGAGAAGTCACACCTGAACAATCAGTGGCTTTCCGTCTTCTACACTCCTTTTTCTCTTCCTTGCACCTGTCTACCTGTGCTCTGAAACTGCCCTCCCCCACAGGGCGGTGGCCTTCCTGGTTTCTGCAAGACTACACAAGTCTGTTCAGTAATCCTTCTGATGAAAACTCAAAAATTTTAAATAATTCTCACCTCATCATTATTCCTCTCTTTCCGCCCTGTGGAACATTGCTAATCTGTTTTTTTTTTCTGGTTATACATGGTCTAAGCTCGTGGAAGAGGCTTGGAGCAGAACAATGAGGAACACAACATTAAAAAAATGGAACAGCAAGGAGAAAGGGGAAGTAAACGGCAGGGGGAAGAGACGTAGATGAGACGGAAAACAAGATTTGCAGGTCATCATGAGGGTTAGGGAGAATGAAGAGTGGACATATATAGTGTATAGCATTTGGGGGGAAGAGGTGAGGGGTGGTTTAAAGGGTGTAGAAAAAAATATAGTTTGGATGGGATGACCTGAGATGGTGGTGAGACAGTGTCTTGAAGACCCAGATGGCAGAATGAGATACAGAGAGTGCAGAAAGGTGGATTCACACGGGTGGGAAAAGAGAGAATAACTGAGTGAGGTGAGCAGTGATTCTGGATTTATTCAGTTTCAATAGGAGCGGGTTACTTTATCTCCTTGCCTACATCCAGTCTTAAAGAACAGTGTAACATGCACCAGCTAGATTACCACTCATCCACCGAACCCTAATCTTTTGTCTATCCCTGATCCCGCACTCTTTCTAGGTTCCATTGTTTTTATTATTCTGTGTGGTTTGGCAGTTGTACCTCTTGCTACTCCCTGTCTCCTCCCTTGCTGCATTCTCCCAGTGTCTTATTCCTCACGGTTTCGCTCTATTTGGTCATCTACCGTAGTATCTACCATATAGGAGGGAAACCAGGGGTAACATCTGGGTCAGATGTGGGGAGGTGTGTGGAGTGGTTGAATTAGTCCACCAGAATGGCGGTCTACTTGGGTTAGCCTGAGGGCGGTATTTTGGGTGGGTGCCTGGATGTCATATCCTAAGAGGAGGTGATCACTAGCCCTGTTATTATCTGAGCTCAAAGCGTTTGAACAACAGTATTGCAGCACTCTCAGAGGTTTGGAAGACTGGATAATGTTCGAGATGATGGCGGGTGGGTTAACCCTACTATTGGTCTGTCTCCGATGTCACATGAGCCGGGAGTTTGGTGGCAGGCTGCTGTCCATTTAGAACTCCAATGATCCTTTTTGAGGTACAGGTCCAAATGAGCGATATTATGAACAATAGGATTTTGTCCTCCTTGGGTGTCATTCGCTGGTCTGTGCAATTAGCTCCGATGGGCA
>CM068952.1:129719868-129738135 GCA_035128595.1 Eptatretus atami | reverse complement strand
TTCAGCGATTCCTTTTTTTTTTCCCTAAAAATAACCCCTTTTATCCGCTTTTTCCCTGTGTGCAGGGGTTTGGGCTTTTTGTGTGAGGCAATGTTTTTATGGCCGGAATGCCCTTCCTTGGACGCCTCTTACAACACAGGGATAAATGGTACACCTATTCTAACCGGGGCATACACCGGGACCAGTACAGCTGGTACTGCACTTCGCCGACCTCGGAATGGATGACAGGCGAGTCAACACCCCTGGTGTGTAATTCAGCAGCCTGAGCGGGATTCGACTCGAACACTGGGATCCCAAGCCCGCCATTGCCTAACACCACTAGCCCTCCAAACACCAGGCTTTTTTATTAAAAAATAATAATAGATAATACCAAGGTATAATTTTATTGTCTCCCCTTTTTAACCAGGGACACTCTTTCAAAGAACCAATGCAATTGTTGAAGCTCACTCATTGAACCTATAAAGATTTGTCATTCTCAACATTCTTGTCAATAGTTTAATTTTCTTGCACAATAGATCCCCATCCTAAAAATATTTAAAAACAAAACATTTGAACTTTATATTTTTCAAGCAACCCCTTTGTGCCAATACAAATTCAGATAGGGGAAAGCTTTCTGACCTGACAACAATGTAGGATAAAAGAGATGATTTTCTCTGCCTCCTGGTTAATAATTTTACATCGAACACTAACAGGCTAATAAAACGTTAAGTTTTATCAAAATCATTCAAAGCATTTTCATTTTGTGTAAAAATGGGTTAAGACTGTTTGAGAATGTTATCGCCCACGGCATTATACCAACTTAAAAGCAAAGTTCGTGAAATAGCTTATTAATAAGTGTGACAATATGATGCCCTGAAAAAATTAAAAAGGCCATGATAAAAATTAAAAAAAAAAAAAAAATATTAAAAAAAATTTGCAAAAACCATAAACAAAACAATATTAATTTACAAACAATTTTATTATAATTAATGTTTAATTTCAAATTAAATAAAAATTAACAAATAAAATAAAACAAGCAATTTAATAGCACCAACATTTAAAATAACATTAAATTAAAAAATTAAAAAAACAAAATTTAAATAACATTTAATCAAAAAAAAATTAAAAAAAAAAAAAAAAATTATAGGCAAATAACAAAATATAGAAGGGGCAAACACAAAAAATTTAAAAAAAAAAAATAAAAAAAAAAAAATGGTTAATTAAAAAAAATAACACAAATTAAATATGAGATGATAGTAAAAAAAATTAATAATATGATAAAAATAAAAAAATAATGCAAATAATATAAAAAAAATCGGGCAATTATTAATATTTAAAATTTATATAACAATATATTAATAATTTTATTTTTTTTTTAAAAAAAAAAAATAATAAAAACACAATTAAATAAATTAATAAAATTAAAATCAAAACAATAAATAAAAAAAATATTTTTTTCAATTTAAAAAAAAAAAAATAATATTATTTAAATAAACATTTTTATATAAATATTAAAAAAATTTCAATTTCTTAAAAAAAAAAAATAAAATAAAAAAACAATAAAATATTAAAAATTAAAAAAAAAATTTTGCAAAAAAAAACAAATAATAAAACATTAAATAATTAAAAAAATATAAAAAATTAAAATTTAAATAATATTAAAAAAAAAACATTATTAAAAAAATAAAAAAAATCCAACAAATATAAAACAAAATATTAAAACAAATTTATAAATTAAAATCATTAATAAATATTAAATATAAAAAAAATTTTACATGGTTTACATATAAAGAAAAATAATCAATTTTAAAATAAAATAAAAAAAAATTTTAATAATTAACATAATTAAAATTAATAAAAAAAATAATTAATTAATTATTACCAAAAAAATACCAAAAAAAAATAATTTAATTTTCAACAATCAAAAAAAATAAGGTGAAAAATTTGCAAAAGTAAAATTATTATAAATATTTTCTCATTTAAAAAAAGCAAAAAAACAATAAAATAATAAAAAAGGTATAAAAAAACAATTAATTTTTTTTCAACCAAAATACACAACCAAATTTATAACACAAACAAATTTATTTAAATAAAAACCAAAACAAAAAAAAAAAAAATAAATTATTATGTGTAAATTAAAATAAATATTTAATAAAAATTAAAAAAAAAATTATTACAAAATAAAAAAAAAAAAAAATTCAAAAAAACAACAAAAATTATAAAATTATTAAAAAAATATACTGGGCAAAAAAATAATATCATTAATATACAATTATAACCAAAAACATAAAATAAATTGCAAAACAAAAATAATTCCAAATTTAAATTTAAAAAAGCAATTATTTTTTTTTTTATTATAAAAAAAAACAAAAAATAAAAACATTAAATTACACAAATATATTATAGGGGGCAAATAAATAATATTTTTACAAAAAAAAAAAAAAAAAAAATAAATTCAAAATGTTAAAAATTATATTATTTCAATTAATTAATAACAAATATGAAAACATAAATAAGATAAAAAATAATTATAATAATTTTTATAAAAAATTATTTAACCCAATAAAAAATCAATAAAAATTATATTTTAATAAAATAAATACATCGGGGCAAAAAAAAACAGATTTTAATTTTATTTAATATTCACCATTAATTATTTACTAAAATAATTATAAAAAAAACAAAATTTAAACAAAATGATAAACAAAAAAAAAAAATTAATTAAAAAAAAAAAATCAACAAAAAAAATTCTAATAATATCATGAAAAAAAAAAATTATAAAAATTATTAAAAAAATTAAAAAAAAAACAAAAAAACATTAAATTTAAATCATTCTTTTTTGTTTATCTAAAATGCCATTAATAAATAAAAAAAAATAAAAATTTTATAAAAAAGTTTTTATAAAAATGGCCAAAAAAAAATAAATAAAATATTTAAAAAAGAAATCATAATGGCAACAAATAAAAATTTAAAATATTAAAATTAAAATACCCATTATTTATAACAAATAATATACAATAAAAACAAAAAAATAAAAAAAAATAAAAAAAGGCAAATTTCTCAATAATAAATAATAAATTATTGAATTAAAAAAAAAATAATACGGGGGGGGGCACAATTCCCCAAGCTAAGCTGTCTCGCCGGAAATGTTATTTCCCGTGTGGACACACGCCCTGAAAAAAATTCCAACATTAGTCAGACCATTTCCTTTCGTTGTTTATAAAATGAGCCGTCAGTCGAAACTTTGTCTGAATGCTTTATAATTTTTCTCAACTTGTACTGTTGAGAAACGATTGAAACATGAACTGTTCTCGTCTTCTAAGAGGAGAATCCATTAAAATATCGGTAAGTTTGTTTGTATTATTCCTCTGACAATCACAATGAAGCAACCGATTATTAATTAAATCACTGGATGACTAATATATATGTTTTTTTAATTTTTTTTCAACAGATTGTCTCCAATAACAACATCGTTGATCGCTGAGTTGAAAATGAATTATCCGAATTACACGATGTCTGGGCAGAGATGCTGATTTTGTACAAGAGATTCAGATTTTCAGGGGAGAAATGAGAGAAAATAATTACCGACTGGAAGACATTACTGTTATCTCAGATAATCTTGAAAGATCCTAATTCAAGGTGAGAAACACACACGTGCAGGTGTGAGTGTATGTATATCTGCTTATCTCTGTGTTCATTCTATATCTGTCTCTGTCTGTCAATATGTGTCCTGAGTTTAACACATATTTTTTTTTAATATTTTTCAGTTTAAACACCTGCCTGGATGAACCGAGTGCGCAAGTTAATGTCTGCAGGGAATCTGACCTGACACTCAAGACATTTGAAGCAGACTGCTTGGATATATCATCTGTTTTACAACTGAATATTTAATATTATCAATGTTGATTAATTATAAATGCTTTCCTTACAATTATCTGATTTTGAATTATAAAAAGAGAATCAAGACATGAAGGAGGGGGGGGAGGGGGGGTAGGTGCGCTCCCCCAATGACCCATCACCCCCTCATCCCACTCCTCCCCTCCCGTGTGGTGTGGGAAGGTGGGGTGGGATGAGGGAGTGGTGGGTCAAAGGTGGGGCGCACAGGGGGGATGAGGGGGGTGGCTTGTTTGGAGGGCTTGTGTGGGCGGGGCTTCGTGTGGGAGGGCTTGTGGAGGGGCTTGTGTGGGTGGGGTCAAAGGTGGGATGAGGGGGGAGGGCTTGTGTGGGAGGGCTTGTGTGGGTGGGTCAAAGGTGGGGCGCACAGGGGGATGAGGGGGTGGGCGTTTGTGGGAGGGGCTTGTGTGGGCGGGGCTTGTGTGGGAGGCTTGTGTGGAGGGCGAATGTGGATGAGTTTGTGTGGATCAATGGATGGTGAGAGATGGTGGATGGGGGATGAGTGGAGCTTGTGTGGATGGTGGATAATTTTTTAATTAATAAAACATGTTGTGTGTGGGGAACTAATTAACTAATCACTAATTATGTGAATATGAGAATGTGGGTGGAGCTTGTGTGTGTGTGAGCTTGTGTGGAGCTTGTGTGAGCTTGTGTGGAGCTTGTGTGGGTGGAGTCAAAAAGGGGCGGAGTCAAAAATTTCAATTTATTGGAGCTTGTAGGGGTGTGTGGTGTGGGTTTGTGTGGGCGGGGCTGTGTGGCGGGGTTTGTTGGGTGGAGTCAAAAAGGGCGGAGTCAAAAAAAATTCAATTTATCTTTGTTTTGTAATTCTTGTGAATAAAATGAACCTAAAATCTCTTCCCCTTCTAAATCATATATTTATAAGTCCAAGGAACCGTATCTATTACGAAACAATTTTAAAAAGTTCGTTAGTCCATCGTTTACGAAAACCTTTTTCAAAATGAATTCCACCTGTATATTCTTACAATATCACCAACTTTGAACTTAGGTTTTCTGACATTAATCTCTTTTTCATATTTTAATTTTGAAATGTTCTGATGGTTTCATATTGTTGACGTATGAATCGTGTTATTATACTTATCCACAATATCCTGAATAAAAGATAACCATTGTTGTGACCGAGTTGTGTGATTTTTATATAGTCTCTCTTTTAAGGTACGATAAACGTTCGACAACAACGGCCTTCCTTCATTAAAGGTACTGTATAATTAATACTGTTATTTTTAGAAAATTCATAAATGTCTTGTTAAAACTCCTACCCTCATCAGTCCACAATTTTTCGGTTTCTTTCTTACTTTTATGAAATATCTGTTGAAAGGCTAACATAAGAGTATTACCTGTTTGTTTTTTAATGGGACAACCCACGCATATCTACTCCTCAAATCAATAACGGTTAAAGCATACTTGTACCCTTATCATTATTGAGTTCAATCAAATCAGCGGACCAATATAATCAACTTCCTTGGAATAACCTTCCTTCTACGAAACTTTGTGAATAGGTTTATGTAATTCATCAGCTAATTGCTCTTCCGTCTTAATGACATCATTAGAGCCTATAAGTTTTTTGAATTTCCAAGTCCAAGTTTCAATTAGCACTGATCATCTTCTTCACGATGAACCGATCAACTTTTCTCTCAAGGTTGGATTTGTATCAGAGACAAATTATACAACATTTCTCTATCGGCTTCAGCTTTTCTTCCAACGTTGTGGTATTCCATAATCAATATCGTGTCTCATGCACACTTCATCAACTATTGATAGGCTTACTCCAGGATTTAGGATTGTCTGCTCATCTAATCTTTTATCTAAGTTTGTGCCTGGACCACAGAAAGAATACCCTGAAGATGTAATTCCCCTGGTATTCAGTAGTTGTAAATTTACTTCCTGATAAAAACTTTTGTATATTCCTCCGAGTTGTGTTTGGAGATAAATTGATTTTTTTTGAACCACACACCGAACATATACCTTTTTGGATAACCCTGTTATTTTTACTTTTAATATATGAAATATTTTTAGTATTAGTTTCTTTTTACATTGAGACAATAACTCATTTATTTATGAGAAAATTCCTGCAGAGTGCAAAAACCTTTTTAGTTTCCAACATGCACATTTGAATCTTTATTTTTAAAACATAAATAATCCTCAGAAATGCCTTCAGTCTCTCCTCCATTATTTAGAAAAAAATGAAAAACTTTAATTAACATCAACTCTCCCTGAAAACGATGTCAATAGTCTTGTCGAAAATATTGCAAATAGACTTGCAATTCTTCGTTTTCCTCCTCGGTGGGGTGAGTTATTTTCTGTAATACCTCCAATCTTTTTTTCATCTCACTGGTTTCCATATTTGAATTTTATTCAGTCTCGCTTTTCCTCCCTCTTCTCTCTCTCCTCCTTCTCTCTCTTCTCTTCTCTCTCTTCTCCCTCTCCTCCTTCTCTCTCTCCTCTTCTCCTCTCCTCCTTCTCTTCTTCTCTCTTTCCTCCCTTTCCTCTCTCTCTCCTCTTCTCTCTTCAACTCCTTCCTCGTCCTTACTATCCTTGAATCACTTACACCCATAGATATTCATACATAATTCATCAGGATTCTTGTTATCTGTATCCAAAATATTTTTACAACAGGAAACCAATAAAATTCTTTTGAATTCTAAAAGAGCCTTTCGTTTTCTTAACTTTATAATTTTTTCATTATTTAACATTCTAATTAATCTAAAGTTGTCGGTTTATCAACATCAGCATAAAGCAATCTTTTATTGAAATACATCATTCTTATGTTGTGAACATATTTAAAAATACCGAATACCCTTTTCTTGAAGGTATGCTTGGGACACAGAAATGAAATTTCTTGAAGCCTTCTTGCCATCATTTATGTATTAGAAATATATGTTAGAATAATATTATGACACGAAAACACTCCCCATCTTCCATAGTTAAATCATTTTGATTTCCCTTACTTATTACATATATCCTGTTTTCCTGTTTTCATGAGATAAAACAAGGGCCAAACCATTATTATATTTACCCTTATTAATCTTTTATTTGTGTTTACTAATCGTGGACCCACAAAACTCATTCTCGGGTACCAATGGATAAATATTCTTCCTTACGAGACTGATTTAATTGTCCAGGTCTTCGAGGTTAATTTAAATGACAATTATACCCTAAATCATTCATATTCATACCCCCATTTTCTATTCTCAGTACAATGATACGCCTCTTTATAAAAATTTATTTTTAATTCGAACTGTTGAATTCTGTATGACCTGGAGATATCAACACTTCTGTATCTTGGGAATACACGCCGTTTTATTTAAGGATATATATTGTGATAAATCGCTTAATCTCACCAAGTCATTCGCGGCAGTCGGGCTTGGATAATTTTTTAATTTATAGGCGATTTTTCATATTAATATTTTTGGTTATATGTATATTTATGTCGTTCAGCCTGTGCCTTTGTGTAATAATTGAATAAATCAATATCCAGTTTCCTGAGATACACCAAAAGATAAACCATCTTTACCAACATAAGTCATTTATATTAGATTAAAAATAATATCATAAAATTTTTATTTTTGTGTTGAGTTTGAAATAACACATATAAGACATAATTGACCACAACAAAACTTAAGAATATAAATTCTTGGGACTTGAAATGTTTTTGAGAAACACCATTCTGTAAGAATTTTATAACTCAAACAGGTCTGGAAGACCAAACTATCAAATATATTTTTTGACTATTAAAAATACAACCAATGAGACCGTTCCATATTATCTTAAGTTCATAATATCTTTGTATGTTTCGGCACATTGTTAATTCATCTCTCATACAAATAACCACATTATGAATTTTTAATTTCTTACATATTGACAAGTTGTAAATTTGATGTTGTATTCTTTCCAAAATCTTTAACCACTCATCAATGCTCATTATTTTATTAGAAAGATATAATCCATTACCCCTTTAGTTAATTTTACACCTGCTTGTGCGATAGAAGAAAGCATACTCCAACTAACAATCTGCTTTATCAGGCGACCTTCAAGTTTTTCAGCAAAAATCGTACAATACACCACTTCCACTTAATTTGTTTCTCCAACTCTCTTGTGATGTTCTTTCCAATTCTTTTTGAGCCTGGAGTTGAGCCTTCCTTTCGTTGGCAGTTTTCACCGCTGTTGAAAATACCACCGTCAATGCGCCGCAAACCGCAAACTTAAACGCAGCAATAGAAAAGGATTAGAAAGGTGAGAATCCATCCACTCGCTCTCTTATCAGGATGTCAACAGAATAAGAAAAAGTCTGAAGTGAGGGGAGGGCGAAGCCCGAGGGTCGGAGAGGGTGTGACCCCCCTCGTCCAGAAAATTTCTAATCTAATAGCTTTGGATTGATTTGAAGGCATCCAAAAAAATGATTTTTATTGGGTTCCCGTATACTCACTCTAAATCAAAAATAAAACCTTCAAACTTAAGTCTGTTTTGTCATGTTTGTCAGACAAATCAGTTCCTGCATATATCAAAGCAGTCAGCAGCATAACTCCTCCCGAAATGGTTTCCGTAACAATCACAATGTTTTAGAGCCCATGTCTAGAGTCGATAAACAAGTATTTACTATAGAGTATCACAGTCCAAACCAATTTAAAAGGGAACGAGCATTGGTGACAGAAACAAGAAACACATCGAACAAGACAGGCTACTTCCTCATCAGATTCTTTGATGGGCAAGTCTAGCAGGTCTTTGCTGCCAGCATACTAAGTTCTTTCGCCTTCCCTCTTAGTGCACTAGTGGTCGTTCTCTGACTCAGAGCCATAGCTTCCAGTCTCTTTTTTCTCTCCTTGTCTCTTTTCAAAGCTGAGCCTCTTTTCCACCTTGTAGGCTGTGCGCAGTTTACCAGAGTAACATTAACCGGATCAAAACTTTGGTCATCCCTCTAAAGTATTCCACTGCTGACTTTCCAGATGCCCTCAGTGAATATTTACAGTCTGAATAGCACTGTATGTTCTCCGGTGCAACCTTGCGCTGTGTTGGATGATTATAACGTCCTCCGATGGACATTGAAGGGATCCTTCAACTGGGTCCATGAAGCAAGACAGAAGTGCTTCACAAGTTTACATAGCGAGGGATACTTGCGTGTTGAAGACGCTGTGGTTGCCCACCACTCATCAATTCGCGCAATCCATCGTTCTGCGGGCAGCCAATTTGCATCTACCATGGTACTGTGCGACGCTCGAAGGTCATAGGCAACCTTCTCTTCCTCATTCAAGGACATTGGTCATCAAGTCTGGAAGTCGCAACATAAGCTTCACAGTCACACATGGCCTCTACAGCGTGGCGTTCAATAAGCTGATGCTGCGCACGGAGAAGGTGATTCAGTATCCGGCAGTTTCTCAAGAGGTACCACTCCCACATTGTGCTAAAGGCTTCCTTCAGATTGCGTTTGAAGTCCTTGACAGTCGTGTTGGTGGATGATAGAGCAGTTGCAGAATGGACTGTGCTGTTCGCCATGAACATATTTCAACATTCAAGCAAGCATTCGCGCTGCCGAAGCTTGCAGTGAGTAGCCTCGTGAGGACAATCATGTATTTACACCTGGGGCTTCACATAGGCAGGTAGGAACTCCTTCAGAAGACTACGAGATCTCGTCATTGTTTGTGAATTCAGGAGCCTTGTTTGGAACGAGCCACTACATACTTCTTGAGGAGGGTAACACTGAACAGTAAGACCTCCAAGATGAGGCGCAATCTTGTTTCTCACATAGAACAAACGATCCAAGATGTTGCTTGCGTTTGCTTTCCATCTGTCGGTCATATTCTTCTTCTCACAGAGTGGAATTGTATTCTCGCGGATTTCTGGCCTCGGCAGATTCATCTGAGCCAGATGAGTTCCTGTGATAGATGTTCAGGCCAACAGTGGCTTAGTAGTTTGAGCGATGTTGCCTTGGGGGTAAGAGGCCATAGTAGAAAACTGATGTACATCAGAGCTGACGGGACGAGTTATCGCACACTCAAGTCGTAGGCCGATAGCCAGCGATGGCTGATGAATCGTTCAGGCAGTTGAATTGTGACATCAACGAGAGTCACCACACCTCCTATACAGTTTCTCTCAGATTCAAACAGACCATTTCATATCATTGTGAAGTAATGGAAAATGACTACACACAACCACAAATGGTTTGCAGGAATACCTTTGCAGATATGTGCATGGTGGCAGGTGTCACCATCAGAGTGCTACAAGTTGTGGGCATTCTCTCAAGCACGGATGCGGGAGTTTCAGAAGGGCCAGTCTTGAGCCACGCATGACGTGTCATTGAATCCAAGAGCATAGACATCAAGTGGTAAATGGAATGTTCCTTTGCCTCAAACCAATGCAACATCGTCATCATGTATGAAGTTACGTTCCGTATTGAACTACACAATAGATGCCAGATGTTTCACCATCAACCGTTTGGTACGTTCGGCAGAAGTAACTCATCGAGAATCGCGACAAGAATCCTTTTTTGAGACTTCTCAGGAGGAACTCATCAATGTCACAAAAAAGCACGGGTTCTCAACTTGCTGCAGAGTCTCTTCCCCTCAGTGTCTTTGCCAATCCATGCCTGGTCGTTGTGACGAGGCAGACACGACGATTTCACGTATGATAATAAGTCAAAGAGCCTTTGGGCTTTATCAAAGTTTTTTGATAATTCGATCCACTTTTGGCACCAGAGTAAATGGCAATTGAATTTATCACAGAGAATCCACACACCAATGCTTCAGCTGTTGTAACTCGATCCTGACAAGTGGTGCAACCGTTTGCGGAGTGATGGTCGCGGTTGTTTAGCAAGCGTAACCGGCGTTGAACCTTTGAAAAGAGGACATAAAAATAGTCATGACGGCACCAGAGAATTTACCCAACTGTGTCATTGGGCAATTCGAAGATTCAACATTCAGTTTCCAAGGAAATTGAATGTTTTTGAGAGAGTCAGCGATTAAGGAGTTATGTGACTAATTTCAGTGCAGTCGTAATTTCTTCAGATTTTCCATGTATTCTGAACATTCAAAAATTGAAACTATCTCTGTTAATTTGGAAGAATTGACCCCAAACAACACTTGTCATTTGATAGCGAATATAAAATTGCATTTAATGATAAATTTTCAAGAGTTCACCCAATTGACCAAATTAATAACCTTGGACCTCTGAGCAGACCAGCCAAAAAGGGCCTAGCTAGGACTTGGGAACAAGACCAAAACACAGATGGTCCACCATGCCACGTGCAGGCGTCCGCAAAGACGTTTGGGTAATGTTAGTTTATATTTTTGCCGTACGTGAATGGCGCTGCCTCGAGCACGTGTTCATAAGGCGCCAAAGGCCGTGGGGCGTTATGATATAGGGGTTTGATAAGGCTTTTGGGCCGGGGGAAGGGAGGCTTACCTGGAATACGATAATTCCTTTCAACGCCTTGGCAGCCTTCACATTTTTGCCGGTGGGTGGCATGCTTGTTAAAACGACCGATCCCGACTGCCTTAAGCCAACTCGAGTGCAGTTGCAGATTAATACAAACAGCCACGGCCAGCAGTCCGTTTGAGTTCCTCACGAACGTTCCCCACGACTCGCCGTCATCGGCCTTTTTTCCCAGCAGTCCCGATCGCAACGTTTCTTTAAAACCGGCTTCCTTATCAACACGATAGCTTCCGATTCTAATGCAGGTTGCGTTCAACGATATCAGGCGTTGATATGCAGACTGACGATTTTAAAATTCACAAATACCATGCACTGCCATGAATAGTTACAAACGAAAACTAAAGCCTACGTATTATGGGAAATGCCAAAATCTTCTAACCAAGTCACGTACTCACACGCTACGTGATACCGATATGATTCAGGTCATGCTGTTCCCTTAAAATATGGTCTAGGTACGAGCTGTAGTGAATGAGGTCATCATAAAAAAGATTGGCGGATGTCGCGTAGCAACCTCGATGCTGTTTTATCCGCCGTGAAATTGGACCGCTGATAAGAGCGCGGGAAGTTTAGCGCATAAGATTAACGATTCTCAGACAGCCGTATGGCATGCGTCTCGTCTGGACCGGCGAGGCCGGGGCATGCCGCGTTTCGCCAGCGGCTTGCTTCAGCGAACTTTTGAGTTTTTGACTGAGTTCCCATAGTCTTGCCCTACCCTGGATAGAGAAGACCCCTACCCCCCCCCCCCCCCCCCATGATTTTTATTGCAATCTGAACGAATCCACAGGGACCAACTTGCGCCAATAAAAAGTCGGATTTCCGCTTTCGGCCAAAATTTGACATCCCCGTCTTATTGATATCTTTTTCAACATTGGTTTTGTCATTTTAATTTAAGTGAGCCAGTATCATTCAAATTTTAACTTTTCTCTTGTGAGGCAAAACATCAAATTCTTACTGCTCCTTTTCTCTGAATTGTATTAACGTTAATCGTACAAGGCTTTTGATTTTTGAACCACAAGATGATAGTTTATGAAGATTGATTTGATTAACATAACCCCGTTGGTACTTTGCCACTTCATTTATTAACAAAAATTAAGTGAGACTAATCATAACGCCATTATCTGTATTAATCTGCAATCTGTTTCTTCCAAAAGCAAACCATAGGTATCAAACTTCGTTCACTCCTCCTCTTTCAAATGTATAGGGAAGTATCCACTCGATTAGACTTTCTATAGTTTCCTTTTGGCGCTCAGGTCAACGCATAGATTGTATACAAAACTTTTAAAATGCTGTTCATATCCAAAATAGGATTCTTTATTTCCATTACTTTCACACACCTTTTGGGCTAAGAGCTTGTTATGCTTCAGCAAAAATCATTTTTTTCCCAATTAATTTCCCAATCTATTCGTGGTAAAATTGTTCCATCTAGAGAAACGCTAAAGTTTTCACCTTAGCATTATCACTCAATGCATTATTCTTATCAGTCGCAGATCACCATCTGGCTTTTTAAAAATGATCCACAATATCGTGGCTGTTCCTTCCACAGAACACCCAAATTCCACGTGTAATAGTTGCGGTGAGTTTAACGTGTTTGACCATTCTTCATTTGTGTGGTATGATACACTGAGTGGTTTCTTTGATTAAGTTCTTTCTATTCAACATCTTCTGTAAAGATTTAGGAGTGTATTCAGCTGATATACCAACTCATTTCCTCAACTGGACAAATTTATTCTGTCGACCAAAAGTACTACCAACACCCAAAAAAGCCAATCTATTTTCATTTATCATCCTATTGTAGTTTGAAATCTAATTTTAAGACCATACAGAACTTATCATGATCACGAATAATCAAATTACCTTTAAGAGGAACTGCCACAGTAAACTATTTTCTGCTTTGTGTGATCATTCATTATACTTCCTTTCCTTGAGTAGATCCAGGGTCTTGTTTTTCCCGTTGACATATCAGGATAAACCTTCGACAAGACCCCTTTTCCCATTCTATCACTGAATGTATATAGTGGTTAAATTTCATCATTTCAGATACCAGCAGAGACCATAATCAACCGCTTCAACTTCTTGTGTTCCAATGTACAAACGAACACTTATCAAAACATTTTCCAGAAGAAATCATTTTACAGTGTAGCGTTTGTGTTATTCCCAGTCTTAGTGAGATTTAATTTACACAACAAGAAACTTCGGAATAGATTCAAATAGGTTTGTTGATTTATTTATTTCAAAAACTTTTTGTAACCATTTGCATTCCAGTCTGTCCAGTTATTGCATTTACCTTGAAAATAATCTTCTTTTTTAGTGGAGTTTGAGAAATAATAGTTCATCCAAATCATAGATAACTATCAATTGCGTCCATACTTGTATTTATAGGAAAAAAAGGAATGTTAAAAACTTTTGAAACCCTGACCCAAGTATTTAATTATTTCTGTCGTTCTGGGGGGACAACTGAGTTTTTACCTTTTTTAATTTCTTTAATTGGCTTGTAATTTAGAGTTCCTTTTGGGCATCTTTTATGCTCTTACCAGCACTGCTACATTTCCCCACAGCAGAAGCAGTTGAACCAATTAGGTCTTTATGTTTTAAGAATAGTTTGAACCGATACCCATTAGAGTATCAAATTATCCCATCTCATCTAAATGATGTCCGGACACCCCTTTGTGTCGTAGGTTTATAGTATCGCTCTACCAAGATACATACCGTTCACCCTTGTAGTATGGGAAAGGAACATCCCATCCCCTGTAATAATTTTTATTTTCCCAACTCGGTGCTTTCCTCACAAAAACCATCGTATTTATTTATTGAAAACTTCACATAGTGAATTCTCATAGATATAAACTTCTCCATTAAAAAGAAATTCATCGATAGCTTGCTCGGTTATCCTAAAATTTACTCTGTGTATGGTTTTTCCTGACACAGGGAGATAACCAAATGTTTAGCGTTCCATATTGAATTATATAACCAATTGGGGTTTGAGTATGCACTGAATGAAAATATTGTATTTGTTTTTATTCCTCATTTAAGCAACCCATCAATCAAATCACAGTGAATTGAATACCGAATTATTCCTGCAGGATATTTGCAATGACAATTATCACTGTAAAACGGGTTCCATTATCTTCAATCTTTTTGAGGAGGAAACCCATAATAACTCTCTAACATGAATTATCAATTGTTGAAATCAACCTTGTAGTTATTTTAAGTTTAGATCGTTGATTTTGAAGTATGTTTTTGAAATGGTCTATAACATATGTTTTGGTTCATTCAACCCTGTTGCTTTCATAAGACGAAGCAATGTCGGAAGATATTTGAAGCAAATCTCATATGCTCCGGGTGAGAGACTGGGTATCGTTTGTATTCACTTTCCCGGATTATAACTAAACTTGTCATTTTTCGCGGTGAATTAAATAAGTATATAAGTTTTCCATGGACAATAAAGATGCCTCATATTCTTGTTGTGCTCAAGTTGTACGTGGGTTGGAGAATGAAGATGTGTGCGTCGCTTGTTTGTGAAATTGAAACTAAGGATTGTGCTTCTCATCTTATTTAATTATGAGATAAAATGTCTTGTATATTGATATTTATTAAATATTTTCATTGTTCATCAACTGGTCTAAAATGCTGATGCTCATTAAAACAATGTGATTTCCAGCCTTCTCTTACTGCCTAACAACAATAACAGTCTATTAACTAATTGTGATGGGTTCCATTTGAAGAAAACTAAACACCTTGAAACCAAGGATACTTTAAAGCCTGGAATAATGTGTTTCTCCTTCTCATTCTTCTACTTTTACCAGAAAGAAATAATCCTATAATCAAACAGAGTTCAGCAGATCAATATATACTTTATTCATCATCATTTTTCATATCCATGGTTTATCAATATACTTTGATTCATTCCCTCACAGGTTGGAACCTTGTTCTTCCCATCTTTTGGTGAGAAGAAACAGTAATCTGGATGTTAGTTTGACAAGAGGGTGAGAGAACTCAAGAACCTTAATTCATCAGTTAAATATCCAATACCTTTCTCAACAAGATGAAATATTGCTGGTTGCTTCTGTTGGACATTGAGTCCTGCTTTGGTTTTTGAATCGCTGAATTATTCATCTGTTTTGAAGAGCTTCACAAATAATCGGGGGTCGATTCATCTCTTTCCAGTTGAAATAATCCTTCATCATCATATTCTAATTCCCCTATATGCTCTAATTCTTCCCCGTTCATTTGACTGAAATCTTTTAACATTTGAGCTTTCTAGAGAGTATATTTTATGTTTTTTTTTTTTTTTTATGGGAACGTGGAAACAATCTATAATTTTTTCTTGGGAAGTTTTTAAAAGTGGTTAAAAAATTCTCTTGTTTCTTTCAAATGCTGTCTTCACCCCGTTAGTTTTTGTCTGCGTTCTTCTTTATGTCTTCCGTTGTTTTGCAACTTTGAAACCCAACTCTTGATGTTCCCTAAATCTTCTTGCTCTTTCTTTTCGCATCCATTTTATTTATTGAAAAATATCATTTTAATATCTCATCTTTGTTCACAAACAATATATTTATAATAATTTTCAGTCGTGTGCTTCATGTAATCTCCCAATTCCTTTTACTACATAATGTAGAAACAATTATCTCTCCAAAAATGTTAATATCTATTTGAATTTAACTTGAAGTAAAAATAAAAGTATTTAGCCATTGTTTCTATGAACAGCGAGGAAGTTGAAAGTACTTGACTAAGATAAATACAATTACCAGAAGAATGTTCCCTCTTGTTGTCAGTAGCCGTCCCATTACGTTTGGTTTCTCTCATTAACACAATCATCAAAGATAAGAAGGTCTTTTTGGATTTATCCAAGAATCTTGGGGAAGACGGATATCATCCGTTAGTATCACTAAAGAATACAAGTTTCGGTTTTTGATTTCTTTTTTAACTATCTCTGTGTATCACAAAAATAGTTGTATATATCTTCAATGGTTATAATCATTAGGTTTTTTTGAAGTTTAAATTAAACCGATATATCTTCTTTTTGAAGTCCAGCATTAAAAAACGCTTGTGAGAAGTAGTTGATACTCTGAGTTGAAAACTCGCTTTGTGAAAATTATTAAATTTATCATAAGTCTAAAAGTTAGTGATGAGGAAGGCATCTTTAAAAGTAAGCAGGTTTTCCACATCGCTTGAACAACTATGAGTGCATCTTAATTGAATTTGGGGAGATTTTTATGGTTGTTAAATTTTATCTTATTTTCCCAAATGGGTAAAATCATTCTTTATATTATTGGAAAACAGGTTATTGTAATTCTGCTTTTGGCCTTTTTAGAAACGTCTATATTTTATCCTAAGTCAGTTTAATTTCAAAAGATAATCATTTTATATTTACTGCAATATCGGTGTTGCATATTTCCCTGAAAATCACATCCGATGAGATTATATATAACAACAATCCTATTGAACATTTCTCTAATACGTTCAGTTTTCTTCCCTTGTAAGGAAAGGTGTGTTATCACCCTCATACTTTACATTCATTTCTCTGAATCAATCTTGTATGTAAGTAATTCATTTTTGGTGTAAAATCTCTAAAAGAATTATTTTCCTTTTTATATTTTTATTGATCATAATTAGAATATAATCACAGAATATACATTGTTGTATAGCTTTTGACTCTGGTGTTTAATCCCGTCTTTCACACGCAGGACAATTCTCAAAACTTGTCATATGGAGAATCAGGGATTCAAGAGGCTCAAAATCGAATAAACTATCAATATTTATAAAGTAAAAACTTTACTTTAAACTTTGAAATTCATCTATAACTTTCAGTTGCATATTGACTCATATTTAATAATATTCCCGATATTATATTACTTTTTTTCATTATCGAGATTCAACACAACATTTTTTATATTAAAAGGAATTTTAAAATGATCCTTAACTACTATTGAACGAAATGTATTTCACCTGATATATTAACATCTCTTTATTTGCATCAGGATTTAACAGCTTTAGGGTTGTTGAAAAAAATACAAATTTTCCTTGGCTATTACAGATGTCTTATTCTTTATTCTTTCGAAAGCTCATCCATAGTTTTTGTTTTTGATACTTTTCTTGTTTCATGCTTTTCTAGTTTTGAATAATTGCCAGAAGGAGAGGAGAAACTTTTGTTAGAGATACTTTAATGAGGTTCTACCAGGTACTACAAAAGCCCTTCCACTGGAAAGAAATTGAAGAACTCATCATATCCACCATAATTGTTTATCAATAGGTTGTTATATTAATCTTTGTTTCAATGTTACATCCTTGACATATTTCTCAGTATCTTTACAATGAAGGCAGATTGATTTGAAACTTGTCTTTTGTGTCTTTTTGAAACATTGTATTTATTAAGTGAAAAAAGTTGGAGGATAAAATGTTTTAAGCACAGATTCACTGTAAAAATAACCGAAATTTTCTCAAGAAAATTTTAGATTTAAGCAAGTTTGATTAATATATATTTTAATAAAAAAAGAAATAAATTATGGTGAATACAACGGACTGCGATGTTTGGAATCACGAATATAAACATTATAGGAAAAACACCCCGAACCACAAACACACATTTAATCTATTTTCATCAAATATCTAACTCTGAGTTGAAGAAAACATTGTGATAATCTGCTCAAAGCGATGTTTTAAGAGTAGTTATAAACAGACATCTTGAATCACCAAAAACACAAGAAAAAATGAGTTGAAAGTAAAGGGAGACTATTATATTGAAAACACTGATTGCGCGCATTTAAAGGACATATAATCGTCCGGAAAATCCCCCATTCATTTACATGGGGAAAAGTGAGCCAGAATCAGTATATCCACCCTACTCACAAGGATGCAATGATTCTTCACCTCATAAGGTTCAAGGTACGTAAAAAATCCTTACTCATTCCCTTTGTTGGTGAAATGGAGATGGAAGTCACTGTGGATGTGTCCATC